>CM048853.1:25170754-26420754 GCA_026545225.1 Cornus controversa | reverse complement strand
AAAACGAATTACCTGTTTCATTCCTCAACTAATAAATTCGAGCTTTGAACACTCATGTAATATATTGAAATCAGCATAACTAGATATGTTCAGCACATGGTTATCAGATTGCAACAGTATCCTCCTTAACATGAGAGATGCAACTACACGAAAGAGAGAGAGAGAGAGACTTGAGTTTTCATTTCTGGATTCTACTTGTATTGATCCCCTACTTTATAGATTATACACAATTACACATGCAAATGTTACATGAAAGTGACACGTTTGATATCTACCAAAAAGGAGACAAGTAAAGATAATTCAAGTGTGATGTCATTCTGTTCATGTGTCAGCTTCTCAAACTCTCATCTCTGGAACACAAAATTCATGTCGTTACCCAGAAAGACAGAGAAACTGATTACATAATATTATCATGATCAAATATGTCTCAACTAGTTGGTCAAACATTTAGCTTTTTCTCAGCAATGTTAGGAATATTGTACACTGGTCATCAAGTCAGGTTCGACTTGTAATAGTGGAACCACATAAATAATGAACAACAATTTGCAACTTAAAAACAACAATTATATTATGTTTTTAAGAAGCTGCATAGCCAGTGGTTAAAGAGAGACCACTCAAAACTAACAAAAATCCAGTGGATGAACAATTTTTGTTGGGAGAGGCAGGATAGGTAATGAATTGAAGTAGGCTACCCCAAAATGGTGTAGGTTATTCCACAAGACCAGAAAGAGAAAATGACAAAAATCCATTCAACTCAAGTGAAAGTATCATACCAAAACCAGCAAAAAATGCACAGTTGGATTCAAAGCAATCCAGCCTTTTTTCCAAATCACGTCCAGAAAGATTCCATTTGTACCTACGAAATTTTCAATGAGCAATTATATAGACTTTTGTAGGTGCAAAAGGAACACCATAAGTAAATCTTCATCAACAAAACAATAAGAAATTTCTCCACATACTCAAAGCAGTAATATGCATACATCCAGCATAGAAGTAGGAAATTGAGTGTCTTCCCAACATAGGGTATGAATCCTGTAACATAGACCTGCATATAACCACCAGAGGTTGTTGACTCCATTATTTTTAAAATTATAACCAAATGCCATTGAGTTCGCACAGGAAGTACAAAAAAAAACAAATTAATGCAACAAAAAGAAATGAATATACAAAAAACTTTCTTACCTCTAGAAAGAAGAAGCTCAAGAGGAGGACTGAATAAAGCTGCTCTGCTACTCCAATCATGACCCTGTTAATATTTTGAACAATAAAAAAAAACCCGTGTATGTCATACAAATAAGATTGCTACTTTAAAACAAAATGCATCAATTGGCAGTAATGCCACTATTCTAGAAACCATCGGACAAAAGCTAAATTGGAACTTTACCCCTCAAGGTCAGTTGGTTTATCCAAAAGAGACGTATTTTGTGAAGTTGAGACATTTTGACTTGAAGGTTCTGTAACATTAGACCCATGTTTCCCAACAGCAACAAAACCATACTTAGCAATGTCGGTGTACCTGGATTAAGACATAATTTCAAAACTGCATATTTGTACAGAGAGAGTTACACTTGGAAAGACAGCAGCAGAAACATAAAAAACTCAAATCATTTGAACTTTAGAACGGCTAACAGAGAAACAAAAATAAATCATTGAGTCTTCCAAAATTCAGTAGAAAACAATTAGAAACATGCACTGATGTCAAGTAACAAGCTCTGGTTAGAAGGCATACAAGAACTGTCATTTTCTTACACCACCTAAATATAAGATTGTACCACATAGGATGATGCATCTAATATATGGCATATCCACAACCCAGGTTTAACATATGGCTATATTCTTTCATAAAATGAATAAGTCCAACATTTGAGTGGTAATATCATATTGACCCAGTTTACAGCAGCAAAGTTAACTATTACCTCCAATTTAATTATATATATACAGGATGACTGCACCAAGACGAAGCTACAATGTCCTGATTGCCTTTTTCCCTATCAGGCGGGGATTACTTCTTTGGTAGGGCGTTCACACCCACACACAAACCCACACACACGCACACAAATATATATTGATAAACTCCAATTTTAATTATAAACGATGCAACATAGTGATTTATTCGCCATAAGAATAAATTTTTTCAAGCTAATACCCCACCCCCAGCAAGAAAGAAAAAAGAAAGAAAGTGTCCACCATGAGAAAGAGGGGACAAAAAACAACCAAAAAGAAGGAAAATCACAAATAATAGAATTTGATGAACATGTAACACACAATTTTCTTATTGTCCCAGCTTTAAAACTATCAAAAGTCTACAAATATTTAACTTCTATACAGCCAAACAAAGAGTGAGAGGTGCAAGATTACATATCCATCTTCCTTATATCAGTGAGACTTTCTAGCTTCTTGGGTTGATAATTGATTTTCTTTCATTTGAATAGTGGTTTATTTATTTATTTATTTTTTTATGATAAGAAGAGTTTGCACCTTGGTGCGATGGCCAAGTGCCTTCGCCCAAAAAGCAATAGGTTTCGGGTTCGAAACTTGGAAGCAGCCTCTCCAAAAATGGGAGTAAAGCTAGCCGACATCTACCTCTCCCAGACCCCGCTCAAGCGGGAGCCTTGTGCACTGGGTACGATTTTTTATTTTTTATGATAAGAGAATCAAGAATACTTTCTATTTTTAGAGCGTATAAGGGGAGGTCGAATTTCAAACCTTTTTTCCATTTTGAGGACCAAAAAATTACACATCAATCTTCCATCCTGTGTTTGAAACATTGAAAAACCTCAAATAACATACCGAGCTCATCCCAAATATGGAGGATAAAGAAAGAGAAGAAGAAGAAGAAGAAGAGAACAGAGAGAGAGAGAAAGAGAGGGATCTGCAAAACTACTAACAGTGTGGTCAATGTCTTTGTGAGGTTGCACCATGCCATAATAATTCTAAACAACAAATGATAGTATAGTCAACATCCATGAGGTCATTCGCACCATGCCACTGTAATTTTAATGTTAGTCATTTCCCAAAGTTCTAATTATTACATCAAATATCCAAAGGTTTTTTTCTTTTTTGGGAAGTAAACAGTTGAAATATAATATTGATTATGTTTTAGGTTTTGGATGATTAGGGTTTGACAAAGGATGTAAAGAAGGGTCGTAGAATATTTCCAACATCGCTACACCTACATATTTATATTAATGATAGAATAATACCCACAAGGTAGTTTTCTGCTAATTACACTCTTTACAAGAATTTCCCACATATTTCAACACTCCCCCTCAACTTGGTGCATAAATATCTCTCATGCTCAACTTGCCTACAATAGAATGGAAGTAATTACGACTCAACCTTAAGTGAACGCATCAACTAGTTGTTCCTCTGGCTTCACGAATGGCATGCAAATCACTCCATTATTTAACTTCTCCTTGATAAAATGTATGTCAATATCAATATGCTTCATTCTATCATGTTGCTATCATGTTGGACCGGGTTATGGGTGATGCTAATGGTTGTTTTATTATCACAAAATAGTCCCATAGGTCCATCATCCATAATACCCAAATCACTCATCAAGGTTTAAATACCATAGGAGTTCACATACTCCATGGGCCATAGCCCTGTGTTCTGCTTCAGCACTGGACCTAGCCAATACCTTACTCCTCAAAGTAACCAAATTTCCTCCTATAATATAGGTGCAATAACCTGAGGGCAAACCTTTTATCATTAACTGAGCCTGCCTAATTTGCATCTGTAATAGCCTCCAGTTTCAAATGTCCATAATTAGAGAATAAGATCCCTTTGCCAGGAGCAAACTTCAAATATCTTAAAATGTGATAAAGAGTCTCTATGTGAGTGGTGCAAAGATCATGCATAAATTGGCTAGTAACACCCATTACAAATGCTATGTCTGGACGAGTGTGAGATAGATATACAAGTTTTCCAATCATCTCCAATATCTTATCTTGTCCATTTGTTCACCTTCACCATTCCGAAGACAATTAATCTCTTTTTTTTTTTTTTTTTGGTAATTGATATTGTATTAAAAAGAGAATCTATATACAAAGAAGAGTGGGGCACAGCCCACTAGAAACAAGGAGAGAGACAACAAAAAACAGGGAAGCAAGCTTAATCAAAGATAGATTCAGGAAGTCTCCAAGTGAGCTGGAAGTTGGATCAACAGGGACTTTAGAGTAGCAGCAGAGCTTAAATATGATGGTATCTTCCATTAACTTTAAAACAGAGCCATGATCAGTGAAGGAATTTTCCATAGTTTTCTTGTTTCTTTCCACCCAAATACAGTAGATGGCAGCCAAAAGGATAGTCTTGTGAGTTGAATGGATCCAAGACTCAACCCATTGAAGCATGATCGAATTCAAGTTCAAGGTTTATAATTATAGGAATCCGAAGAGCACATTTAGGAGCAAAAGCATCCCAAATTTGAGAGGAAAATTTGCATATGGGTCAAGGATTCAGAGTGTTCCCTGCAAAGAATACAAGAAGCTGATTGAACAATGCCTATGGATAAAAGCTTGTCAAGGGTTTGCAGCTGCCAGTTTACGGCCTAACTCGCTGTCTCTTCTAGAAAGTCAAGGATGTTCTCTACGTAACTGCCAATCCGACAATGATATCTTGGTCATCCTTAATCCCAGTTTTACTTCTCATAAAAAAAAAAGAAAAAAAAAAGTCAAGGATGTTCTTCCTTTGAGAGATAAAAATGATCTTATCTGATCTTACAACCTCTATCCGAAGGAACTATCGTAAATTACTCCTGGGTTAACTGAGCTTTCAACCTGGACACCTCCTCAATATCATCTCCAGTCCCCACAATGTCATCTACATATACAATGAGGATAGCGATCTTTCCCTTAGGTCGCTTGATGAACATGGTATGGTCAGCATTACTCTACTTGTACCCAAACTTGATCATACCCTTGTAAAATCAATCAAACGAAGCCCTTGTAGACTTCATTAAGCCATGAAGCGCCTTTTTTAATTTACATACTTTCCCTTAGTAGTCGCTATTTAGGCTCAATTATTCAAAATGAGGGAAAAATTGGAGATGACGTCAATCATAGAATCAAGGTAGGATGGGTTAAATGGAGGGGTGCATCTAGTATATTGTGTGATAGGCGTATCCCCTTACAATTAAAAGGGGAGTTTTATCGAACAGCTATTAGACCAGCCATACTTTATGGTACCGAATGTTGGGCAGCTAGGCAACAACATTTGCATAAAGTGAGTGTTGCAGAAATGCGAATGTTGAGATGGATGTGCGGGAAGACTAGAAATGATAGAATTAGAAATGAACACATTCAGGAGATGGTTGGTGTAGCACCAATTGGAGATAAAATGAGAGAAAATAGGTTAAGATGGTTTGGACATATGCAAAGAAGACCTTTAACTGCGCCGGTCAGAAAAAGTGACATAGTCCAAATTGAGGGCAATGCTAGGGGAAGAGGAAGATCAAAGCTAACATGGGTAGATGTAGTAAAGAAAGATATGATAGCATGTGGATTAACTGAGGAAATGACCTTAAATAGAGCGGAATGGAAACATCGGATTCATGTAGCCGACACCAAGTAATTGGGAAAAGGCTTAGTTTGTTGTTGTTGTTGTACCTTCCCTTCAGTAGTCTTAGAAGAGAAGCTTGGCGGGACCTCCATATAAGCTTCCTCCTCAAGATCTCCATAGAGAAATGCAACTTTTACATCTAGTTGCTAAAGGCTCCACTCTAAATTGGCTGCACATGGCAAAAGCACTTGGATGGAGCTCATCTTAGCCATTGGTGTTAATGTCTCCAGATAATTTGTGTTATTTGGGTAAAACTCTTGACAACCAACTGCGACTTATTTTAGTCTATCGTTCCATTTGCTTTTTGTTTAAAAGTGAATGAATACCCACTTGCATCTCATGGTTTTTTTTTTCCATTTGGAAGTGAAACGAGCTCCCATGTCCCGTTCTTCCCTAAAGCACTCTTCTACCATTGCTTCTTTCCACTTCGGATCTACAAGAGCTTCCTTCCAACTCTGAGGGATAGATATAGAAGACAGAGAAAACAAATGCACGATAGGAAGGCGATAAAGGAACATAAGGAAAAAACTTAGAAATAGGAGGTTGGGTACGAGTCCTAATTCTCTTTCGAACAACAATTGGAAGATCGCTATTATCAACAACAAGAATGATAGAAGACTCATCAACTGATGAAAAGGAAAGTAATATTGGATTTGAAATTGGAGTCGGAGATTCCAACTTGTGTGGAGGCACATGAGTGGTAATCTACTCCGTCTGACATCTAGGCCGATGAGTATACCTTTGGATATAGTCTCTTATAATGAGTATGTCCTTCACCTATGCCCCCTCGTTATGAGTAGGTTGAGAGTGGAATCCTCTGTTCAGACTCTTTGGCTTGAGCATGAGGTTGAATAGGAACATTGGCTTGGTATTGAGATTGAGATCGAGATTGAGATTAAGACTAAGAACACATCTCTTCCTCTACCCTCTCCCCCTGAAAAGATGGTTTTAAAGGAAGGAAATAAGCCTCAGACTCATGAAAAATAACATGCAAGTTGAAAAAAGTTTTTCTAGAGGGAGGATGGTAGCACTTGGGATCAAGTTTTTCTCTAGCTTTTTTATGATCATAAACTAAACAGTCACATCCAAATGCTCATGGAATAATGGCATGAGAGACTCCACTACCTTGAAGTAACTCAATAGGAACCTTAAAGTCAAGAGCTTGCAGGGGCATTTAGTTAATGAAATATGCAGCTGTGAGCATAGCATCACCCCAGAAAGGCTTAGGAAGAAGCAAGCTACTCCAAGAAAATGGCAATTTTTCCTTTCAGCCACACTATTCCATGCTGGAGTATCAACACAACTGGTTTGATGAACAATCCCACGCCCAACTTGGTATGCTTGCAATTCGCTCAACGTACTCTATTCCATACCAATTCTAATGATCTTGATCTTGGCATCAAACTTAGTTCATACCATCTTTTGAAAACATGTTAACACCTCACTCTTATGTTATAATAGATATACCCAGAAAACCGATAAAAACACTCCATAAACTAATCTGCCCAAGTCTAGAGAAGCAACGGGCTGGGTTGGGTCAAGCGTGGATTGAATAAGCATATTTTAACACATTACCTCTAACGCAAATCAAACCCATTTATTAAACAACTTCAAAAGCTCAAAACTACCCAACCTATTACAAATTACATCCACTAAAACCAACTCATAATCAGTTTACTAAATTATTTTTTTCAAAATTTTAATTTAAAATGCAATTTTAATTACAATACTACTTATAATAATTAATAAGCAAAAAAAATAATTAAAATTAATGCATCAAGTAAATTAAGTACAACAACAACAACAAACAAAGCCTTTTTCCCAACTACTGGGGATTGGCTACATGAATCCTATTTTTTCATTCCGCTCTATCTGAGAGCATCTCAGTCAAACCACATGTTAGCATATCCTTTCTTAGTAACTCTATCCATGTTAACTTTGGTCTTCCCCTTCCCTAGCATTACCCTCAATGTGGACAAGCCACTCTTCAACTGGCGCACTTAATGGTCTTCTTTGCACATGTCCAAACCATCTTAATCAATTTTCTCTCATTTTATCTTCAATTGGTGTTACTTCAACCATCTCACAAATGTGTGCATTTTTAATTTTATCCTTTCTTATCTTGTCGCACATCCATCTTCACATTCACATTTCCACCACATACTTAATGCATAATGTTGTTTCCTAACTATCCAACATTCTACCTTATAAAATATGGTTGGTCTAGTTGTTCTAACGAACTTCCCCTTCAATCTTAACGGGATAAGCCAATCACACAATATACAAGATGCACTCCATTTAACCCATCCTACATTGATTCTATGGTTAACATCATCTCCAATTTCTTCGTCATTAAAGGGTAATTGAGCCTAAATAACGAAAAATGTTCACTTTTTTGTACCTCTTGATCCTTTATATTCACTACATCCCCACTTCTATTTCTAGATTCACTAAAGTTACACTCTATGTGAATAGCTTTATTTCTACTTATCTTAAACCTTTTTAGTTCTAGAGCTTCCCTCCAAATCTCTATTGTGGCATTGGCTCCTTCTCTAGTCTCATCAATTAAAAGAATATCGCCAACATATAACAAACACCCTGGGATCTAATCTTGAATATATCTTGTCAACTCATCCATAACTAAGGAAAAAAGGTATGAATGTAATGTTAACTCTTGATGTAAGCCTATAGTAATTGGAAATTAACTTGTTCTCCCACAGTCATTCAAACGTTAGTCACGCATCCATTATACATGTCCTTTATTGTGTCAATATATTCCTTTGTAACTCCTTTCTTTTCTAAAACTCCCCATATTAGAACTTTAGGTATCCTATCATAGGCTCTCTCTAAATCAATAAAACCCATATAAAGATCTTTCTTCTTCTCTCTATATATTTCCATTAGTCTCCTCAATAAGTAAATAGCCTCCATCATTGACCTCCCTGGCATGTATCCAAATTGATTTTTTGACACTTAATCTCCCGTCTTAATCATTGTCCAGTCACTCTCCACAAAGTTTCATAGCATAACTCATTAATTTAATGCAACGATAATTATTATAACTTTGTATGTATAGGTACTAAAATAATTTTGCGCCACTCATCAAGCATTCTCTTAGTGGTTATTATTTTATTAAACAATTTTGCTAGCCATGACAAGCCATCCTCCCCTAAACACTTCCAAACCTCAATAGGAACGCCATCTGACCCTAAAGCTCTTCATCCTTTCATCTTCCTTAATGAATTTTTAACCTTGCAATACATGACCCTATGGAAAAAGATGTTATCCCCTAAGGGTACTATATTCTTCAAAGCTGAACTTCCTAGATAATTTTTCATTTAACAATTTCCCAAAATAATTTTTCAATCTTTCTTTAATTTCATCATCTTTTACTAAAACCCTTAGATCATCACTCTTGATGCATTTAATATGGCTAAAATCTCTAGTTTCCCTCTCCCTCAGTTTAGCAAGCTTATATATATTCCTCTCCCCATCTTTTGTGGCGAATTTAGAATAGAGGTCATTGTATGCTCTATATTTTGCTTTGCCTTGGTACATTCTTAACATTGATATTTTTATATTTTTCAAAGGTTTCTCTGCTTCTAGTTTTTTGCCAAACTTATGGTATTCCCATTTTATCTTTATGATTTTTTGGACTTGTTCATTCCACCACCAAGTTTTCTTGACTAAATAAAGTAAATTAAGTAGTTAATAAAAAATAATGTGTAATAAATATTTAAATATTTTAGTAATAAATATACAAGTATGGTGACTTGCTAGGTTGGCAATCAACCAGAAGCTTACCTGTTTACATATAGATTGAGAAAGGGCAACCATACTGAACCCATTTAAATGAAAAGGTCAAAGACATCAATCAAACCTTTGAATTTGACGGGCAGGTCAATGTGTTGGGAAAAATTTGTCAACCCTACCAAGCTATTTGTCTCTCTCCACACCATCTCACCTATTTCTCTCTCAACCCATCTCTCTCTCACTATCTCTTCTCTAAACAAATGCAAATCATTGTCGACCTACCTTCCCTAGTTTCTTTTCTTCATTTATCTCCTTCCACTCTCCTCTCTCCTTCCTCTCTTTCAATCTCCCCGTTCATCCAATTGATCTATTCAGCTTTTGTTCACCTTAACCCTCACACAAGCAGGGTACTTTGAACAAATCAATTTTAATTTTGTTCAATTTCAACATTTAAATCAAGCATTTGAATAGGAATGTTCATTCTATTCTTCTATCATGTTATACGTGCGACCAAACAATAGAATGTGAATGATCATTCAATTACTAGATTTGTACATCATTTCATTCGATTCCATATTTCTTTCACTCCTACTTTATTTTATTTCGGTATATTAAACATAGCATAAGTACCTTTAGAGATCATGATGGGAAGGTCACACTTTCCTTTTCTAAGCCTACGAATGATAGCAATAAAGTGTGTTCTTTAGAGTGTCTGAAGGACTCAAGGAAGCTAAGGGTCTTGGAACTTATTGAGCAAAAGGTAAAGGAGAAGTCATAGAGCTCATAAAGATGCTCCAATGATTCTATTTCATGACTAGAACATGTGGTTTCTTCTTTGGAGATTCTTTCTTTTTGAGGAGGACTTTCCATCCACCTAGTGAAGCTACCAATGGTGAAGCTGATACTTCAGCCAATTAAAAGGCAGCGGCAGTATGAATTTTCAAGGAATATTAACCTATATGACAAAGTAAATGCTTGAGTTATCAAAAATCAAAGTGTTAGTCCGTGTCAGAGAGAAGTAAATTTGTAAAAATACTGCTATAGTTGGTAACAAGATATGTATCCAAACTACCCCTCAGCACCCCATTTTAGCGAAACTAACACTAGGTACGGCCCTTTTTCCTGTATCCACCTTGAGATAGGAAGGGGAGATTGTTGAGGGTCCCTTTGTTCTCTCTTATTTTTCATTTTTTCTTGTTAGTTTTGTTTCATTTGGAGTTCTTTTTTATGTTTTGTTTTACATAATTTTCATTTCTTATCCCAAAAAAAAAAAAGGTGTTCAGCGAATTTTTATCTTGTGCTGTAAAACAAAGCACCAAACATCTGAGACTCGAATCAAGTGCAACAGAGAGAACTTTTAATTCCTATCACATGTTGCAATGCAGAAAACCAATTAAAGCTTCTAGTAATTGAACCAAATGCATATGAGAGAAGTACCTATCTCAGTACAATGCAACTTAGATTAAGAATAAAAATCACCCCACAAAATTGATAATTTATGTGATGCCTTAAAATATGAAAGAATATGGTTGAGAAAACAGCATTTCATGATTGTTCAGTTGGTAACACGTAGACGGTTTACTGCCTGGTCAAAAGTCATCAGTGTCAAATAATCCAATACGACACTAGATCCAATATAGATGTGAAAACACCCTTCTTTTCTTTGGTTTAGCACATATAGATTAAATAATAAATTACGGAAAGTAGCCATGACGAGTGCAAGGCAAAAATAAAAAGCAATACCAGATATTGCTTAGAATTAAGCTGAATATGTACAATGGGTAGAACCATAATACCTGCAGGGAATAATCAAAGGAAGGAATCAGAACCAGTCAAAGTTAGCTGAATAGCTAAAGAAAACCAAAAAGAACAAAAATAGTAAGTATGAGATATAAAAGAAAATAGTCAAGGCAAAAAGAAAAAGAAAAAAAGAAACACGTGTATGTTAAGCTCAAAGATATGACCTCATTATGGAATGAAGGAGATAATATTAAATGGAGATACCTCAGTTGGAAGTTCTAGAATCCTCTTTATACTTATTGAGTTAAATGATTTGTTGAAAAGATCTTGCTCATAACTAAGTACACAAATTAGGAAGAGTGACATGGTCCACAGTGAGGGTAATGCTAGGGGAAGGAGAGACCAAAGTTACAATGAGCAAAGTTAGGAAGGAAGCATACAAAATTATGTGGTTTGAGTGAGGCTATGCCTTTAATAGATCAGAATAGAAAAATAAGATTCATGTAACAGATGCCAAGTAGTTGGAAATAAGGCTTTCTTGAGTTGAGTTGAGTATCATGCTCATAACTGTTTTCAATCCATGAAGTTAAGCCTCATTTACACCAGTAGGCCTGTGAAGTAGTAGAGCTGGACACCTATAAGGAGCAGTTGGATATGGCGTCCTAATGGAATTTAAGCAAATATAGAGGCTGTTGGATTTTACCTTAAGAACTCCTAATTTCAGAAATACTTGTCGCAAGTTTAATAAAGGTCATTAGCAGTGTTAATCCCTGTCAATCCAAAATGTTGGTATGGATGAAATGGTACAGACTTAACCTTCAACTTTATTCACATGAAATGAGCAACACTCAAACTCAAAACTGTTATAACACCAATGGTTGGTCATGATGATCCTTTATAAAAGTGCTTCTCATAAAGGGGGGAAAACTTTAATTTCTCTCAGAAAAATAAAATTCGTTACTGTGTTATTGTATTGGCAAATTCCAGTAACAAGATAATAGTAATGAGTTGAACAAAACGTCCTTTTGTCGCTTGCCAAAAGTCAGTTGAATATACAAAATGAAGATTGGGAGTTAAAGATTGAACAATGCTGAAGATCATCACATAAAATCCAATCACTTTAGGTTGAAGTAACTAGGATCTAGGTAAGCTAATGAATAGGTAGCCGAACCACCATTGAACTAGGTTTTGGATCTAAGTTAAAGAGTTAACTTATGTTTTAATGCTACTTGTGGAACTTGGAAATTGAATTAGATTCAATGAAAACAGTAAGTTGTGCACGGATACTGTTAGGTCCATAGGACTAAGGTCGGCAAACTTTGTAGAATAAAACATGTCAATGTATTTTTAGTTAGCTAGATTTGTCCTATTTGTGAGATATGTGAAAATTTACTTCGAGATGAAAGTGAGCTTGAACTATGCTTCAATCTGTCAACTTCGTCAACAAAAGGGCTAAAGGTAAATTTACACATTAATACACTCTCACCAATTAGGATCATGCATACATGTTCATGGTTTTAAATCTCAAAGTTTTTCAAACTTATTTAGAATCAATCATGAGTTTTATATATATGCATGAGTTTTGATAAAATTCAGTTTTTCTGTTAAGTATCTGGCACTCCTCGATCGATCGTGGTCTCAGGATGCATTGATCGTAAACTGTCCAGTAAGGTTCGATCGATAGGACAATTTGTGTCGTTCGAACAAGACTTCCTTTTGGATAGATCGTGGCTCTCAAAATCAGAATCCTGTTTGGATTTGGATTCTTAAGTTTTGAGATGATCGAACTACTTCCTAGGATTGTTTATAAATAGAACTGATCTCTAAAACCCTTGATAACAATGATTGATTGAGCTTTTTACATACATTTATATTTTTGCAAAGGCTCAAACACTTTTATTTATTTTTACACAAGAATTAAAACCTCATGTTCATCCGTTCATATTTTGCTGAGTGCTTTTCTTGTGAGAATAAGATAAGAGTGCATATTTTTGTTTTCATCATTCATCATACATTCTAGTATTGGTGAGTAGATGTCTTATTGGTGTTGATACATTCGTCACCGAGCTACAAAGTGCAATTCAACACTGTAGACAGATCAGTTGATGACCTGGATATCTTCGAGGGTACTGAAGATTTGGTGTTAGCTGTGTCTAGAGATCAATTAGGAGTTCGAGGGTACTAAGTTGTGACCTGATTGTATATCTCTTTCTTCATAGTGGATTGATTTGCCAGACTAGGTCCTGTGATTTTGTAAATCTCGTGAGAGGGTTTTTCCACGTTAAAATCGGGTGTGCATTCTTATTGTTTTATTATTGCTTTACTGCTTTATTTATTTATGGATGCATGCTTGATTTATTTTGAATTGAATATTGCTTATAATATATATAACCAGATTAACGGTATTGTTACTGTACTGTATCAATCAAATCCCATCAGACACATCCTTAGAAATGTTCAGGTCTCACTGCTGAAACTGTCCACAGTTCATTTCCAGAGACTTTTACACTGGTACACTCTGAACCTGCATTGGTACACTATTGGATTGCTAAAATTAGATTTTAGAGACTTCTAAACCAGTACACCTGGAACCTGCACTAGGACTGGTATGGAAATTACAAATCGTGCGGACAATTCCAATTTAAAATTAAATTCTAAGTTGCCAATTAAACTCTAAGGATTGACAAATAGTTAATAGGGGTTGGAATGCTTTCATCTTTCACATAGTTATGATCATATAGGAAAACACAATACAATTGTGTGATTTGGATCCATAGCATGGAGACTCAACATCAATTTTGAATTTTATTCAATTATATTATTAGCATCTACTCTACCTCTGGATATGGAAAGTTGCGTTGAGCAGGCAATCAATCTTGAGAAGGTGAGTCGTCGAGGCTGGACTTGGGAAATCCAGGCATAAGTTTGAGATGTCGGCAGCAACTAGACTCAAAGGCACCAAGTGATAAACCATGTTTACGTCTGAGCCACTGAGGTGGTTAGCAACTGAGTTTTGACAAGTGTTCCGGCCATAATACTGAGTCCGAGTTCAGATGTAACTTCTTCAATTTAGTGAATTGATTGCTAGGTTAGGTCCCTTGGCTTTTCTCATTGGGGTTTTTCACATAAAAAATCCAATTGTCTCATTCCTTTGCTTTTACTTTACGTTTACCGATGATTGTGGACGATTGATTCTTAAATTGAACTAAAAACAAACTTGTAATTTGTCAAGTTTCAAATCAATCATAGAGAGTGAAGTAGACCTATTCACCCCCTCTAGCTCTATGCATTGATCCACATTTTTCTAACCATGATCTCCATCTTAAAAAAACTTTGTATTGTTTGAAACAAGTACCTAAAACTTGCTATGATAGACTAATTGCATATTCTCGTAGCCTATGGAATCTCCTCTACCTCCGAAAGTGAGAGGTGAGGGTTCAATTCCCCATAGGGGTAAATGGGTGTGTGAGCCAAGGAAAAAAATAAAAAATGGAGGAACGGACAAGACTTTCATGATGAGAAAAGATGGAGATTTACTTGTGACTCAAATTTATGTTGATATTTTGTTTTGTTTTTTTTTTTTGCCTCTATATATAAGAGAAATGGTGAAGAAGTTTGTGTTAAGATTTTGAAACACATGTTGGCAAATTCCTGTGCCAAACTAGAGTTGTAAGTGGAACAAAATGTCTTGGGTCAGTGTGTCCACAACCGAAGAAGACATCAAAGATAGTGAAGACAAAATGACAGAAAAGATCATGCTGAAAATTCATCAAAGTTCAATCCTATATCTGGGTTAAGGTAAGTTAAAACATTAGCTGACATAGAAATCTTAGTTGGATTAATGTACTAGATAGATGCAGAAATCTAGGTTGGATTAATGTACAAAATAGACAGACCTCCCATGACCTAGATTGAATATCAAAAAGGGTTTAACATTATATTAATTAAAATTTGCAGAATTTTAAATTAGATCGATCGTACCTATCAATTGAAGCGACAAAGAGCAACGATCAATGCCTCGTCGATCGAAAGTTTCAATTGAAGGCTACTGGACAGCTCAACAGTTTTAGAAACTTACGAAATTTATAACTTTGATTGGTACAAGTTTCCAATTTTAACTAGGACTCCTATATTGACTATGAATATGGTGTTATAGTCAATCTAGGGTATGGTTATGATTGTTATGAGAGTTTGTATGTTTTAGAGGGATAGAGCTTTGAACAATCAATCTAGGATTTTCATATAATACCAACTCGTCTTTCTTTTGATGAGCACTCGACCGCTCTCCTTTCCTTTCTTTTTTCCTTAGAGAGTTTCTCGCTTTCGTAGTCTAGCATAACATACCATTATACTATAACATAGTATACTTGCGCATAGTTTATAGCATTGCAGTATAACTTACCTTATATTATATAGTCTTGATGCTTGATGCATAATATCGAATTCTTCTTTCCTTTTATCCACTATAGCAATAGATATAACAAAAGAGCAAAAAGTGACTATATATAGGGTGGCGTATGAATGTTGGCCATTTTTCAGGCATAGCGCACAAAGCACTTGACTCGAAGACAAAAAACAAGAGTGCAACTTTCACTATAGTGGATTGTTCGTGCCTCTACCAAAGGTCCCAAGGTTTTTCCTCTTCTAGGGTTTTCCACGTAAAAATTGGTGTCTCTACTTTATTTTTATTTACTGCAATATGTGTTTATGATTATGATCGAGACACATAAATGATTAAATCATACTAAAAAATTAAACAAAGTTAAAACTGAAATTTAAAAACTAGTTATCCATGAGACCTACTCACCTTCCTCTAGGTCTGAATTGAAACTTTACGTACTCCAACATTTCAGACCCAGGGGTCATCCGATTTCACAGTTGATCCTTCACAAATGACCAAATAAAAAAAAAAGGTGATCCTTCACTGTATGGAAGTATCATCGGTAACTTACCTTATTTAACTGTTAGTAGACCCAATATTGCATTTAGTGTAGGTATGCTCGCTATCCTTCACTGTATGGAAGTATCATCAGTAACCTACTTTATTTAACTGTTAGTAGACCCAATATTGCATTTAGTGTAGGTATGCTCGCTATCAAGCTAATCCTAAGGATTCCCATTTAAAGGTAGTAAAACATATTATGGTTAAATAAACAGAACTCTTAGTTGTGGCTTGAAATTTTCTGTTAAATCTAAATGATGCAGATTGGAGAGGAAACTTAACCCCTGTTTGGATTGACTTTTGAAAAGTGGCTTTCGGCTTTTCAAGCTCAAAAGTCGTTTTGGAGAGTGTTTGGATTGGTAAGACAGAAGACTTTCGAAGTTCAAAAAGAGCGTTTAAAGGAAGCTGGTGGGTACCAATTTCCTGATTTAGCTTCTGCTTCTCTTTTTCTTATGCGTAAAAGCCGAAGCAAAAGCTCTGCCAAACGGGGTCTTAGATGATAGGAAAAGCACCTCGTGAGGTTGTTTTTTTTAGATGCTAGGAAAAGCACCTCGTGAGTTTGTTTTTATATTAAAACTAACCTTGTTTCATGGTACAGCAAAAGGCCAAATTGTGTTCCTTATCTACCGCAGAGTTGAGATATATTACAGCTTGAAGTAGGGCACTTAGCTCTTGTGGAAGAAATAAATGCTCTCCAATTATGGAATTGAATAAGGTACGTAGGGCAATTTAACCCACCTCGTTTGAGATAATAGCTTAACAACTTCCATTGTCTCGGATAGGGATTTTAAGTACGGAAGTTATTTTTGAAAGACACTTTGGACGCTTTTAAAAACAAATTCAAAATTGTCTTCAGCTTTCATCCTTGGATTAATGCAAAAATTCAGGGTATTAAGCGAAGCCTAGGATGTTCGATTGGATTTCTTGTGGTAAAGCGATTAAATGTGTGGGCATTTTTTTCGCCTATAGTGGAGTATGTTTATACTAGTTTTTGGTCAATTGGTCTACTAGTAATTGTTCTTTCGAGATCGTCTATAATATTTCCCCTAAACAGTCCATTTATCATATTCTTTCGCCTTCATATTTTTGTTTGTTTAAGTTTCTTGATTCCTCTGTTCAACTTGCTCATGATTTTCATGGCAATATTTACCCACAAATTGTTCGGAGTAATGAAAATTATGAGCCTGATGCATATGCATAATAGGAATCATGCATTCATTAAAGGAAATTATGTTCTAATTTATGTACAAATTTAATCTGAAAAACTCCTTCAAGCCGTTTCATGCCCAAGTTATCGGAACTTTTCGCGTCGTTCACAAATCCAGCTGATGCATGCTTCTTTGACATGCATCAGAAAATAGTAGTACTCCAGTTTTTCATGTGGAGTTTTTGTTACCCCATCAAGGCATCCTCGAGCCTCCTATTTTGATGGCATTCATTCTTGCAGGTGGAGCTGCATATTTTCCAACATCAGCATCAATTCCCTACTCCACTTCAATCATGCTACCAGATTGATATTCTTGACCATCAGAGTAATATTGCTCATCTTGGAAATAATTATATCTCGCTCAATGGAAAGGTCATCCAGATTCAGATGTCATGTAGAGTGCAGATGACAAGTATTGATAGACAGTATTGCCGGCTTTACTCTCCGAAGGAGAGTTCTTCTCCGTCGGGAAGAAATGATGGAGACCACAGCGTGGCCTACACACCTAGACCAGACATAGGCGGCTACGTGCGGCTACACCTAGGCTAAGTGGCGACAACTACACATAGGTTGGCGCTGATGTAGAGAACTACACCTACGCTGGGTGGCGACAACTACAACTATGTTGGGTGGCAATAACTACACAAGGGCTGGCGACAAGACTTTTTTTTATATATTTTGTGTGTTTTCTTATTTGTAGCAGCAGCTATGTTTGACTTCTTTCTTCAGTCTTCTTTGGGTTGCCTATATATATGGGCATTGTATTTCAGCAGCTTTTGATTGAATTAAGAATTATTGTGAAACAGTTTCCCCCCCCCCCCCCTTTCTCTCTCTTCTGACTTTTTATCTCTTCTATCTCTCCTCCTCTCTCCTCTTCATTCCGGTCCTGCATCAATAGCCCTATTGTCTGGTGAATCATATAATTCTCGAGTATCTATCACATTTTTTTCCATTTACTTCGTCATTTTTGTCCACTGATCAGACCATCTTCAACACCAACCTTGTGTAACAAATACAAATGGTTTCCAAAAGCTTCATTGGAGTCAACAAATTACCTACATGCCACCACTGTAACTTTATATATGATATATTTAGTAAAATACATACATTTTTTGGAGAATATATCAAATAATACAAAATCAAATTGATAAAACGGAATGCTAGAAATCCTCCAATGCAAAAGAGCATCATAACACTTTTTGCAACATACTTACGGTATCACATAACCTGTACAACATTTACCAAACAATGGAGCTTAATCATGTGCAATACATTTTTTCCAGAACAGAGATCAACTAAATAGCAACCAGCAAGCCCTTCACAATGCTTGGCACCATACATGTATCATCTTTAACAAAGCTAAACAAGAGAGTACAAGAAGAAATCAATATGACATCAACTGTATACTCACATAAAAAAGTTGTACGAGTCCAAGACGCAAGGAGGAATAAAGTTTTACAATACTGCCAAATGAGCACGGTTCTTGAGGTCTGATATGTGGGCACTGATCAGGTAATATCCATTGTAGCGTTGGAATGACAACTGATTTAAGAATGAAGATGCTGGGAGTGACAAAGATTAAAAGATGCAAAATATTAGTTATTAATGTAAATGATTTTAAATTTACAATACAAAACCCAATAAGCATCAATATGTCAACTAACAAAGACATCAATACGAATGGCTTCGCAGATTGATCTTTAGTAGATTCATCAGAAAGAATAAACTAATGCAGACCACCATAAAACAGTTGTCCGGTTAGTTCAAATCTCTTGGAATGTAAGACATCTTATTATACAACAACTTGTTAGAGGAAGGGCCAAGGGGAACAAGGGGTGGGAGGAATGGATGTTAGATGTGATTAAGAACATTTTGTTTTCACTTGCATTTAAAGAATCATTGAACATTCAATTATCCAAAAAAAAAAAAAAAAGCAACATTCAAATGGAATTTTCCGTTAGCTATGAATTTCATGTTCACTAAGTATGTTGCAAGTTTGGCAATTTTTTCTTTTTTCTCGTTTTCTTTCTGCTATCAGATTAGGCTTCAGAAATTCCTAGTTTGACATAAGCCTGTTACTCCAAGATCTTTTATGGTTAAATATTTGCTGTTTCACTCATGGTTTATCAATCTTTGCATTATCAAAATCAATGGTTGAAGCCACTTCCACGTCCATTTTTTCATCAGGTAGGTGTTAGAGAAAACTCTATTTCTCAAGGGAGCTATTCAGTGTTACAATGTTATTGGTTATCGGGAATTCTGCCTTAAACAATTGAGTCTACTTTCTTTTTCCTTTTTTTTTTTTTTTTTGGTATGTCCACCAGAAATAATTGGGCCACACCCTCAATTGCTTTCACACTGTTTAAATAATATTTCTCTATGTTACAAATTTTTGTACTACAGCAAAACCCATTCCCATTGCATTAACCAATTTATCCCATGGGATTTTGAGATTTTCTTCTCGTTGATCCTTTTTACAGAACACTTTTTTCCGGATTGCGCTTATAAGCATCAAACACTATCTAGACAATAACTGTGAGTGCACCTGCACATAAACACCACTAAAAACATCTAGGTGTTGCCCTTCTCTTTCTATCAAACAAATAAAATATACATAAAGGAAAAAGAAAGGGAACTCAGGATATCATAACAATAGGAAATAATCAAAATCATTCATCCTCCTTAAATTTCCATTGCGGGCACTCAATGAAGACTGACACAAGACCAACTGGGCAACTCAAAATAAATCCAAATGGAAATACTCACTGATAGTGGCTAAAGTATTTATGGCTCAAAACATAAAATTCTGACACTTCATCCTTGTGTTACAATCAAATACCCAAGAAACAGTGATCAGTTAGCAAAAAATCATCATATACTGAAGTACTCAATTGGCATGACACTATTTATAGAAGAAAATTTCAACTATATGAAAAAAGAAACAGATCATAAGATTTAAAGAATGAAATTAGAAGTGGAGAAGCACAGAGAGGATTCCCAATTATCTTCCATAAGAGAATTGTTTTCACAACCTATATACAAGGTCTGCTATAATCATGCCACAAAAATTTCACAATAAAAGCAACAAACATTTCCAATTAACTAGCAGGACTTATGGTGGGGTGACCTTGTTACCAGCGATTCACTTCATCACATGTTTAAAATCTCTAGTCTCCAACAGGCTCCAATTATTGAATCTTCGGTCCATTCCAATTCCTCCAGTTCACTCAAATCTCTCTCATGGGAAAACCAGTTCTTCATTCTTATGAGTGGGATACAAGAATTGACTTCCATTCCTTGTTCTTTTTTTCTTTTCTTTTTTCCTTTGATAAGTAAATTTTCATTGAAGAATGGAGAATCTCAAGCCAATCTATAAATGAGCCATACCATCAAATGAAACAAGCCAAGGAAAAAAACACATGTCCAGTAAGATAAAAACCGAAGCAACCGATGAGGAATAAACAAAAGTATGAAACCATCCTCAAATTCTAGATCACCGTCTTCATGTCAAAATCACCTCAATATTACTGACAGTGACATCAGCCATATCAATCTCTAAGAAAATCAGAATAATACCAGTGGTCTCCGTCATTCCCCCACCAAATTATGGAACTGAATGGCTTCGCTGAAATCTTTTCTTTTATTTTCTTTTTTTCTTTTTTTTATGAAGTTGATAAACAACGAAGAAAGATCAGTTAGAGGGATAAACAAAAGAAAAGTCCAGTTAATTTCCTTGTTCTTAACAATGTCTAATTTTGATGTCCAACGGAAATAAAACCAGTTGGTGTTCAGTACCCAGCAGCTCATTTTCTTTTGATTCTTTAGTTCATTCATATACAAATGCCACTTCCTTGGAGATAAAATGGTTTGAAATTTAAAGCCATCCCGTGTACCAAAGTTAAAGCATCGGTCTGGCTTGTAGATTACAATTGGGTTAATACTAGTGAGACGCCAAAAATAGGAGGCCTTATAAATCTTAAAGCCAGATATTTCTGTGATACGTAAATGCAGTGCAACTTCTAACTGTCGATTCATTCATGTCGGGTCTCCTTGGGTCACTGGTAGCAAAGATTATTCCCTCTTTCAAGGACTATGAGGGTCAGTTCTAGGGACATTACCTCCCTTCTTTATTTCCTTAGGAGGTCTCTTAATGAATAGGGCTCATTACTTGGTGCAATGGTATTACTCAAGCTGACGAGTGCAAATACAAGGTTCAAGTCTCAGCACCCCACATAGGTGGGACATAAAAAAGATTCAGAGAAGTTCCGATGAGGCCTTGGGGCAAGTGACAAAGCCAACACTCTTGGTGAAAATTTAAAGATCTGCGTTTTCTTTGAAGAGCATCTTTGGGGAGTCCATTTCCACCCTAAGAGTAATCATGAGTAATTGGGTCATTGCATAATCTAACTGTCAAAAAGTAATGAGCTCTACCATTTGAACGTCTAGCAGCTATGAGAAGAATTAAATTTAGCTTTGATGGTTGACATCTTGAAAATCCAGTCAAGACATAAGGAGTAAGATTCATGAGTTCTATAAGCAAGATGACATCAGATTTGATATAAAGGCAAATGATCCAACTATATCGGAACTTGGAAGGTTTTTAGTAGCTCCATATGGGGCTATCTAGCAATTTAATAAAGGGAGATAATGATGTTATGGTTAAATGGTAATACGTCATTTCGTGATCATATAATCAGCTTTAAAATGAAGAATAGATTGATTCTAAGGTCTGCTAATGATCAATCGGCGTGATTGAGGCTTGGAGGGGGTGTAAAGTGGGCCCCCAAGCTTGTGATTTTTGGAGGGTGCCACCGTTGTGTGTTTGGTGGTGCTTATGGAAGGAACGGAATAGGAGATCCTTCAAGGGGGAGGAGACTCCTATAGAGGAGTTTAAATTCTCTATTATTAGCTCTCTTTTTTGTTCGGTTTCTGGGAGGTATTGTAAATCTTTGGAGGAGATAGTTGTTTTTTTGGACATACTGAGAGGCTAAGGGCCCAATTTGGTCCTTCTTTGTTTCCGGGATGCGCTCCCCTCTGAGCGCTTTCGTTTATACAATCTTACTTATCAAAAAAAAAAAAAAATGTAAGCCTATGGCTAACTTGGGATCTTCCACAATTAAAGGAATGGAGCTATTCATGAATAGCTGAGGCTTGGCTTATTATTACACATTATCCTTTAAGTATTTATTTAAATCTCATTCAATTAAACAAGCTAAGGTCAAAAAGGTCTAAGTCCAGCTCATTTTAGCTCCTGAACATAAAAACAATGGTTAATTAGTAATTTCTGCAAATATTCATAACATTTCATTAATGCAACAATTAAAGTAGATTGTTCCATATTTTAAATTACAATATAAATATAATGATAGAAAATAGAGGATAGCTACGTAAAGAGTAGAGAAGTTTACATTGACAATGTGGAATGTCACAAATTTCTGACTTAGTACGAAATTTCCATAAAAGACCAATGGATACTAAGTTGCCCCTAATGAAGGTTTTATTTAGGATTTGAAAGACTTCAAAACAGTATAATTGGGTTTACCATTACTACTATTGATCCTAGTTTGACTTTCAGAAGAAGAATAACTTAATATAGAAATTCCTTAGAACTTAATCTAATCTAACTCAACATTATTTCAAGGAACTTGTTGACCAAACAAGAATTTACTGAACCTGGCAAACATAACATATAAACCACTTACAAGCTGTTTGATCTTAAATCTCAATCGCATCAAGACAAAGTAGACTGAGTACCATAGCAACTTCTTTATTAAGTTCCTTTGTTGACGGTGATGAATGAAATAATGGGGGGGGGGGGGGGGGGGGGTGGCGATATTTTGATGTGCATGTGATTTTTTTTTTATAAATTGATCTCCGTATGATATTTAAAAAGTAAATGAAAAACAAGTCATTCTAGGAAAATCAAAGTAAATGAAAATTGTTGGATTATTATTAAGTTCCTTTGTCCAACAATGGTAAAATAAATAAATAAAAAAAGTCATTCTAAGAAAATCAATCATTGACCAATATTTGATGTGCATAAGATATTCTTAAAAGTAACTGAAAATTTGTGGGCCAGACGAACTTCTAATAGGGGGTGGTGCAGCAAAATGAATAGAATATTTAAGGGGCACATCAAAACATGAAAGGGATGGATTGGCGGGTAAAACAAGTTCTTTGAACCTAAGTTGGTGTGAAAATTGTGGCTCTTGTACAAAGCCCAAAGCAGATATTGTAACTCCACAAGACTACGAAAATCCTATAGTCAGTATGGAAGTATTGATTTCGGTTATAAACTATATGATAAGCACACATCAAATGGTATGTAATGTATATCCATTAACCGATATTGTTGAGAAAAAACCTCCAATCACGTACCACCAAATATTTTGATGTGACGATAAGTAAACAAGTACGAAGCAATTTGCAAGAACACACCAAGAATTTATACATGGTTCGGCTAAACAAGCTTACGTCCACGAAGAGCCTGATTTCACTATATAAATTGTAACAGTACAAGTTGAAAGATTGTATCAAGAGTAAGTTCAACTCTCAACCCTTAACCCTTATACACTCAATTTCACTCAAAAGAAAATCACAAATTCTAAACAAGAATTCTCACTCTAAGTATCCTCTCAATAACAATGAGAGTATTGTCTCTTCTCTTCTCACAACTCTCAACCTATAACATAGGTAGCTATTTATAAAGCTCAAAATCCAATTCCGGGTGGACAAGGATTACAATTCCTTAGAGCCCAATGCCTACCAAGAACTTTCCTTCCCTGAGACCATGACTTGCCTACTAAGAAATTACCTAATAATACACAACTCTATAATGGAAACCCAATCACAATAGGAATTTGAGCCAACCTAACAGATATGTATGTGTGTGTGTGTGTTTAGTACTTATCTATGCAGTGCATTCTAGAGTATTTTATGCTAGTTTAAAAAAGGTCTGTATGCAATTCTTTCAGTTTTTAAATAAGCTGAATTGAGTCACTGAATTTAGGTTGAAGGTGAATTATATTTCAAATAAATTTTAGCACAATTTCCCCTTTGAAGCTGGGTTTGAAAATTTTTAAATATGCTATAGTAGAGAACATGCATCTATCTTTCCTACCTAAACTGGAGACCCCCCTGCCCCGCAGCCAAAAACAAAAAAAACAAATAAATGTTATCTAAAAAAAATGCAGGGGCTGCTCAGCTGCTTTAAGATTGGCAGAGAGAAACAACGAATGGAACATCCCACTAACCAAAAAATCAAGTCTCCACCAAATGCAGATTCTAGTATATATTTAAATGTCACACACTTCTTCAAGGTATCCAAATGTGAATTTAGTCAATGGCACTGTAGAGTTTGGAGGGAAGAGAGAGATTAACCTAACTCAATTTTACTGAAATCTATGAGAATCATCCCCACCAAGCATTCTAGCATAAAATTCAATACACAACCCTCCACAAAGTACATAAATGTTTCTCTATCTAATCAATTCAGATAATTACATGCATACATGTGTGTATGTGTGTGTGTGTGTGTGTGTGAGAGAGAGAGAGAGAGAGGGGGGGGGGGGGGGGGGGGGGGAGGTAAATTACCTTCCTAAGAAAATCAGGCCATTTAAGAGAAAACACTGTCCTGTTCGGATCATAAGCTGTCTCGACCTTCAGTGGAAAATTAAAAACAGAGATTGTTAAAAATAAATAAATAAAAAAACTCAAAATCGAATAATAGAAGCAAAAGGGTACGTTGTAAGTTGATGATTTTAGAGAGAGAAAGAGATGAGAGAGAACCTGAAACAAGAGATGACGACTCTGTGGAGACAGCAAGCCTCCTTGAAACCCTCGAACCAGAGGAACATTGACTGCTTTAGTTTTGTTTTCCAAACGCCCATTAACGGCTCACTAGTTTCCATTAGATAGATAGATAAATAGATATAGAGAGAGAATCCCACAACCAAGCTGTATGGAGCAATAGAGATGAGAGAGAGGTTCCGGCTCCGATTTGACTAATATACGACACCAGTGATATATATTTTCTATACGTGTGTGTATATATATACATATATATATTTCAAGTTTATAAACCACCGATAACTTCCAAAGCCTGCCAAAACACAAGTACAAGCCACTCCAAAATCCTTCAGATCCTAAAACCAAACACACACGCATTGCAAAATCAGTCACGAGACCAATGCACGTGTGCCAAAAACACTTTCAACTCGCCTATTAGGATAAATTATTACATGTGTCCGGCGAAATCAAAATTTATCCGATTAAAAAAAAAAAAGTGGACATATCATTGTTTAATGACATATCAGAAACAAACTAAACATGTGTTTTAATTGGAAGTTTAGAGTACGTGAGAAATTAGTAGACGGTCGTGATCATGTGGTTGAGTTCAATTAAAACTCTCTAAATCAAGAATAGTGAATCTATAATGTTATGTTTGGTATATAGGAATGAAATAGAATACTCATTTTAATCATTTTTTTATTTGGTATGAATTTTAAGATGATAATGATCATTCTCTTAGAATAAAAATATATTCCTATAAATGAAATTTTATTTCATAGTTAAACCTATGGAGTGACAAAATTAAAAAAAAAAGTTACATTGACTTTTTCTGAGATTTAGTCAATATACACTAACATCTCCTCTTATTTATCAAATTGTACTGACCTCCCTTATCAGAGTTATTAGATAGATGTCGTTAACGGAAGTAACAAAATTACTTTTTTGGTGAGCTCAACAATTCATTTAGAAAATAAAATCTAAATTGATAAAAAATAAAATGTTTTTAACAACTTAAACCTAGTTGTAGTTTAAATAAATAAGTGAAGAGTCTGTTATTCACAAATTTAACAAACGAATCCATGAATTGAAATGAGTTTGTATTTATGTATCTAACCAAGGAACAATAGTAAATTTTTAGAGATGTGATCATGAACTAAAAATCATAAATGGATTGACTGGCTACTAGCTTTTATATATAGGTTGGCTACTTGGCTATGTAATTTTGTATACTAGAGTGTGTGTGTGTGTGTTTTTGTGTGCGTGTGTGTATATATTTATATATGTATGTAATCAAAACAACAAACTTTTGGAGTGTGACTTTTAAAAATGTAATAAAAGAATCAAAAAGAAAAAAAAAATTTATTACATAAACTGAACCCAGAATTTTCAATTTAAATAATTTAACCTAATTCTTCTAAACCCAATTATGAAACCACATATATATTCCATTGAAGCCAAACCACATGATTAAACTCTCTAATTTCAAGATCCTAACTCTTGATTGAATTAAGTGGAGAGAGAGAAAGTAGGGAGAGGGTGATAATGAAAAGAAAAAAGAAGAGAGAGAAAAAAATCTTATCACTTCTTTCTCTTGCTACCAAAAATTATCACCGATAACCTTCTGCAGACATTAAAAAATTGCATAATGGACTCAAAATATAATTTTGATTTATCTTCAATTCATACTACTTTGGAATGTGACCCAAATGAGTCATATAATTTAAAGTCCAGACCCACCACAAATAAATGGGTCATAGGTTGACCCAAATTGTCTAAGAAGTTCAAATCCACTTGAAAATGGTCAAATAGATAATTATATATATATATATATATATATATATATATATATATATAGTTATCATCAAAGATAATTATTATGTATATATTAGATAATTATCACAATTATTATAAAGGATAATTATTAGAAGAAAAAAAAGTTACAACTCTACCCTTCCAAGATATCTATTAATAAAAGTATAAGGTGAAGAAAATGAGAGAACTAGAAGACTCTCAGAGAAAACTACAACTCTGCGGGATTCTTCACTTGAAGCCTAAAGCTCCAAAGCTTTCTAAACCCTAAATGAGAAGAATAACAAGTATATCATCCACGTGTTGTTCTTCACCAAAGTTTCAATCCAATTCAAGATAAAGCTCTAACAGACCTTGAATTCGAATCACCAAGGAGATCGAATTAGAGGAATTTATCTTTCTTTTGCAGATCGTCGCGCTAATGAGTAAGCTTAAAATCTAAAATCCTGACGAGTCAACACAACTACTTGCGAATAATTCAAATTCAGTCCTTCAAGGTGTTTAGTCAAAAGATCATCGTCACACATTTACGTCAGGACATGTGGCTAACGAAACTAACCATGTTTCGCCAGTCGCTGCGCTATCTGTTCAACAATTGCAGGATATGATAACGAACACAATCTAAGCACAGTATAGCGGCGTCCCTCAAAGCACTCTCATATACTCAAAGCCCTACACAAAGAGAATTGATAATATGAGGATGCCTGCAGGGTACAAATCTCCGAAGATCCAATAGTTTAACGAAAAAGGCAACCCAAAATAACATATCGCTCATTTTGTCGAGACCTGCAACAACGCTGGGACTAAAGGGGATTTATTTGTTAAATAGTTTGTTCGTTCTCTTAAGGGGAATGCCTTTAAGTGGTATACTAATTTAAAGTCCGAATCGATTAATAATTGAAAACAAATGGAATGAGAATTTCTAAATAGGTTCTACAACACTCGTCGCACTATTAGTATGATATAGTTAACAAACGCAAGACAATGGAAGAACGAGCCTGTAATAGACTATATCAATCGGAGGCGAGCATTTAGTTTGGATTGTAAGGACCAGTTGACAGAATTCTCTGCTATTGAAATGTGTATGCAAGATATGCATTGGGACCTCTTTTATATTCTTTGTATAAAGCCTCGTACCTTCGAATAATTAGTTACATATTCCCATGATATGGAGATTAGCATTAAATCTCGTAGCGGTAAAGATCCATTGATTTTAGAGCCACGCAAAGATAGAAATGATGAAAAGAAGGTTATAAAATCATTAAAGGGTGTTGTTAAAGAATCGATAAAGGTTGTTGTCAAAGATAAGAAGAAAGAAGACAATAAGCCATAACAGTCTCAAGATAAGTAAAACCAACGTCCGACGCTCAAAGAATTAGAGATGAAGGAATGCGCATTCCCGGACTCTGATGTTCCTGGCTTATTGGAATGTTTACTTGAAAGTAAAGTTATTGAACTTTTAGAATGTAAGCGCCCTTAAGAAATGAGACATGTTGATGACCCAAAATATTGCAAATATCATCGTATTATCGGTCATCCAACTGAAAAGTGTTTCATTTTCAAGGAAATAGTGATAAATTTGGCGATACAAGGAAGATCTTGTTAGACATAGACAAGGTAACAATTTCAAATCATACTGTTATCATCTTCTCGTCTTCAAAGTTCGAGCGGACTTATACTTATCATCAATTATTTTTAAACTCTAGTATCTACTCCACAATTGTTCAATTTGGCTCGTTTGAACCTATTCAGATATATCTTTCCCAATGTAGTATTCCTGACAATCTAATGAATGAGAAGAAACTTCTCCAACACGATGACGAAGGATGGACCTTGGTGACGATGAGATGACGAAAGCAACAAGCTCATGTTCTTCCAACCGTCCACTTTGACAGGGGCAAAAGAAAAAGAAGTTTTTGATATATCCCTAAGAAAGGTGTCCAGAATGAGAAAATGCCAATAAGACGGCATTGACATAACACACAATATTGGGTGAAGAAATTTGCAAGCCCATTACTTTATGTGATTTTTTTCCAAAATGATATCTCGATGATGAAATTGTGCCAACTTACATGGTGTCAACTGTGAAGATCTATTCGGAGGTCGAAAGTGGTAAGAGTTAAAATGAAGTCCAAAGTATAGGAAAGCTTGATAAACACACGACCACCATCGAAGAATCCAACGACGAAGAGGTAGTTAGAGCTATATCTGGCTCATGCCGTGCAACAATTACTTTCACTGACAAAGACTTTCAACTGGGATCAAAGCCACACAACTGTCCTCTTTTTGTCTCCGGATACATAAGGGAGCAAAAGGTAAATCGCATTCTTATTGATGGGGGCTCCATGGTGAATCTCATGCCAAAATTTACAATGAAAAATCTTGGCATTATAGTCAACGACTTGGCTCGCAATCGCCTCATTATTCAATATTTTAATCAAGGTGGGCAGAGAACTATTGGCATGATTCGTGTAGACCAAACAATTGGAGGGTTGCAAGCTGAAACCTTATTCCACGTAATCGAT
Source organism: Cornus controversa (assembly GCA_026545225.1). Classification (NCBI taxonomy): domain Eukaryota; kingdom Viridiplantae; phylum Streptophyta; class Magnoliopsida; order Cornales; family Cornaceae; genus Cornus; species Cornus controversa. The sequence goes on along the minus strand of CM048853.1, from coordinate 26,391,425 downwards.
GCAAAGACATCCTACAATTTGTTGTTAGGATGACCATGGGTTCATGATAACGGTGTTGTTCCATCAACTCTTCATCAGTGTTTCAAGTTCTGCAATAATGGTGTACAGACAGTGGTGGCAGATAACAAGCCATTTACTAAAGTAGCAGCACATTTTGTAGATGCAAAGTTTTACATTAAACCAGACATATCTTTGAGCGTCTCTACAACAAACCTTCCTTCTACATGAGAGGGTGAATCTAAAAGAGCAAAAGAAGCATCGTTCATCCCTCTAGATATCTCGGTGACAGACAGTACAAAAGTAACTCAAAAATGAGAGGTCATGGTTAAAACACATCGTACTACACCAATTTTCAAGTATATTCCAAAATTTCAACGATAAGAAGAGAAATTACCTATCGTGGAGATACTTGAAACTGAAGAAGTTAAGTTAAGTTAAGCATGTCTCACACAAAAGAATAAGAAGACCTGCAAAGCTTGAGAGAAGAATTAACTCTTCCCCTCACAAAGATTGAAAAGTCTACTCCTACTAAACTTCCATTAAAAGGATTTGTTCGACCTTCAAAAGCTCAAGTTGAACATGGATTCCTTCTAAGACAAAGAATTGATGAAGGGTTCGCAGGTGCATCATGTTTCTTTTATGCTTTTAGGTAGGACGAGAGTCTAGTTCGTGGATTCGTTTCCCACAGATGACGCCAATTGATGAAACACAAATCCACCTTTGAACTAGTCAAACGATAATCTATAAAGAGACAAACAAAGAGTAATCGAAAGAGCATCGGGCGGTGCCGGCCAACTATGCTCCAACGATCAAGTAAGAAATCGAAAAAGCTTTAAAAGTTGTAAAGAAAATCAGAGGGTATTAATTGCGTACCTGGTACATGAACCGTTTCTATATTTATAGTAGTCAATTGGGAACGTGTCCCAATGGGAGACTGATTCTTCAATTCTCCATACTCATCTAAGAGAGAAAAGTCTCGCCAAAGTATGCTTTCTGTCCATGTCACACAATCTACAACCTTCACGTTATACGTGTCATTATCAGAATTAAATACTCCATCATAAATTACATTTGATTCTCTTATTAATACCTAGAGGGGGTGAATAAGTCTTGTTTGCTCATTTGATTTCAATTAATTAATTTAAGTTTTAATTAGATAAACAACACACAATCAAGTAAAATAAAATAAATTACAATAAAGAAAAAAAGGAGTAAAGAGATAAAACATTGCAACTTTTATATATAAAACCTCAATGAGAAAAAACCTACAGAACTTACATCATCTCAAAGGAAAACATTCATTATTCAGAAAAAGAGTATAATGGAATGCAGTCACTTTCAAAATGTTTCAAGTTTCTAACTCCAAGGCTTTTGGAATTACTCGTAACTTTTTTCTTGACGCTCAATGCTCTTCGACTTTCAAAATTATCATCCACATTAATCCACACGAATACAATCACCTCACAACAATTCGCTTTTCCTAGTGGACGTCAAAGCAAATAGAAAATTTCTTATCAAAAAGCTTAATCAAGTATGGAGAGAAACGCCTTACTCAACCCAAGTTAGTCAGGCAGGCCAACTCGACCTCCCCCTAAAGAAAGGGTGGGTACATCTTGGACTTAGGTTCGACCATCCAGCCCAACCCACCAACCCCTATATTACTAGCTATATTATGTACTTATATTATTTTTGAGTTTGCATTTTGATTTTGGATTAAATGTCCCCCATCCCTTTTTTTTTCCACATTCAAACCCAACTAGAATAAAGACCCATTTTTAGGACAAATTTCAAAAGCCCGTTTAGACTTGTGGTTCGCTATTGCACAAACCATGGCCTTCCAACTTGGTTTACTATGAAGCTTGATCAATCTAAATGAATGCATGTCTTGTTTTCAGTAATCAGAAACAAGTATTTATCAATTTTTAGCCTTTATTCAAGTTCAGTTTTTTTTAAAAAAAAGTCACTAGGAGGCTTTCCTAAATTCTCATAGCAATCCAAAACCAATTTAAGCTGAAAATCTAAGTCCTATTTAAAATTGAACTCAACGCATCTGTGCATAGAGCACAAGCAGTAGATTATGTTCACTACCTCCCAATGTACCGGTGCATGCCCTGTATGTATTGGTGTGTAAGGATTGCTGGAACTGAAGTTACCACTGTACCAATGCTTCAATGTAACTAGTACATTGAAATATTTCAACTGTCTTTTTGTAAAACACTTGAATTTTCAAAGCTTGTCCAAAAATTATTTTCTAAAACAATTTAAAAATTATATAAATCTACTCAAGTATTTTTGTAGTCAATACGCACACAATTACCTTATCTTAAGTGTGTGACATTTTTTAGTTGAGCTTGAGTTAATTTGAATATCATCAAAACACTTTGACTTGTCAAAAGTTTTGGAACGTATATTGCCATTAGGATCGTAAACATGCTAAGCTGAGGGGTGTTTAGGTTCAACTCGGATACTCCAGAGAGGTGGTCGAGTTTGATTGAGCTTTGACTAGGCAAGATCAAACTTGACCCGTTAGTATTTGAACGAGCTTAAATGGTTTGATTGAGCTCATTTTTGTTTGTATGTCTACATAATGTGTGTGTGTATGCCTCTCTGGTGGTAGAAATCATTGTTGCTCTCGGCTCTATTTCACTCCAACATTCAGTCTCCATCACGAGAGGGGAGAGAGAGAGAGCACGCTAATCTATTTTGCAAATGATGTTGTCAGTTTTGGTCGTCACAGACTAGTTTTGCCTATTTCACAATGGCCAACGAGTTTGTCACAAAACCATGTTGTTAGTACTCGTCATCCATTGCCTTACACGGAGAAAACCAATAATTTGTGATTAGCAAAACATGTTTGCCTTTCTCAATCTATATCATTCTTAAAAGAAGATAATATATATAAGGTTTATAGATGGGATGGTGGAGATGGGCTTTAGGTTCTGGGCTACTTTATTTTTAAAAATAATGAATTTATAAGTTAATTTGGGTTGAGCGGGGTATAGAATTTACTTATAAGTTAAAATAAAGTTTAACGGTTAGTAAACCTTCTAAACATAGCCTATATATATATATATTTTTTTTTTCAAGAGTTCAAAACAAGTCGTACGACAAGCTTGTTCACGAACAAACGAGCAAAACTGAGAATTGTTTGAGCTCAATGAATATTAAAATTTTGTTTGAGCTCAATTCGTGTAAAAAACAAATGAACACAAACCAAACTCTTAAAGAGCCTAGTGGCTCATTTACATCCCTACCAACACTTAGTACACTAAACTCCTTAACACCATGTACTTCCATTTGTAGCTTTCAAACCTCACTTGATCTTGAAGCCTCCATCTAAGTTGATCATAATTCAGACTCATTCTAGATTCACTAAAATTGAATCAAACATTCATTTTGTTCAAATTAAGACTCTTAGTAAAAGCTTTGATAACCTAATCAACACATGTCCTAAACTAGCACACAATTTTTTTTTTATTTAAAAAATTCAGAATTAAAATGTACGAATTAAAAATTAGCCTAAATTGCACTAAAGCCCCTTGAACTACAAAAAAGTTGCAAAATATTTCCCTATACTAATTTTGTCACCAACTAACTCCCTCAAACTTTCAAAAGTTGCAACCAACTCTCCTCTGACAAACTTTTGTAATATTTGAGCTGTTAAAATGATGAGTATTGTATGTTTTGACAAAAATACTTTTTGCATGCCCATTTTACCCCTTTCTCATTCATTTGACCAAAATACCCCTTCACCTTCAAATTGTGCATTTTAGTCACTTTATTCTTTTCTTCTATATCTTTAGGTACCAAGCAAATATGTCCAACCCCGACATCGCCAAGGCAAACCAACGGTTTGTCTATAAGCATTCTTTGAATATTAACATTATCTTTCTTTCTTTATATATATATATATATATATATATATGAGAATTCAATTGGTTTTATACCAATTGAATACATTCATACATAGGTCATCCTGATCTTATAGACTTAGAGGGGGGAATAGGTTTTATGGATATTTTTTTGCTTTTAAATTATCCTTTAATTATTCAAATAATTATTAGTTTGAATGTGTGAAAATATATGTTTGCAAGTTAATTCCAATTCATAAATATGTAAATGGCAATAAATAAACAAGGTAAAGAAAAGAGAGTCACTTTTTTTACATAGAAAACTCTAAAAATGAGAAAAAATATCACGGGATCTCATCCAATAAAGACACAATCAACTATCGAGAAAGAGATTTACAACCGGTCACATTTATGTCATACTCAAACTTTTAATTGATCTCTAGACATAGTAGAATATCAAATCTTTAGTACCCTCAAAGATCTCTAGGTCATTTTTTTGATATGTCAACAGTCTTTGCTCCTTGTGAACCTATTTCTCTAGTGATTATTCATCGTTTCTGTACTTTGTTATTTCGGTTGATTTGGTGTAAAATTCATCTCTTAGTTTCTTGAATGTGTATTTAATCACTCAAGAATAATCTATATGATTCTTAGATTTAATATAGAGGGAATCTCTCTAAGAGCGTAAAATAAACAAGAATCTCATAAACTCACTCTAGATCTTCTCTCAAAATCTCTTCAAGTATTTTTTTTACGTTAATTTATGAAGGACCTTGCTCACAATCTGACCTAAACCTATATTTATAGCCAGAAATGAGTCAATCACATTTTAGAATGTTAAAAACCCATTAAAACACTAATTTACAAGAGTCGAGACAGTTTCGGGATTCGTCACTTCGATCAATTGAACCTCTATGTTGCTCCATTGACTAATCGACCAATAGATCGAAACTTACTAGAATTGAATTTAATTTCTCGAGAAAACACTTGATTATTTGACCTATCAATCGAGATACAATGAAAATTAGTCGATCGATTGACCATCAGTCTTGATCAATTGGGATGTGCTGATTTTAGGTTTTAACTCCAGTTTTCATGAAAACAAATTTCTCTCTTGGTTTTGAAAAACCATTTAAATGAAAACCTTTTTCAAAACATTTAAGGCCTAACCCAAAAAATAAAATAGGGTAAACTAAGGTTAATTTAAGTTCACTTACCTTTAACCTATCCAAGTGATTAAATACACACCATTCTTGCATTTGTGTTTGCCATGTCTTCAAATGATCGTCATGATCAATTCAACAACACTCTTTGATACGAGTGTGTTTTAATGAAAAATATGCTAACAAACGACTCAATTTTCTAACAATATGCACCTTAACCACATATTGGAGGGTAAAGGGTTAGTTACAACTTTTGAAAGTGTTAATTAGTGACAAAATTAGTATAGGGGAATATTTTTGCAGCTGTTTGACCGTGCGGGAAAAGTTTAGTGCAATTTGACCTAAAAAAAAATATGTTGAGTAAGATGAAAATAAGGAAGAGCTTGGCCCTAATTGCATTCCTACAGAGAGTTGCATTCCATTGTTGACGTTTCATACTTCTTTCTCTCACCACTAATCTTGTTAAAAATTTCACTATATCCTTCTGTCACTCATATATGTCGACCACAACAAAAGCATTGCAATAATGTGGTTTTTTTTTCTCCTTGTAAACTAACCTGGGACTGGCATTTTCCAAAGAGGTGCATGGACATCCCAATCCGCGGGTGGAATATGAAATTCAAGCATCCAAACATCCCCCAAGCGTCCCATGTATTCTATTATTATTCTAACGTGGCGTCTGCGAGAAACTGCTTTCCAACTTCACATGCCATTTGAAGCTCTCTCTGGTCTCTACAGCGCTCAACTCCAGAAGATTTGAGAGAGAGAGAGACATATATACACATACACATACACACCCACACACACACACACATATATATATATATAGAGAGAGAGAGAGAGGGTATATACACACACGCACATATATACATATATAGTGAGAGAGAGAGGAAGAGCTAGGATGCCTCCGCAGAGCAAAGAGCCGTGCAAGAAGGAGGCGTGCGACATTCAAGCTTGCCTCTCTAAAAACAATTTCCTCCCTCAGAAGTACGTATTTAATTTTTTATTGCCTGTTTTTTTCTTAATTTCTGTTTGCTTCCCGAGAAATTGTAGGAATAAAGAGGAGATGATTGATTTCTTATGTAATCTGCTTCACTAATTTCCAAAATTTTGAAAACACCCATCTCATTGTTTCAGCGATCAAACAGAGGATTAGGCTTTCACCTATTAGTTCTTCATTATTCTCATATCTTTATGGATTTTTTTTTATTGTTCGGTTGATATTTTTGAATAATTTAGAAAATAAGGGTATATAATTTATTGTTGAATTGGAATATCGATTGTTCGATTCTATTGGATTCTTGAAAAAAATAGAATAAAAAAATTGTCAATTACTTTTTATGCTTAACCCTTGATTATTTAAGGTCTTTTATTTATATTGCGATAATATATTTATTGAAACCAGAATTAGTAACTCAACAAGATTTTGATGTAGATTTATTGGTTTTTTATTGAAATATATTATCAAATTATTCCATGATCCTGAAAAATAACCCTGTGCCCGAGTGATGAATATTTAAAATCAAGCAATGTTAATGACAGTGATACAAGATATGAGGGGGTTAAAGTTTTATTTTTTCCTTTTGTTCTTGAGAATGATTGAGGCAATCAACGCAGTGAGTTCTCTAAAATTGTTGTCTCTGAAAAATGGAAATTGAAAACCTTGTGAAGATTATTCAGAAGTGATTGATACTGTAAGGTAGCTATTTTTGTTTTTCTTTGGGATTGTGTCAAAGGAAATGGGCATGTTGCTAAGGTTCAGATGACCATTTTTGTATGGTAGAAAGCTGTATAATTGCATCAATTAGTTCACTGTTCTAATATAAGATTCTTCTGTGGAGTTCCGGAACTCGAATTTCGTTATTTAGAGTTTGCAACATTTTTTTCTTCTAAATGAATTTGTAACATTTAGTTTTCAGGGTTCACTTTGGTGTACCCTACATACATTTGACACCTTTCTTTTACTGCAATAATGCATGCTCGGTTATATTGAATCTTAAGAAATGCTGCATGACTGATTGGTGTATATATTATACACTGTACAAGTTCATCTTCGGATCACACTTCTTCCAAAATACGTTCAATTCTTGAAGTCTTTCCTCCAAATCAAAGCCACTTTTAATAAATGGTGTTGCTAATTGCTTCCAAAGTATTTGAGAGCTTCTGCTGGTTGAAGGTTCCCCCAAACATGTCAACCCTATACAAGAAAATCTCCATGTCTTGCAGCCTATAAAACAATCAAATTTTGATTAATGTTATTTTGCAACAAATAAAGCATTCAACTAAGTAAGTGATTATGACCGGATTTATGTCTGAAGGACATTGTATGAAGCATTTTTGTCCCCCAATGTGGGACTTTTAGCCCACTAATGTGGGACTACAACTTCCTCGAGCATACACAATGCTGACCAACACATCAGTGGAACCACCAATGCAGGTTGCCCTACCACTGGCTCTATATCACAAGTTGTATACAACCCAAAAGCTTAAATCTTACTTGGAGGGACCCAGGAGAATGTGATGCTAGCCATGGACATTTACCCAACCAGTGTGGGACTACCAACTCCCTTCTGCATTTTTAATATTTCATTGATTTTTTTTTTTGTTAAGTAAGAAAATTCATAGAAGGGCGCTCAAAAGTAATATATCATTGACTGTTATTCCTATAATCCTCTGTTTTTGGCTCCTGAGATATTGCAGGGAAAAGAACAGAAGACTTGAAATCTTATATTTTATGCTGCATTGTTTCAAAAAATATGAAAAAAAAATCACTCACTTTTTCATCAATAAAATAGAGAATCAGGGCTTAATCTTTTCGTTCTTCATTTATTTTATTGTTCAGTTGAGGTTTTTTTTTTTTGTCATGGCAAGAAACTCCCACATGCTCTTGGGGAGACTCAATCAGTTGAGGGTTTAGTGATTAGGATATATAATTTATGATTTACTTGGATACTGATTGTTTGATTTTGTTTGATTATTGAAATAAAAATTTAAAAGAACAGTCAGTACTTTCTACACTTAACCCTAGAATCTAGATTATTTCAATACTCCATGCCCCTATTTCAATACTTTCTTTATGTATATTATCAAATACTCCATGCCCCTATGAGAAAACCCTGTGCTCTAGTGAAAAAAAAAAGAAGTAACATAACATTCATGACACCGATAGTATATAATAGGTGGTATGAAATTATTTTATTGTCTTTTCCCTTAATTTAGAATTGATTGAGACCATCAAATCAGCGAGTTCTTTAAAATTGTTGCATTTGAAAAATGGACCTTGAAACCTTGTGAAGATTATTCCAGAGTGATCAACATTTTAAAGTAGTGATTTCTGTTTTACTTGGGATTGTGTCAAGGGGAAACCGTAAATTGCTAAGGTCCGTAGACTCAATTTTTGTGTATAGAAGGCTGTATAGTATTTGCAACTGGCTTGGTGTTCGTTCTAATCTAAGGTTCTTCTATGGAGTTCTGGAACTCCATTTTTTGTTATTGAGAGTTCGTAGCATTTAGTTTTTAGGGTTCACCTTTGTAGTACCCTTCATACATTAGGCAACTTTCTCTTACAGTAATAATGTATGCCAAGTTATATTGAATCTTAAGATATCATGCATGATTGATTGGTGGTACATCCTTCCAGACCAAATTTGGGTCACACTTCTTCCAGAATCAGTGTTCAATTTTGAACTCTTTTGTTGTTGGTGATTGAAATACCTCCAAAAGTGTCAGCCATATACAAGAAAAATTTCATGCCTGGCAGCATATAAATCATAAACATCTGATTCATGTTCTTTGGCATCAAATCACTGCATTTATGTTTGAGGAACATTTTACGAAGCATTTTTGTGGTCTAGATTATGTTTGGTAGGCCATGCAGGTTGGTGTTCTTGTTGTTGGCTGTATTTATTAACAGCTAATTCAAAAGACAGTTATGTGGGAAAGTCACTAACTTTATATAACAGTGGTGGCAGATGTGCTGATTTTGAAACTGCGGAACTTATTGGAGCAGTGTTTGTTTCTGTTGGTTAGCACCCCGAGCATCCAACTGATCCAAGGGGTAGAGACAGTAGAAACTTTTTCATTTTATTTCAATATAAAATTTGGAGAGTTAATGGCTGGTTAGATACTGGTCAAGGGTCATTGTAGTTAGATCCTTTAACTTATATGATGTCTTAGTCGGTTGTACGAGTAGAATACCCCTTTTGCTAGTTGCTGTGATTGACAAACTTGTGAAAGGGATTGTTTGAGGAAAAGTGACAGTCACATCTTGATTTTGGTTTCTAGTGACAGAAGACAGAGAGACCGCCCTCGTTGATTGTAGGCGGCTTTATTCTATTTGAGTTTAGAATAGCCTCCTTGGTTTAGCTGCGGAGAACTTGTATAAGAAATGTAGGATTCCTTTAGTTCTTGCTCTATGCAACTCCTTTGCTGCTGTTTGACTGTGCTCTGACCTTGGCAAGAACCTTGGGATAGTAGCATAAATCGTTTTAACTGACAAAGAAATTCTAATTATAAAAAAAAAAAAAAAAAATAGACAGAGAAATTCAATGATGTTTAATCACAAGCTTTTAACACTTGTCTTCAACATTACAATATGGTCGCATCCAACACTTGTCTTGAGTATTAAAGAATGACCTTATTACCGAGTAGTCATTATTATCCATGAATCTACAGGCCCCCGAGGTACATCTTAAAATTTGGGAATATTGTGAGATCAGTTTGACATTCCTTGATAAATGTGATCCTCCAATGAATCAGATGGTTTGTTAAACATGCATGCACACAAAACATTCATGTTTGATTTCTCGTAGTTTTATAAATTAGTTTCTCTGTTCTACTTTATCTAAACATAAGAAGTGAACTGAGTACAATATTTACTTTATTGGAGCAGTTAATATTTCTTTTGCTATCTAGTGACCTTAATAAGTTATTATCTTTTACATTTTGATTGTATGTTTGTCTGCAAATGGTGTTGTAGGTGCCTTAAAGTCATTGAAAATCTTCAATCATGCTGCGAGAAATGCAATTATAAATCGACACATTGTGGCTCTGTCTCTGGCCTTCTAAAGCAAAAACCCAAGTAAGAGCCCAACTAATTTATGTCTTTCATGTCTTCTATGGAATACTAGAAAGCTAACCCTGAGATATTGATTTTTCTGAGTTACAGAATTTTATTATTTAAAACAGTGGTGGTTGTGACAAGTTTGTACTCCACCAAAATGTTACTTAATGTTATCTCATAGGTCTCAGTTATGAAAAAAAATCATAATATTCCTTTTGATTTTAATGTGAAAAAGATGCATGATATGGATTTGCTCCCTGAAGATTTGTGTTGAATAAGCTATTTCTTGCCCATTTGTGTGTGTATGAGTGATTTGGCGGCCTTGAAGATATCTTATTTATATTGTTCTCGTTTTGTCGTGAGGGAACAGAATAATTTGATCACAAATTTTGATGTGGCCAAAATTGGTCAGCATCAACTTCTTTATTGCAAATCAAAGTTTGTGTCTTTTTGGCAGGGAGATTATTGAGAAGAAAGAGGATGGTGGAGCAAGCAGTACAAAGTAGGTACCATGCCTTCTACGCTGACCGCGGTTTTACATCTTATTTTTGAAGTTCATGTTAACAAAAGCAACACATCCCAGGATTTGGCACATCTTTGTTTGTGCGCGTGTGCAAGGAATTTGGTACATCATAATTCATATGTTGCACATCTGGTTGTATAGATGATGCAAATCCTCAAGTAAAAGGAGTGGGGTGATAGTCTTCTAACTAGAATTGAGTTCTCCCACAAGGAGTTGATACAAGCCACAAAGAAACGTCTGATATGATACAAGCCATTGGGTGATACTATATCTGATATTCTTTTGACAAAGATCTATTCCCTCTATCATGGTGTTAAATGGACCTTGAATATATAGCAAATTGACCTTTTTCAGGCCATGAAATGGGTTGGATTTGACTTCCAACTCTAGTCATTTTGCAGAGTTTAAATAGTGATTTTTTAAGTCCGAATTAGAGAAGGCATTGGGTGAAGAATATGTTTCAGAACATCGACCTGATATGAGTTGAATTAGGTTGTAACAAAGTATGAATCCTATATATCCATTAATTATTAATTAGAATTTCAAAAGAACTTTGAACAGAGTAACTATTCTATTAATAGACTTAACTTTTATTATTTAAGTTTGAACTATGAAGTTGGCATTTACTTTTAGAAGATTTATCTTTTTTTTTCTGAAAAAAAGGTATGGGGTGTTAAATGGATTGAGTATTATTCGGGTTTGACACAAGTTTGATCTGAGATTCATTTTTTCAAGTTCAAATTTATTTGAAATATCCACAGAATCCATGGATCAAACAAGAAGAGCCAGAAACACTCGGAGGCCACGTGGATCATGTGGGTCCCACAATACAGTTTAGTAGTTGTGCAGTTGCAACACAACTTTTTTTCTATCCATCTTTTGCATAACAGCTACAGCCTACAACTATAGGCTTCCTTTAGGTTCACCTGATTAAATTCCCTGCAACTAGTTTATGGTCTTCAGAAACATTGAGAATAAAAGGCAATTTGTTTTTTAAACTTGTGTGATATCTCCACCTGAGGTGCATGTTTTTTCCCCCATACCAAATATAAAAGAATGAAATATAAATATAAGAAACTTATTTTAGAGAATTAAAAAAGGATTGTTTTCGAAAATTAGCTCTTTTCTTCTAATTTTCATAAAACAATTTTAGAAAATTAGTACACGACTGTTGATGATAGGATCTTATACTAAAAAGAACCAAACATGTTCTTTGATACTTGTTAACAGAACAAAAAATGACTCAAGTTTGCTTATCTTGATGCTGCACCTAATAATCAGAAATGGAGAACATCTGATGCCATAAAAACTCAAGAGTTATTCACAGGAACTCTTCCCTTCAATTGCCGGAAATGGAAATGACCAAATAATTTCACATATCATGTTAGCTCAGGAAATTCTTTGGAAAGTGAAGAAAAGAATCATTTATATAGCCAACTTGGGCACAATTACATTTGGCAGTTGTCCCTTTGTATTATGGAGAGAGAGAGAGAGATTTTGGCCATTTAATGCTGCAAATGAAATCCAAAAAAATATTTCATCTCTTCCAACCGCATCCAGAAAAGAACATGACAGGGGTTGGTCAAAATCTTTGATCAAATACAGGTTGATATTAGTGAGTCCCCTCCCCCAAAGACGAGGCATATGAGTTTGTGCGGATGGTAAGAATCAACAAGAGAGAATACATCACGGCTATCACAATGAATCCTCCTGCCGCCTGAGAGGAATGCCTTCCGGACCAAAACCATCCTCCTCTCCCATTTTGGAAAGTCGCATGGACAGGGAAGGAGATAAACCTGCATTATTGGACAGCAGTATTCATACATTGTTCCGAATAATAAGAATGAACTAGAATTAGATTGGGTTATCATCTTAGTACACAACCTATTTTTTGTTTCCTTCTAATTCTTTTTGGTTATTGGAAAATCTAAATTTTTGATACAGAAAATGAAGTTAAAAAAACCCAACTCAAGCTTAGCATTTAAGTGCCAAGGACTGACACAGTGAATGGGCTCGATCACAGATTGACATTCGATAGCATACAAGAAAAAGTACAGAAGCATACCATCAGCCATGTCCTTTGTTTTGTGAAGAAGGAAGGTTCCAGCAAGGATAGTCACAAACCCACACATTTCTGTGACAATCTGGGTTGGATTCTGCCTATCCCAGTCCTATTTACCAAAATCACAATATAATTTCAAGCTTAACTCATGAAATTTCCAAACATGCATATATTTGAGATCAGTGTTAGCAAAAGTGAGATGGAAAATAGTTGAAGTCCATAGTAGGTTGGATTTTATTAAAGCTCGGTCCAAACATTTTAAAACATACAACTAAAGCCCCATTAAATAGTCCAAATTTGTTTTACAATTAACCCCCCATCCTCATCCCCCCCCGCAAAAAAAAAAAAGGGCCGACATGTTGCAACAAAACATACGGCCCATGAGTATACAAACCCTAGGACTCTCTATTTGCATTGTTGTTGCCTTTCCTAGATCCTGTGATAATGAGATTCAAGGTTTAATAGAGAATGATATTGACGAATATATTGATTTAATTGGGACGACTATTCACTCCATTAGCGAAAGATAAATTGTGCATGTGTTGTGTATATTGATGTTTGATATATGAACAAGTTTGAGTTGAGCCTAAGCTTGCCTGAACTGGATCAAGCCAAGCTTGTCCAAACACAAGTCAAGTTGGCTAGACCTACCTCGAATCATATCCGTTGGTCTTGGACTGTGGTGGTTTGCGAAAGAGGAGCTCTCCTTACAGATTCGAGAACATGTGGCTTTTGGCAAAGGGTTTCAAGGAGAGAGCGGGCTTGGTGGGAGGGGACAGGGTGAGTGGTACCTTAAGTTTCACTCTTGCAAGCAAACTTCGCTCTTTTAAGGAAGAAATCAAAAGGTGAAATAAGGAGGTGTTTGGGAATTTGGAGCGGAGGAACTACAGGGCATTATCAGAGCTTTTAGAGCTCGATCGTGTGGAGGGGTTGGGAGGCCTAGAGGAGCTGATGAGGCATGGTAGGGAGGAAGTGTCAGGCAAAGATCGCGGAGATTGCCATCTTGGAGGAGATTTCATGGAGACAGAAATCTCTGGCTTTGTGGCTCAAAGAAGGTGACAAGAACACGAGATTTTCCATAGGCTCGCCAATGCCCATCGGAAGAGCAACCATATCGGGAGGATTCGAGTTGATGGAGAGATGCTATGTAGGGAGGAGGAGGTGTGCAAGAGGGTATCTTTTTTCTACTAGAGATTGTACACAAAGAGTTCTAGCCAGAGACCTCGATTTCAAATACGGACAAAGGTGAGCTGGAGAGGCCATTTAGTGAAGAGGAAGTGCTAATGGCACTGAAGAGTTGCAACAGTGACAAAGCTCTAGGTCCAGATGTGTTAACACCATGAGATTTCTTCTTGAGAGCTGGGAGGTGGTTAGGGGAGAGGTGATGGGTACTTTTCATGCATTTCATTCTCAAGGCCGGTTCGAGAAATCTTTGAATGCTACCTTTATTGCCCTCATCTCCAAAAAGGAGGGAGTGACTTATGTTAGGGATTTTAACCTATTAGTTTGGTGGGATGCATCTACAAACTAATAGCTAAGGTCCTTGCCTTGAGATTGAAGGATGTCATGGATGGTGTTATTTCTGAATCCCAAAATGCTTTTATTGGTAGTCGTCAAATTCTGGATTCAGCTCTCATCGTTAACGAGTGGGTGGATGCTAGGCCGAGTAGTGGGGTTCCAGGAGTTCTCTGCAAACTCGACATTGAGAAGGCCTATGATCATGTGAGCTAGAGTTTCTTGCTCTATTTATTAGAGGATGTGGTTTGGGGAGAGGTGGATCGAGTTTTGCATTTCCTCAGTGAGATTCTCGGTTCTTGTAAATAGGTCTTCGACTGGCTTTTTCCATAGCTCGCGGGCTTTGAGGTAGGGGGGACCTGCTCTCCCCTTGTTCATCATTGTGATGGAGGCTCTTAGTAGGTTGATCAGGAGGGCAGTGGAGTTAGGCTTTTTCAAAGATTTTAGAGTGGGCAGGGATCCCTCCAATTAGTTGGAGATATCTCACTTGTTGATTGCAAATGACACTATAGTTTTCTGAAATGCAGTTAAGTCTCAGTCGAAATATTTGCAGTGTGTCTTGGTTTGCTTTCAGGTAGTCCCCGATCTGAAAGTCAATGTGGGGAAGAGAGTGTTGGTTCCGATGGGAGAAGTTGCGGAGATCTCTAATTTGGCTGACATTCCCGATTGCAGAGTTGATTCTTTTCCTATCTCGTCTATGGGTTTGCCTTTGGGGTTGCCTTCGAGAAGGATGGGACCCTGTGGTTGAGAAGTTCGAGAGGAGGCTCGCGGGATAGAAGAAGCATCACTCGAAGGGTGAGAGGGTCACCCTGATGTGTCAAGTCTTCCCACTTATTTCTTATCTCTTTTTTAGATTCCCTCTTTAGTGGTCAGGAGGATAAAGAGGTTTCAACGGAACTTCTTATGGGGTGGTATGAGGAAGGAGTTCAAGTACCATCTTGTTCGCTAAGAGCAGGTTTGCAAGCCAATTCAATTGGGTGGTCTGGGGATCAAGAGACTGGAGCCTTTTAACAAGGCTCTATTGGAAAAGTGGTTGTGCAGATTCGGTGTAGAGAGGTAGAGACTTTGGAGGAGGGTTATTTCTTGTAGATTTGGGGAAGAGGGGTGGATGGTTCTCTCTTGAGGTGAGGATTCCAGGAGGGGTAGGTGCTTGAAAATTCATTCGACAGGGATGGGATAACTTCTCTAAACATATCAGATTCAGGGTAAGGGGTGGGTAAGGATCTTCGCTTTTGGGAGGACATTTGTTGTGGTGACTGGTGATCAATCGCTGGGGTGCACCTTCCCTTAACTCTTCTAGATTGCTCGCGATAGACATGCCTTGATTATTGACTGTTATTGGCTTGATAACGAGAGGACGACATGGGATGTGCGTTTTTCGAGAAATCTCCAAGACTGGGAGATGGAGGATGCCATTGGGTTCTTGGAGTTGTATCGCCAAGAGGTGGATGGAGATGGGCCTGATTCCTGATTCCTAAGTTTGGGTACCATCATCTCGGGGGAGGTTCGATGTTTGCTCTTTTTATTGAAGCCTCTTGAATGTTGCGGAGCTTTCTTACCTGTGAAAGGCTGTATGGCACACAAAGGCACCTCTTAAGATGATTTTTTTTTTTTGGAATGGATGACAGTTCTGGGGAGGATCCTAACACTGAATAACTTGAGGAGGAGACAAGTTATTTTCAATTGATGTTGTACGTGTAAGAGAGATGAAGAGTCAGTAGATCATCTTTTGTTGCATTGCCTTGTGGCAAGGGATAGTTGGGGCTTGATTTTGGGTTTGTTTGGGGTCTAGTAGGTTACTCTCGATCCTCAAGAGGCATGATAGAGACTTGGAGAGGTTGTTCAGTGGGCTCCCAAGCTCATGACTTTTGGAGGGTGGTGCCCTTGTGTGTTTGGCGGTGCTTGTGGAGGGAAATGAATAGGAGATCCTTCGATGGTGGGGAATCTCCTATTGGGGTGCTGAAATTCTCTATTCTCAGTTCTCTCTTTTGTTGGGTTCTTAGGAGAAATTGTAAATCTTTGGGGGAGATAGTTGATTTTTTGGATACTTTGAGAAATTAGGTGCTCTATTTGGTACTTGTGTAGCTTTTGCAAGATGCATTCCCCGTTTGAACGCCTTCTAATAGTATCTGACTTGTCAAAAAACATGTTAGTGAGAAATTATAAGTGACACCTATTGGTAAAGCAGACTTGCGTGCTCTAAACATATAAAACATAGATAATCAGATGCACTCATACAAAGGAAATACTAGTTAAAACTGACGATAAGAAACAAAGAGAGAAGCCAAAACCAACATAGAAGAAGGTAATAAGGAAAGACCTTAAGAGGATAAATAGAATAGGAGGCATAGTTTGTGATAGGGTAGAGTGAAAGAAGAGAATTCAGGTAGCTGAACACATTCGATTGAGATCAAGGTAAATGATTATGATGATAGTGACAATGATGATATGTAGATTGTACATAATCTCAAGCAAGAATGTTTAGAATGTTTCTAATCAGTAAAAGAATTACCTTAAACATTATCACACTTGCCAAAATGGTGAAAGATGTAAACATAACATAGTATATGGGAGAAACAACCGCTGTGTTGAATGTGTCAAGGGCCTGCATTCAAGATAAAACAACAAAGAGCGCAATTAGAATACAGTACCCTAATGAACATACATGAAAGATGAACCAAGTATGTTTTAAGAAAACAATCCATGTATCTATATAATTATAATAATACAATATTATTCAATATTTTTCTGACTGATTCCACAGCAACTGCAGATATCAAAGGTAGATTTTTTAAGCTCAAGTAAAAGAAAGTTGAGATCCAATCGCAGATAAGTTGACCCATTTTGCAAAATCTAAAGATTAGTTCAACTGGTAATTCACTTCAGGCTACCTACAGCTGTCTCACCCATTCTTGACATCTTTTAAGCTCTTTTTGGCTATGTTTCATGACTGCAACTATATGTTCTGATCAATTATTAAAAATGCTATATGCATCAGTTCAACTCAGCTGTTATTTTCTAGTACTTGCTAATAATTAAATTGTGATAATGTGCCAAGTTCACATGAGAAGAAATAGAAGAGAAATATGTAAAGGCTTGAATGAGTGTTTTGATCACCCATTCATAGCTTTGGTATTTATAGATGAAAAGAGCACATGCTAAATATTACAGGAAAGAAAACTAACTAAAATCACTGTCTTTTAACTGTCACACACATTCTTGACATCTTTTAAGCTCTTTTTGGCTATGTTTCATGACTGCAACTATATGTTCTGATCAATTATTAAAAATGCTATATGCATCAGTTCAACTCAGCTGTTATTTTCTAGTACTTGCTAATAATTAAATTGTGATAATGTGCAAGGTTCACATGAGAAGAAATACAAGAGAAATATGTAAAGGCTTGAATGAGTGTTTTGATCACCCATTCATAGCTTTGGTATTGATAGATTAAAAGAGCATATGCTAAATATTACAGGAAAGAAAACTAACTAAAATCACTATCTTTTAACTGTCTCACACATTCTTGACATCTTTTAAGCTCTTTTTGGCTATGTTTCATGACTGCAACTATATGTTCTGATCAATTATTAATAATGCTATACGCATCAGTTCAACTCAGCTGTTATTTTCTAGTACTTGCTAATAATTAAATTGTGATAACGTGCAAGGTTCACATGAGAAGAAATACAAGAGAAATATGTAAAGGCTTGAATGAGTGTTTTGATCACCCATTCATAGCTTTGGTATTTATATATGAAAATAACACATGCTAAGTATTATAGGAAAGAAAACTAACTAAAATCATTGCATATTCTATGCCTAAATATATGCCTAAATAAGGTCAAATCTCATGATTCTAGGCACATATCTTGACTAGGATATGTAGAATCTGAACGGATCATCTCCAATCGGATCTGATCGTATTCCCCTCAAGTTGGTGCGTGGATATCTGAGACGCCCAACTTGGACAATGGATTCTCAAATACTAAAAAGGTCTCCTCAAACCATAAAGATGTCTGCTCAGACCATAATGATATCTTCTCAGACCATATTGATGTCTCCTCAGACCATAACGTTGTCCCCTTAGACCATTCCCAAGTCCAAATATAGATTATTTTTTTTAGGAGTGCTACCAGCTTACATATAGCCGGACATCCTCCTTTTCAAGCTTCAACAATTCATGGCTGCCCTACGTTGTTTTCTCCAGAGTACCTTCACCCTCCTCAGGGGCATCCTTCTTTGTAGGAGCCTTCTTCCTACCGATGTCACCAAAACCGACCATTCTCTGCCACCGCAACTAGTGGCGGAGACGAAATCACCACCGTGTGAAACCCTCTTCTGCAATTCTAGCTCTAATACTAAGAAGAGATACAAGAAACAAGAGATACAAGAAAGGAAACTAACTAAAACTACTGCATATTCTATGCCTAAATATATGCGTAAATAAAGTCAAATCCCATATTCTAGACTAATCATATCTCGGCTAATGTGGTAAGTCAAATCCCATGATTCTAAACACATATCTCGGCTAACATGAAATTGCAAAAAAGTTTGAAATATATGAAAGAAGAAAACGGGTCTCATCTCACAAATATCATGGATAAAACCCCCCTCGGTAACTTGGTCCAAGCAACAATGTGGGAGATAATGCAAGAAATAATGACCATGAAAGGAGTTTCTACAGAAGTTTCAAAATTCAGCAACTTCTCTATTTCTAACTAATCACGCTTAGCAGCTAGAAGTATAATCTGCAATAACCCATGAAATTAGCAAATCCACAACCATTGAAGGAAGTTAATTCGGGAATTAATTTTGTTTCATTTTCAGAATTTTAAAAGTTAGTTAGTTACCTCTTGGTCATGGTCAAACATGGATTTCAAGCTTCAACCAAGGGCAAAAGCGTAATCTTTGACACCAAGGGTACAAAGTTAATTTGACATTACTATATGCACGCACCAAATTAGGGTGTATGCATTAATACATTAGGGTTTTGAGAATTCATGATTTGATTTGAAAAATCCTAATTGATATGCATCAAAAATATTTTTCAAAACTTCCTTATTTAAAATTTTCCATGTATAGGATTCCTGAGCACTCGATCAAGGAATCAATTAAAGCCTACTAAAGTAAATAACTTTTGTGAAGTTAATTTGAAGAGTTCAACACCAACAATCAATCAATCAATCAACTGAGATTGGAGTGTACAACTAATCTAGAGATTGTTGAAGAAGCAAACTCGTGAGGAGCTAAGTCTGTTGACAGAGCAAACTGTGTTTGGAGACTTGAATGGAGAGTTTGGTGGATCAATCTGTGTCAAGAGATAACTAGATGTTCTAAGGTATACGAACTTTAACCTCATGTAATATATCTTTCTGATAGTGGATTTTTTATCTGACTAGAATAGGTCCTATGATTTTTCCATTTGGGATTTTCCATGTAAAAGTCTTGGTGTCCATTAGCCATGCATTATACTGCTCTAATTTTCTTCTGTTTGAATGGTTGTTATGATTAGCATAATGGATTGATTGGTATTTAAAATTCAGTTTTAATTTAAATTTCAAATTTCAGTTTTTCAAATAAAAATTCAAAAAGTTGTTAAAATTAGATAAAGCAACCATCAAGACCTATTCACCACCCTCTAGGTCTAGATCATGGACCTTAGAGCCTAAGGTTCTGATCCATACCCCATCAATTGGTCTTGTTAGAGCAGGTTGCTCTAATTTGCTGAGTACATCATGGAAAGCCTTAAGGAAGGTGGTTCCATATCAAGACCTATATTGTTTAAAGGGTCAAATTATAGCTATTGGAAAGCACGAATGAAAGCTTTTCTCAAATGGATGAAAAGGTATGGTTAGCTGTAGAGAATGGTTGGACACATCCTAGCACAGAGGGAGGCCTAAAATCAAGAATGAATTGGACAAAAGAACTCGCAGAGTCAAACTATATTTCTAGAGCTTTAAATTCAATCTTCATTCCTGTTAATCCCACTGAATTTGGTAGAATCACAAAAATGTACTTCAGCTAAGAAAGCGTGGGAAATTTTTGAGAAAGTGCACGAGGATACAACACCAGTTAAGATCTTTAAAATTCAAATGTTGACAACTAGGTTTGAAAATCTTAGCATCAATGAGAATGAAATTTTTGATGAGTTTTATACTAAAATAAATGATACAGTTAATAGCATCATGTTCTAGGAGAGAATTCCTTAGAATAAAGTTGCAAGGAAAATACTTAGATCCCTACCTCCTATATTTCAATCAAAAGTCACAGTTACAGAGCAAAGCAAAGATGTAGACACAATTAAGGTTGTTGAGCCAGTTTACTGAAACCTATGAGTTGACTTTCCATCCTCCTAAAAAGAATAAGGGTATAGCACTGAAAGCAATAATTGAAGAGTAGTAACGGCACAAGTAGTGAGACTGAAGAATAAATTACTTTACCTATAGGAAGTTCAAGAATTTTTTTTGAAAGTCAAAATTTAATGCAAAATCTGGTAAGAAAGCTACACCTAGAGATGTATATGAGTTCAAGAAAGATATGAAAAAGGACATGTTGGGTGAATGTCCTAAAAAGTTAAAATTCGATAAAAGATAAAAAGAAAGGCAAAGCTAAAGTCATGAAACACTTTCTGAAATATCTGAGTCTGAAAGTGAAGATTCATCTTGTGAAGGAGAAGACTGAAGAGGTATCACAAGTTGCTTTAATGGCAATTGTAGATTCACCTAATGCACTGCAGGTAAAACTAATGAGGAACTTGATACTGAAATTGACGATAATGAAGGAAGTTTCACCAAAAGTGAACATGAAAAGGAAGTTGAAGCACCTAGCAAGCTTCAAACTGTGTTTAATGACTTGTTTGAGGAGACAATACAAGCTAAAAAGTTAACTTAAAAGACAAATTTATGAAACTTGAAAATACTTTAGAAGAGAATGAAAAAGAGAAATCTAAGAATTTGACTTCAATTGATGAACTAGAGAAAGTAAATGAGTTTTTAAGCAAGATAACATTCTGAACAAGAGGTTAGTGAAGCTATAAATCTAAAATCAGTGTATTTGACAAAGATTAAAAAGTTAGAGAATGAGTTGAAGAAAACTAAGGAAGTGGCTGCTAAATTTACACGAGATAACTTAGACAAGCTACTCACCATAGGAAAATCTTCTAATGACAAAACCGGTTTAGGTTATAATCAAGTTTCAACATCTAAGGTTGTCTCTTAGCCTTAACTAAGAAAAGTCAGTGACAAACAGAGGGCAAGAGTCGGAGAGAGGAAAAATGTTAAAACTCAGAAGAACTATCAGCCCCCTACATTGTATTATTCGTGTTTTGATGAACTTGGACACTATTTTTTATTGCTTCCAATATAGGAGAGTACTGAAGAAAGATGCTATTGGAATAATATCATGCTTCATAACACTCAATCCATTAAGCAACAAAGAGGAAATTGATAAGAAATAACTATACGAGAGGAAAAATCAAAATGGTAAGTCACCAACAAAGGCACAAAATGTATAGAGAGTTAATTCTATTTGGTTAGCAAGGATGACTTAACCAAATATGTGAAGATTCCTTTGGATTCCTAGGGGCATCAAAACCCAAAGAAATCTGTTGATAAGTAATTTCTAAAAGAAGATTTCCTAGTCTAAGGGAAATTAAATTGCAACATACAAAAGCCCGAGGCAATAAGGTAGTATATGTAGTAATAACTTTAGTTTGTTTGCATATCTATTTAGTACTTGATTTATCATGCCATAATTTTTCTATAAGAATCAAGGTGTATTTTAAATCAAATCTTATCTACGTAGGACATATGATTTCTATATTAGATACTAGACAATTATGAAAAGCCAATGATATCATAGTAGAAGTTGGTTTATTTATTTTCGGTTAGTGGTAAATTCAATGAACCACACACAAACCAACTCACACATATGTCTATGTTACCCGGACTTGGGTCCAGGTGTCAGATACAGGTGCATGTCTGGAGATCAGATTCATCCATCTCTAAAATTATAGGATACGTGGACTCAGCTAAAAAAAGTCCAAAATTTGGACACATATACTTGGACAAGTGTAGTATAGACAAAGGAAATGTAACTATTATTCTCGTTTTTAATGTAAAAGATATTCTTGTTATTAAAAAGAAAAAAAGAAAAGGACATGCTTCAGTTCGTCCCTCTTAGCAAAAGAAAATGCTAATTTTAAACAGTCCTGAAAGTATAGGCCATCTACTTTTAAGTAATTCTGAGCAATAAACAAATTTTAAATCAAGAGGACATACCATCTGTCCTATCTTCTTTTTTTTTTTTTTTAAAAAAAAGATAAAAAAGAAAGAAATGTCATTAATTTTGTCTTTTAATTGGTTAGGTCAAAATTAGTATTTATCTCATCAATTTATTAATAAATAAGTAGTTCTAGTCTTGAAGAAGTCTAAAAGATGATAAATTATTATATGGTCCTGGACCATAGGACACTTGGTAGTCTAGTCCAATCAAAATCCATGTGCAAGTTTCTCTGTAATATCTTATTAAACTCTTATGGGTCCAATTTTTTTTAGTTAGAGAGTTTTGATTGGACTCGACCACCAAGTGTCCTATTGTCCTAGACCATCTAATAATTTGTCCATAAAGATAGTATGAGTAGTAGCCTTATTGAAGTCAACAAGAGAAGCACGTGGTCCAATGTAGTAAAAGCACATAGCAATAAAGGAAACATGGATGACCATTAACTGGGCACCCGTGATAACATTAAATTGAGATTCGAACAGTCTTCCAGTGCGCGTGAATTCACTCTTTGGCCAAACATAGAAAATCATGCAATTGCAGCGCGTGGGAGAAACGATTGTCTTCAGCCTAACAATCCACCTACTTCAAATCAGAAACCTCCATGGACGACAGACAACACTTGACGTAACAAAGAAATATAGAAAATTTTCCAAATCCCCCACAAACATCCACAAAAATAGTCTTCCATGGGCAGTTCTTCATCAATCGTGTCTGATAGATGTAATTGGGTGTCCGACCCATATCTTGTGTTAGTGTTTGTGTTGTGTCACAACACAGACACTTTGGACTAATATAGTGAGTCCAGACAATATACATATATGCACACACTTGAAATGTGTACTAAGACATATGTAAAATTAACTCATTGAGTTAGGAGTTTTTGGATATGTGTTGAATAGAGAAAGAAAATATGTGAAACAAAACAGTCTAAAAAAAGTGAAAAAAATCATGAATATGAATGTATATGGAGATTTGTCCGAAGCTACCAAGATAATAAGAACACAATGAATATCAATGATAACAAAAATTGTCTTAGGACATAGCCCCCATGAAATAAAAAGAAAAGAAGTAAAAGAGTAAAATTAAATACATCCATTGTTGTTAACAGAGATATGTTAGCCTAGAATCATGGGATTTGATATGTTAGGTAATAAACCGTGAGATTTGACTTTATTTACGCATATATTTAGGCATAGAATTTGCAATACTTTTATTTGGTTTCCTCTTATAATATTTAACATGTGCTCATTTAATATATAAATACCAAAGTTGTGAATGAGTGAATTATCTCATACTAGCATTTACATATTTCTCCTATATTTCTTCTTGGAATCAGAGCCAGCATCTTGTCGCAACATCCAGCCACCTTACGGCTTACAAGAGGGACACCCAAGTCTCTTTCATGACAAGCGCAAGGCCACCCAGGCCTTGTGGTTTGCGCGAGGGCCCTTGCGGCTTTGTATAACAGCAACCCTAGGCTATTTGTGACACCCTCTGACGACTGGCACATGATCCTATGAGTTGCTGTTTTGTGATCGAAAGCGGATATTTCTAAGCTTTACAAGAACTTCTTACTCTTCTAGGGTTGTTTATTGTAGTGTGACAGAATATGACAGCTTGAGAGTCCTCGTCGGTTAACTCTCTTGGCTTGATTTATGTGGGAGGTGATGCCATTTTTTCCACCAACCCATAGAGAATCCAGGACTTCAGATCATGACGGTGAAGTTGGATGGTCCCAACTACCTTATTTGGACACAGTCTCCCAGGATGTTCATTGGTGGCAAGGCAAGATTGAATATATTACTGGTTCTGAAAGAGAGCCAGTTGGGTGATATACGATATATCCACGGTGGTTTGCAGATAACGCCATCGTTATGTCTAGGCTCATCAATGCCATGAAGCCAAACATAGGTGTTGGCTATATGTTCAGGAAGATCACTAAGCAGATTTGGAATTCGTACAACACACTTTATTCTCAGAGGCAAAATAATGCAAGGATTATCCAATTGCCAATTGGGGCGAGATATCACCAGGATTACTCCAAATGACTTGACAATTTTTGGTTACATCGCTAGGATTCATGCTATTTGGGAGATGTATTATGATTCCTTCCACCCTTTAAAGGATCCAAAGGGTGTAGTTTTATATGCGAGGATTGTGGAGAAGAATCGGGTGTTCCGGTTTCTTATCGGGTTGAACGACAAGTTTGAGTATGCTCGTGTTCATCTGTTGGGCTTGTCTTCATTTCCTACTTAGGAGGATGCATACTCCTGCGTGTTGTCAAATGAGAACCATCAAACTCCTCCATTAGGTGTTGCTCCTGCTGACTGCTCTACTATGGCAGTACGTGTTCCTAACCCTTCACCAACCCTCCTCCTAGACGACAGCGTAGGCGATGTTGTGACTATTGCGAGAAGCTTGATCACATAAAATCTTGTTGTTATGCACTACATGGAAACCCATCGTAGTGGAGACAACAACAACCTCGGTCCTCTTCACATTATGTTATACAATCGGACTCTCAGTCGATTCTTAACATCTCTGCTCTTCATCCTCTGCCACAGTTACCTTGGCTAAGGTTGATTTGGACAAGTTCCATCAATTCTTCATTCAGATGGAGGCATCATCCCAACCAACCTCCACTTATGTCCATTTAGGTATTATTGCATCTGCACACAGTGTGTCTGCATCTTCGACACCATGGATCATTGATTTAGGTGCTTCAGACACTATGACTGGTATGTCCTCCTCCTTTCACTCTTATTGTATCTGCTCTGGCCATTGCAAGATATGCCTCACGGATGGCTCTCTATCTTCATTGCTAGGAAGGGATATCAGTTAGTCATTTAACTTTGTCAGATACACTTCATGTTCCACATCTTACTACTAATTTTATTTTTGTTAGTAGTTGTTACTAAACAATTAAGTTGTCGCGCACCATTCTTTTCATCTCAAGGTGTTTTTCAGGATCTGGCGTCGAAGCGGACGATTGGTGGTAGGCGTGAAGTGGACGACCTATATCTATTGGATGCTCCTTTGTCACCACAAGTGCATTCGGTTTTATTTTCTAGTTCTGTTTCATTTAATGAGTTGTATACTATTTTTAAGAATTGTGACAATAGTACAGACTCAGTATGGTCGTACCATTAAAAAATTTATATTTGATCATGGTACGAAGTACACTTATGGGGAGGTACAGAGGTTATGTACTGAATTTGGGATTAAGCATCAGATGTCTAATGTTCAAACCCCACAACAAAATGGACTTTCTAAGAGAGACTCGCCACATCCTTGAATTAGCCAGAGCCAGCATTAGCATGAATGTTCCCAAGTTGTTTTGGGGAGATGCAGTTCTTAAAGTTATCTACATCATAAATAGGACCCCTTTCAGGATTCTTTTTTGGCGGTGGAATTCCTTTTTTTTCTCATTCTTATCGAATTATTGGCATGCTTTCTCATTCTTAGTAGCTCCCCCTTTTCGAAAAAAACTTTGCAGCCCCACACTCCATCCTACATCCTCAGATGAATACCTTTTTTTGTGTTCCCCCGCAGGTCTTCAGGTGTGCGCTTTGTTCAACAATTGGGGTAAACTCGTACAAAGCTTGACCCCAAGGCGTTGAAGCGTGTGTTATCATCCTCCTAATTGCTAATAGTTTATATCCATGGATGTCTCTTTCTTTGGGCACTCACTGTTGGGATTGTATGCCATTTATAGTACCAATTGGGATATAATGACATTAGCTTATCACTAAGAATCTGTTCAATAATCAAAAACACTTTTTATATATTATGAATGCTATGTATTGATTCGATTCAAGACCTGAATCGTAGTGTTCATTGACTACGCAATGACTTGGTGTATGCATGGTATGGTTACCAAAGTCGGGAGCACAAGTCACTTATATTGTGTTATCATAAAGTGTTTTATTCGTTCAGCAATAGTGGATGGACTCCCTATTTTATAAAGAATAAAACAGGATTGCCGACAGGTCATTATCAAAGTAATTGTAAAGCCGTCATTGCAATTACTACTTGTCTGTGTTATGGCGAATATTATCCTCTAAGTATAAGGGAGTGATGAACCCTAGGCACGGTTGGTTAGCACTTTGATATATGCGGTGAGCCCCAAGGTCTAAAATCCAAATATGTTGGGTGTTGGTTGATCATGTGCTTTGGAACATGCTCCCAAGATTTACATCTATGCTAGCTAATTTATTATGACTTAATTAGTTTGATCAATGGTAAATCCAAGCGCTTAGTTCAGCTTTAATAAAATATGTATGCACCTTGGCAAAGTGCATAAGTTTTATTAAAGGCTTATTGATTAAATAGGAAATAACCAAGTGGCTTAATAAATATTCAATTGCTGATTTGGATTGATTGACACTTATATATCCAATTGTGCGTAGAGAGGTAATTTCGTATAATTAACACGGATGTTGTGTGTTGAGGCAACACAAAGTTTAAAGACAACACATGGTTCAACCATTCTTGAGTTGGAGTGCAACCACACTTATATAGTGGAATTAAGTTGTGGTTGATGGATTATTGTAATTTAGGGTCATAAGATGACCGGGCCAATTATAATCCATTGGAGTCAATAAGAGTTTGGGCCCTTAAATAAGATTCTCACTTCTAGCCCATTGGGTCGATTTAAAACCAACTGGATTGTTAAATGTGAATTGATTTAATATGTTAAGGACCCAAATGGAATTATATATAAATATATATTGGATATTTTAATATCCTGAAATATATATTAATATATATAATTTAAATATATACATAATATCTTATTTTCCGTAAGGAGAATATAAGATATGGAGAGTATATATTTTTCTTTTATATGAAGATATGATTGCATATAAGGAAAGGAAAAGTTGACTAGGAAGAGACTCTCCTATAAATATGTCATATTCTCTCCCATATCAAGGTGAGTGAGTGGGAATTAGTCTTAAGACTAGGTTTTGCAATTACAACAAGAGATTGCAGAGAGAGAAATCAGTTCACAAACCTAGGGTTCTCCCACAAGAACTAGGTAGTTTAGAGAATCAACCTCAAGGGTCATAACGGTGATTCTTATGGATAGTACACCAAGGAGATCAATTGCTTCATCAATTGTCGAAGACTAAAGAGTTGAAAAATTATCCCTACCAAGGTACACGATCTCTGAATCCTATATTTTCCATGCAATCATATTTGTGTTCAATAGGAAATTTTTTTGTTATTTACATAATCTTTCATACATCAAGGGGTTCGATTAATTTTGAGAAACATGCTTCTGCAAATCAAAAAGACCCCCTTTCCCATCACACTTCCATAAATCAAAAAGACCCCCTTTCCCATCACACACCATACTAAGTTAGATCAGTTGGTTCTTAGTGAGTGGTTCCCATTGAACACGATTGATGATCAGCCCCTTTCGTCTTCACCACCTCTACCTCTTCTTGTTTCCTCTTCTACTATTTCTTCTCTTGTTACCCCTCCAACAAGGTAACTGTTCCTTTTTCACAGGCCTACAGTCTTATCCAACAAGCTCAAGCTCCCACTCCCACGACCAACTGCCCTGACCCTTCGGCACCAACTCCGCCTTCTCAAGCTGTTGTTCATCTTAATGATTGTCTTATTGCTCTTCGGAAGGGTAAACGTTCTTGTACTTATCCCATTTCCAATTTCATTTTTAATTGTGCTCTCTCACCCTCTTATCGGAGTTTTCTTGTTTCTGTTGACTCCGTTTCTCTTTCTTCTAGTGTTGCAGATGTACTAGCTCAACCTAAGTGGCGTGATGCTATGACTAAAGAACTATAGGCCCTCGAGAAATGGTTCTACTTCCTGTTGAGTGTTTGCAGTTAAGCATAATCTAAATGGGTCAGTTGCTCGCTATAAGGCCCGATTAGTTGCCAAGGGTTAGGCCTAGACCCATGGCATAGATTACTAGGAAACTTTTGCCCCTATTGCCAAGATGAACACCATCCACGTATGGTCTTCCATTGCTATGATTTGTTCTTGGCCACTATTTTAATTAGATGTCAAGAATGTCTTTCTCAATGGTGACTTGCTCAAGGTGATTAATGTAACATTCAGTTTTTATTTGGTTTTGTCATGAATTGCCAAAGGGGAGATTGTTAGGTGAATATGACTTAGGTTGGCATATTTCATGAATCAAAACTATAGTCTGTAATTTTGTTTTTATTTTTAGTTTAGCTAGAATTTTATAAGTTAGTGTCAAGCTAGTTACTTCGTGGTAATGGTCAAAGATGGAATTCAAACTCCAATTAAGGGCGGGAGTGTAATCTTTGACACCAAGGGTACAAAGGTAAATTGACATTACTATATGCATTCACCAAATTAGAGTTTATGCATTCATGCATATAGTAATGTCAATTTATTTGGAAAATCCTGATTGATATGCGTCAAAAGTGTTTTTGAAAACTTACTGATTTAAAATTTTCCAAGTATAGAATTCCTGAGCACTTCGATCAATCTAGGTATCAATCGAAGGCTACTAGAGTCATGTTGATTGATTGACATGTTTCTCGATCAATCGGGCCATTCAAAATTCAGTTTTCTTTCCTAGATTAAAACACAAAAACCCTATTTCTCTACAACTCTAATTTGTCTATAAATACTCTATTATAGTACAAACCCTAAGTGATAGAGAAAATACTTAGAGATTCAGAAGTTAGAGAGCTCTGCAGCATATTTTGAGTGCACTCATACTCTTCTAGTATTCATCAATTGTATTAGATTGGTGAGTGTTATATTAGTGTGTTAACATCATAACTGTTGTGAAGCTAATTTGAAGAGTTCAACACCATTAATTAATAAATCAACCGAGACTGGAGTAGACAACTAGTCTAGAGAACATAATTGCTATTGAAGAAGCAAGTTCGTAAGGAGCGAAGTCTGTTGACGGAGCAGACTGTTTCCTTGGAGACTCGAGTGGAGAATTTGATGAATCAGTTTGTGTCAAGAGGTAACTATAACTTTTGGAGTATGTAAACTTTAATCTAGTGTAATATCTCTTTCTGATAGTGGATTTTTTTATCTGACTGAACTAGGTCCATGGTTTTTTTCCGTTTAGGTTTTCACGTAAAAATCGTGGTATCCATTTATTCATGCTTTATACTGAGTTAATTTACTGCTGCTTGAATGGTTGTTATGATTAACATGATAGATTGATTGGTATTTAAAACTTAGTTTTAATTTAAATTTCAAATTTCAGTAATTTAGTTAAAAAAATCAAAAAGTTGTTAAAATTACTTTAAGCTACCATCAATACATATTCATCCCCCCTCTAGGTCTAGATCATGGACCTTAGGCTAACTCTCTATTAAAGCCCAAGGTTTCCGTCCTTACCCCATCAAGACCCTAGAATATAAATAATTGAGCAATGCATACACAGTTGGTTCACATACTAAGTAATGAATCTCCACAGGAGACACCAATTAAGGGGAAAAAAAGAATTTCTCTCAATGATCAGACCAATCTTTTAGATCGACATTAAACAACGAGAACACTTTTTATTTTTGTGAGAGCATGTCATTTTTGTATAAGCTTTAGGGGAATTACCCTACTACATTCTGTCATTTGATGTGCATAATTGCACCAAGTAAACTGTTATTGAGTGCGTCCAGATCCCCTTGTTTGCTTTGCTTGTCTGGGGCATTGCATCCTGCAATAATGTAAAGAGGTCTCCACTAACTAAGCAACAAATTCTGCAGTTACTCACTGGAATCATGACATTATTGCACATTGGACTCAAAAATCATAAAATCCATAACCAACGAGGGCTAAACACATATAAGAAAATTTTGGAGGAGTGTCTTGCACCAAGAATCTATGCAATCTTGCACAACCTCTAAGATATCTAAAACCAAGTCCAAAGACTTCCTTAATCTTGAAGATACTCTTCCACAACCAACCACCATGGTATCTAACCACTTCCCTTGTTGCCCACCCACCATCAAAGATCCCCTTTTTTGGTGGTTACAAGGGGGTAAAGGCCTAAAATAAGCAAAACTAAGAAGGGATGTCACAAGGTATAGTTACTCCAATCAAGTAAGCATGACAAGCCTAAGCAACCCCCGCAACCCAAACACTGAGTGAGTCCTTAAAAACAGTGATTATACTAATGGAGGGGGAGATTTTGCGAGGAAAACCAATCAGCATAGTAATTTCCATGCCAAAATGTGTGTTGAATATTACACACTCTTTTCATCTGACTCTTGGCATTCTTGAATCAGGTGGAGGCAGGGGTGAAAGTTATGGACCCCTTGAAAAGTCATGCATATTGTAGTTTTTACATCAGATTCAACAAAAATATTCCTCATGCTGCAGTTCTGTGCACA
The DNA here is from genome assembly GCA_026545225.1 of Cornus controversa. Taxonomy (NCBI): domain Eukaryota; kingdom Viridiplantae; phylum Streptophyta; class Magnoliopsida; order Cornales; family Cornaceae; genus Cornus; species Cornus controversa. Next base: position 26,360,612 of record CM048853.1, on the reverse strand, counting down.
ATTCATCGCCAGTAGATGGCCCAAACTTTCCCTAGCCCATTGTGGCAAATATCCTATGTTAAGAGAATTTGCTCAAGTGATTCCTCGTTTCCAAACAACTTCAGAACTCTCCTTGCCACAGCCATGAGCATCAACCTTAAGCCCAATTTTCAAGGGAAAAGGACTTGGACATTGTAGCAAAGGGTTGGCATGTTTCGTAAACAAAACTCTTGTTAGGTCAATAGGGTTTCATCACTCTATTAGATTAATCAACATTGAAGATGTGACTAAGAGCCAAGTTTGTAGCAAAATGATCCTTCAAGCTTTTATGGTCAGACACATTTTTGGAATGGCAAGTGACTTATAGACCACAAAATTTGGGCTGGTTAGTCATTAGGTTAATTGGCCCTTACTTGACTTAGGTATTTGGATGAACTCGTTTTAGGAATCAATTAAGAAGTTTTGACATGAAAAATATACTGTAGATTAAGATCTTGAGTTTGAAGCAAACCCTGAGATGAGGTGGATTTTCCAGAGGCCGGAAGGCAGGAAAAGGCATATCATGTAACCACTGGCAATAACACCTTGGCCGAGTTAAAAGATATGGAACAGTCAGAAGTCAAACAGTGGCAACTAAACCAATTAAAGGGTAAGTCAGTCGAACATGAATTAATTAATGTTGGATTTTTGAACCAGTAGTTACTCGATCACTCAAGCTTACGTTGAACTCATCGAGTTTTCAACAAATAGTTGCAGATTGATTGAACTAAAATGATGGACAGGTTCAACAATGACCGAAATCTTATGGACTGATTGACCAAAAGTTATAGACCGGTCAAGCTTTGTCAAATATAGGCATTGACAAGGTTTCCTATCTCGAATGGAGTCCTTTTATTACAAAGCCAGTCCAAACACTTCTAATTTATAAGAAGTGTGGAGTCATTCTAATGAGAGATACTTAGAAAGATGAGTTGAGAGGCTATAAACAACTTAAAAGTTTTTTTTTTATTCTCACATAGCTGGAATTTGAGTTAAATATACGTTTTAATTGCTATGTGACTGTAATGTGAGGGACAGATTGATATACCAGTGTTCAGCAACCAATACATCATCATCTGATCATGGACTACTCCTCTCGGAGTATTTGCTCATGTGAATGAGTGCTAATCAATGAGGAGCGGGTCATAGCTTGCATAGAATGGAGAATTGGCCAGCAATCACTGGGAAAGAAGGGGAATTGTAAAGAACAGTTCATTGACGTAATAGCAGCAACTGGACTTGTGATAAGGGTGACACCAGGAGTAAGTAAGACCATATGACTGTATGCCAAAAGTAAACAAAACAAATGACCGCTGACTCGGGAGTAGATCTGTAACTTACTAAAACATTGTACTTCTTGTCAAACTTAACAAAAAAAAAAATGTTGTACTTCTTGTCATAGTGGATTGATAAGTTATGCATAAAATCTTTTAGTTCTTTCCTGCTAAGGTTTCTACGCATAAAATCATGTTTGCTCTTATTACTTTCTATGATTCCTATATTGTGGTTCCTTGATTATAGCATGATTAATTGTTCATTATTTGATTTGTTGATTATTGTGATTGAATTCATTTCAATTCAATTTAGGTGACAACTGATTGAAAATTGAATTGGACATATTAACCCCCCTCTAAGTCCAATATTATCCATCACAAAAAAAATGTCTTTCACAAACCTTTCCACCCTTGAGGGACTCTTAATCTTCTTTATACTGGGCTCGAGCATATATTCCACCTGAGAAAAAATACTCTTCAAATTTGAAAGGAAAGGAAGAGGCCCTGATTATAGAGTCTTGTTCCTCAACCCCAAAATTTTACAGCATGGTACTGCAAATATTTTAGCCTAGGAAGGTCTACCATCTCCCAGAAGTTGCCAGAACTCTACATGTTCTCAGGCTCTCTTCCATCTTCTTACAGTTCGGGCTATAAAGTTCCCAAGCGCCCTCCTGCAATTCTGGCAATCTCTGAAAGGTAATATATGCTCACAGGCTGCACCACCGAACTGACTACTGTAATCCTGTGTTACTTTATAAACCACCCTGTTCTTGTTTGTCCAATCTTGCCAACCACAGAAACCATCCTGTTCTTGTTCTTCAGAAGATTATCCTACATTCAATCTTGCCAACCATATAAAGCATTTATCTCTAGGTATGAATTCCATTTTCCAAATATTCCAACCTTTGTCCTCACCGCCGGCTGATTTAGAGGCTGCCATCTCATAAGCAGACTTTGTAGCATAGTGCCCAATTGTAGACAGCCTCCAAATCGAAGCATCTTCACGTTCTAGACTTGGCCCAATTGACATGCGCTAAAAACTAAGGCTAAGGATGCAAAGCCAAAGGGAATACGTATTCCATTTTCTTTTGTCAATGGTCTCCTCCACGCTTTTGTTTAATTTTTCTGTCATTTGAAGGGTTCTTAACTCCATTTATTAAAGCCCCAACTTTCAATCAATTATCAACCTAAAAACTGATCTTCCTGCCATTTCCCAGGCACTGTTGTAGCCTGTTCTCTGAGGATCCTCTTCCCTTTCAGGATACGTATCCATACAGGTTCAAGTTATCTTTCTCTCCATCGAACTCTTACTCTTGAGGTCCTTTCCAGCCACTACCTTTGCCCAGAATAAATCTTTGTTAGCTTGTGGCCTCCATACCAACTTTGCCACACCAAACTTAAATTAGCTTCAGTGATCTTCTTCATACCAAGTCCTCTGGTCCATTGCCATCAAAGGTTTCCATAATTAGTCACAATATTAGTTCTAAAATCTAGAGCTCTTCCCTATCTCCATAATATCCGGACATCGAAAAAAGAAAAAAATAAATAAATAAATAAAACAAACAACTGAAAGTTGACAATCAATTAATATCCAAATCACTGTATAGTCTGTCCAGGCACGATTATACATTCCGCTGTAATCCACCAAATGATATGTAAAAAGCCTTTCTTTTTGCCATCCACATGTTTTTTCTTACTCATTTATCATTGATGCCAAGGCAGAGAAAAATTATCAGTAATAACCAGGACACTTGAGTTGACCAATCCCATTTTGAATAGAAGACGAGTCATACAACTTAAGGTAAATAATAAATCCTTTGGCATGACTGTTTGCAAAGTGTAGCTGGCTGCAACAGTATATTCTTTGGAGGGAACAGAATCATAGAATGTATCTAAATGAGTTCAGGGATGTTAACACAATTCAGATATAAGTCGTAGATACCATCAGAGTTCAACGTTGTTTCTTGAAGAAGATCGCTAATACTTGATCTAACTGTTGACTGCAGTAAAATGGGGCAAGCCAAACTGTATTTTTGCTCGAGACTTCTCCATTCTCTTGGTTGGCCTACAGTCTTTTCCTATACTTAGAGGGCAGTAAAACCACTGTTTGGTTCTAATCTTTCTTTTGTTTTGCTCAAGGGTCCTCTTCCCATGCTCCTGTACCTATTTCTTTAAATAGGTGGGACTTGTTTTGTGATGTTTTTCCTCTTCAGTTTATTGTTCCTTCCATGCGAGCTTTTGTAAAGCCTTGTTGCATGCGGTTTTGGGGAAACTGCCTCCTTTCTTGTAATCTTTGTTTTATATAATATTCAATCACACTTACCAAAAATAAAAAAAAATTTACAGAAATATTCAATTTGACAGTTACTAAAAGATACAAATATATCTGACAAAAGTAAGTACATTATATGAGAAAAGCAAGGACAGCACATCAATTACATATAAATGATTAATCAATGAAAAGATTAAAAAAGAAAGAAGAATAAATAAAAGATAAAAAAGAATAGGAAGCCCATTACCTTGTTTAAATAGTTCATTTGTGTGATCACACAAGTAATAACAACAACAGTGAAGGCCCACGTTTGAGGATATATTAGCTGATTCATTCCCGAGAAAGTTAGCTTCAAAGCAATTCCAAGTGCTTTCACGCTCATGACCTGTCAAAGCATAGCTCTTAGAATAAACTATTTATAAGGAAATAACATAGGCAAAAGAAAACAAGAACAAAATGCCAATACATACTGATAAGGAACCAACTAGTGAACAAACTCCAATATAAACCATTATATGTGTCTGGCCGTATAGTGGGATAAAGTGGAATATAAGTGTAAACACAGCTGTTATCACCAGAGCTGCATAAAAGAGAAAAGCTGCCAAAGAGAACTGTGGTCATTAAGTTTGGTTACAACTTTTATTACCAAAAAAAAAAAAAAAAGAAAAAAGTATGCACTAAATATAATATAAAACAGGTAAAAGAAAAGTTAAAATTTTTATTACTAAACAGGCACTGATACTATACCTGGTTCTGTAGCAAGATCCCAGACTTCTTTCACGGAATCAATCTCACGTTCTTGAGGAGCATGAAGAACAATTGTGGTAGAACCCACAACACACAGAGCACAACCAAGAATCCCAAAAGTATGCAGCTTCTCTCGTAAAATAATGCGCGCAAGCACAGCACTGAAATACAATATCATTATTAGACATCAAATCAGAGAGTCGGAATTAAATATGGTGTGCAACTTTCTGTCATGCCTGATAATAATGCTGAGTGCACCAAGAGGAGTGACCAGAATAGCTGGTGCAAAAGCATAAGCTGCAAAATTAGCAATTTCTCCAACAATCACTGTTGCAAAAACAATCATTCATTAGATTTCACACACTCAGGGAAAATTATGGACTATAAGCAACTCATGTGGTGGATAAAGGAAACTGAAGTACATGTTATATAAGTTTCTAGATAGGTCAAATAACGAGAAGAAAACAGCTACTTTACAAGAACAGTGGCAACAATAACTCAACAGAACAAGAAGCAGCAAAGCACGACCCAAAGCCATTTAATTTTGATGAAATAGATCTAACATACACACCCTTCCTCCTTTCCTTCCTGTCCAACTATACCAAGACAGCTTCCTTTCCTTTGGGTAACCCTCCCCATCCCTCCTACTGCCCCTTTCAATTTTCATCCCTCATTCCAGATGGAGCAGAAGTTCATTACTTATATGAATAGCATATACCTTCTTGCAGCAGGGGCATTATCGACAACAGATTTGGTATATAGCAGCAAGAATATGGCGTTGAAGCAGTCTGATGGTGGTGTCAATAGCAGGGTGGGATAGGGTATTGATTTGAATTTATTGAACTTCTTATTGGGAACTTTAATACTGGAAATTAACAAATATAATTATAATCAAGCAGACCAAACGATCTGCTTTTTATCTAGAATACAAGAATAGTTTTCATTAAAAATATTGCTAAAAATCTTAATCAAGTTCTATTCATTCTGAACTATAAATATTATACCCATCCATAGTTAATTTATAAATTAAAGATAGTTTTAAACAAAGAGGTATAAAGGATCATTATCCGGTGTGTTCCCCCGTTAATCGAGGGTGCTCAGAGGGGGGAACTAGATACAGACCTAACCTTTAGCATTATTTACACAAAGTTGTTGCTCCCAGGATTCGAACCCTCGATCTAAAGCTTGACAGCCCAAACATTTTACTAGTGCACTAAGCAATGGCCCCTAAATAGAGGTATGTTAGGTATAAACATGCCTGCTCTACTTCATTCTGTGCCATTGTTAGATATACTTGATAAACCGCTACACACACATACACACATAATATACATATACTCAATCAAGTTAATCCAGTAAGCTAATCCATTTAGCCCCCAGCAATTAGATCTCAAACAAAGATAACTTAGTATGTCTCACTTTGAAGTTGACCAGTCCTAAATGTACCTCAATACCAGCCTTAGTTTGATTATCTTGAAAATTAGTATGTCTCACTTTGAAGTTGCCCAGTCCTAAATGTACCTCAATACCATCCCTAGTTCGATTATCTTGAAAACAATAGCCCATGTCGCCATCCATTTCCTGCTCCCGAAAGGCAAGCAGCTGAAGCTTAAGCAAAGATGTGAACAATCAGACGTTACCAGTTAAGCTAGCTACAACAAAATTTTGATTTGTAATATATGAAGTTTAATATCCATGAATTTAAATTTTTTGGAAAAATATTGAATGCGTGAAACTTAAATAAAATTATTTCACAGTTAGAGGACCAACATTACAAAGATATACTTAAAGGTTTCAATTAAGTTTATTAAGTAAGTGTAACACCTCTAAAAGCATTAATTAGGTAACAGAGAAGAGAAATTTCCATAAGAGCTCCTAAATGTTATGGATCATATTGAAGAAAATTTGTTTTATTATCTTTTAAAGGCATCACTAGCAACTCTGAAGTTCAGAGATACACTGAAATGTTTTTCTTTGTTATAGAAAAATGTCTACACACTGAAATGGTTCTTTTAATTGAAAACAGCTGGAGGAGAAAATGTCTCTTTTAATAGAAACAAAATTTGATTAAGAAAGCGAAAAGGAAAAGCTACTAGAGGATGAGTTCTCCTCTGAAATGGAATATAACAAACATGACAAATGAATTGAAGTTTGCTTCGACTAAAGATATCAGCCTTTGTAGGCTTCGAACTATGCCAGATTAGAGACATAAATAAGTAACCACAATCCCCCTTCTCTATGTAGGTTTATTTAATTTCAAATTCAACTATCCCACAACCAATTGAAATATGGGAAGAAACAGGCTGATTTAGCGAAATTTGTGATAACCCAAACGTTACCAGCACTAACACAACCACCCTAGCCACCACCACCCGTCTCTTCCTTACAAAAAAGGTGTTTTTTCAAATGTTCTACATCTAACTTGTTTGGAAAATAACATATGATGTGAAAGGTCATCTAAGCAAGTGATCGTACATCATCCTATCATGACAATATTAAGAACTCATAAGTGAACCTCACTAGCTTCTATGCTGTTAAATGTTTCATGCTGCTGTACATGCTGTTCTTTTCCTTATTTGATGTTTTCATAAACTCACTGTTAGGAATTGTGTCTCAAATTCCTATTGTAATTAGGTTTCTATTTTAGAGTTGTAATTTATTTGATGATTTTTTGTTAGGCAAGTCTTGGGCTTCAAATAATTGTAATCCTTGTCCAACAAGGAATTGGGTTTGAAGACTCTATCAATAGAGGTCAGGTTGAGAAAGAATGTAGAGAAGAAAAGGGTGAAGAGAGAGAGAGAGAGAATTGTAAGAGAGTTGAGTTAAATTTGTGTGTGAGAGAGAGAAAGAAAGTGTGTAATCTTTATATTGAAATAAAGATGGTCGTTCTTTGCCCATGGATAAAGCGATTTGTTGAACCACGTAAATCTCGTGTTGTTTGTGTGCGTGTTTATTTTTTGATTTACTTCCGTTGTGCCGAACCAAGGGGATTAATTCCCAACACTCACATTATTAAGTCTATAAAATACAAAGAGATAAACGATCAAAAATCACATCCATATGCAGCTAAACCGATTTAGATATAAAGAAAGAAACCATCTCCAGAGCTCAACTTTCAGCATAAACATCATATTCTGATCTAATCAAAACAGATAATCAACAATCAGAAATGTACAAATCTTACTTGTTATCATGCCTGCCCACCACAGCGGCTCATACAAGTATGAGTAACCTCCAACTCCTGTTAAAATAGTTGATGGAAATTTGGTCAATGACATTGTTAATCATCATAGTAATCTGAAAAAGTTGCTGTAAAACCATACTGAAGTGCGCAGCGATCATGGCATAGTAAGCACAATATTTTAAATGTTCCGGAAAGGTTACATAACAAATTTGTACAACCGTCCCATCATGCTCTGTGTATCATCAGTTCCATAGTATGCTTACAAATGGACAACAAGAAGGTAAACGAATCCTGCTGCAATACCATTAATAATCTAAGATCGTTGTACTTAAAATAGGAAGCTGGCAAGTAATTCTGCATTCTTACTTCACATATGCAAATGCACCTCTGCTACCCTACTCTACTCAATTCATAAACATGTCTGGACTAAACACCTTTTTTTTTTTAACACTCATAACCAACAAGTAGAATAAATTAGCCAGGTAACAGAAAAGCATATAAAACCCCGAGTGCATGAGTACAATAAGATACCATAGTAATATGAAGTTAACCCATAAACTACATCTTTGTAAGGATAAACAATAGTTACCCATCAAAAAGAGAACAAAAAATTATATACATAGGAAGTATAAATCTGAAAACAATAAACAACTCTTGTGAATTTTTCTTGGTAAAGAAGTCCATAAAACACTTGAAAATTTGACTAATTTCATTACCTACTGTTTTGGACTAATCAATATGAAAAAAACAATTCAAACGTTGCATTAGGTCAAGGGTGACTGCCTCCACACCCACCCCTATTAACCAAGCAATGCACACACGAGAGAATGAAAACAGTGGCGGCACTTCAGAGCGAATACGATGTTCAATGTGTAATAAATGGAAAAGAATCTATAAATTTGATCAGCATCTGATAAGAAATTTTAGAAAATGAAATGGTGTCAACTCAAAATTTCCAATTTATTCAACATAAAGCAAATTATGCATCAACCTGAAAATTTCCTTAAAGTGAAATCCCAAATAAATAATCCTTGAAGCGTACTTCAGTTCGTTTTCAATAATCAACTGATCTTCAGTGGGAAATAAATGCAACATGGTACCAAAACCAACGATAAAGTGGCTCCAGCAATTAACACATCTAAAGAAAACCCAAAGACTGAGCAATTCAAAACATCAAAAACCAAACCATACGATTATTTCAATTTCTCTATATTATCAAAAAACTAAGATATATTGAATCAGATAACACGATTGCTATATGTGTGTTTGTGTGTCTATTTCTTAATTTGAACGCCAGCATTTAAAGTTTTCAAGTCAACAGGAGTCTTTACCAGCCCTAATTCCGGAAGCACCAGCTTTCTTTAAGCCCTTTTTCTTGACAATGAAGCTTGCACCGATAAAGAAGCTTGACGACAATGCCAGAACCAAACCCTTGATGTTGTCAGAGGACATGCCCTTGTACGAGTCTCTCCAGCTGTGAGAAACCTCCGACGCCATTATCGAATTAGCCCTAGTTCTCACAGGTCATTAAGCTTGTATAACTGTAACTTCAATTTCATTGATCACGAAGACGGACTGAACATAAGAAATAACCAGTGGATCTTACACAGAGAGAATGTATACGCATAAATATATATATATACACACACACATATATATATATATTGTATGTATATATGTGCGTGTACAGAGAGATGTTAGTGTAATTAGGGCTATAGATGAAGCTTTGAAGATCTGCCGGTGCTTGCAAAGAGAGAGAGAGTTGGTAGCACAGCTGGAACTGATGTTTCTTAGGTAGATCGGAGAGAGAGAGAGAGAGAGAGAGTAAACTTGTGTTTTGATTGTTTTACCGAAAATATAAAAGACTCTTATCCGACTTGTTTTGATTAATTGTACACTCCATCTTCACTTGAAAAATCCATTATCAATGGTTTTTGTTTTTTGTTTTTTCCCCTTTGTAGTTTTCCTTATCCGACTTGTTTTGATTAATTGTACACTCCATCTTCACTTGTAAAATCCATTATCAATGGTTTTGCTTTTTTCTTTTTTTCCTTTTTAGTTTTCTTTCTCCATTCCGAACAAGTGTTTTATTACGAGTGTGTTTTGAATAAAATCAAAAATACGTTTGACAAAAAAAAATTGTTTTAAAATTTTTAAAACAAAAACAGTAAAAACATATTTGGTAAGTACTAAATGTTAGAAAAAAAATTTAAGTAGAAATTAAAAACATATTTGACATGAACTTGTTTGAGTGTTTTGTTTTAAAATATTTATATTATTATATATAATTAAAAATTATTATAATTTACATATTAATATTATTTGCTAATATTTAGATAAATTATATATATATATATTTTTTAACACTTGTCTAAAAATTCAAAAATATGACAAATAATTTTACAAAAAATTAACAAAGTCTTGTTTAAAAATTGACATATTACAAATATGTGCATTCTCATAAATCAACCCTACACAAGTCTAAATATAAAACAACAAAAGTTTTCAACATATATTATTACAATTTGATCCAAATATCAACAATCCACTAAGTTTGAAAAATAACAACTTTGTTAGAATACAATAAATATGACTAAGTCCATATATCTGGAAAAAAAATAGATTATAATTTAACATATTCAACATAAAGAACACTTCAAGCATCACTCCAAATTCTATGACAAGAAAGCTCACCACCATCAGCATATCACCCAAGTGTAGTGTTGGGGTAGTACTCACATGCAATAGAAAATGCAAGTTCGTTACTTATACAATGTAGCTTATGTTATAATCAAACTTTAAAAAGAAGAGAATTAAGAGTTTGGCATTTTCAGACTTGTTGAGCAAACACGAGTCATTAGCACTCAAATAGACCACACAAGTGAAGTGTTGAAAAAATTTCCATATGCAATAAAAAAACACAAGTCAATGTCACAATTACAATACAACATATGTTATAATCAAACTTTTTAAAGAATTAAAACAAGAGTTTGACCTTTTTTAGACTTGCTGAGCAAGCACAAGTCATTAGCACTCAAATAGACTATACAAGTGAAGTGTTGAAGTAGTATCTATATGTAATAAAAAACACAAGTCAATGTCACGGTTACAATGCAGCCTATGTTATAATCAAACTTTTTAAATAATTAAAGCAAGAGTTTGACCTTTGTCAAACTTGTTGAGCTAGCAATGTTCCTATGTAAATTTATACTAATGTATTACACAACATCTAAGTGTATACTAATATATTACACAACATCCAACTTTATCTAAATTCATTTGTCAAGAACAACGATGAGCAAGAAAAAGATAACAATCAAAATATATATTATTGTAATAGTAACGCATCCACATCCACCAAATAACATGTACTTCCAATGCAATGACACTTTTGAACTCATCACCAACTACTTCTTCAACTTGTGCACCTTGGTGCAAATCATCCAACCATATAAATGCATGATGATGTGACTATAACAAATGTAATATGTATAATTACGAAACTACACATATAAAATCATTGAAAAATCAAATGCATATCATTCTATTACCACTTTGTGTGACTGAGAAGAGTGTCACGCCCTAAAATCTAAGTCACTAGAATCCTCATTCCGAGCCCGAATTTCGAGAGTGAACTCGTTCTCCAAGTCATTTATTCATTTAAAATCTCATAACCACGAAAGCATAGTCTTAATCATGTGTACATTAGGTGTGTGTATACGCATATAAGTCGTCTCATACAAATGAGTCCCTCATAGGGGCATATGTGTACTTAAGCCTCAATATAGTCCTTACTGATTATACAGTTCGATTAATTGAAACATGTCTTCTGATTAATCGTAACCCCTCTTTCGATTAATTGTAAATGGGGTTTTAATCAATCAAAATCTTTGCTCAATCATAGTTCTATCGAAGTACCATCGTAATCCCACTGTTTTTGAGTCCAATTCCATCGAACAATTTTCAATGGATCAAAGATTCAATTGAAGACTTTCAATTAGTCGAACGCCTTTCATCTAAAATCCTAATTTTTCGCACTTAGGTAATTTCATGTTTCAACCTTCGATTCAATTTAACAATGTCCAATTTAATCCATAACATACATCAATGATACAAGAATAGAAATTATAAGATGTAAAGAAAAATAATCCAACTTAAACATAAATTCATATCTCATCCTCAATTGTTCTAAGTGCCCAAACGTGGCTCACACATATAATATCCAATGCTCAAATTCATATTACAAGTTCGATAAATGCCTGGACATGGCATGTGAAAGCATAACATAAACAAAAGTAATGAAAGGTAAATTGCACGACTCTAGCGCTTCAACCTTTATCAATCATTGGTGCCTTATCTATAAAAATGTTTGGAGAATGGGGGTGAGCGTCAACATGTTTAGTAGAGATACCCAAACCAACTTATGCATCGATTCGACACGACCTACATGAAATGCAATCATGACATTTTTATGTACTACATGACATACTTTCAATACTCATAAGATGCTATCATAGCATTCCTACACGCTACATGACATACGATAATGCACATACTCAAGGGATTCAATTCAATACTTAAATGAAACACATACTCAACAATGCTCAATTAAAGTATGAGGCCACACAAGCATCAACATGAATATTACAATTCAACAATAAGACTTAAACACCAAGTCACATAAATTCTAAAATCAAACAAAGTGGGAGTATTCGTAAAACCACGGATAACTGCTCATAGAGCCAATTATCCAAGATATCTAACTTTTCGGGCTAGAAGGAATCATATCCAACTTTACGGGCTACTAACCCGAGGGTCTAGAAGGAACCACCTTGGCCAAGTTCCAAGTTTTTCACCCTAGGGATCTATGCCCTCATTGCTTTCCAACCTCATCCCAAAATCAACAACCAATCACATATGGTTCAAGTATGACAACACATACCATTCCAAGCGTATCATAGGCCACTTAATTTTTATGCTAAAACATGTTCTTTCCATGCATATAATAATGTAACAATTCCACATTCCAAGCGCATCATAAGTCACTTTATTTCATGCTTAAACATGTAATTCTCATACATATAACAATGTAATATTAATTCTTTCACAAGTCATTCCAAAAATGTAATTTTGTAGAAAAGATCATTTTCATGCAATTTATCAAACATGTAAAACGTAACGTGCATAACATAGTTTTCACAACTATAAATCATGCTAATAGGCAACATATATCCACATTTGCTAGCATACAAGGCATGTATACATAATTCGTATTGTAATTCACTTTGATACACATTTTAACACATTTATATTTAACAAAATCATCAAAACATATACATATAGCATCAATGTATATAACTGTCACAATAATTAGCATGTGGAGACTCAATTAGCAAGAATTAGCATACTTAAATATGCAAGACTTGCTTTATAGCATTCCTAAATATGCTAATCAATTCAAAATCATATCAACTCCTAAGAAATCGATGATAAGGTGGAGAGAACACCCTTACCTCAACTCCAAGCCAAATTCTCACCAAACTTAACTTTGTCCAAATTCAATTTTGAGCAGATCAATCTCAAGCCCTTGTTACATAGAACAATTCTCTCTTCTTCGGCACCTTTCAATTCTCACCCCAACCCTCTCAATTTTAATGGAGAAGGAAGATGATGAATGTAGATATATATATATATATATATATATATATATATTGCTTTTTTAATCGACTGAATAGAATGAGAGAAATGAGGGTTGTATTATCCTCCTTTCTATTTATAGACCTAACCTCTCATATTTACAAAAATATCACTAGTCATTCATCGAACATTTCCAGACTCTGTTTTCACTTTCGATAACTCCTACAGACTCAAAATTGAATCCATAGTTCATCAAATATTTTATTTATGCTAATATCAAAATTTGGTGTCATTCCGACACTTTTAGATTAAAACACATAATATAATCATTTAAAACATTTATATGATAATAAATAAAAATAAAAGAAAATCGACAAAAATGGTCACGGTTCTTGTAAAGAGTGATTCAAGGGCATTAAAATCAAGTCAACTCATCTTGTCATGAGTGGTAGCAGTAAGAATATTTTTTAGAAGAAAATAGGTGGCAAGAAAAGAAATCAGGTAAAACATAATAAAGGAAAGCAGAACAACAAAGGAAAATGCGTTAATCATGGGAATAACAAATGCTAGTTCTGCAAAAGGAAAAGACATAAAAAGAAAGACTATTATAATTGTTATGGTAATTTTGGGCTTAATTAGGACATCATAAAGCTTGAAACTTTAGAAGAAGGCATCAATTATTTGAACAAGGATTTGACCATTTAAAATTTTCATATAGTTTCGATTGCATGTGGACATCGTTGATCAATTATAAGTCACATAGTTCAGGTAAAGTGGAAAGAATGCATATATTTTAAACTGGGAGGTTTTGACCTTAGAAATTAGGATTTCAGGCTGGATTTTTTAGCATTTTCAAGGTTGGACCAGTCCAAGCTAAACCTGGAAAAGTCCATGAAGTCTCAGGATATAAAATCCCTGATTTCACAACATTGGACCCATCCAGGAATGAGCTGGACCGGTCTAAGTCTTCTGGTCTGATGATTGTGTATTGCAATGTCCTATTTTGATCGAGATTTGACTCTAAACTTTCCTTAAACATTGGGACTTATTTTTAATTAATTTTTAACTTATTTTTCAAGGAGAATTAGAGTTTTTAATATCTATAAAAATCTCACATGATTTCTCTCTAGGTGTGCTTTCAAGAAACTTTTAATACACATGAAATAGATTATTTTCTAGAGAGAGAAATCATATAGATATTTTTAGAGCAGAGAATTCTTCATTAATTCTTTGTTTATATTTCTTTGAGAGATCACACACATATATACACTGAGTGATTTAGGTTGTGTGTCTCTGTTTGCTTAATCAATCGTTCAAAGACTTCTTCAGAGATTTCTTATTGATCAAACTACTGGATCATTTGGTTTCTTCTACAACTATTTGTTGGTGAGGAAGGAGAAGAAGATCGCACTACGAATGGAACATAATACTTGCTGAGTGTTCATATTCTTCCAGTTTCCCTTCTAAAAGAATTGTGACATTAGTCGGGAGTCTGCAATAATTGGACGAGGGAGTTGTCAGAGTAAGCCTGAGGCATTCTGCATCAAGTTCTTGTCAAAGTAGAGTGGGTGTGAGTCTGGGATAGAGTTTGTTATACTTTGCTTCAACGATAGTGAATTTGATTTTCCAGGGCTACAAGCCTCACCCGTGTTTTTTTTCGATCTAGGTTTTTCACGTATATCTAGTGCATTATTTACTTTATTGCACCTTATTTTATTTACTTGCTTTGTGGGATTGCTTTAATTTTAATTGGACTTACAATTGGATTAATTTGAAAAATTAAGCAAACGAGCAAGTAAATCTAATCACCAGTCTAGGTTTTTATCAAACTTTCGCAGCCACTTCCACATTGTGCAACTCACATATATTTGGTCGAATCCTAAATGGAATCAATTTTGAGATCATGGAACTGTTTAGACTAATATATTATTTGTTTACACATTCATGATCTACTATTGAGGAAGTCTATGGAAGAGAGTGGTTTAACGTTTCAACCTATCTATTTCAATATTTATTTTTTTCTAAAATGAAATGAGTGGCCACTCGACTTGTCTAAAGTGTTGCAATTCACAGTGTCATTTTTATAAAATTTAAAGTGCATGGACCAAGTGGGAGATTGTTGGAAATTTTAATTAAATAAAATTATTTTTGTGGTCCTATGCACTATATTTCCTAAACTTGGATTACAATGTGATTATCGTTAATTGATGGGTTGGGTCTATACTTGTCAATTTGTGGTCTAATTGACTTTATACTGTTGGATCGTGATTTTCTAACGTTATTTGGTGGAATTTAATCCTAACTATTGATATCTAAGCTTCAATGTGATAATCGTTTATTTGTAAAGAAGTCTCCCCCTGTTGTTGTCATATATAAGGATTCAAACCCTTATCAGCCCTATCGGAGAATAACTCTCAGTGTGGGGTAGAGCCCTTTAAGGATCTCTTGTAGGAACTAAAATGTATTCTAAAATTTAATAATCAATCAGGTATATTTGCTGAACTCTCCTATTTAATTTATTACAATATTTTTGATTTCTACAAGTCGAGTATAAATTAAAATTCAACATTTTTAACTATAATCTAAAACAAATTACAAAAGTAATTATCAATGCGAGAGGAGTAGTAGAGAGAGAAAAAGTACAAGATAATTTTCATTACATTTCTCGATAACCATGGGCCCGTTCACTAACGAAAAATAATTTTGTAATTTGTTTCAAACTCCTAAAAAGGCAAAAACAAAAGCAAAAATTATGTTTAATAATATGTTTTTATTTTTCTATAATGAAAAATGTATTTATTTTTGTGAAAGGAAGAAGAAACAAAAAAACGTGTTTCTTATGTTTCTTTACTGTAGTAACGAAAACACTTTTTCTACTATAGCAGGACCCAAAATTACACTATCTTTTATAAATCATCGTCGCACCACACACACACACACACTCTCTCTTCATGTTGACTCCCCTTCACTCTTCTCTCTTCATTGTACCAACTTTATTATCGGCTTATCTCTCTCGACGACGATCGGCAAGAAATGACAACCGGCTGAATGGTTTCAGATCTGTTCTTTCTCAAAAAGTTGTGTCCTTTCTTCTTCTTTTTTTTCTCATCTATTCTAATGTTCAAGGTCCTAGATTTGTGAATCTAGGACTTGATTTGTTGATATTTTGTTGAATAAATACTTTTTTCAGATCCATTGTTGATATATATTTATATTCTTGAATTTTGTTTTTGTCTCTCTATATGCATCTCAACACCAATGTCTTGCCCTAATTGTTAAATAAATGTTATTTTTAGATCCATTGTTTCTTGTTCTATTTTTTTCTTTCGATTTCAAGTCGGACAACAAAATGATTAATGATTTGTATATTCAAAATACATAAAAAAAAAGGATTACAACAAAGAGCCTCTAATTCAAGGATGCTTACAGATTAAAATCAAGAAAACATATTCCATAATTTTAGCACAAAACAATGGTTTCATCTAAGATCTTATAGCACATTTTTTTTTATAATGACGAGGATGAGCACATTTTATTTTTATTTAGTTTACTGATGGATGAGTAAATGGAAAATCATACGAAGCCAAAACCATGTAGGACTTCTAGGTTTCAAGGCATGATTATATGTTTGAAATACCGAATAGCCACCATGCTAGGTGTTTTGAAATGTTTAGGGTGGAAGTGGACGTCCTTATAAATCTATATAAATGGTTGAAGGGTTGGGATTAAAAGATTCTATCTACTTATTTTTGCAAGAGCAAGTTAGAATGTTCGTGTATACTTGTAGGTACAAGGAATTGCTTAGCTAATTACTACTAATTAATTCAATGCACACACCCAAAATAAAGAATACAATATTTTTTAGAGAGAGAGATTTCAAAAGGTGGATTCAAGGATTCTTTTCATTCACATGTATTCGGATATTTATACAAGTAGAAATCCCAGTTCTTCTAGGACTCTAGTTCCTTTATTTGCACCTATCTTTACTCTCAAAAATTTGAATTTCTTTTTGAGTTTGGACTTGTATTTGGATTGGCTATTTTAGCCTTTAAATGAGGGCGATTGGGCCCTTTTATGGGACGACTAGGCCCTTTAACTTCACCCAGCCTTTTGAGATTTCTATTGGCACTTGGGCTCCAGCCGATTTGAGCTTGGTCTGTTTGTGTATCAGTTTGGCCCACTAGACTAGGTGAGAATTTTGCCCCCACACGTTGTCCCCAATTCCATTCAGTTATAAATTTCATTATAGTGGAGGGAATTTGTATAGGTTTTGTGATGATTTGGGTGCCTGTATTGAGATTCGCTAAGGTACTTGGCGATGACGCTGAGCACGTAAGTAACCTTTTCACGTTACTGTTTGCATTTTGTCTTAATACTTGTCATTTTTAGTTATAAGTCTTCTGTAACTGATTGCCTTCTCTTCCAGATTCACTCTCCCTTGATCTTCTTGGTACCGATTTGTCTTCTCAGGTTAGTTTTCATCTTTTCACTTGTATCTTTCCCTTTTTTATAATGTCTTCTAGTGATAGTGATCGTACTATTTCTAACAACCAAGAAGTCACTATGTCTAGTTCTTCCCTTCTAGTTGCAGAAATTATTCATCCTACTGTCGTGGCTGGGGAAACAGTCACATCTAATCAAGGTGTGGTCATCGTTCTAGTAACTAGGTAGTTAGTTGATCTTGATAAAGTCAGGGAGGAATGTTGTATTCCAAATGAGGTCATAATCGAATGTTAACCCTTGGATTTTGAGTATAGCATTGGGGAAGGGGTCAAGGAGGGCGAGGTCCTCTTCTCGACTTCTCACTTAAAGACTTTCGGATTTTCCTTTTATTTTTTTTTTGGTTTTGTTCTTTTCAAATTGAAGCTTGCACTGCTCTAGTTAAACCCTAATTTTTTTTGCATTATTTATTATATACTTTCCTTGAACCGTGTCCATAAGCTCAACCTGCACTTAAACGATCTTCTGTTCTGCTACTCTCTCCATCGGGTTAGATCAGAAGATAATCGCTACTATTTGTTCCCTAATAACGACAGAAAAATCTGTTATGACACTCACCTCTGAAAAGTTGTGGAAATAAAGACTTGTTTTGGTGAAGGGGGCCTGGTCTGTTAGAGTGGCCCAAAAATTTTTGATCCCTACTGCGTTCGGCGATGCTGTGATTCCTTCATTTAAGTTTTATGGCAAGTCTTGGGATGTTCTTCTTCTTTTCTTTTTCTTTTTGGTGTAAGGACTTTGTAGTTTTCATAAATTTGTTCTGTTCCTCTCTATTTTACAGCTAAACGGATCAAATTTTTAAAAGGGAAGGTTTAAAGTCTCTGTCTTTCTGTGAAGAAGTATCTGTCACGTCAACAACTCCAAGTTACCGCTTGTCGTGCTTTTGTTGAGTCTTCTTCTCTGTACTCAGCTTTAGATTTTGAGATGGAGATGCCAGAGCCTAAGACGAGGAGGGGATCCTCCAGTTCTGGCCTTGCTAAGGCCAAAAATGTTGAGGGGCAATCTAAGGCCCAGAATGATAAAAACAAATCTGCTGCCCCCTTTTTTCCCTCAGAAGAGGGCTTCTTCCGGTGCTGCTCTGGTGTCCAAGCACCAAAAGCTGATGGCGGACGCCATGAAGGGCCAGAGCTCTTTCTCTTCTACTCTAACTTTACTTGGTTCTGCTGGTGGTGTAGTTGATGAGCCGTTCATTGGCTTATTTGAACAGTCGACTCCAGACTTGAAGAAGTTTGATGAATTTTCATTTATAGTAGGGGACTGTGCCACCCTTGATCGTGAGGTGATTAAGGCTATTGCTTGTGGGATTTGGCTTCTAAGGGATGATCTCCATTTGCAAGGAGCTAACAAGGATGAACTCCTTGCCAATGCGCTTCTTCATGCCATGGAGGTTTGTTCTATCCCATTTTCTATGCATTACTTTATTCTATTTTTGAGCCTTCCTTTTGACTTAATTTTTTTTGTTACGTTGTAGAGCGCATATATGACCATTTCCTTCTGCAAGGCTCTGGAGGTCGAACGTCTGAATGGATGTAAGGCTGAAAGCCTTGAGGGAAAAGTGAAGTCTTTAACCAAGTCTTTAGTAGAAGGCTATTGGTTACTTTGAGCAGAGGGCTTTGGAGGCCTAGGAGAGGGCTGCTGAGCTTAAGGAAATGATGCAGGTCTACAAGGCTGGGGGGCTTGAAATGTTCCAGCAATTTTTGAAGATCCAAGCTCTGAAGCTTGTTGATGGTTTTCACTATGGCTTCTAGCAAGGAGAGAAATATAAAGATGAATGAGATTATGCTAATCCTGATGAGTTCAATGCTGATAAGACCATTGATTCATTTGGTGAATACGACATTCCTGTACCTGGCAAGGCCAAACGTAAGTTTGCAGATTTCCTCAAGAGTTTGTGCTTTGCTCCTCCCCCTTCTTCCTCGGTGGTTGCTCCTTCTACTCCCCCACCCCCTAATCAGGCCACACCAGAAGTGCTTGCTCCTCTAGGAAAGAGGCACTCTGATTATTGATTCCTTTTACTGGAACTTCAACAACGAGGATGGGGCAGCTCCTCAGGGTTGACTCGTGCAGTCCTTCCTTCTTCTTTTTTTTCCTTTCTTTTTGTAAGGCTCAGATGGAGCTTTATTTTTTTTATTTTTTATTTCCTTGAGGGATAATTTTACCCTCGTTCTTGTAATGACAATTTTGATAAATATCAATGTTTTGATGCTAGAAGTTCTCCAAATTTATTTCTGGATTTATGCTTTTGATAGCTTCTTTGTACTGATAGTTGCCTTAGTAGGTTGGGCTTCAACCGCTTTCACAATTGGGAACTTCCTTCTAGTTTTAGTAATGTCGAAGATCAATGTTCGACGCTTAATCTCTTTCTCCTCTTTTATAAGAGAATTTAGTAGGGGACTAACCCAAGTGTTCGACTTGTGATGACGGCTGCTTTTGGGCATATAACCTCTTTTATTTGATAAATGATCGATCGTTCATACCTTAGCTTCAATAAGCGATCAGTCATTTAAGAACTTAACATGTTTTGGGCCTATGACCTCTTTTTATTAAGCGATCGGTCGTTTAAGACCTTCGCTTGTTTTGGGCCTGGGGCCTCTTTTTATAAGCGATCAGTCGTTCAGACTTTAGCTTCAATAAGCGATTGGTCGTTTAAGAACTTAACTTGTTTTGGGCCTATGACCTCTTTTTATTAAGCGATCGGTCGTTCAGACCTTAACTTCAATAAACGATTGATCATTTAAGACCTTAACTTATTTTGGACCTGTCCTTTTTTATTAAATGATCAATCGTTTAAGACCTTAGCTTGATTTGGGCCTACGACCTCTTTTATTTAACTGATTGGTCATTCAGACCTTAGCTTCAATAAGCGATTGGTTGTTTAAGACCTTAGCTTCAATAATTGATCAGTCATTTAAGACCTTAGCTTGTTTTGGGCCTATGGCATCTTTTTATTAAGCGATAAGTCGTTCAAACCTTAGCTTCAATAAGCGATCAGTCGTTTAAGACCTTAGCTTAATTTGGGCCTACAACCTCTTTAATTTAAGCGATTAGTCATTCAGACCTTAGCTTTAATAACCGATCGGTCGTTTAAGACCTTAGCTTGTTTTGAGCCTATGACCTCTTTTTATTAAGTAATCGGTCGTTCAGACCTTAGCTTCAAGAAACGATCGGTCATTTAAGAATTTAGCTTGATTTGAGCCTACGACCTCTTTTATTTAAGCGATCGGTTGGTTAAGACCTTAGCTTATTTTGGGCTTATGACCTCTTTTTAATTGTTAGGAAAGTTGGCCCTTATTGCCGGAGCAAAAGTAGGCGTGGGCATGTTACGGCGCATCTTTTTCTTGCGCCGTACCATGTCCACACCGTAACCCCAAGGTCATTTATTTTGTTGTATATAAGTTAGAAGATGAGATTTTTTATTTGGTGTGGGACTAGGCCCAAATATTTTTCTTTAATGACCACTAAAACATGACTCTTATTAAATATGAGGCCAATCGTAAGAAAGGTGTATTATTTTCCTTAGAAATGGTAAGGCTGTATTACCTAAGTTTAAACTCCAAGTTTTTATATAACAAGTTTCAAACATATAATTTTTCTAAAGAAATTTGGAGATTATGTTTGTAGAATATGCTCTGGTGGCCTAATGGCTAAATACCTTTAAAATAAAGGTAAAAAATGGGCAAGACATTGCTGCTGTGTATTTATTCTTACACAGTGACCATGTCTTGCCACGACTGTAGGATTTTTACTCTGTTATTTATTTAGTACAGAGTTTAGAATCTTTTATTCGATGTGGGACCAAGTCTTTTTATTTTTATTTTTTATAGTCAAGTACTTTTAAAGGATGCACGTCTTATTATAAAGTTCTTCTATTCTTTTGAAAGTTAGAAGATATACTGCCAAAAGGAATAATTAAAAAGAAATATATCTTTCATGCCAGATTTTAAACATAGTACCTTTTTAAATAGGTTACATTCCAAGGCTTGCGAATTGCTTTTGCATCACTAACTTTACGAAGCCTGTATGCGCCCTTTTCAACCACTTCAGTGACTTCATATGGGCCTTCCCATTTTGCTACAAATTTCCCAGTATTTTGTTTATTAGCATTATCAGTGACTTTTCGTAGCACCCAATTTCCAAGGCTAAATGCTCAATGTTTCACCTTCTTGTCATAACTGTTACCCGAGAATTGTCCCTAGAGGGGGGGTGAATAGGGACTTTAAGCAAACAATGAAACCTTTTCGATTTAGAATGTTTTGACAAAAATTAGCTTTAATGGAATTTTGTCAAATACTTGATGAACTTATGTATTCAACAAGTGGAATTGCAAATGTTCTATCTATTATGCACTTAAATGATCTAGTGGATACAACAAGTGTAAGTGTACATGTAAGTGCAACATATCATGCTTGTAGTTTATGGAAATGTTGATTGTGTATTTGTTAAATACATGGTATGCAAATTGATTGAAAAATAGATACTCAAATAATTACTCAATCAATTAACAATTTAATTAAATCCACAACTCAACCAATGCACTCCAAGCATTCATCCCATCCTCCTCATATAAATTAAAACATATAAACTCATAGCATTGATATATAAAGCATATATAATTTAAACATATGAAATGCTATAAAATAAAAGAGTTTAGGGATAGAGAAATGCAAACCAAGTGACACCATGATTTTTATATGGTTCGGCCCCTCTTGCCTACGTCTATGCCTCAAGAGCACTTCTTGAAGTTTCCACTATAGAGCCTTCCTTAATGGTGGAAAGCAAACCTTACAATTGCCAAGTGAATTACTTGGGCTTCCTTGCTCAATGACATCCTCACCAAGGCTTCTTTGCCAAGCTCATGACTTGGACTTCCTTGCTCAATGAACACCTCACCAAGACTTCTTTGCCAAGCTCATGACTTGGGCTTCTTTGCCAAGTGCATCACTTGGTCTTCCTCTCAAAGATAGATAAGAAATTTGATTACAATGAAGAGTATCCCTCAATGCATAGATTCATAAATGATAGCTCAATAGAGAATATCCCTTAATGGATAAATACACAAATTATAGCTCACATACCTAGATTTAGCAATAAAATACTCAATTAAAAGCTCTTCACTAGGATGTTACCACTATAAATGATATGTAAGTGTTTGGTTCAATAGTGGTGGCTACCACTGGATGGATGATATGAAGATTTTAGCTCTAAGGTAGCATCTACCAATAATATATAATCATGAAGGATTATGGTAGTCTCCCACACACGTATAATGCATATACAAGGTGTATTTATAGTGCAAGAATGAATTATGGCCGTTTGGAAGTGGTTAGGAAACATTAAGTGCAGAAAACTAGCCGTTAGAGTTGGAATCTCCAGGTTTCGGTCGACTGATGAAGTCATCGGTCGACTGAAAGTGGTGTTTCGGTCGACTGAAGCAATGCTTCGGTCGGCTGAAACCTCCTCTGTTTTGCACACTCTACTGGAATAAATTTCCAGTTTCTAGCAGTCGACTGATGGTTTCTTTCAGTCGACCGAAAGGCCTCTATCAGTTGACTGATAGGTTCATCAGTCGACCGAAAGTCCCTAAGTCAGAATCTGTTCTCAGACTCAGCCAGTTTCTCCTGCACAGTGCACTAATACACTGCACACTTAATTACATTGATTAAGCAAAGTACCCCCCATTTGGATTTAATAAAAATAGTTTTAAAATCAAATTCTAAGTGAATCAAAATCTGATTTTTCAGTTTTAGTACAAAATGGATTTTCACAGCTTTGACATAACAATTTAACGTGCAATATAAATGACCAAAATAAGTCATTTGGGGTTGAGAAAATTCATGTAATCATAATAAATCATAGGGTAGAATTACCGGGACTTTTTATATCAGGATTCATTAAAAAAACTCATATTTACGTTTTTGCCCCTAGAATCTAACACTTAGCCAAATTTCTACTCTAAGTACCCAAAATAGTAACTATGCATGACACGGCTTTACATAGTGATTCATTTGAGTTCAAAGCCTAAGTCAATATATCTAAGAACCATAAATGATATGATTGAAAGACATGATCCTAGTTATAGCTTACTAGTTGAGTTTTTCTAAAGCTTATGATGACTTGAACTAACTCAATCATAACAACGGCCTCATGATGTTATAAGTGAAGTTCATGGCCTAATTCTAAGTGTCCAAGGAACTATGATATGATATGAATGATATGCATTGGTCCTAAAGTCTACTAGGTCAATAGATGAGCTTTTAAAAGAAATTACTTCATAAATAACTTTACATTAAATCTAACACTCACCCAAGACTAGCCTACCCAAGTCTTTTGATCTTCAAATCTTTAAGCTTTTGGGTTCCTTCATCATATGGCTTGGATTCAGTTCAACTTTGCCATTGATCTTGATTATTGATCTTTGAGTTCCATGATCATGTGGCTTCATATATCTTCTTCTAATTCTTTTTAAAGTTCAATGCCTTTAAGATACTTGAGATAATATAATACTTTGTAAATTGCACACTCAAGTAAACTTATTAAATCTACACTACAATAGGTTGTTATCATCAAAATCACCCAAATAACCTTGGATTAAAACCTTAAGGTCAACAATAACTATTCTTGATCATCCTCTGGTAGGACATGAGCCTTATCTGAGTTGCCTCCCTCTTTTCTTCCAGGAGATCTAGATTTTGCTCAAGTAGTTGATCGTTTTGCCCTCTCTCCGATATCTCTGTTCTGATTGTAGGGGTGGACAACAGTTGGTATTACTGCTTCGAATCCATAGGCCAGGCAGAACGAACTCTCTTCGGTCGGACGCCTAGCCTTGGGTAATTCTTTCAGCTATTTTCCCTTTTGGTCCTCGAGCTTTTTTTGAACTCATTCTAAGATGGTATAATTGGTTATTTCTACTTGGTCGTTCCCTTGTAGGTAAGATTTAGAGGAGAATTTTTAATTGATCCCATATTTCTAAAAATCTTTTCAATCAGCTGGTTATCAAAGTTTGTGGCATTGTCCATGAAAATGGATTTTGGTAAATCAAACTGGCAGATGATGTTACTCTAGATAAACCTTTTTACTTGCACGTGGGTGATTGTTGCGTAAGCTTCATCTTCGACCTATTTTGTTAAGTAATCCGTGGCCAGCAAGACATACTTTTTGTTGTTGACAACCTTCGGGAGTGATCCCACTGAGTTTATACCCCATTTTGCGAATGGCTAAGGACTGGCCATAACTGTCAGATCTTTAGGGGACTGATGGGGCACATTGGCGTGCCTTTGGCATTTATCACACTTTCTGGTGTGCTCCTCGGCCTCCCTAGCCATGTATGGCCAAAAGTACCCTTTGGTAATGGCTTTATGGGCAGTGATCGTCTTCCCAAATGATTTCCACACACGTCTTCGTGGATTTTGGAAAACACTTCTTTCTCTTCTACAGGGGCCACAAACCTCAGATATGGCCCTAAGAATGATCTCCTATAGAGGTGTTCGCCGATCATGGAGTATGACCATCTAGCTGAGAAGAATTCATTCTAACTTTTCTTGCCTCTTCTTTTAAATTTAGAAATTCTTCGCTAACAAAATAAGTTTTGATTTGATCCATCTAGTTAGGTTGGTTCTGTATGACCAGCACCCCTTTTTAGACATCAATGTTAGGCTTCTGCAAAGAATCGATTAGAGCTATTCTGATGATATCTGGATGAGCTACCGAAGTCGAGCATGCTAGCCTATCGGCTTTCAGGTTCAGGTCTCTTGATATTTGAGAGATTTTGATTTGGTCAAATTTCTTAAGTTGCCTTTCTACTAGGTCTTTATATGCTTTCATGTGATCATCTTTTGGAAGGTAATCCCCATTAACCTATTTCACGATTAGTTGAGAATCACTAAAAACTTGCAAGTTTTTTACCTGAAGTATTTGTGCCAATTTTGGTCCTGCTAATAGGGCTTTGTACTCGACTTCATTATTCAATGCAGGAAATTCCAGATGGATTACTTGTTGTAAAGCCATTCTATTAGGGGTCTGGACTTCCACACTAATGCATGATCCTACTTACGATGATGATCCGTCGACAAAGAGTTTCCATTTGGGCTAAACTAAACCCTTTGTGTCTTCGTCGCTTTCTGGCTTATACTCTAGCATGAAATCTATAATGTCCTATCCTTTTATGGCGGTCTGAGGCTTATAGATTATGTCGTAGACACCTAACTTTATTGCCCATTTGGTGACTCTTTTGGATTGACCAGGTTTATAAAGAATCGCTCTGATCGGGAATTTGGTTGGGATAATGATTGGGTGAGCCTCAAAGTAGTGCCTAAGCTTATTCTTTGATTGAACCAGGGCTAGTTCGATCTTTTCCATCTTTGAGTACCTCTGCTCTGCCTCAGCGATGGTCTTATTTGAGTAGAACACTGGGTACTATCTTTTGTCAAGCTCTTTGATCAAAATTGCATAGGTGGCTATTTGAGATATTGCAGCGTATAAATATAAATGTTCTCTAGTCCTAGGCACTGAGAGTGTTGGCAGTTGAATCAAGTACTACTTAAGCTTTACCAGGGCTTCGTTCTGTTCAGCGCCCATACCTCCTTTCCTTTTGCTTTGATGGCATTGAAAAAAGGTTTGCATTTGTCAGATAGCCGAGTGATAAATCTACTCAGGGTGGTGATGCGCCCATTTAAGATTTGAACATCCCTGTGGGTTTTCGGTTCTTTATTTTGAAGAAGGGCCTTCACCTGAACCAGACTTTCTTTCATCCCTATTCGATTTATAATGTGCCCCAAGAACTGTCCTGAAGAGACCCCGAAAGAGCATTTCGATGGGTTCAGCCTCATATTATGATTTCGCAGGGTGTCAAATACCTCTTGTAGATGTTTTAAATGGTCCTCCTTCTTAAGGATTTTTACCACCATGTCGTCTATGTATGCTTCGACTATTCACCTCATTAATTTTTTAAAAACTTTGTTAATCAGTCATTGGTAAGTTGCTCCAGCGTTCTTTCGTTCGAATGACATTACTTTGTAGTAATAGATCCCCCTCTCCGTGATGAACAATGTTTTCTCCTGATTGTCTAGGATAATCGGGATCTGATTATAACTAGAGTATGCATCAAAGAATGTTAACCGTTCGTACCCACTCGTGGCATTGACCATTTGATCGATCTTGGGTAAAGGGAAACTTTCTTTTGGGTAATCCTTATTAAGGTTGGTGAAGTCTATGCAGATCCGCCACTTGCCATTCTTTTTTCTAAACTACTACCACGTTTGAAAGTCAATCTGGGAAATGGACTTCCCTAATAAAGTCTGCTTGTAAAAGGCGATCTACTTTTGTCGTGATGATCTGATTTTTCTCTAGAGCAAATCGCCTTTACTTTTGCTTTACAAGTGGGTAGCTCAACTTGACGTTGAGTGCATGGCATGATACTGATGGATTTATGTCGGGCATATCGGTGTCATCCCAGGCGAAAATATCGATATTCTTTTTCAGCAATTGTATTAACTGCGTTCTGTTAGCCTGGCACAAAAAAGTCCCCAGATTTGTGGGATCTTCGCCGGGAATGATCTCTACCTTTACGAGCGATTCCTCAGTCGGCTTCTCTTTTGCTTACTCTTGGGGAATGCCCTTTGGTAGAGAGTTCTGTAATTTTTTTTGTCTGCTCTTCCTACACTGCCTTTCCTTTCAGTGTAAGAGCATAACATTTCTTAGCAGCCACTTGATCTCCCAAGATGTCGATTGTATCCATCCTGTTCAGCACTATACACCTCATTAACTGATAGAGCGTCGAAGGAACTCTTTGCATTCTATGTATCTAACCTTTTCCCATTATAATATTGTACGAAGAGTTAAAATTGACAATGATGAATGCCTTGGGCAGAGTTCTTGTTGCTGCTGTTACTGGGAGCTCTACCACCCCTATTGGAGTTATTGGCTTGCCATCAAACCGTATCAGTGGCTCAGTAGTAGGCTTGATACGCTTTGATTCTAGGCCCATCTGTTGAAAAACTGACAGTGTCAGAATGTTAGCACTGTTCCCTGCATCCACAAACATTATTTTTACTTCACAGTTGGAAACAATGAGGTTGATAATGAGCGGATCATCATGCAGCATCTGGATTCTGCTCATGTCCTCACCCGTGAAGGTGATCAATATAATGGCTGAATGGTTATGTACTGAGTGGATTTCTTTGATCCTCTGAAATTTTTGGGTACTTTTGAGGTGTGATCGTCATTCAGATTCACTCTCTTGATCCGAGGTTGGTCGACCATGAATGGCGTTAATGACACGAAAGGGAGCAGGGTTCAGCTGTTTAATTTTTTTTTGTTGGGATTAGTCGAAGGGTTTGGCTTGTTCTTCTTGGGCGATGTACTCTAACAAACCTCACTTAACGATCAAAGCCTCCACCTGTTGCCTTAGGCTCTTCTACTCGTTAGTGGTATGGCCGAAGTCATTGTGAAAGGAACAATGCTTATTCTTGCCCTTATGTTCTGGGGGTTGTCTGATAGCTCAAGGTGTGCGAAATATTTCTTTACTTTTGGTTTCATAGTAAAGCCTGGCCAGAGACACCTTTAGAGGGGTGGTCTTCTCCTCAACTTTCTACTTTTTTGCAATCTTTAGTGCGGGCGAGGGAATATCCTGAGATGGTTTGGCCTTATTAACTTGGGTCTTTGTTTGCTGTGCTACAGTGATCAAAATCGATCACTGTCTTCTGGGTGCCTTATCCTCTTATATCCTTAGATACTTTTGAGCTTGAAAGTTTAGATCGCCCATATTTTTCGAGGCGCTTTTCACTAGGGATCGGTGGAAACTTTTTTCTGGAGAGATTGCTATATTGAAAGCTTCCATTACTGAGGTGTGATCGTACCTATCTATCATGGACATCTCTAAGTTGAAACGGGTTGGGAAAGATTTCAACGTCTCCCCTTTGGCTTGCCTCATGGTGAATAATGAAGAGATTATCCTTTTATGCTCCTGGTTTCCCGCGTACTAGGCTATGAATAGCTCCTATAGCTTGTTAAAATTTGATATTGAACGAGGCAATTGCTGCTTGAACTAAAGCAATGCTGGTTTGGCTAGACTGGATGGAAATATTTTGCATATGAGTGCATCATTTTTGGTGTCCAGTGTCATCTTCTATTGATATTGGTAGATGTGCTCCACCAGATCTGTCTTTTCATCGAAGGTAGAGAATGTGGGCATGACAAACCTCCTCAGCCTTTCAACTCTGATTATATTCTCGAAAAAGGGAGACTTAGTTAGCCTAGTTGTAGTTGGTAAGCAAGACCGGTCACCGTTCAGTTGGTTGATCTCCCGCTGTATCTGAACCCTCTAGTCTGGGTATATTTGCGTGTGACTGCCCTGATCTCCGTTTGGTTGGCTGATGTTGAGGTTTTTGCCGGCAGGCCGGTTGTGATGTGAGGCTCTCAATGCGTGGTTGCACAATCCAAACCCTTCGTTCCGCTGCCATCCAAGTCCTTTACGCTTTCGGTGCGCTCCACCATTGCTTGGAGGTCAGCGATCTATCGACGTAGGGCCTTGTTCTGTTGGGTTAATTGCTGAACATTGGGGTGCGCCAGTGGATTCTAGTTGTTTGGCTATACGAGTGGTACCTCCCTTTGATTCCTAGGGGGTTTGCCCTGATTTGCCACATCGTAAAGTTGTAAATTCTTCAAGCTTTGGATTGGAAAACGATTACTCAATTCCCACAAACGACACCAAAGTGTAGGTACAAAAAATTGCTTAACTAATTACTGATGATTAATTCAATGCACACACTCAAAATAAAGAACACAATATTTTTTAGAGAGAGATTTCAAAAGGTGGATTCGAGGATTCTTTTTATTCACATGTCCTCGGATATCTATATAAGTAGGAATCCCAGTCATTCTAAGATTGTAGTTCCCTTATTTGCAACTATCTTTACTCTCAAGAATTTGAATTCTTTTTTGAGTTTGAATATGTATTTGGATTGGGTTATTTTAGCCTTTAAATGAGGGCGACTGGGCCCTTTTTTGGGACGACTAGACCCTCTAACTTTATTGACCCAACCTTTTGGGATTTCTGCTGACACTTGGGCTCAAGCCAACTTGCGCCTGGTCTGTTTGTGTATTAGTTCGGCCTACTAGACTAGGCGAGAATTTTGCCCCCATAATACTCTTACACACAATGAGATAGTTTCAGTAGTGTCAGAGAGATTTCAACATTCCACAGCTTCAGTCTCCAAATATTTCCATGGATGTCTTTATTATGTATGTAAATTAAGGCAGAAAATAATTTGTCCACCAGATTTTAATGTTGTACCTCCAGAAATTCGTAACAGTGAGAAGTTTTATCCATTCTTCAAGGTTAGTTTTTCAAAAATAAAGTATATTGTTCTTTTTTTTTAGTTGTATTGTTAAATTGACAAAAATATATTGCAAATTTAGAACTGTGTTGGAGCAATTGATAGAACATACATCCACACAAATGTTGCATCTTCAAAACAAATTCCTTATCGTGGGAGGAAGTCAGATATAATGTAAAATGTTTTGGCCATTTGTTTTTTTGATATGCGATTTTCTTATGTATTAGCTTGATAGGAAGGTACTGTAAAATGACTCTAGAGTTTTAATGGAGACTGCCTTCAATCCTGCTATACAATTTCCAACACCACATGAAGTTAATGTTGTTGTAAGGTTGTTTATGTTTATATTAAAAATATATATTAATGTGCAGTAATATTTTGTGATAGGTAAGTACTACTTTGTTGATTTCGGATAAGCTAATATGGCAAGGCTTTTAGCACCTTATCGTGGTGTTCGGTATCATTTGCAAGACTATAGATGACGCAGAGGGCAAGTACGAGGTCCTAAAGCGTTATTCAACTTTAGACACTCATCACTTAGAAATGTTATTGAATGTTATTTTAGGGTACTTAAGAAACGTTTTTCCATTCTTAAGTTCATGCCCAATTATGATGTAGAGGTACAAGCACAAATCTGAGTGGCTTGTTGCATAATCCATAATTTTATTCGTGATGAAACACATTTAGATCATTTATTTCATGAATGTGAAATGAGAATTGAAGAAGAAGAATCAGCTAGTAGCTCTACACCTCATATCCTAACAAATGTAAGAGTTACTCAAGATCAAATACGACCAATGAATAGAGTTCATGATTCAATCACAAATGAGTTATGAAACAACTTTTGTAGAAAGTGATTCATAGTGTTATTATGACTTTAAATTGGATGTTGTATTTTATGTTCATGTATTGGGCATTGTTAGGATTTGTGACATTCTTTAAATTGGATGTTGTATTATTACCATGTATGGTTAGGATTTGTGACTTTAATATTGTTTGTTATGGTATTGGTTTTTAGTTCAATCTTTTACTATGATTGAAGTTTGATTTTCAATAGATGAATTAAAATAAAATAGAAAATTTAAAATAAATTTGTGTAACAAATGTGTTACTAAACATTGTTATCTATTTTTTGTTTTCAAAATTGTGGCAACAACAAGTTATAATGAGCGCCATTTCTACTTTCTGTTTCCACTCACTAACGGGAAATAGTTTTTATTTATGTTTTTAACTCCTAAAAAGACAAAAAAAAAAAAAAGCAAAAATTATGTTTAGAAATATGTTTTTATTTTTTTGGAATGAAAAATATTTTTAATTTTAGTGAAAGGAGGAGGAAACAAAAAAAATGTGTTTCTTCTGTTTCCTCATTGTAGCAGCCGAAACATTTTTCTACTGTAGCAGGACCCAAAATTATACTCTCTCTTTTATAAAACATTGTCGCACCACACACTATCTTTCTTTCTTAACGTTGACTCCCTCTTCACTCTTCTTCTCTCTTCATTGTACCAACTTTATCGCCGGCTCATCTCTCTTGATGATGACTAGTAAGAGACGACAACCGGCTAAAAAGCTTCCATATATGTTCTTGCTCGAAAAGGTGTGTCATCTCTTCTCATTTTTTTTCTTTCTCTCTTATCTATTCTAGTGTGAAGGTCTCATATCTGTAAACCTGAGACTTAATTTGTTGATGTTTTGTTGAATAAATGCATTTTTTAGATCCATTGTTAATATATATGTATATTCTTGAATTTTTTTTATATTTTATCTCTATACACATCTCAACACCATTAATGTCTTTCACTGTTTGTTGAATAAATGCTATTTTGAGATCCATTATTTCTTGCCCTATTTTTTTCTTTTGATTTCAAGCCAGACAACTCTGTTAATGTTTAAATCTTCTCAATTTAATACCAAGTTGTAGCACCCAAAAAATTGATAACCGTACACCAAAATGGCTGAATGTAAAGATGGCAACTAGTTTAGCTAAAAGTTCTTTTGTATTATCTAATAGTTACAAGTTCAAATATGAAAAAAAGAAAGCAAAAGAAAAAAAAAATTTTAACAAAAGAACTTCATTTTTTTTTAAAACAATCATATCTCAGCAACGTGAATTTGTTTATATGCAATTCATACAGAATGAATTTATCAAGTCTTCTATAAATTATTTCACCTAAACTTGATATACACAATTTTTTTATATTCATGGCATAAATGATTAATGATTTATACATTCAAAATACATAAAAAAAAAAGGGATTGCAACAAAGAGCTTCTAATTTAAGCATGTTTACATATTAAAATCAAGAAAACATATTTCATAGTTTCAGCAACAATATAATAGTTTCATCTAACATAACATTTTTTTTATGATGATGAGGATGTGCACATTTTCTTTTTATTTATCTTACTGGTGGACGAGTATATGAAAAATCCTACGAAGTCGAGATGGTGTAAAACTTTTAGGCTTCAAGGCCATGATATATGCTTGAAATACTAAATAACCACGTTAGATGTTTTGAAATGTTTAGGATGGAAGTGCATGCCTTTATAAATCTATGTGAACAGTTCAAAGGGTTGAAATTAAAAGATTTTATGTACTTAACCGTGCAAGAGAAGTTGGAATGTTCTTGTATATTCTTGCACACAATGAGAGAGTTCGAGTAGTGGCTGAGAGATTTCAACATTCCAGAGATTCAGTCTCCAAATATTTTTATTGAGGTCTTTATTATGTATATAAATTAGGGCACCAAATAATTCGTGCACCAGATTTTAATGTTGTACCTCCAAAAATGCATAACAATGAGAAGTTCTATCCATTCTTCAAGGTTAGTTTTTCAAAAATAAAGTATATTATTCTTTTAGTTATATTGTTAAATTGATAAAACTATATTTTAAATTTAAAACCGTGTTAGGGCAATTGATGGAACATACATCCACCCAAATGTCGCATCTTTATAACAAATTCCTTATCGTGGGAGGAAGTGAGATACAATACAAAATATTTTGGCCGTTTGTTTTTTTAATATGCGATTTTCTTATGTAGTGGCTTGATGAGAAGGTAGTGTAAATGATTTAAGAGTTTTAATGGAGACTGTCTTAAGTCTTACTACACAGTTTCCAACACCACCTGAATGTAATGTTGTTGTGACAGGTAAGTACTACCTTGTTGATACCAAATATGCTAATATGGCAATGTTCTTAGCACCTTCTCGTGGTGTTCGATATTATTTGCATGACTATAGAGGATGCAGAGGGCAAGTACGAGGTACTAAATAGTTATTCAACTTTAAACACTCATCACTTAGAAATGTTATTGAAAGTTATTTGAAGGTACTTAAGAAACATTTTTCTATTCGTAATTGATGCCCAATTATTATGTAGAGGTACAAGCACAAATCTTAGTGGTTTGTTGCATAATCCATAATTTCATTCATGATAAAGCACATTTAAATCATTTATTTCGTGAATATGAAAATGAGAATGTCAAACCTGAAGAAGAAAAATCAGTTAGTACCTCTACACCTTATATCCCAACCGATGTAAGAGTAGAGTTCATGATTCAATCACAAATGAGTTATGGAGCAACTTTCATATAGAGTGATTTATAGTGTTATTATGACTTTAAATTAGATGTTGTATTTTATGTTCATGTATTGGGTTTTGTTAGGATTTGTGACTTTAAATTGAATGTTGTATTATCACCATGTATTGTTAAGATTTGTGACTTTAATACTGTTTGTTATGGCATTGGTTCTTAGTTGAACCTTTAGTGTGATTGAAGGTTGGTTTTTAATAAATGAATTAAAAATAAATTTGTGTAATAAATGTGTTACTAAATACTGTTATCTATTTTTTGTTTTCAAAATTGTGGCAACAACAAGTTTTATTGAACTTCATTTCTGCTTTATGTTTTTACTCAGAAAAAAAAATTATATAAATTTTTTTCCTACTGCAAAAATAGAAAACAAAACGTTTTGCATATATCTAGCTTTCGGATTTCAGGTAATTTTCTTGTAATACCCCGCTCCAACACATGGTATGATATTGTCCGCTTTGGGCCTGAGCCCGCACGATTTTGCTCTTGGATTTTATCCCAAAAGGCCTCATACCATTTGAAGAGATCATACTACATATAAGCACATCCCCTTTTTCACACCCAGGCGATGTGGGATTGAGCACCTCGTACCCTGTCAGTGTGGTATCTCAGCCTAGTGTCTGTCTATGCACCCGCCCACTCACACCCGTCCACAAGGGTTACTACAATCCACCCCCCTACGAGACCCGACGTCCTCGTCGGCACACTTCTTTCGGCTGGGTTCAGGCTCTGATACCAATTGTAATACCCCGCTCCAACACATGGTATGATATTGTCCGCTTTGGGCCTAAGCCTGCACGATTTTGCTCTTGGATTTTATCCCAAAAGGCCTCATACCATTTGAAGAGAACATACTACATATAAGCACATCCCCTTTTCCACACCCAAGCGATGTGGGATTGAGCACCTCGTACCCTGTCAGTGTGGTAGCTCAGCCCAGTGTCTGTCTATGCACCCGCCCACTCATACCCGTCCACAAGGGTTACTACATTTCTTTTCATAATTAGATTTCAAATCTTGCATACCTCCATCTCGTAATTTCTTTTTACAATTCTACTCTCACACCCCTCTTCACTCTGTCAAGAATCTGATGCGGTACACTTCAGGCTTATGATTGCGACAACATGTTCAACTGCTGTAGACTTCCGGCTAATGTCACCACCCTTACAGAAAGGTTGCTGGAAGAACCAAAATACTCAGCAAGTATTTTGTTCCCTTCGTAGTGCAATCTGGTCACATTTCTTCCTCAACAAGCAAGCAAGCGAAGAACCATCAATCCAATGTTCTGATCAGCAAATAGATTTGATGCAATCTCTGAGTAGCTAATCAGAAGTAAAACACCATCTTAAATATCACTCGTGAAGTATGGATGTGTGTTCTTAAAAATATATAGCCCTAATTATACTGTATATATTTTCTCTCTCTAAAATATTAATTTTTTAGGACTTATTTTGTAGAGAAAATATGAATACATATATATAGGCAAGGAAGTCCTAATTCTACTTGGAAAAGAAGTTGAATACCAAAATAGAACTTTCCTAGAAGTTTCAAACCCAATAGGAATCAGGATTTTCGTCAAAATTTGTTTCCTATTTGGAACAGGTTAAGTTGGATCGGTGTTAAATAAATAGGAGCTGTAGGACTTTTTGAAAACCTGCAGAAACTAAATTGCCGAGAAAAGTTGGACCGGTCCTAAATATTGGGGACCAGTCCTACTTTGAAAACCCCCTAAATTTTGCATTTAAACCCTGGTTTTTCAAACTTGAAAATAAAAAGTGCAGAGTGTCCTCACCATACTTACCTGTACTATATGGTGTTCTAACTGATTTGTCGGCTTCCATACACTTGAGTGTCAGCTCAAAGTTGTCGATGATTGATACAAAGAATAATATGAAAATTACAACTCGATCAATCAAGTTTTGATCACCGAAATAGGCCAATTACAAATTTATATGTCACAATCTCCCCTTTTGGCAATTTCGTGACAAAACCACCTAGACAAATATAACCTAACCCATTGGAAAAATTAGATTACAATGTTGCCCAAATACAAAGAAATAAAGAACTGATCAACAGAAGCTTCACTTGTGTGTTCAAGACGGTTAGAATAAAAACCTGTTGTACCTGCACATCTCTTAAACAACACAACCTGTGAAAAGCTTAATAAATAAATATAATCACAACTCTATAATACTCAAGTCTGTAATGCTCCCCCTTAATCTCCCAAGCAAAAATATCTGTATAAATATATTTCCCCCTTTGTCAAAGAATCTCATATCTATAACAATATCATCTCCCCATTTTTGGAACAAATTGACAAAGAAATACCCAAGAGATTTATATAACCAGATAAATCATGAAGCATATAGAGAGATTAAACCAATAATGAAATAAAAATAATCATCATCACTGATCAAATAAATATCCAAAACATATCAGTTGATGGAATAAACAAAGTATAACAAGATCAAGCATCAAACCTAGACAAAATAGATTTAACTACTCAAAGTCTAGCAAAACATAACTAAGTCTATCATCAAAACCTAATCCTCATCATCATCATGATCTCCAAAACTAGATATCATCTACAAAAAAGATATCCTTGAACATGTAACTCCATATATTGAAATTTGCATCAAAGTCCTTAAAAGTATGATCCAAATATAAATATGGTATCCATAAGATCAACATGCAACCTAATCAAAGACACCATGAGGATCCAAAAATAACCAAGTCTAAATCATAAACCTAGCAAACTGATGAACTAGTCTGAATTATCAAAACATCAAAGCCTAAAAACTAGTTATCATCAGTGATGTCGGAGAATGAATGATGTCCATTAGCAAAGATGCTTTAGGTTCTCATAAGGCTCGAATCATTATCCTCTATAAATGATCTTATCAAGATTTGTCTTCAAATATTACAAAATAATATCACTTAGTTTAGATCAAGAACACCAACTATTGAGTTATAACAATTGTATTCACCTCAACGATAATGACAAATACTTTGATTGTGAAAGATAAACATCCAAATAGAAATATGTCATCCAAATCACATAAGGACTCTCAACCAACGTCTTTCAAATCAACATTCTTATCCACTTATAAAAATACTAACCTAGCTCTTTAATCTATCCATTAGAGCTACACTGAATGGAAGCATGAACAAGATCACAAGCTTCATTAAAGAATTCTGTCAAACACTTGGAAAACAAGATTTTTTAAAAAAATTGAGCATAACTTGTTTGATCAATTACTTCAAAATTAACTCAAATCCTCCAAAGATAATCCCTTCCACCATTTTCAATCTAAAATCAATCGCAAATATAAAACAAATTGCTGTAGATTATGTAGCACAAGATAGATTGAGGATTTATGCAATTTGAAGAAAAATAGAGTCAAAAATTCCATTGAGTCAATTAATCAAACACTTGGTGTGCAATTGTTTAAACCTCAAATTTCAAAGCTATTTGTTTGCACAATATCACCCAATAAACCACAAACACCACAATCCTCCACAAGTTTAATCCCAACCTCCAATGATCACAAATCAAGAGAAAATAGATGAAAAGAATGTATTGTGAGTTTGAGAGTTTTTTAGAGAGTTTTGAGAGTTAGAGATTGAGTGAGAGTGGGTGAGTGTGCGCATTCTCAAAAGGAATTACTTAAACACCACAGCGCGCGCGCGAAATGCCATTTTCTGGGCATTCGCTAAGTGCGATCGGTCCTAATTTTTGGGGACTGGTCCAACTTCTTTTGGTTCCTCAGAACCTATAGAAGTGCGACCGATGCTCAAAATTTGGGACCGGTCCAACTTTGTGAATTATGAAAAATTACACTTTGGACCTCTAATTCACCAAATATACCTCATCTCAACTTGATTTAGCAATTAAGCACACAAAATATGAAAAATAAACACAAAATCAATATGAAACATATTTTTGGACTTTTGAAAAATTTTCAAGAGAAAATAAAAATAAAACATGAATAATCTCATGAGAATAATCAAAGCACATTTTTCAGAGAATAAAATGAGTTCTAAAATTTTTGAAAATTTTCAAACATTTATAAATGCAGAATTTTAAAACCCATAATTTATCCATAAAATTCATTCTCAAATTCATGATCATGACACAACTTCCAACACACAAATATTTATAAAAATTTAGAACCTCATCTAATAAATCTATGTGTGTGTGTGCAATCCAACTTTATCAAAAATTAATCAAATTCCTTTGATCCATCTTCTAAAACATATTGGATAATAAGCAAATACAGCTACACATAATCAAACATTTTTTTTCATTAAATTTTCATCATTTTTTTTTATTATTTCTAAGACGGTAGCTTTCACTCTTACAGGCAGCCAGCTATTTTCCTTAAAACAACTTTTTAATTTTTAAAGATATCTCATTGGAGATTTATATTGTAGTGGAAGCTACGAACACATCCCGAAGGTAGCCTTTTCCATTTGTTTTAGATATTCAGCAAATTTTCTATTTTCTTTTTCTTTTCATGCTGAATAAAAACATAATTTTTTTCATCAAATTTTCTTTTATTAATCATTTAAGCTTTCAATGCTATTCATACAATATACTCTAGTCAACTTCACATTAGTTTTCAATCAATTCTCTCAGAGTTGGACTAGTGCACAATTTGTATGGACTCAGAAGATTTACCTCTAAAAAGAAATAAATACAGCACATTGGTTATCAATGTCAAAATCATAAAATCAAGCACTTCATTCATTGACAAACTAAGTATCCCAATTATGCATTCACAAATCAAAGTGAAATTAAAAAGAAATATAAAGAATTCACATTATTTCTTAGAAAAATATAATTCTCATAATCTCATATGATTATTACTAAAAATAAACAAAACGTATCCTAACCTAAAAGATATGGTCCAATGGAAAACAAATAATGAATATAAGCTCAGTCCATGACCATCAAAGTCCTAATGACCTAGTTAGGGGGTTTTGCACCCAAAGACCTATTAGGAATGAATCCCATAGTATCAAAAGGCACAAACTTTTCCAAATCTTCCTTTTTCATCCAGATAGTTTTAACATGCAATTTATCAGGAAAGAATTGAGGAGAAACAAAAACATCATTTTTCTTGTTTGAATTCTTTTTATCTTGAGAATTTTTGGGTTTGTTCCAATAATGTGGCTTTTTAGCATGAACCCTATTCTTAGCAAAAGAATTATGCACATAAAAATCAGAATTAGAATGTCTTCTCTTTTTATAGCAATAGTGTTGACTATGTCCATTCTTACCACAAAAAGTACAATAAAGCACATTGGACACAACATTAGCATGCACAGACTCAACTTGAGACTTAGGTTTTGGTTCAGACACAATCAAATTCTTGGGTTTAACAAAAACAATTTTTCCCTTAGATGATCCAACAAAACCTAATCCAGTTTTATCTCCTACAGGCTTACCAATACTAATCATGTTATCAAGCTTAATCTGCCCAAAAGTAAAAGCAATTAATTTCTCTTGTGATTTTTCCAATTCAAGCTCAAGAAAATTAATTCTAGCAATAAGAACACATTTAGCAGAAGTAGCTTGACTTACCTCACTTTCGAGAAACTTGACTTTGCCTTGAAGATTCAGAATTTCAGCTTTACTTTCTTCATTCTTTTTCTTCAAAGTCTCTTTCTCAAAACTTTCTTGCTTCAGCTTCTCAGATTTTTTATTATAAGCTTCCAGCAATTTCTCAAAAAATTCTGGCAGCTTGCTTTCACATGGTTCTCTATCAGCTTTCTCATCATTCGAATCATCAGACCCTACTTGACTAAGAGTAGTGTATATCTCTATTACACCTACATCAGAAGAAGAATCATTAACAGTATCACCATCGACATAAACAATAGCAGAAAAAGTAACAAAAACATATTTCTTATTATTTTTACCTTTGCATTTAGAAGAATTTTCTTTTTTAAGATTTTCATTCTCTTTATTCTTAAGGAATCTTCTATATTTTTTAGCAAAGAAATTTATGTCATCCTTATGGTTTAACATATCACATACATGAGATTGTTGAACCAGTTCACCCTCTTTCTTATTAGATTCCATGAAGATTTTTGAAAACAAAAATAAATTTTGATTTTAAAAATACTTCGCAAGGAACTACTCACAAATTAGAGAACACTGCTCTGATACCAATTGTGAGTTGCGCGGTGCGGAAGCGGTTGTGAAAAGTATTTTAGAACCTAGAGGGGGGTGAATAGGATCACTTGCTCGTTTGCTTAATTTTTAATTAATTCAATTTTAAGTCCAATTAACCAAACAATTAAAGTAAGTAAATAAATAAAGTGCAAGTAAAGAAAAGAATGTACCAAATATACGTGGAAACCCAAGGCGGAAGAAACCATGGAGGGAGGCGGCACGCCTCAGGAAATCAATTCACTGTGATGAATCAAAGTACAACAGACTCAGTCTCAGTCTCACACCCCTCTTCACTCTGTCAAGAATCTGATGCGGTACACTTCAGGCTTATGATTGCGACAACATGTCCAACTGCTGCAGACTTCCGGCTAATGTCACCACCTTTACAGAAAGGTTGCTGGAAGAACCAAAATACTCAGCAAGTATTTTGTTCCCTTCGTAGTGCAATCTGGTCACATTTCTTCCTCAGCAAGCAAGCAAGCGAAGAACCATCAATCCAATGTTCTGATCAGCAAATAGATTTGATGCAGTCTCTGAGCAGCTAATCAGAAGTAAAACACCATCTTAAATATCACTCGTGAAGTATGGATGTGTGTTCTTAAAAATATATAGCCCTAATTATACTGTATATATTTTCTCTCTCTAAAATATTAATTTTCCAGGACTTATTTTGTAGAGAAAATATGAATACATATATATAGGCAAGGAAGTCCTAATTCTACTTGGAAAAGAAGTTAAATACCAAAATAGAACTTTCCTAGAAGTTTCAAACCCAATAGGAATCAGGATTTTCGTCAAAATTTGTTTCCTATTTGGAACAGGTTAAGTTGGATCGGTGCCAAATAAATAGGAGCTGTGGGACTTTTTGAAAACCTGCAGAAACTAAATTGCCGAGAAAAGTTGGACCGGTCCTAAATATTGGGGACCAGTCCTACTTTGAAAACCCCCTAAATTTTGCATTTAAACCCTGATTTTTCAAACTTGAAAATAAAAAGTGCAGAGTGTCCTCACCATACTTACCTGTACTATATGGTGTTCTAACTGATTTGTCGGCTTCCATACACTTGAGTGTCAGCTCGAAGTTGTCGATGATTGATACAAAGAATAATATGAAAATTACAACTCGATCAATCAAGTTTTGATCACCGAAATAGGCCAATTACAAATTTATATGTCACAAAACCAAATCAAACATATTTTTCCCCAATGTTTTCTCTTTCAATTCTTTAAATGCAAAGAGCTCTTACAAAAACCATAAAAACATTTTCTATCAGAATTTCCATTTCAGTTCAAGAAAACCTAAAAAATAAAAACTTGCAGGAAATAAGAAAATTTCACTTAAACACATGCATTGATGAGAACATCTAATCGAACACAATTGAGCTTCAATAGCTGCTTTAGATACCATTTGACCTCTAATAGATGCTTTTGATTCCCAATCGATGACATGCATTGCTTAATTTGAGCCCTAACAACACATGATGAAAGATTGAAAGAGATATTGGTACATGCTGACAAGAGTTGCCATTAATTTTCCAGTTATAAGACTTATATATTCCAATAGGAACTTTTTATCTGTGGCTTGAAGTGAAAGAGAATGTAAGAAAGAGAGATAGTTAGAGGAAGAAAGACTAGGTACTACTTTCGTATAAGCAAACTTAATTGCATAGTTCTTATAGATTCACAACCATCATAACTTTAAAACACATTGTGTCATAAAAGTGTGCAAACATATATATAAGTACTTCACTTTCACCTTCTACACATGATGTGAAATCATAATAGTCGTAGCTCTGTAAGTGTGGTAGCTCGTCCAGTGTCTCGCACCCACCCACATAGGCCGTCATAATCCACCCCCTAACCAGTATAACATGAATAAATATACATACCCTTTAAAGTGATATTATTTTTTATATATCTCATCTTTGACCCGTGAGAGACCAAGTGAGTTAATATGTTTGGCATTCACAAGTGTTGGCTTCTGCACCTTTTGCGTGCATCTATACAATTAACACTTGTATTACACGCAAAACTACTACCTTTCAAACTTACACACTAATACAATAAATTTTTGGACGGTCTAGGACTACATGGTCCCAACCAATCACAGAGAGACACATCGTCAAACGTGTTAGTTCTATTTAATTTTTGTTGATGTGTTTGTTTGTGATTGGCTGTGAGCATCTAGTCCCGGACCATCTAATAATCTCTTTACTAATACACATGTACCTTTTGTGTCTATCTATACTAATGCCACTTCTATTACATGTGAAACCCACTAACTTTCAACATTACACATAAGCTTATGTATATATATATATATATATATATATATATATATATATATGGTGGGAATTTTCACCAAAAGTTTACTTAGCACCATTAGTGAATGACAAATGACACATGGCACCTTAAATTTATTTATTTATTTTTCAACCCACCCAACATACTTATGGATCTTGTTCAGGATATTACAATATAAGGTGTATCATAAGAATCTTAAGCCTCAATCAAACTCTACACTATTTTAATACAAAGTTTATCAAATACCAATTTCAATAAAAAGTTCATCAAATACGAATTAAAATGCTGCTCAAATATCATCCCAAATATTCACCAACTAAGAGATCAAGTCACCAAGGAATTAAATATAAGATCATACAAGTAATTCACCTTCGTTGTCACGCCTCAATTTTTGACACTCGATTAAGAGCGAGGGAAATGGGATTGGCGATTATAGAATGTATTACGATTTGTCACTCAAACCCTAATCAATTCAAAATCTCGTAACTGCGGAAGCACAGTCTTAATCATACATACAATGTGAATATATCATCCAACTTATACCAGTGGGTCCCTCTTTAGAGCATATGTGTACTTAAGCTCCAACATCAATTTATCATAGTTACCCAGTACGACTAATCGAACCTTGCCTTTCGATTAATCTTAACTCTCATTATGATTAATTGTAATTGAGATTGCGATTAATCGAATCTATGATTAATCATAGAGGTATCGTAGGATCCATCGAAATATACCGAAATTGATCTTTATTTTAAAACTAAAATTACGATTGATCAAAGTGGTGCCTTCGATTAATCGAAGAACTATGATTAATCGAAAGGGGGTCTACGCTTAATCGTAGATCCTTAACAAAAAAATCTTACATAATTCTTAAGGTATCCAATTTGATAGTTTACTCTCACCCGTGACATCCAATTTGATAGGGTACTTATATCTTCTAAACAGGTGCATGAGAACTTATGTTGATGATCTAGTGCATGTTTGGTCATGCATTCCACCGAGGACACAACTTCGGCAAATGGGACAAGTTAGATTATTTCTCAGCCAGCCTTTGATGCAAGACGGATGAAAACTATGTCCATAGATTGGAAGTTAATGACACCATTCACCTTCATTGAAATCCTCAGAGCATACTGCACAAGCAGTCGTCGTTGCAGTTTCTTGGTGTCTTTTGTAAATGACTTGTGGTGGTTACTGGTTTTTGTTTGTCGTCGCCTCAAGCTGTTCATGTCTTCGATTCTTCTCTTCCATCAACTGAACCAAGGCTGGTCCTGAGATTACCAAAATCTCGAGAGGCCCTAAGCGAACTTCCAACACAAGGCCCCTTATATGTAAGGTTACACACTCAATTTTTTTTTTTTTTTATAAAGTGAGAATTTTCAACACTCTTTGATAACAAATAAATATGATCGTCTTGCATTTTAAGATGCAAAATTATCAATTAAAGTGCTCCAATCAAATTTATCCAACATATCTTTTTAATAGATATCATAGTCAATCCATTCAATCTCTCTTGTGACATCGTCGACCGTGTGTAAGATCTGATCAACTCCAACTTTGAAAAGTTTCTCTCATCTCTCTCCATAGGTAATATTTGATCAACTCCAATTTTGAAAAGTTTCTCTCATCTCTCTTGTGACATCGTCGACTGAACTTAAGATTTGATCAACTCCAACTTTGAAAAGTTTCTTTCAGAAGATGCAACTATAAATGGGATAGTCAATAATACTTTATATGCAATCTAGACATTTGAAAACTTACAATAACCTAGCTTTTTTTGATAAAATCTAATACTTCAATTGTTTTTTTTGTTCCTTGTGGTAAAGATTCTTTTAAGACTTTTAGCTCTAAACATAATTTTGCTAAGATATTTAATTTGGTTTCCTTCAACTAGCCAAACAAAATTGAAAGAGAGAGAGAAGAGAGTTGTTGAAGAGATGTAGGAATAAAGAAAAAGAGAAAAAAAAAGAAAAGAAAAGAAAAGTCAATAGATTGTTGAAGGAGGCAAATAAAGAAATAAATATATATAGAATGGGTTTTTAACTTATACAATATATAGTAATAAATTTTATTTTTTTCCCCTCTTTCTCTCCATTTTTAACTTCTACAATATATAGTACTAAATTATGTTTTTCTGCCCTCTTTCTCTCTGTTTTTAACTTATATATATATATATATATATATATATATACTACTATTTTTTTTTTGGGGGCCCCTAGATTTTGGAGGCCCTAGGCGACCTAGGTCGCCTATAGTCAGGCCAGGCCCTGAACTGAACACATATTGGGGGTAATATTGGGGCTTGAACATAAGATGGAGGACCATAAATCACATGACCAATTTTAAAATCATGTAGTGGGACTACTCTTCTCTTTCTCTGCTTTCTTTGGTGATATCCAAAGCAAGCAATGCATGAAACATAGC
This sequence comes from Cornus controversa, assembly GCA_026545225.1. Lineage (NCBI taxonomy): Eukaryota > Viridiplantae > Streptophyta > Magnoliopsida > Cornales > Cornaceae > Cornus > Cornus controversa. The sequence goes on along the minus strand of CM048853.1, from coordinate 26,316,147 downwards.
AACAGTTCAACAAAAATGTGGATTCCACATTCTTCCTGCAAGCTGGAACGAGCTCATCACATGGTCTTCTCATCATTGGAAAGATGACCCAAAAAATTACTCTGTTTGGCTGTGTAAATTGAGTCTTGCAGCTTGTGTTTATTTCATCTGGAAGGAAAGAAATTCTCGATTAATGAACGACAAATCCTCTAATAAGAAGCAAATTTTGAAGGTGGTCATTAACACAATAAGATGCAAACTCATGAGTACCAAGTGAAAATACTGTGATGAGATGAATCTTATTATGTTGGAGTGGGATTTGCCTGCGATATGTTTAAAACTCAATGATCTTGCACAAGCAGAGGAGATGAATGGTGCTCTGCTTTCTGTTCGAGAGCAACGGTCACCTCTTTGAGATAGGTTCTGTCCTCTTTGATATGGGTTACTGATTTGGGCCTGGTTCTCATGGTCCTTGATAGGTTAAATGGTCTTTTTTGGGCTTTGTCAACTATGACTGCCAATTTTCTTGTGTTTATTTCTATTAAGCCCACTATAATATATTTATGCTTCATCTATTATAAAATTTGCTTTGCCTTTCAAAAATAAAATAAAATAAACATAGCAACAGTAGGCAAAGGCATAAATAAGAATGAGGGACAAAACATTAAGTTTGATAGTAGGAGAAAACAAGAACTCATCCATGACGTCCTTAGGTGATTACCGTGATTAGGGTTATGCATACATGCTGTTTATATATATATATATATATATATATATATATATATTGACAGCTTGGTGAAGGTTGTTCAATCAGAGATCATAATTGATTCTCTCTATTATTCACTGAGTCATACCAAAGATAATAATGATAATTCACCAACCTCTAAAGATATAGACAAATCTTTTCTGCTAAAAGATTGATCAATACATAAATTTACCATTTTGTGATGAACTTACAAGGAATGGGGAAAAGTATTTCTAAGAAGAAAGTAAGTATTTATAGCATTTTTTTTCTTTGGATTCCTTGGTATTACTTGTTAGCATGGGAAAACTTATCCTCTTATGATTCCCTACACTACACTGGGTGTTTCTTTCGTGTGATAAAAGAAAAAAGAAATAGCAAAAATGGAGAAGAAGAGTTCAAACCAAAATGATATCGCGTGTATACTAATTAAAAATTGATGATGCAAAAATCCGCCCCGATCTGGTCAAACGCCAACCTGTAAAATGGACAAGAGAAGAGTGATCGAAAGGGCACCGGTGCAGTGCCGGCCGAACACGCTCCGACGATCAAGTTAGAAATCGGGATGGTGTTTCAATGGATGTATAGGAACTCAGAGGGTATATCTTGCGTACCTGGCATATGAGTCGCTCCTGTATTTATAGCAGTGAAAACGAAGCCGTGTCATAGTAGGGGTCTGCCTCTTGAAGATAGAGAAGTCCCGATACAATTAGATTTCCTGTCCATATCAGCTTGGGCCCATCAACTACGCTACACGTTTCATCCTTTCAGTCAACCACTCTATCAGATGCCCCTTGTTCATGAGGGTCAAATGCTGGGCCTTATGAACATTTTGGATTACTCATTGGGCGTTTCTAATATATATTTTTTCTTTTTTTTTTCTTTTTTTTCTTTCTTTTTTTCTTCTTTCTTTTTCTTTTCTTTTTTCTTCTTTCTTCTCCTTTTCTGCGCGTGGCCCAGGTGGGCCCGGCCGCGCCCGGCCAAGGCCGGGCAGCGCCCGGCCAAGGCCAGGCGAGCGCCCGGCCAAGGCCAGGCCGCGCCCGGCCAAGGTCAGGCGGCGCCCGGCCAGGGCCGGCCGAGCCAGGCCTGGCAGCGTCCGGCTTGGTGTGCTTGTCTTCGCCTGGCGTACTCGCTCTGTGCTGGCTCCCTTGCGACCGTTTGGCTTGTGAACGTTACTAAAAGGTGCCTTTTTGTGCTTGAGGACCGTTTGGCTTGTGAATGTTACTAAAAGGTGCCTTTTTGTGCTTGAGGACCGTTGGAAAGAGACATTGGGGGCATTTTGCAACGGTTGGCTTCCATTGCCTATATAAGCACAATTACCTTCATTCATTCCTCACTTCATCATACCTTGTCACTAGCTCTCCTTCTTCCTTCAGCTTGCTTCTCTAGCTCATGCCCTGCACTATTTTATCTTCTCTCTCTCGTTGTCTGTACATTGTTGATCACAACTTCAACAAACCGGATCCAGAACTCTTTGCTCCTGGCTCTCCCCTGGTCCAAGTATTCAACTTTCTTCATTCCATAATGGCAGACTACAGAGAATGCCAAGATATTACCTCTACAATGACGGATGCTGATGTCGAAGAGTTGGCTACCTCATTCTCTTTTCCAGACGGGGTGGTAGCTAGGGCTCCCTTGCCAGCAGAGAGGGCCTTTTCCATTTGCCCAGGAGAGACGTGCTTCTATGAAGGCTACTTTCTTTCAGGTCTGCGTTTCCCCGTCCCAGATTTTGCGAAAGAGTTGCTCCGATACCTCAACCTTTGCCCTTCTCAGCTTACGCCTAATTCTTGGCGTATTATTATGGCTACCCTGGTCCTTTGGAGGTCCAGCAAGCTCACTCCTCAACCAACTATGAACGAGTTTCTTTCTTGTTATACTATCTTAAAAAGCAAGGACTGGCGTCATATTCAAGGCCGGTCTCGCGGCGCAGGTAGCCTTCCCAAAGGACTTGTGATTCTCGACAATGGTCATCGGATAAAGAACTGGAAGGAATGATTCTTTTTCGTTTCGGGTGATTGGGAGCTTCCTCCTCGCCGCATTCCCCGCACTTGGACCGACGGGGTCGTGAGTGGTACGCTTTTTTCTATCCTTTCTTTTCAAGTCATCCTTTCTTTCTTACGTATGTTATAGAAACTGGTGTATTTTCATAAACCAGCTGTCAGGGTGGAGCCCGAGATAAGCCAGGAAGAGGAAGATAGGTTAGACCTTATCTATGATCTTGGGATGAGGGATGCGGTGACCTTGACTTCTGATGCAGGATTGAGAACACTTGGTTACCTGCCTCGCTTGCTTGGGGAGAGGAGAGGTACACCTTTATATTTTTTGACCCCTTATTCCCTTCTCTTCCTGGATTTGAAAAATATAAATTTTACCGTATACATCGTGCAGGACCTCGGAGGAGGCCCGACCAAGACATCCGCATGTTGGCGAAAGGGAAGGGCGTTGAGGGATCTTCGTCCCCTGCTCAGAAAAGACGACGCCAACCCGTCCTCAGGAGCCTTGGTGCATCTATAGGTGGGGGCTTATCCTCTCCCCCCTCTATCGGGAATTCTCCCCTTGCAGCCACCATGAGTACCCCAGCTCCTGGCGCCAACCCCTTTGTGATACCTTACCCCCCTTTGTTCACGGGTAGTAACCTGGCTGACCCAGGAACCTTTGGGGTGCCGTCGACTCAACTCTTTGGCGGAGACAGCTTGCATGTATCGTTCTCCCCGGCCACCAGCCACACCGGGTTATTAACCCCATCGGTCGGCCATACAGGTTCATTGCTGGGTGACACATCCTTTGCTATAAAAAGGGCTGGGGAGTTTGCTCTCCCTCGTGATCTGGAAAAGATGGACGCCCTTGATGCTGTTTCCTCCATCGGATACTTACTGGCCAATATGGCTCAGGTATGCCTCTCACCTATCTATCGTGTTTGGGCGAGACTCTGATATCTCTCCTTCTTAACTCTGTGCTGCCCTTGTGTATTTGATAGGGCCTGACGATTGCCCATGGTCTCTCCAACCGCTATCTATGTGCAGAGGAGGAGTTAGGGAAGCAAAGAGCAGCCTTTGCTGCGGAACGCGCTTCCTTTGCTAGTGAGCGTACCGGCTTTAACTCCCAGCTTGAGACCCTTCGCGCTTCTCATAGTGAGGAAATAAACACCCTCAACTCCCAGCTCAGCCATGAACGGGAGGAGAGAGAGCTGGCCGTGGAGAACTTCAAGGAGTCGCCTGATTTTGACAGGGCCCTCAACCAGTCGTATATTGATGGCTTTGAATATTTTCGTGAAGTAGCGCAGGGTCAATGGCCTGACATGAACTTCTCCGGTCTGCAACTTGGAGATCCCGACCCTTGAGCTGGGGTCTTTTTTTCTTTCGGTATCCATGTAGTGTTCCTCGGTGTAGAGGCTCCATGTACCTTTGCCCTTATTTACCTAATGAAAGATTGCGTGTTTTCTTATTGAATATGGATCATTGTGTAAAGGTTACTTCCACACTATTTGAGTTTCTTGATTCACTTAAAGAGACCCTCCGTAGAGACGTGCCCATGTAAGGTTCCGCCCACCTAGGGTTTCATCTTTTCTCGGGATTCATTCATCCCACCTTTTTCCTTTACAGGCCCTCCGTGGAGGTGTGCCCCCGTAGGGTTCTGCCCACATAGGGTTTTATCTTTTCTCGGGATTCATTCATCCCGCCTTTTTCCTTTAAAGGCCCTCCGTGGAGGTGTGCCCCCGTAGGGTTCTGCCCACATAGGGTTTTATCTTTTCTCGGGATTTATTCATCCCGCCTTTTTCCTTTAAAGGCCCTCCGTGGAGGTGTGCCCCCGTAGGGTTCTGCCCACATAGGGTTTTATCTTTTCTCGGGATTCATTCATCCCGCCTTTTTCCTTTAAAGGCCCTCCGTGGAGGTGTGCCCCTGTAGGGTTCTGCCCACATAGGGTTTTATTTTTTCTCGGGATTCATTCATCCCGCCTTTTTCCTTTAAAGGCCCTCCGTGGAGGTGTGCCCCCGTAGGGTTCTGCAGCAACAATGTCTAGGGAATAACAGTTTTATTTCATGATAATAAAAAATTACAAGAGATCAGCTCGAACTGGACAGGAATTCTATCCTGAGGTCTTGGGCATTAGCGCCAACCTCTCAAATGACACTTAAAGTGTGGCGTGGAGCCAAATTTTACAATAATACTTGCTCAAAACCAATGCAAGCTAAAAAACCAAAAGATGATGGGGGCATAAAATCAAGTCAGGACAAAAAAAAAAAAACCTTACTGATAGAACTTCCTTAAATGCTCAGCGTTCCAGGGATGGGCTAGCTGCCTTCCTTCTAACGTTTCCAGCCAGTAGGTGCCTCGCCTTTGAGTCTTAATCACTTTGTACGGGCCCTCCCAGTTAGGGGCCAGCTTTCCCGTGCCGTGAGGCTTGGTGGCCTGAGTAACCTCTCGCAAGACTAGATCACCAGGCTGAAAACTCCTGTGCTTGACCTTGGTGTTATAATATCGGGACATGGCTTGTTGATATGCGGCCATTCGCACCTGCGCCTGCTCCCTATTCTCGTCGATGAAATCAACACTGGCCCTTAGCTCTCTCTCGTTGTGAACTGGATCATAATGTTTGGCACGATGGCTCGCCACAGTCCTCATTTCAACAGGCAGAACCGCCTCGCTTCCGAAAGCTAAAAAGTAGGGTGTTTCTCCTGTGGGGATTCTGGCAGTGGTCCTGTAGGCCCACAGAATGCTTGGCAGCAGCTCTGGCCATGCTCCTTTGGAGTCATCCAGGCGTTTCTTAATCATTTTAAATATAGTTCTATTGGCTACCTCAGCCTGCCCATTGGCCTGCGGATGGCCTGGCGATGAATACCGGTGGTTTATGCCATGCTCCGTGCAAAAATCTTGGAACCGTCGGCTCTCAAACTGCTTTGCGTTATCCATAATTATGACCCTCGGGACACCAAATCTACATATGATTGATTTCCATACGAAACTAATGACGTTCCTTTCCCCTATTGTAGCCAGGGGTTCGGCCTCTACCCATTTAGTAAAATAATCAACCGCCACTATTGCGAATTTCGTCTGGCCCTTTCCCATGGGCAGAGGACCAACAAAATCCATTCCCCATTGGGCAAAAGGCCACGGGGCCATTATTGGTGTCAGTTCTTTTGGAGGTTGCCTCGGGATGTTGGCAAAACGTTGGCACTTTTCGCACCTCTTGACAAAGTTCATTGCGTCCCGCTGCATAGAAGGCCAGTAGTACCCTTGCCTAATGGCTTTGTGAGCCAAGGATCTGCCTCCTGCATGGTTTCCGCACTCCCCTTCATGTATTTCCTTCATAACATTCTGCGCTTCCTCTGTTGACACGCATCGTAGGTAAGGTAAGGAAACTCCCCTTTTATAAAGGATTCCGTCGATTAGGGTGTACCTAGATGCCCTGACCCTAGTTCTATGTGCTTCTGCTTTATCTGTCGGTAGCTCACCATTGCTTATGTACTTGGCTATTGAGTCCGCCCATTCCATGCCCTGAGTGACTTGGTTTACTTCTCCCGATGTTGCGGTTATTATACTCGGGTGGTCCATGCGCTCTACAAGCACCCCTCCTTGGGCGGCCTCTTGTGCGGTAGCCAACCGAGCGAGGGCATCGGCGTTGGAGTTTTCACTACGGGGGATCCGCGTGATTGAAAACCTCTGGAAACGGGTAACCAGCTCTTGTACTTTTTACAAGTAGGATTTCATCCTGGCTCCCTTTGCTTCGTATTCCAGACTAACTTGCCGGGCAATTAACTGGGAGTCAGTATGAGCTTTCAGTTGTCTAACCTTGAGGATATCTGCCAGCTTTAGCCCCGCAATCAAGGCTTCATATTCAGCTTCATTGTTTGTTGCCTTGAATCCGAATTGCAGGGCGTATTTGAAGGTTTCCCCTGCTGGAGATCTGATTAGTATCCCTGCTCCACTGGCTTGTGTGTTGGATGATCCATCGACAAACAATTGCCATGTGCACCTAGGGTCCATTTGGCCCTCCCCTTTTTGGTGAACTGTATTTCCTGCTTCTTCTCGCTGAACTTGTTCATCTTCCTGGGGGTATGTAAATTCGGCTATGAAATCTGCCAGTACTTGGCCTTTGACTGCTGTTCTAGGCTTGTATCGGATGTCGAATTCTTCTAACTCCATGGACCATTTCACTAGTCGTCCCGAGGTTTCGGGTTTGAAGAGGACTTGCCGGAGGGGTTGATCGGTTAACACAACAATGGTGTGCGCTTGGAAATATGGCCTGAGTTTCCTAGCCGTAGTGACCAAGGCAAATGCCAATTTTTCTATGGAAGGATACCTTTCTTCTGCCCCCCGGAGAATCTTGCTGGTATAATAAACTGGCCTTTGCACTCCTTCTTCTTCTCGTATCAGCGCGGAACTGATTGCTGCAGGGGAGACAGCTAAGTACAAGTACAACTCCTCTCCTACGCGTGCGCATGACAGCAGTGGGGGTGAACTGAGGTATTGTTTTAACTCATTTAAGGCCTGCTCACATTCTGGAGTCCACTCGAAGGCCCGCTTGAGGACTTGAAAGAACGGGAGGCACCTGTCTGTAGCCTGGGAAATCAACCGGCTTAGCGCCGCCACTTTACCCGTCAGCTTTTGGACTTCTTTAATATTTCTGGGCGATCTCGTATCCAGGATGGCCTGCACCTTCTGAGGGTTGGCCTCTATTCCCCTCTTGCTGACCAGATAGCCCAAGAACTTCCCCGAGGATACTCCAAAAGCACACTTGCTCGGATTAAGCTTCATCCTATACTTCCGAAGAACCTCAAAGGTTTCCTGTAAATCAACCAAATGGTTGGCAGCTTCCTGACTTTTGACAAGCATATCATCGACATACACCTCCATGTTTCTACCAATTTGCTCCTTGAACATTTTATTTACCAACCTTTGATATGTTGCGCCGGCATTCTTCAGGCCAAATGGCATCACCGTGTAGCAGTATAATCCCCTTTCTGTTATAAAGGAGGTTCTTTCCTGATCTGACGGCCACATCGGAATTTGATTATACCCTGAGTAGGCATCCATAAAACTGAGCCGTTCATACCCCGCCGTCCCTTCTACGAGCATGTCAATTCGGGGGAGGGGGAAGCTATCTTTCGGACAAGCTTTATTCAGGTCGGTGAAGTCGACACACATGCGCCACTTTCCATTAGATTTTTTAACCAGTACCACATTTGATAACCAGTCTGGGTAGCTGGTTTCTCGCACAAAGTTAGCCTTCAACAACTTCTCCACCTCCTCGGAAATTGCCACATTTCTTTCTGGGGCAAAGACTCTCCGTCTTTGTCTTACTGGCTTGGCGATGGGGTCGATGTTCAGTCGATGCATGGCAATGTTTGGATCAATCCCTGGCATATCCTGATGGGACCATGCGAACACATCCTCATTCGCTCTGAGGAATCGCACCATCTCCTCCCTGGAGGTGGGTGAGAGTGATGACCCCAAACTTACCCTTTTCCCCGTGCCTTTTTCATTCAAGTTGACCTCAATTAATTCTTCCATCGGTTCTGCATGACGGACTTCTTCTTTTTCCTCCATCTCCTGTCCCTCAATGTTTAGGGTTTCTGTCATCTTCCTCTCCCTTAGGGAGGTGGCATAACATTCTCTGGCTGTGACCTGATCCCCTCTCAGTTCCCCGACACCATGCTCCGTGGGGAACCGGACAAGGAGGTGGTAGGTGGAGGTCACAGCTCTCATAGCATTCAACGTGGCCCTTCCCAGGATGACGTTATACGTGGTTGGGCAATCTACCACAAAGAAAGTCACCATCTTGGTGACTTGTCTGGGACTTGAACCAGCTGTAACCGGGAGGTCAATGGTGCCCAAGGGGAGGAGTTTCTCTCCGGAGAAACCCACAAGTGGCGACTGAGTGATCTTGAGTTTGCTTCTTCCAATCTTCATCTGATCAAATGCATCTACAAAGAGGATATCTGCAGAGCTACCGCTGTCAATCAACACCCGCCTAATTGTGAAGTTGGCGATGGTTAATGTGACTACGAGGGCATCATCATGGGGTTGCTGAACTTTCTTGGCATCGTCCTCTGAAAAAGTTATGACCTGGTCGCTTAGTCTCGGGCACTTGGCGGGCGAATGGCTTACTTCCCCGACTTCAGAGAAACTCCTTGCTTTCCTAGTATGTGCTTTGCGAGCGGCGTTAGACTCCCCGCCTCCTGCTACTCCTCCCGAGATGACTCTAATTTCCCCTACTGGGGGGTTCTTGCGAGTCGTTCCCTCATTTATATCCTGTGCCTGATTCTGCGTTCTCTGTCCTCCACCAGCCACAAACCTCTGTAACTGGCCCCTTTGAATTAAACTTTCAATCTGCCTTTTCAAATCTATGCATTCATTGGTATCATGGCCATGATCGCGGTGGAACCTACAATACTTGTCACGAGATCTCCTGGCAGGATCAGTTCTCAATTTCGGAGGCCACGACACAGCCGGATCGTCTTGGATGTGTAGGAGGATCTGGCCTATGGGAGCGTTCAACGGGGTGAAACTAAACCCCTTTTCGCGGCGCACGGTCCTGTCACTTTGTTCCTGTGATACTCTATTATACTTGGGGTTTCGTTCTTCCCTGCTTGGTTGTCCCCCCCTCTTCCTGTCCACTTTTTTGTCGCTATCACCTTTTTCCCTACGGGCATCAAGGGCGTCCTCGGCATTCATGTATTTCTGGGCCTTCACAAGTAATTCGGACATGCTTTCAGGAGGATGCTTAGAAACAGAATATAGGAACTTGGAGGGTAACAATCCTCCCATGAACGCAGTAACGGCCACTTTGTCATCCAAGGCATCTACTTGTAACATTTCTCTGTTAAATCGATTAATATAGTCCCGCAACGATTCTCCTTTAGCTTGCCTTACATTCAGGAGATAGGTAGCGGGTTTTCTGTGTCTCCGGGCAGCAATGAAATTGCCAACAAATAGTTGGCTCAGCTCGTTAAAAGAACGGACAGTTGATGGCTTTAAACTATTGAACCAAGACCTGGCGGAGCCCTTCAATGTAGTGGGAAAGGCTCTGCACATGATTTCGTCGGGTACTGCCTGAAGATGCATTAAGGCCTTGTAAGTTTCCAGGTGATCTAGCGGGTCCTTAGTCCCGTCAAAGCTCTCCACTGTTGGCATCTTGAACCTGGGGGGCAGCGGACAATTCATTACCCCTGCAGAGAAAGGAAGGTTGGTTTGCTGGACCAAATCCTCTATCGTGGCAGGGCCTTTTCCTCTTATGGCATGGGCCATACTTTCTACCCTGGCTCTCAGGTCTTGTATTTCCATATCGTGGTAAGCGATGGATGCTGAATCCCCACGGGGTTGGCTTCTCTCAGGGAGGACCGAGCGGTCTGGATTCGTCCCGCCTCTTACGTGACTCTGGGCCGCGTCCTCCGTTGGTACTTCACTTTCCCTCCGACCGTCATTCTCCTCAGGATCGACAGTCCTTTCGTAACTTGGTGGCGGTATCGGCGCCACAGGAGGGAGGCGTTGCAGAATCGCCGCATTTTGTTGGAGCAGTTGGACCAGACTTTGGTTTAAGTTCTGGACCTGGTGCTCTAACGCTGCGACACGCCCTTGGTCATTTGGGACTTCGGGGTGAGTCCCCGTGAAGTCCGTCAGTCCAAGGGGCTGCGTACCCCCTTGTCCTGCGGGCGGATCGGCTGCTGGGTCCTGTGCATTTGGGGGGTCGGTACCAATGGGAAGATCCTGAGCGACCGGGGGGTCGCCTTGGCTAGGTAGGTCATGTACCGGAGGACCTTGGCCAACAGGGGGATCCTGTATGGCCGTGGTCTCCAATCCAGATCGAAGGTGCATCATGCTTCGTGTATGCTTTGGATAGGACAAATCGTGGGTTCGATTCCCACAGACGACGCCAACTGATGATGCAAAAATCCGCCCCGATCTGGTCAAACGCCAACCTGTAAAATGGACAAGAGAAGAGTGATCGAAAGGGCACCGGTGCAGTGCCGGCCGAACACGCTCCGACGATCAAGTTAGAAATCGGGATGGTGTTTCAATGGATGTATAGGAACTCAGAGGGTATATCTTGCGTACCTGGCATATGAGTCGCTCCTGTATTTATAGCAGTGAAAACGAAGCCGTGTCATAGTAGGGGTCTGCCTCTTGAAGATAGAGAAGTCCCGATACAATTAGATTTCCTGTCCATATCAGCTTGGGCCCATCAACTACGCTACACGTTTCATCCTTTCAGTCAACCACTCTATCAAAAATAATTTGAAATATTGGAAATTTTCAAATTTTAATATTTGGAATTTTCTATAATATCAGTTTAGAGGTCCCTAATTCTCAACGTTTTGTTTTATTAACCGATGTTCCTTATGTAGCATGGTTCAAGATAATAATTAAATAGTTTTTGAAGCATTAGCAATTCTTTTATAGTCATGTTAATTAATTTATGTATCATTTTATTGTCAAATTTTTATTAACAAATAATTTCATCATCTTTGTCTTAATCCTATATAAATAATGTCCATCACACGAATTCTCTCCAATTGACTGATAATTGATCAAGAAAATTTACATAAGTTTTATTATCTATTATCTACCTGACACTAATTTATGTTTTTTTCTAGTTTAAAAAATATGCAAAAACTCCTTCATGTTCACTTTGTACGTGTACTTTGTATTTTGTGCAAATCAACCATTCTGAACTAAAAACATTCTTTAACTTCTAATTTTACCCTTTCTACCAAATTTCTTAATATTTACAACAATAGCAATTTTATTCTTTTTATATACTTTTTTTAAAATATTAATTTAATTATAAATTAAATATTTTGTTTTATTATCATTTCATGGCCGGACCAAAATAAAAAAAAATCTTCATTGTTTTTTTTTTAACAGTGAAGATTTTTTTTTTCCCAGCTCGGCCACCAAATAATAATAAAACAAGAATATTTAATTTATAATTAAATTCATATATATATAGAATAAAATTGCTATGGTTGAAAATATTAAGAAATGTGGTAGAAGGGTAAAATTAGAATTTAAAGTATTCTTAGTTCAGAAGAGTTGATTTGCAAAAAATACATACAGGGTTACAAAGTGAACACGAAGGAGAATTTTTTGCACACTTTTAAAACTAAAGGGGGTTTTATGCACTTTACCCATAAATCATATAAAGTGTTATCATGATAAAAAAAACAATAAAAATTCTCATTTTCTTTTTGTTGAAAATTGTAAAATAGCAATTGTCCTAACAAGTTGTTCAATGATCCTGCTGTAAAAGCAACATTGTGACTCAACATTTTTAATATTGAGATACTTCAGCAAAAAGAAAAAAAAAAAAAAAACCAACACAAGAAGCGTATCTTCTTTATCTTTTCGTTAATTTAATGAGAAAGTATTGAATACTCATGGTGAATTGATATTTTCTATAATTGAGAAAAATGGAGAATTTTCATCTATTAGATGTGTAAGGAGTATCATACCTGGGGATATTCAATAATTTCTCTAAATACATTAATATTAGACACATTGACACAAGGGGTTTGGTGGGCCGTGTAGATGCTAAAAAATTACATGATTGAATAATTATCAAGAGTGGCACAAGTTAGTGTTTTGCCACGAAGTCTATAAATAAAGGTAGATGGGTGGAGGAAAAGGGAGAACCAGAAGAATTTAACAGGATGCTGAAGCTCTTCCAATTCTTCACCCAACATCCAAAACTCTGAAGCATCCAAAGCTCAGAAAAAGAACAACAAGAAGCACATCACGTGTGCCGTTCTTCACTAAAGTTACAACCCGATTCAAGACCAATCTCCAACAGTTTATAGAGTTGTACTTATTTCATATTGAAATCAAGAAAATCGATTATTTGTTCCACGTGTTCGGTCCTGATTATTGACTTGAAATTTGTTTACAAGCCCCACACACATGTGTCTATTGTTTCACCATTAATTTTGAAATTGTTATGCCTTCAAACATTTAATAAACATTAAATACCTAAATTAATCATTAACGTGAGTCCCAATTAAGATAACAAAGAAATAATTGTTGACAATTAAACTAACTCTTTGTTATTTAGAATTGTGAGATGCCAAACAAATATGGATGAGAAGGTATGAATATTCACACAAGTCATACAAGGTTTTAACAAGCCTTATATCTAATATTCATGCTTCGTTTGGTGGTAATGATGTATAAAGGTGTGGAAGATAAGGTAGGAAGGATGGATGAGACGTTTTAGAGAAGGGATCGTGTTATTCTCACTTTTCATTTGGTTGAGTGGAATGGAGTAGAAGGAGATGACATCTATCGTTGTTTGGTAAGAAGGAAGGGATATAAGTATTTTCTATATTTTTTTAACTACTATATATTTTTACAAAACTGATGAGAGGTAATATCGTCAACTCACATAAAATACCATTCTTACCGATAATTTTTTATTTTTATTTGTCAGGAAATTGATTTTTTTTTTTTTGGCGGTGGATTGTGTATTACTCACTAGATGTTATTATCTATGGCCAAGAAAGTGGTAGGAAAAGATACAAAATTTGGATGGTAGGTCCAATTGTCAGAATTTTGTATAGCTTTTAACTACGGAATACACTTCATCATATCCCAAAAGACATATATGACAGCCCACAAAACTGTCGCAAAACTCTTATTTGATTTCCTATATAGGCAGATACCAATTTCCGTAGAGAATACTTATTTGCGACCAATTTATAATGACCATTTGAGATAGAAATTATTGTAGCAAAAAGTAAACTTTTTTGTAGTGATCCTTCTCTTTTTTCTCTTCTCTTTAGTCCACTTTTGGAGGGATGAAAAATGTTGGGCAAGGAGGGATGCCTTCACCAAACAATAGAAATTAGCTTGCTCCATTCTTCCTCACTTCCCTCCTATTGCCTTTCTTCCTTCTTATCAAATGCAACATCAGGTATATTAATTTATAGGTCAAATTGCACTAAACTCCCTTGTACTTTCAAAAAGTAACAAAATACCATATGTGATATTTTTGTCACCAAATAACCCCCTGAACTTTTAAAAGTTACAAAAACCCCCCTTTACATTAGCATTTTACCCATTCTAATTAAGTTTAACAAAATAATACTTCACCCATCCCACCTACCTTTCATCCATGTAAAGATGACCACTCCTTTAGTTATAGGAAAAATAAAAGGCCAGCCTCGTGTCCAGATAGTCTAGAACTTGAGTTGGATCTCATTTTCAACTACTCCAATTAACTAGTTGATTTCGATAATGATGTGATATTTATTTTCTATTTTCTAGATAGTAGGTAATAATAATTGGGTTAAATTCACTGGGTCTCCTGAGATTAGGTCAAATTATACTCAGAAAGATCATTTGACCTTTATTTCTTTAACCTCCCCTAAATCTATTTGTCCATGACAGGAATAAATTTTAAGTGTGAAAAGACAAATGTGCCCCTGCATTATAGTATCACATTATATTTCAAATATGGTAAAATATAATGACCTGTCATGAGATTTGCTGTAATTGTACTAACCCTATGATGATTTGAGATCAGATTTTAGGATGATTTTACTATTATACCCCCAAATAATTTAATAAAAAAAAATCGGATTTCTAAAATGATATGTACGCTTTCATGCACATGACACCGTCAGTCCAGTCGTTTTCGTTAGCTCATACTCGTGACTCATGACAAAACCCAACGACTTGGTACATAAATTTTTATCCTATGTATGCATGTGTATATAAATTGCCATGATCGAATATATTTAAAAAGAATTTGTGATAGAATTTTTAGCGATTGATTATATATGTTAGGAGCAAGATCGAAGATCATTGGTGGTCATGGGTGGTGACTATGGTAGTTAGTCATTTTAGAAATTAATTTTTTTTTTATTATTAAATTATTTGGGTGTATAATGGTAAAATCATCTTAAAATCTGATCTAAAATCATCATAGGAGAGGTCATTGTATTTTATCCTATTTGAAATATAATGTGGTATTATAATGTAAGGGCAAAATTATCTTTTCATACTTAAAATTAATTCTGGTCACCGAAAAAATAGATTTAGGAGAGGTGAAGGAAATAAAGGTCAAACGGTTTTTTTCGAGTGTAATTTGACCTAACCTCAGGGAAAGTCAATAAATTTAGCCTAACCTAAGGGAGGTGAATGAATTTAACCCATAATACTTTGTATATACTATTAATTTAAGCTAAGTTCATAAATTCATGTAATCGTCCAAATGCCATGGAATATGCAGATGATGTAACATAAACTGTAACATGTACATGTGTGTATATAGCATGCATCTGATCTCTTGAAAAGATATAAAACTCAAAACTATTCCAAATTTCATCTCCATGATCAATGTGAAATTTCCAGAGCCTGTTATATATATTTGAATAATGGGTTTGGAATATATCTGACCAATCAAGCGACTATTGAGCATGATTGTTTTTTATTTATTTATTATTATTATAATTATTTTGTTGGTAAATAAGCAATTTCATTCCAACGGAAACATAGGATACAGTAAGCTAGCTTAGACCAAATCATGAATTAACGAGAAGATTAATTAATTACTTGATCTTTTTCATGCCCCATTGTTTAGTACAAACCAGAGCACTTCTAACCAAACTAGAGCTCTTCCAACGGGTGACTTTGAAATTCTCTTTAATTAAAAAACTGAGCAATTTTGTTTTCTCTCTTATTTGGCTTTGTACCAAAGATATTGAGTTTGTTTGTTTGAGAGTGCTCTTATTAATTGTTATGTGTTAAGCCCTAATAAATATTTGAGATAAAAACTAAAATAATTTTTTCAAAACTATTTTCTCAAAATATCATATATTTGAAACTTCGATTTTAAGGCTTCATTTTAGTCTAAATCTCATTTTCACATTAAACTTAGTTTTAGCATATGTCATTTTATCTTCAAAACTTTTCTAAATTCACGTAAGCATGTCATTTTATCTTCAAAACTTTTTCTAAATTTACGTATTCATAATGAATCGGTTTGGAGAGATTAGATGACGAAGTGGCTGAGGTAAGTTTATATAGCTTTGAATTTACAATGAAAATATACAGATTTTTTCATCAAAAATTTAATAAATTAGTATTATTCCAAGTAGAAGTGGGAAAGCCTATTGATTTCTGGTGGGAGGAGCGAAAAATTAGAAGAAAGGCTATGGAGTAAAAAATCCGTAGTTAAATACCCTACAATTTACTATGAATTTTATTTCGGTAGTAAGTATTCTCTTGCTAATACCCTTGTAGTAACATAGTAGTATCATGCCCTAGGGCTTTGGGATGAGTTGGTAAGTTGAGAGGCTTGGGACTACCATTGTGCAGGTTCGAGCCTTACCAGTCCCTTTGTTCTCTCTGACTGACCTGTTGCAGATGTTTTGGGGCTGCTGTTGCAGCCGCAGTTTGTACTTTGGGGTGGGTCCAAAGGCCTGCCTAAGGGAGTTCTGTGTCACCAAAAAAAAAAAAAAAAACATAGTAGTATCATGTTTTCTCTACCTTTGGAGAGAGAAAAAAAAATGATGAAATGAAATATGCTGCCAATTTGTGCATGAATGATTTTGCAATCAGGCAGCAATTGTATATGCCTCAGAATATATACATTGGATTTAAACTCGGCAATAGTTTTTAAAGATCGATGTTAGGTAGTATTAGAAGCAGATCGCATGGAATTATACACAGCAGTACAAGGGGAATATAACAAAATAACATCAAAACAAAAGACTACTCATATTTTAATTCTAAATAGCTGCATGATCAAAATACTAATACTAATACTAATACTAATACTAATACTAATAACAAGGATTGAAGACTAAGAATCAAAAGGAAATCTGCAGATATTAAATCAAAACTTGACCTAATCAAAGCCTTATGTAATAGTAACTAGCTAGGGTACTCATATTTTAATTCTAAATAGCTGCATGATCACAACTTATGTTTGATGATCCAGTGCATGTTTGGTCATGCATGCCATGAACAAAACTCTGGCAAGTAGGGCAGGTCCGATTGTTTCTCAGCCAGCCATCGATGCAAGACGGATGAAAAGTGTGTCCACAGATTGGAAGCTCTTGACACCATTCACCTTCATTGAAATCCTCAGAGCATACTACACAAACAGTCTTCATCCTCGTCGAAGTTTCTTGGTGTCTTTTGTAAATAAGTTGCGATGGCTGCTGGTTTATGCTCATCGCCTCAAGCTGTTCTTCGTGTCTTCGATTTTCCTGTTCCATAAATTGAATGTATAATGGGGGTTGAACATAATAATAAGATGGAGGACCATAAATTGCATGGCCAATTTGAATATCATGCAATAATGGGACTACTACTCTTCTCTTAGTTTGCTTTCTTTGGAGTAACCCAAAGCAAGCAATGCATGAAACATAGCAACAGTAAGCAAAAGCACAAATAAGAATGAGGGACAAAACATCAAGTTTGATAGTAGGAGAAAGCAAGAACTCATCCATGGTATATATCTATATCCTTGGGTGATTACGGTCCTGTATATATACATGTTTATATATATATATATATAGATATATTGACAGCTTGGTAAAGGATGTTCAATCAAAGATCATAATTGATTCTCTCTCCAATTCACTGAATCATATCAAATATAATAATGGTAATTCTCCAACCTTATATATATATATATATATATATTGACAGCTTGGTAAAGTGATGTTCAATCAAAGATCATAATTGATTCTCTCTCCAATTCACTGAATAATATCAAAGATAATAATGGTAATTCACCAGCCTTCAAAGATATAGACAAATCTTTTCTGTTTTGCTACGTAAGCTTCCATATATGTGTGTGATGAACTTACAAGGAATGAGGAAAGGTATTTAATTCAATTCAAACTTCTCCTATGATTTAATTTCCTCACTGCAATGGGTGTCCCTTTCGTGTGATAAAGAAAAAGGAAATAGAAAACAATCCAGAATAAGATTTCAATCCAAAATCTTATCACGTGTATACTTGCCAAAATTTATTTGAAATTAATATTGGCATTCTTTAAATTTTAGAATTTGAAAACTTGTATAATATCAATTTAGAGGTCCCTATTTCTTAATGTTTGGTTTTATTATGCGATTGAAAATAGTAGTAAAATAGTTTTTGAAGCACTAGCAATTCTTTAATTGAAAAATAAAATTTGGTTTTACCTTTCCATAACAATTACGATCCAATTAAAATAAAAAACAATACAATTCATTTAATTTATTACCATTTTTATGGCATAATTATGAATATGTCAACTTCTAAATAGTGTAGTACCCATGTTACTACAATAGAAGAGGGTATTAGCAACAGAATATTTGCTATGTAGTAAAATGTAGGGTTTAACTATGGATTTTTTACTCCATAGTCTTTCTTTTAATTTTTCACTCCTCCCACCAGAAATCTTGTCACGCCCCCAAATTTAAATACAAGGAACTCTAGTCCAGTACTTGAATTTGGTGCGTGACTTGAAAAACTACATCCATCATACCATACATTTTGTCACGCCCCCAAATTTCAAAACCTGAAACTCTAGTCCGGCACTTGAATTCGGTGCGCGACTTAAAAAAAACAATGTCCATCATACCATACGTCAATCCAAAAACTTACATATTACAATCAAAATGTGATCGTCTAGATCATCTATTACAAAAATTCTATCTGGAAACCTCATCCCTCATCCTGAGAGTCAACTATGTACAACAAAAGATAAATACATGCTAAAAAAATTACATGTAAATGGTCTCCATCGTCCTGTACCTCGCTTCCATTCACTCGGTACCTGAAAAATAAAATAGAGTGAGCTCAACAAGCTCAGTAAGAATTACAAAACACTATCATTGCTCAACAAATTGACATTGCCTTAAATAACTACATATAAGGACACGTACAACAATCTTTGTTGATTAGTTTCACAAATTTTCTTATGATAATTAAACTCTAGTTAATTATCATATCCGCAATTTCCTTCACACCCAGGTTTTCTTTATGATAATTAAATTCTAATTAATTATTATATTCACAATTTCTTTCACACACAAGAACCGTATTCTCAACAATTCTTTATTAAGCTAATCATCTAGATTAACTTAACATAACCTCACAGTGAGCCCCGGGCTCCCCTCCAATAGATGGCATGCTTAGCCAACAAGTGGTGCGTATCGCATAGTCTCAGACTAAGGAAGCTCGCACCTGTGGTTGGGCTTGTACGTCTACTCACCAGATGGTCCCGGACCACGTCCACACAATAAGGGCACGCTTCGCCCAATGGCCATAACAAAAGGGTTGTACACACCCTATAGGTAGGTCCCTGACCATACCTCACAAATTCTTTAGAAATTTTTATCTCATTTTCACACATTCAAGCTTTTAGGATTTACTAAATGCTTTTGACATTTAATAAATCAAATCGTTCTCTTAATGTGATCACTAATCACATTAATTAATCACTTTAAGATTTTCCCACTTAAATCTTTTATAAACTTAATTATTTTAGCATAAGTAAGTTTATTATGCCAAAATATACGACTCTAGAGCTTTTCGTAACTTTTAAAGCTTAAAGGATATTTTTCTCTATTTCACTCTAAATAAAGGGAAACAAGCGTTATTTACCAACATAAAATCTTTTATAATTTATTAAATGTTTTTCACATTTAATAAATTAAAAGAGCGAATTGGGCACGTTCATAAAGCTTAAAACGTCGCTAACCGAATCTTTAATCCTTAGGACCAACTAATTTAACTTAACAAGCTCAATTGCGTTAAAACAAAAGATTTTTATAAATTTACACAATTTGGAGCATTCGAGAATTTTTTCCCTAGAACCAACTATTCTAGCATAATTAGTTTAAAATGCATAAACATAGAATTTTGGAAATTTTCGTAATATATGGCACACAAAATATTTTTTCCCAAATTAGACCTTTAGGAACCTTATTGAAATCTAAACATAATTTTGAGATCATAATCTTTATAGGCCCAAAAGAATGCTACTTGACCCCATATTCTTTTAATTACTCAAGCCCAGTCCATGACTCTAGCACAGTCCATCTTAAGCCAACCATTTATCTCATTAAAATGTTATTGGCTTATTTCTAGTTTCGGCCTGTCCATTCACCAAGCCCAATTCATTTACCCATTCACATTTACTAACTTCCATTCTTGGGCCAATCCATCCTCTAAGCCCAAACCATAAACATTTAATTTCAGCCCACATAAACCAACTATGCAAGCTCAATCCATAATGAGTTTGTGGAACATAAACCAATTTGTACACTTCACCAATGTATCAAACCCTCACAATCACTACTTCCACCGAGCCTGCTGAACCCATACCAAACAGCCCACAATCATGGCTGTCCAAACAAGACCCACAATCTTGAGGCTCACCACCATGAACCTGCCGAACCATCCTTGTTTACTATCATTCCACCAACCTCCAAACAATACCCACCAATAGTGATATATAACTCTATTATATATAATCAATACATGCTAAAACTTCTTTGAGCACATCACCAATTATACAACAAAAAGTAAAAATTTCATAATTTATATACAATGAAATCAGGCTCATAAAAAAAAACTTAACCAAATTATGTGGCCCATTTCCAGCAACCACCATCTTCTCCATGGCAGCACCCATGCTGTCACCCCCAAGCCATCCTATCGATTTGTGCTAAACCAAACTGCCAACCAACAACTAACCCATCAGCTTCACCCAGCAGGATCACTTCAAAGACCCATAACAGCCATCAACAACTGCTGCCTACTGCCACGCCTGTATCACCCATAACACTACCTCTCTCAAACATAAATTAATACTCCATTAACACATGCAAGAGCTCCCCCAATTTCAGATGCTAAAATCCAATATAATGCTTTATGAATGTAGCTAGGCACACATGCACAACACTTTTATAACACATGTAAAAAGAACTTCTCTGCAGCATTATGCAAAATATAAACTATATACATATACACATGCATCAATAAATATACACCCATAAAAAGATCTCCAAGAACACCTATGTCTCATGTAAGTCATTACATTAATGACAGCCTAACATATATCAAACAACAACTATATACATCAATATATGTGTGTGTATATATATATATATATAAATGCAAGGCAAGATTCAACTTGCCTCAATGAAGATTTTCTTCTCCTCTTCTTCTTCTTCTTCTTCTTTTTCTTCTTCTTCTTCTTCTTCTTTTTCTTCTTCTTCTTCTTCTTCTTCTTCTTCTTCTCTTTCTCTCGGTTTCTCCTCTGATAGTCTCTCTCTCTCTGTTCTTCCTATATTCCCCTGTACCACTTAGACCCTCATTTCTTATATACAAAGGTCTCTTATTTTGATAATGCATCAGAAGTGGTCAACTCAAGTCTAGCTTTAGTACACATGTCACACATACACAATCTTGTCTGCCACTAAGTCCAATTCAAAGCTTCCCTTCACAAGACTACTTTCTTTCCCTCTTTTTTGTTTCTATCGTGCTTCTATATAAATCTTTTCCATTTGCTACAACAGCCCCTTGATTAAGACAACACATGTCAACCATGCATTTGACCATCCCTAACCTCCAATCAAGCTTAAAAGTTTCTGTCACTTCTTACAACCTGAACCCTTTAACATTAGCCTGCCTCACATGCATCAGACCACTAGCTAATTGCTACAAATCATGCTATGAATAGACTATACATATATATATGTAAATATATATATATATATATATATATATATATATATATATATAACCTATGTGCATCTCTACACATATAACCCTCCAATCTCCTAAAAATTACATTTGAATCCTAAGGAGATGAAGACAAAATAATTCCTAGTTTAGGGGTGTTACACATTTGTTCAATATTTATATATTACAATCAAAATATGATCATCTAGATCATCCATTACAAAAACTTCATCTGGAGACCTCATCCCTCATCTTGAGTATTAGTTATGTATAACAAAAGAAAATTACATGCCAAAGAGATTTAAATGTAAATGACCTCCATTGTCTTGTATCGCGTCTCCATTCACTCAGTACCTGAAAATAAAATGGAGTGAGCTCAACGAGCTCAGCAAGAAACTGCAAAACACTATCATTGCTCAGCAAATTGACCTTACCTTAAATTCCTATATATAAGGACTCGTACAACAATCTTTGTTGATTATATTCACAAATTTTCTTATGATAATTAAACTCTTGTTAATTATCATATTCACAATTTCTTTTACGCATAGGAACTGTATTCTCAACAATTCCTTATTAAGCTAATCATCTAGATTAATTTAACATTAATAACCTCACACGAGCCTTGGGCTCCCCTCAAATAGATGGCATGTTTAGCCAACAAGTGGTGCGCATCGCATAGTCCCGGACTAAGGAAGCTCGCATATGTGGCTAGGCTTGTATGTTTACTCATCCAGATGATCCCGGACCACGTTCACACAATAAAGGAACGCTTCGCCCAATGGCTATAACAAAAAGGTAGTGCACACCCCCTAGGTAGGTCCCTAACCATACGTCAGGAATTCTTTAGGAATTTTTATTTCATTTTCATACATTCAAGCTTTTAAGATTTACCAAATGCTTTTAACATTTAATAAATCAAACATTCTTTAATGTGATCTCTAATCACATTAATTTATCACTTTAGAGTTCACCACATAAAATTTTTCTAAACTTAATAATTTTAGCATAATTAAGTTTATTATGCCAAAATGTACCACTCTAAGATTTTTCGTAATTTTTAGAGCTTAAAAGATATTTTCTCTAATTTTTCTCTAAATTGAAACAAAAGGAGAACAAGCGTTCTTTATACCAACATATAATCGTTTATAATTTATCAAAAAAATTTCACATTTAATAAATTAAATGACCGAGTTGTGTTCGTTCATTATGCTCAAACGTCGCATGTCAGGTTTTAATCATTAGGACCAATCATTTCAACATAACAAGTTCTATGACATTAAAACATATGATTTCAGAATTTTTCGTAATTTATGGAGCATTCAAGAATTTTTCCCTAGAACCAATTATTCTAGCATAATTAGTTCTATCATGCATAAACCTATAATTTTGAAAATCTTTACGTAAATTATGGAGCATTAAAAACATTTTTCTCCAAGTTTTAATTTCAGCCCAAAAAGAAATTTTTTACATTTCTTTTAAATGACATTGGGCTTATTCTTAATTGCGGCTCAGTCCAATGTAAAGCACCATTTATCTCTTTTTAAATGATGCTGGGCCAATTCTTAATTTCGGTCCAATCCAATTCACCAACCACCATATTTCAGCCCACTGTCTAAGCCGAACTTCAAGCCCAATTTAATTAGGCAAGCCCAGTTCCAAACACCAAGCTAAATTAAAATCAATTGAAACTAGACCCAAACAAATTTCAAAGCCTAATGCTATTATCCAGCCCAAACAGAATTCCAACTAACCCATACTTTTTTATTTACGCAGTCCCAATCTTACTGGTTTACATACAACACTATTGTATAAATATCATGTATGAAAATATACAGGAAAAGCTTCTTGTTTAACCTTCAAATTGGTCTCAAATCACAAAGATATTTCCAATGGTTTAAAAAAAATGCAACAGACCACTTAGAGATGTAAGACTAAAACTATGTTAAATTTGTTTCATCCTTAACCCCTACATGACCCAGCACCAACCAGCCGAAAACCCACCATTTACATCAACCTCAAGCATAAATTAACACTCCATCATAACATACAAGGCTCCACCAACTTCAGATGCCAAAAACAAAATATATTGCTTTATGAATGTCGGCACACATAGTTTTACATGTCATAACAAAGAAATTGATCAAGTCATTAATAAAAAAAACCAAGTGGATTTGCATGTGTATATCCAGCCATCACAAGATATATAAATATATATTTATAAAAAAATAAAAATAAATAAATAAAGGCATAAGCCAATCTGGGTCCTTCCATTCGAATTAAATATGTACAGCACTCCTATAATACATGCATAAATGATTTCTCTACAGCACTATACAATATCTATAACTATATACATATACACATGTATGAATATATTTACACTCACAATGAAGATCTCCAAGAACACCTAAGTCTCATGCAACTATCAACACATTAATGACAGATTAATACCCAACAATAGCTATATATATCAATCTATATATATATATATACAACCCAAAGACTAATCAAGCAACTTTTAATCTCAAGATCTAGAATTTATTACCAAACAAAACTTAATCCAGAATTTTCTTGTTAAAATCCCACACTTAAATCAGTTTCAAAATCAAAATTTTTTACCAATTTAAAACATATTTGTCAAGATATATAAATATATATATAGAAGCATAAGGACAAGATTCAACTTGCCTATCTCCTTCTCTTCTTCTTCCCTAGTTCCTAGAACGAACACATTCCTCTATAAAAATGAATTATGAATTGAAGAAAAAAATGAGCATGGTTGTCATGAGATGCAATTGTCATGGTCTCTCATTTAAATTAACTTATTTTGGGTAGAAAACTAGAAAACAAATCATATTATCAAGTAGTTGGTATTGAAACAGTCGTGACATGAAAAAATCAAGTTATCTTCATTTAAATCATGCGAAATAATTGAAGAAGATTATTTAGATTGGTCAAATTTTGTTTGAGGTGAGTATATATCTTTTACATCCCTAAGGTTTATCTTATTATCTCTAGGATGAAACCTTTTGATAAATGACTATGACCTTCCCTATCAGAAGTTAATTACCTATTAAATTACTATTTTTTCCTCGTTAAAAGTATTTTAATGTATGCAAACCTCAACGAAAAATTTGAAATGTCAAAAATGCCAACACTTCCTTTTCTCTTGTTCATCATCTGCATTATTTCATCCTTAATTTTCTTTTCAGCACCAAACATGGCTACATAATCCATCTTAGAACCAGTCATCTCCATACCAGCCCCATTGTTCAACCAATCAACCTAACTATCACTCTGCACTGTTCATCGCCATCAAATCAAAGCAATCCATCACTGTTACTGATCACATCACCGATCATGCCCTATTCTCACCATCAATCTACAACTGAGTGTCATCACCGATTTACGACTGAATAGCCACCAAATTAGGCAAATGATCATCTCCAATTCAACACCAAATCTCACCATCAATTTGGGTAAAATCATCACAACCTATCATCTCCATCGACGATGGTGATCCACGACATCACGTTGGACAAATTGTATGGACTGGCTCCTACATTTTTGGCATATCAATAAATGAGAATACCATTCTCTAGGGCGGTGAAGGCTCCTATTGTGACATTATCTTGGTTATAATCTGATATTCCACCATCGACAAGATGTTGACATTGTCATTGACCCATGCACTGTCCTAGATTCGTAGCCAAAGAGGCTTGCGTCGCTGACCACTGACCTCACCGCCGTGGTGGCGGCGTGGGTTCTGTGGCCATCATATGGTTTTGACTCCTTGAATTCGTCATGCGATCTTAATATATATTTGAATCTGTAAAATTGTGAAATTAAGGGATTGTTTTTGTCGATTTGTTTGGTTGGTCATTGTTGAATATAAGGATATGAAAAGTTAGGGTTTTATTACTTAGATCTTGGTTTAGGGTTAGAATTTGTTTATTAAATAGTTATTTATGGTTGGATCACTTGTATGGATAAGATTTCTGGTTGTGTGTTATAATCCTTATGGTTCACTTAGATGATTTATAATCATTTATATATATATATATATATATATATATATATATATAATTGACATGTATAGGTGGTGGGTGTTTTATGGAATACTATATATCTCAGGATACTATAACTATTATATGATAACTTATTAGTTATAACTTTTACGGGCGATGTCGGCTCCAACCCCAATGGCAATTGGATGTTGTGTATTCACATAAAGTGAATAAGAAATAGAAAGAGGACATTATAAATGAGATACAATATATATATATATATCAGCTGCAAAAAAAATCCTGAAAAGGTGGAAAGTTGGTCGGATTATCGAAAACGAGATGTGCACTTTGAGGGTGATCATAAGTCAGTTCCATTTGGTTATCTTCCAAATTTGTGAGACGGATATACGTTTGTATTGTAAAGCTAGGAATAAAACGTGTACCAGTATGTTATGTAGATCATTTACATTTCAATTGGGGATTTCTATTAATTGATGTATAAATCATGTAAGATACTGTAAATCTTTGGTTGTAATAATTATTTGAATTGTAATTGTTATATTAATCTTCAATTCAACTTTATCTTGTCTTAGAACTGATTTATTTTTGATTAATTTCATACACTATTGCTCTTTGTAAATGATCATTTATACAATATATAACATGTTGGAAGATAAAATAATCTTATGCTTCATTTTTTTATGGTAATGGGACGATAACATAATAGTCATATGCAAGCAAGGTCATGGTCGCGATTGAACATAATCAAGCCCATATCGGTATAACATAATATAATTGATTATCACATGAAGTTGATAGAGATGAGCTTTTAGTGAATTTTACTTATTTTTGTGAAATTTATTGAATTCTTGAAGACCATTTAGCATAAGTAATATTTTTTTATTAAAAAAGTGAATAATTATTTTTTACTAAATCAATGAAATAAATGAATATTTATACATTATATAACATGTTGGAAGATAAAAAATAAATATATATGTAATACATGTCGAAGTAAACCGCGTGAAAAAATGGTGGAAGAACTCCTAGTAAAAATGAGTAATTATTTTTAAAATATTTGTTAAAAGGAAGAAGCTTGTAGTAGTATTTTTGTAATTTGGTTTGAGTGTTTTTTTTCAAATAACACGTGAAGATTCATTCTTATTTATTTTAAATGATGAAAGTTTTACATTATATATATAATTATTGGTCAATTATTATAAAAAAGAAGCAATTGGAATCATTGTTGGAGTGTTTGGATTGAGAAGAATGAGATAGGTTCGACAACTCCTTGCTAGCAATTTTTCGTATATATCAGTTCTATAATTCAAGTTTGCTAGCAATTTTTTGTATATATCAGTTCTATAATTCAGGTTTAGAGGCGGGTTGGTCGGGTTCATAAAACGGGCCGGGCTTGGATTAGGTTCGGGTTAACAAACATACTAACTTGGTACCGGCTTGAAAGCAAATTGGGTTTGAAAATTCTAGCCCGGGCCCATCCTGATATTCAATATGCTCAGCCCAAGTTTGAATTTTTTTTGACTGGGTCGGATTGGACCCACCCGAGTTGCAGCCTACTTCCAGCCGGTGACATTGAAATTCTCTTTATTTAAAAAACTAAGGAACTTTGATATTAAGTTTGTTTATTTGTTTGTTTGACAATCCTCTTATTAAGTATTATGTGTTAAGCCCAATATAAAAACTAAAATAATTTTTCCAAAACTATTTTCTCCAAATATGATATATTGAAACTTCGATTTTAAAGCCTCATTTTAGTCTAAATCTCATTTTCACATTAAACTTAGTTTGAGCATATTTCATCCAATCTTCAAAACTTTTTCTAAATTCACGTATTCATAACAAAATGGGTTTGGAGAGATTAGATGACGAAGCGGCTGAGACAAGTTCATATAGCTTAGGATTTAGAACGAAAAACTATACCATATGTAATACATACAAAAACATGGAACAATGCCATTTTTGTCGTCAAAAAATTCTTTCAGCTATTTACGATGAAAATTCATCGAAATTTTATTCCGTAGTAAATATTCCACAGCTAATACCCTCTTGTATTGTAGTAACATAGTAGTATCCCAGGCCTTATTATCTTTCTTTTTTTTCTTTTCCCTTAATTTGATCCGCTTAACATTCAGATATTGGTGCTAGAAAAATGATATGCGCGCACAGTTTAAAAAAGATGAAATGAAACATTGCTTTACCATTCGAGAAATATATATATATATATATATATATATATATATATATATATATATATATATATATAGTTTGTGCATGAATGATTATGCAATAAGGCAGCAATTGTATATGCCTCAGAACACATTGGATTTATACTCAGCAATAGTTTTTAAAGGTGGATTAAACTGAGCAGTACAAAGGGTATATAACAAAACAGGTCATATAACAGCAAAAACAAAAGACTACGTACTCATGATCGAATTGTACTAATTGATGCAGGTTATAAATGTCAATTAAGTACCCTAAAGTTTCATTTCATAATACTAATACTAATCCTAATAACAAGGATATATTGAAGACTTAAAGATCGAAAGGAAAGCTGCAGTTATTAAATCAAAACTAGTCCTAATCAAAGCCTTAATTATCTAATAGTAACTAGCTAGGGTACTCATATTTTAATTCTAAATAGCTGCATGATCACAACTTATGTTTGATGATCCAGTGCATGTTTGGTCATGCATGCCATGAACAAAACTCTGGCAAGTAGGGCAAGATCGATTGTTTCTCAGCCAGCCTTCGATGCAAGACGGATGAAAAGTGTGTCCACAGATTGGAAGCTCTTGACACCATTCACCTTCATTGAAATCCTCAGAGCATACTACACAAACAGTCTTCGTCGTCGTCGAAGTTTCTTGGTGTATCGCGTCAAGCTGTTCTTCGTGTCTTCGATTTTCCTGTTCCATAAATTGAATGTATAATGGGGGTTGAGCATAATAATAAGATGGAGGACCATAAATTTCATGGCCAATTTTAATATCATGCAATAATGGGTCTACTACTCTTCTCTTAGTTTGCTTTCTTTGGAGTAAGCCAAAGGAAGCAATGCATGAAACATAGCAACAGTAAGCAAAAGCACAAATAAGAATGAGGGACAAAACATCAAGTTTGATAGTAGGAGAAAGCAAGAACTCATCCATGGTATATATCTATATCCTTGGGTGATTACGGTCCTGTATATATACATGTTTATATATATATATATATATAGATATATTGACAGCTTGGTAAAGGATGTTCAATCAAAGATCATAATTGATTCTCTCTCCAATTCACTGAATCATATCAAAGATAATAATGGTAATTCTCCAACCTTATATATATATATATATATATTGACAGCTTGGTAAAGGATGTTCAATCAAAGATCATAATTGATTCTCTCTCCAATTCACTGAATAATACCAAAGATAATAATGGTAATTCACCAGCCTTCAAAGATATAGACAAATCTTTTCTGTTTTGCTACGTAAGCTTCCATATATGTGTGTGATGAACTTACAAGGAATGAGGAAAGGTATTTAATTCAATTCAAACTTCTCCTATGATTTTCCTCACTGCAATGGGTGTCCCTTTCGTGTGATAAAGAAAAAGGAAATAGAAATATATAAGTTTTACATTATATATATAATTATTGGTCAATTATTATCGAAAAGAAGCAATTGGAATCATTGTTGGAGTGTTTGGATTGAGAAGAATGAGCTAGGTTCGACGACTCCTTGCTTGCAATTTTTCGTATATATCAGTTCTATAATTCAAGTTTGCTAGCAATTTTTTGTATATATCAGTTTTATAATTCAGGTTTAGAGGCGGGTTGGTCAGGTTCATAAAACGGGCCGGGCTTGGATTAGGTTCGGGTTAACAAACATACTAACTTGGTACCGGCCCGAAAGCAAATCGGGTTTGAAAATTCCAGCCCGGGCCCATCCTGATATTCAATATGCTCAGCCCAAGTTCGAATTTTTTTTGACTGGGTCGGGTTGGACCCACCCGAGTTGCATCCTACTTCCAGCAGGTGACATTGAAATTCTCTTTATTTAAAAAACTAAGGAACTTTGATATTAAGTTTGTTTGTTTGTTTGAGAGTCCTCTTATTAATTGTTATGTGTTAAGCCCAAGATAAAAACTAAAATAATTTTTCCAAAACTATTTTCTCCAAATATGATATATTGAAACTTCGATTTTAAAGCTTCATTGTAGTCTAAATCTCATTTTCACATTAAACTTAGTTTGAGCATATTTCATCCAATCTTCAAAACTTTTTTCTAAATTCAATTATTCATAACAAGATGGGTTTGGAGAGATTAGATGACGAAGTGGCTGAGACAAGTTTATATAGCTTAGGATTTACAATGAAAATATACCATACGTAATACATAAAAAAGCATGGAATGACACCACTTTCGTCGTCAGGAAATTCTTTCAGCTATTTATGAAAAACAATTTCATCCAAAATTTAATAAATTAGTATTATTCCAAGTAGAAGTGGGAAAGCCTATTGATTTCTGGTGGGAGGAGCGAAAAATTAGAAGAAAGGCTATGGAGTACCCTACAATTTACTACGAATTTTATTCCGTTGCTAATACCCTTGTAATAACATAGTAGTATCATGCCCCTAGGGCTTTGGATGAGTTGGTAAGTTGAGAGGCTTGGGACTACCTTTGTCCAGGTTCGAGACTTACCATCCTCTTTATTCGCTCTGACTGACCTGTTGCAGATGTCTTGGGACAGGCTGCTGCTGCCGTAGTTTGTATTTTGGGATAGGTCCAAAGGGCCCTGCCTAAGGAAGTTATGTGTCACCAAATAAATGAAAAAACATAGTAGTATCATGTTTCTCTACCTTCGGAGAGAGAAGAAAAAATGATGAAATGAAATATGCTGCCAATTTGTGCATGAATGATTTTGCAATAAGGCAGCAATTGTATATGCCTTAGAATATATACATTGGATTTATACTCAGCAATAGTTTTTAAGGGTGTATGTTAGGTAGTATTAGAAGCAGATCACATTGAATTAAACACAGCAGTACAAAGGGTATATAACAAAATAACATCAAAACAAAAGACTACTCATGCTACAGAATAAAATTCGTAGTAAAATGTAGGGTTTAACTACAGATTTTTTACTCCATAGTCTGTCTTTTAATTTTTCGCTCCTCCCACTAGAAATCTTGTCACGCCTCCAAATTTAAATACAAGGAACTCTAGTCCAGTACTTAAATTTGGTGCGTGACTTGAAAAACTACATCCATCATACCATACATTTGTTCAATATTTACATATTACAATCAAAATATGATCATCTAGATCATCCATTACAAAAACTTCCTCTGGAGACCTCATCCTTCATCTTGAGTATTAGTTATGTACAACAAAAGAAAATTACATGCCAAAGAGATTTACATGTAAATGGCCTCCATTGTCCTGTATCACGCCTCCATTCACTCAGTACCTGAAAATAAAATGGAGTGAGCTCAACAAGTTCAGCAAGACACTGCAAAACACTATCATTGCTTAGCAAATTGACCTTGCTTAAATTCCTATATATAAGGACTCATACAACAATCTTTGTTGATTAGATTAACAAATTTTCTTATGATAATTAAACTCTAATTAATTATCATATCCACAATTTCTTTCACACATAGGAACCGTATTCTCAACAATTCCTTATTAAGCTAATCATCTAGATTAACTTAACATTAATAACCTCACATGAGCCCTGGGCTCCCCACAAATAGATGTCATGCTTAGCCAACAAGTGGTGCTCATCGCATAGTCCCGGACTAAGGAAGCTTGCACATGTGGCTGGGCTTGTACGTCTAGTCATCCAGATGGTTCCGGACCATGTCCACACAATAAAGACACGCTTCACCCAATGGCTATAACAAAAAGGTAGTGCACACCCCCTAGGTAGGTCCCTGACCATACCTCAGGAATTCTTTAGGAATTTTTATTTCATTTTTATACATTCAAGCTTTTAAGATTTACCAAATGATTTTAACATTTAATAAATCAAATATTCTTTAATGTGATCTCTAATCACATTAATTTATCTCTTTAGAATTCACCACATAAAATTTTTCTAAACTTAATTATTTTAACATAATTGAGTTTATTATGCCAAAATGTACCACTATAAGATTTTTCGTAATTTTTAGAGCTTAAAGGATATTTCCTCCAATTTTTCTCTAAATTGAAACAAAAGGAGAACAATCGTTCTTTATACCAACATATAATCTTTTATAATTTATTAAAAAAATTCACATTTAATAAATTAAATGACCAAGTTGTGTGCGTTCATTATGCTCAAACGTCGCATGTCGGGTTTTAATCCTTAGGACTAATCATTTCAACATAACAAGTTCTTTTATGTTAAAACATATGATTTCAGAATTTTTTGTAATTTATGGAGCATTCAAGAATTTTTCCATAGAACCAACTATTCTAGCATAATTAGTTCTATCACATGCATAAACCTATAATTTTGAAAATCTTTATGTAAATTATGGAGCATTAAAAATATTTTTCTCCAAGTTTTAATTTCAGCCCAAAACGAAATTCTTTACATTTCTTTAAATGACATTGGGCTTATTCTTAATTGCGGCTCAGTCCAATGTCAAGCCACAATTTATCTCTTTTTAAATGATGCTGGGCCAATTCTTAATTTCAGCCCAATCCAGTTCACCAACCAGAACTTCAAGCCCAATTTAATTAGGCAAGCTCAGCTCCAAACACCAAGCTAAATTAAAACCAATTGAAACTAGACCCAAACAAATTTCAAAGCCTAATGCTACTATCCAGCCCAAACAGAATTCTAACTAACCCATACTTTTTTATTTACGCAGTTCCCAATCCTACTGCTTTATATACAACACTATTGTATAAATATCATGTATGAAATATACAGTAAAAGCTTCTTGTTTAACTTTCAAATTGGTCTCAAATCACAAAGAAATTTTCAATGGTTTAAAAAAAATGTAACAGACCACTTAGAGATGTAAGATTAAAACTATGTTAAATTTGCTTTATCCTTAACCCCTACATGACCCAGCACCAACCAGCCGAAAACCCACCATTTACATCGACCTCAAGCATAAATTAACACTCCATCATAACATACAAGGCTCCACCAACTTCAGATGCCAAAAACAAAAGGACAATATTTGGCTCCAACCCTATGCAAACCAAGTTGGTTCTCTTAGGTTATGTGGCCCAATAAAAGTGTGACACGTGTCTAAAAGAAAAAAAATTAAAAATGGGTATTACCTATTTTTTTACGGGTTGAATCAAATGACAATGTTGGACTCCTAATTTCCAATCAATGCATCTTAACATTTGCCATTATTAAACTTCTCACAAATTTGATACAATAAAACCCAAATTCCAATATCCAAAAATGACATAGATTTAATTAGATTTAAAACAAACCATCATATATATATATATATATATATATATATATTGTTATAGAAATATATATTAATCGTTACAGAAATACCATAAATATATATATCATGTATATATATATTGATTGTTACTGAAATATATATACAATATTGTTACAGAAATACATATGGGTATATGTATATTAATGATGAAAGGGAGAGATAAGGATGGAAGAGAAATACAATTTGGATCAAGACGAGAGAGAAAGATACGCATAAGAGAGAGTTTGTTGCAATGAGAAAGAGCAAAAGAGAGAAATATAAATGAGAGAGATTGTTGTAGATGAGAGAGAATCTGGTTCGGATTACGGGTTAACCTGTTAAAAAAATAGATTTGTTTCATTTTTAACCTCTTTTAATATTTTTATAAATTTGGGACATGTGTCACACTTTTATTGAACCACATCACTTAGAAGAACCAACTTGGTTCGGATAGGGTTGGATCCAAGTATTGTCCAAAACAAAATATATTGCTTTATGAATGTAGGCACACATGGTTTTACATGTCATAACAAAGAAATTGATCAAGTCATTACTAAAAAAACACAAGTGGATTTGCATGTGTGTATCCAGCCATCACAAGATATATAAATATATATTTATAAAAAAATATAAATAAATAAATAAAGGCATAAGCCAATCTGGGTCCTTCCATTTGGATTAAACATGTACAACACTCCTATAACACATGCATAAAGGAGTTCTCTACAGCACTATACAATATCAATAACTATATACATATACATATGTATCAATATATTTACACCCACAATGAAGATCTCCAAGAACACCTAAGTCCCATGCAACTATCAACACATTAATGACAGATTAATATCTAACAATAGCTATATATATCAATCTATATATATATATATATATATATATATATATATATATATATACAACCCGAAAACTAATCAAGCAACTCTTAATCTCAAGATCCAGAATTTATTACCAAACAAAACTTAATCCAGAATTTTCTTGTTAAACTCCCACACTTAAATCAGTTTCAAATCAGAATTGTTACGTCCCAAAATTCGGACCACCGAGACTCCCCCGGACCGACCCGAATCCCGAGTGTGAACTCGTTCATTAAACCCCACCCCCTCATATGTCTCAATTATCGCGGAAGCTAATCATACACATGTAATTATCCATGCGTATACTCATCACTATCCATCCCAATAGGCCTCGCATCGGTCCATGCATCCATGACATTCCATTTCCACTCATAAATCATGAAAAATCATAAAATTTCACACTTTTAAGGTTTTCAAGACTTTGAGGCGCCTCAAAGTCCATTTTGAGTCGCCTGGAACTTCCAGAAGGGTCGAATCCCTTAAAAAAGCACTTTGAGGTGCCTTAAACTCTACTTTGAGGTGTCTCAAAGATTTCCAGGCGCCTCAAAGTCCACTTTGAGTCGCCTCAAATTGCACCTGTCCCGAAATTTTGATAGCACTCCTCAACCTGACTTCAAATGCTAATATCTCACAATCCGTAAGTCTGTTTGACTTGAAATTTTACATGGATCATCCTCAAGATGTCTAATTTCTAACCCAATTTGAATCATTCAAAAATACCAACCACAACTCAAGTTATACTCAAATTAGTGGGGGTAGGACAGATTTTCAACCCTTGCACCAAAACATGCATATCTTTCTCAATATAAATCGAAACAAGGCCCATGACCTATCAAAATGAAGCTAACACAATCCTCTTTCCATATATATATTGTGCAAAATCACAAGTCACAAATGACATACACCAAAAATTTAGATTTAAGTGCATGAAATCGTAAAGCACGAATGATATATGTTTTCGGAATACAAATGGTCTTTACATATTCATATCATGCATATAGTCCATAATCCAGACATGCATTCCAACAAAACAACATAAAGTCTTTAAAGGGACCAAACCACTCCACGCCAATGTACTACTGGGGAGTCTCCATCACCTCCTTTTCATTTCCTGAAAAATGTTAATTCACATGGGATGAGCAACCACAAGTTCAGTAGAAATATTTAAAACATAATTCCACCAACTCCGTGAATACCACATAATCATACATTTGCATTTAACATATTGAGAATTCATGCACACAACACAACCATATCACAAACAAGGTAGAATACAACATGATATGCACAACTCCCTCATCCTTCCCACATATTGGTCTCCAATTCCCGTGGACAACCAATCCCACCTATAGAGGGTTACCTTTACCGGAATACCTCTTGAGGGTTACCTTTACCGGAATACCTCACTACACATCAATCCATGAGGGTACCTTGACCGGAATACCTCACGAGGGTTACCTTTACCGGAATACCTCACGAGGGTTACTTTTACCGGAATACCTCGTCGTTTTACCGAATGGATTCCACCGTTCACATTGCTTGCCTCCCTTACCATACCAATGAAGATGACCCCATAATTTTATCAAACGTACATTCATAATTTGCAACCAATAAGGTATCTAGCAATCACACTTAAACAATTTCCCATTTAGGCATCATATGCATTTACAATGAACATGCTTCACACCTCTACATTTCACATAACCACACATCCTTCACAATGTTTTTAGAGCAATTTATCAAACACATGAAAGTCACCCTCATAATTATACATAAGTCCACCAACATAATTTCACAAATCAATCCCAACATGCTCCTAAATTTCTCTAAGGCATTTATAAGCATACAATCATATCAACCAACATTATGAGCACATTTAATGATATAAAATAGCATGCTTGAACATTGAGGAACATCTATTTACTCTACATAACCAATTGGTTGTCATAGACAACCAATATACTCACAAAAATCTCAGATTTTATGAGTTAAATATCCCTACCTCAAATTGGAAGAGCTTCCAATTGAATTCCCCCAAATCTCACCCAAAAGATCAACCTTCTCCAAAAATGATTTTGGACCGATCAATCTTAAGCTCTCAACGCGTAGATGGTTTCTTCCTTCTTCGGCGAAATCAAACTCTCACCCGAAGCCCCTCAAAATTCATGAAAAAAGGAAGAAGATGAAGATGCTACGTATATATATGTATAGATGCTTACACAGCTGCTGGAACAAGAGAGTGAGAGTGGCTGAGTTCTCATAGCTATTTATAGCCTAAATGACCTACTCATAATTACAAGTATGCCATCACCTTTTCACTAAACCTTCTCGGGCTCATTTTCGGAGTTCCGTAAGTCCGATTGACACGAAATCAATTCCTTTGTGCGTCAAATATTTTATTTAAGCTACTCTCAAAATTTGAGGTCATTCTGAGACTTTTGGATTTTTTGGGCCCACGGGGCCCGCGTCCCTAGGTTGACCGGACCCGAAAAAGTCAACTTTTGCCAAACGCTCTGAAAAGTTCTCCAAACCTTAATTAAGTTCTCTAAACATGCATTTTACATTTAAAACACATATACAATCATTTAATGTCTTAATATGACAATTAAATAGAAATTCAAGAAAATCGGCTAAAAATGGTCACGGTCCTTACAACCTACCCAACTTAAAAGGATTTCATTCCCAAAATCAGAACGCACCTGGAGAAAATAAGTCGGGATACTTAGAACGAACTTCTTGCTCCCGTTCCCACGTAGCCTCCTCAACATTGTGATGATGCCACAATACCTTGACTAAAGGAATGGTCTTTTCCCTCAGAACTTGCTCTCTAGCATCAAGAATCTGTATCGGTCTCTCCTCATAGGTGACATCCTCGTCTACCTCAATGTCTACCCAACTTAGAACATGTGATGGATCAAGTTCGTATTTCTTCAACATCGAAACATGGAACACATTGTGAACGTTCTCCAACTATGGCGGCAAAGCCAACCTGTAGGCCACCGCACCGACACACTCAAGGATCTCAAACAGTTCAATATACCTTGGTGACAGCTTACCACTCTGTCCAAAGCGCATCAATCCTTTTTGTGGTGAAACCTTTAGGAACACGTGGTCTCCCACCTCAAAGGATAATGGTCTCCTCCTCCGATCGGCATAGCTCTTTTGTCGACTCTGAGCTGTCAACAGTCGCTGCCTAATCAATTTAATCTTCTCAGTAGTCTCTTGCACAATGTCTGGTCCTAAGGCTGCGGTCTCGCCCACCTCAGTCTAACAAACTAGAGATCTACAAGGGTCTGCCATATAACGCCTCAAATGGTGCCATCTCAATACTGGCCTGATAACTATTATTGTACGCAAACTCCACAAGTGGCAAATGGTCCTCCCAACCACCACCAAAATCAAGTATACAAGCACGAAACATATCCTCCAATATCTGTATAGTACACTCCGACTGTCCGTCAGTTTGAGGATGGAATGTTGTGCTAAAATGCAACTCGGTGTCCAACACAGCCTGAAATCCCTGCCAAAATCTCGAAGTGAACCGTGGATCCCTATCCGACACAATGGATACTGGAACCCCATGTAATCTCACAATCTGCTCCACATACTGCTTACTGAGCC
Source organism: Cornus controversa (assembly GCA_026545225.1). Taxonomy (NCBI): domain Eukaryota; kingdom Viridiplantae; phylum Streptophyta; class Magnoliopsida; order Cornales; family Cornaceae; genus Cornus; species Cornus controversa. The sequence goes on along the minus strand of CM048853.1, from coordinate 26,278,770 downwards.
TCCTCACATCATCATTCAATCTCATAGGCAAGAAGTGAGCTGTTTTGGTCAACCTATCCACAACAACCCAAACTGTATCATTGCCCTTATTTGATCTCGGGAGATTCGTAACAAAATCCATGGTGATATGTTCCCATTTCCATTCTAACACTGGCAATGGTTGCAACAATCCAGCTGGCTTTTGATGTTCTGCTTTCACTTGCTGACAAGTAAGACATCTCGCTACAAACTGTGCCACATCTTTCTTTATACCTCGCCACCAATATTAGCGCCTTACATTGTGATACATTTTGGTTCCACCAGGATGAACTGCAAAACGAGAATGATGAAATTCCCGTAATACGTCATCACGACAATCCAAAGGAACCGCCATCAACCCTCTGAATCGTAGACCCCCATCGAAATGCAAGGTCCAACCCGCTACGGTTCTACCACCAACGATCTGTGAGCGAATAGACTCTAACTCACTATCTTTCTTTTGTGCCTCAATCACCTTACTCACAAGCATTGGTTGAGCTACCAAGCTAAACAATGTAGCTGGTTCACTATCATCACTAAAATATAATCCCAACTCCGAGAAATCTTCCATCATTTTCCATTCCCGAATGGCTATGCTAGCTAGAGTCCCATGAGACTTTCTGCTCAACACATCTGCCACCACATTTGCTTTACCCGGATGGTATTGCAAATCAAAATTGTAGTCTTCCATGTACTCAACCCATCTCCTCTGCCTTATGTTCAAGTCCTTTTGGGAGAAAAGGTACTTGAGACTCTTGTGATCCGAGTAAACCTCGAATTTCTCACCATACAGGTAGTGTCTCCACCCTTTCAAGGCAAAGATCACTGCTGCTAACTCCAGATCATGCGTAGGATAGTTGTGCTCGTGAGCCTTTAATTGTCTAGACCCATAAGCAACTACTCTATCACATTGCATCAGCACACAACCCAGTTCGCTCCCCGAAGCATCACAATAAATCACATATCCCAAGCCACGCTCGGGTATCACCAAAATAGGAGTTGTAGTTAATCGCTTCTTCAATTCACGAAAAGCCAACTCACATGCTTCATTCCACACAAATTTCACACCTTTACGAGTAAGTCGTGTCATAGGTGCTGCAATACTAGAGAAGTCCTTCACAAACCTCATATAGTAGCCTGCCAACCCAAGAAAACTTTGAATCTCAAAGACACTCTTCGGACTCTCCCAACTCATCACGGCCTCAATCTTAGATGGGTCTACTGAGACTCCACCTTCGGAAACAACATGCCCAAGGAATTTCACCTCTTGGAGCCAAAACTCGCATTTTTCGTACCTAGCGTACAATCAGTGCTCTCTAAGGATCTGCAAAACTGTCCTCAAGTGCAACTCATGCTCTTCCTCCGAAGATGATTACACAAGTATATCATCCACAAACACTACCACAAAAGTGTCAAAGTACTCATAAAATGCGTGGTTCATCAAGTCCATAAATGTCGCCGGTGCATTAGTCAAACCGAAAGGCATTACGAGGAATTCATAATGTCCATAACGCGTACGAAAAGCCGTTTTATGAATATCCTCTTCCTTTACCCTCAATTGATAATAACCTGACCTTAAGTCAATTTTTGAGAAGTAGTGAGCTCCCTTCAATTGATCAAATAGGTCGTCTATCCTCGGCAATGGATACTTATTCTTGATTGTCACATAATTCAACTTTCAGTAATCAATGCACAATCTCAAAGCACCATCTTTCTTCTTAGCAAATAACACCGGTGCTCCCCATGGTGACGCACTCGGTCTAATGAAGCCCTTAGCTTTCAAATCATCCAATTGGCATTTTAGTTCTACCAACTCTGCCGGTGCCATCCGATATGGTGCCATAGAGATGGGTGTCATACCGGGTATAAGATCATTACCAAACTCTACCTCTCTCTTGGGAGGCAAATCTATCAAATCCTCTGGAAAGATATCCACAAATTCACACACCACTGCTGGATATACCTCTCTCAGAACCTCCTCCCCCTCGGCTAAAAGACTAGCCAAGACAAAATTATGTCGCTCACGACTGCTAATGCCATAACATGGTGAAGCATAGGGGTCACTCCGATCTCTCACAAAACAAAAGCAATCGCCCTCGATCGTACAAATCGTCACTCTCCCTCTAAAATAATCAATGGTCGCATGAGACTCTGACAGCCAATCCATTCCAAGAATGATATCAAAACTACTCATATCAAGGAGAATGAAATCAAATTCAAGTGTCCTCCCGGCTATCTCAATAACGCATCCCCGACAAGTCTCTAACCCCAGTGCCCGTGCAAATGATGCAGCAATAAATGAATAAGATGCACCAGAATCAATCAATACACATGCCCAAGAACTATATACCAGAAATATACCTCTAACCACTGAGGGTCCTGGTGAGGTGTCTACGGGTGTCACTGCATAAACCCTACCCTGTGTCTTCTGATCCTGTGCTCCACCAGGCTGAACACCTGACTATTGTGTGGATGCACTAGGGTTAAATCCCCTCACTGGTCTCGCACTCTGTGTAGACATAGCTGGCTGTGGTAGAGGCATAGCTCTATGGCTTGACTGTGCAGTCGCGGTCTGAGCTGGCCTCTGTTAAGCGCTCTGTCCACTTCTAGTATACCCACTCTGCTGTGGGCACTCTCTCCTCATGTGCCCTTGTTGACCATAACCAAAGCATGTCACCTTGATAGGCTGTAGCATAGGATAATTTGTCTTGATGTGTCCCGGTTGCTTACACTGGTAACACACCCTCTCTGGTCTAGCAGATGTCAAAGACAAGGGAATAGTAGGGGTAGAACGTGCCATAGGCTGTCCCACTGAACCCACTGAATGAGAAGGACCACCTTTGAATTTCTTCCTTGCATGTCCCTCTGAAGCCACTGTCAAAGCCTTGTTTTGCCCCGATGCTTCTCTCTTTTATTGCCTATCTTTCACTTCAGCCTCTGCCGTCAAGGCCTTCTCTACCGCTTCGGCATATACCTTCAATCCCAGAATTGACACATATGGCCTCACCGAATGATGAAGGCCATTAATGAACCTCCATGTCTTCTCCTCTTCATCTCTCATCACTTCGGGTGCGAAGCGTGAAAGGGAAATAAACTTGTTTTCATACTCGGTCACGGTTATGCCGTCATGAACAAGTTCCTCAAACTCCTTCCTCAAAGCCCTCCTCTTTGGTTTAGGAAAGTAATGCTCAAGGAATAGAGTCTTGAACTCTTCCCAAGGCATCGTCTCAACATCATATCGGTCATTCATCGACTTCCACCAAAGTTCTACTCCACCCGAAAACAAGTACGTGGCAAGAATGACTTTCATGCCATCATCGGGTGTAGACATCATCTTCAAGTGTTTCTCTATTTGCTCCAACCAATTATTCGCTATCAACGGATCCGAACATCCCTCAAAGCTAGGAGGCATCAACTTCTTAAATCGAGTGAAGAATTTGAACCTCTTTTCAACCTCATTTTCTACTGGTTGCACCGCCGGTTGCTCTTCATTAGCGGTCGTCCTAACAAAATTGCGGAGTGCCGCGGTCATGTTAGCAACCAAACGATCTCCCTCTGGAACACCACCCCCAACTCCTCCTCCAAGACGTCTAGGTGGCATGTTTCGATCAATTCAAAAAATGATTCAACACAACAAGTTATCACATGTTTTGTGTTCAACATGATCAACCATTACACAACATAACCACATGTTATCATTTGCATACGGAACATATAAACATGCTTTACAAAACATATTTAATCACATAAACATGTTCTCAAGTCAACATATAACATATATGCATGTTATCACAAAAATATGTTCTCAATTCAACACATAACATACAATACATGTTATCACATAGCACTTAACATATTATCATGTAAGCGCATTCCACATGCACATAAGTTTTCTAATTAACTATGTCATGTCTACACGCGTTTCTAGATTAACAAACTCAAAGTTCAAACCTATCATGAAACTACAAGTGACCCATCCATTACCCGTCGCCCCTAGGTATTCGACCAAGTGCTCTGATACCATTCCATCACGCCCCAAAATTCGGACCGCCGGGACTCCCCCGAACCGACCCGAATCCCAGGTGTGAACTCGTTCATTAAACCCCAATGAACCCCCCTCATATGTCTCAATTATCGCGGAAGCTAATTATACACATGTAATTATCCATGCGTATACTCATCACTATCCATCCCAATAGGCCTCGCATCGGTCCATGCATCCATGACATTCCATTTCCACTCCTAAATCATGAAAAATCATAAAATTTCACACTTTTAAGGTTTTCAAGACTTTGAGGAGCCTCAAAGTCCATTTTGAGTCACCTGGAACTTCCAGAAGGGTCGAATCCCTTAAAAAAGTACTTTGAGGCACCTCAAACTCCACTTTGAGGCATCTCAAAGATTTCCAGGCGCCTCAAAGTCCACTTTGAGTTGCCTCAAACTGCACCTGTCCCGAAATTTTGATAGCATTCCTCAACCTGACTTCAAATGCTAATATCTCACAATTCGTAAGTCCGTTTGACTTGAAATTTGACATAGATCATCCTCAAGCTGTCTAGTTTCTAACCCAATTTGAATCATTCAAAAATACCAACCACAACTCAAGTTATACTCAAATTAGTGGGGGTAGGTCAGATTTCCAACCCTTGCACCAAAACATGCATATCTTTCTCAATATAAATCGAAACAAGGCCCATGACCTATCAAAATGAAGCTAACACAATCCTCTTTCCATATATATATATTATGCAAAATCACAAGTCACAAATCACATACACCAAAATTTTAGATTTTAGTGCACGAAACCGTAAAGTACGAATGATACATGTTTTCGGAATACAAATGGTCTTTACATATTCATATCATGCATATGGTCCACAATCTGGACATGCATTCCAAAAAAATAACATAAAGTCTTTAAAGGGACCAAACCACTCCACGCCAATGTACTACTGGAGAGTCTCCATCACCACCTTTCCATTTCCTGAAAAATGTTAATCCACATGGGATGAGCAACCACAAGCTCAGTAGAAACATTTAAAACATAATTCCACTAAGTCCGTGAATACCACATAATCATACATTTGCATTTAACATATTGAGAATTCATGCACACAACACAACCATATCACAAACAAGGTAGAATGCAACATGATATGCACAACTCCCTCATCCTTCCCACATATTGGTCTCCAATTCCCGTGGACAACCAATCCCACCTATAGAGGGTTACCTTTACCGAAATACCTCTTGAGGGTTACCTTTACCGGAATACCTCACTACACATCAATCCATGAGGGTACCTTGACCGGAATACCTCACGAGGGTTACCTTTACCGGAATACCTCGCCGTTTTACCGAATGGATTCCACCGTTCACATTGCTTGCCTCCCTCACCATACCAATGAAGATGACCCCCACAATTTTATCAAACGTACATTCATAATTTATAACCAATAAGACATCTAGCAATCACACTTAAACAATTTCCCATTTAGGCATCATATGCATTTACAATGAACATGCTTCACACCTCTACATTTCACATAACCACACATCCTTCACAATGTTTCTAGAGCAATTTATCAAACACATGAAAGTCACCCTTATAATTATACATAAGTCCACCAACATAATTTCACAAATCAATCCCAACATGCTCCTAAATTTCTCTAAGGCATTTATAAGCATACAATCATATCAACCAACATTATGAGCACATTTAATGATATAAAATAGCATGCTTGAACATTGAGGAACATCTATTTACTCCACATAACCAATTGGTTGTCATAAGCAACCAATATACTCACAAGAATCCCAGATTTTATGAGTTAAACATCCCTACCTCAAATTGGAAGAGCTTCCAATTGAATTCCCCCAAATCTCACCCAAAAGATCAACCTTCTCCAAAAATGATTTTGGACCTATCAATCTCAAGCTCTCAACGCGTAGATCATTTCTTCCTTCTTTGGTAAAATCAAACTCTTACCCGAAGCCCCTCAAAATTCATGAAGAAAGGAAGAAGATGAAGAAGCTATGTATATATATGTATAGATGCTTACACGGCTGCTAGAACAAGAGAGTGAGAATGGCTGAGTTCTCATGGCTATTTATAGCCTAAATGACCTACTCATAATTACAAGTATGCCATCACATTTTCACTAAACCTTCTTGGGCTCATTTTCGGAGTTCCGTAACTCCGATTGACACGAAATCAATTCCTTTGCACGTCAAATATTTTATTTAAGCTACTCTCAAAATTTGAGGCCATTCTGAGACTTTTGAATTTTCTGGGCCCACGGGGCCCGCGCCCCTAGGTTGACAGGACCCGAAAAAGTCAACTTTTGCCAAACACTCTGAAAAGTTCTCCAAACCTTAATTAAATTATCTAAACATGCATTTTACATTTAAAACACATATACAATCATTTAATGTCTTAATATGACAATTAAATGGAACTTCAAGAAAATCGACTAAAAATGGTCACGGTCCTTACAAGAATTTTCTACCAATTTAAAACATAGTTGTTAAGATATATAAATATATATATATAGAAGCATAAGGACAAGATTCAAATTGCCTGTCTCCTCTTCTTCTTCCCTAGTTCCAAGAACAAACACATTCCTCTATAATAATGAACTATGAATTAAAGACAAAAATGAGCATGGTTGTCATGAGATGCAATTGTCGTGGTCTCTCATTTAAATTAACTTATTTTGGGTAGAAAACTAGAAAAAAAATCATATTATCAAGTTGTTGGTATTGAAACAGTCATGACATGAAAAAATCAAGTTTTCTTCATTTAAATCATGCGAAATAATTGAAGATGATTATTTAGATTGGTCAAATTTTGTTTAAGGTGAGTATCTCTTACACGCCTGAGGTTTATCTTATTATCTCTCGGATGAAACCTTTTGTTAAATGACTATGACCTTCCCTATCAGAAGTTAATTACCTATTAAATTACTATTTTTTCCTCGTTAAAAGTATTTTAATGTATGCAAACCTCAACGAAAAATCTAAAATGTCAAAAATGCAAACACTTCCTTTTCTCTTGTTCGTCATCTGCATTATTTCATCTTTAATTTTCTTTTTCAACACCAAACATGGCTACATAATCCATCTTAGAACCAGTCATCTCCATACCGGCCCCATTGTTCAACCAATCAACCCAACTATCACTCTGCACTGTTTATCGTCATCAAATCGAAGTAATCCATCACTGTTACTGATCACGTCTCCGATCATGCCCAATTCTCGCCATCAATCTACAACTGAGTGTCATCACCGATTTACAACTGAATAGCCACCAAATTAGGCAAATGATCACCTTCAATTCAACATCAAATCTCACCATCAATCTGGGTAAAATCATCACAACCTATCATCACCATCGACGATGGTGATCCACAACATGACATTGGACAAATTGTATGGACTAGCTCCTACATTTTTGGCATATCAAGAGACGAGATACCATTCTCTATGGCGGTGAAGGCTCCTATTGTGACACTATCTTGGTTGTAATCTGATATTCCACCATCGACAAGATTGACCCATGCACCGTCCTAGATTCGTAGCCAAAGAGGCTTGCGTCGGTGACCACGTACTGACCTCACCGCCGTGGTGGCAGCGTGGGTTCTGTGGCCATCATATGGTTTTGACTCAATATATATTTGAATTTGTAGAATTGTGAAATTAAGGGATTATTTTTGTCAATTTGTTGGGTTGGTCATTGTTGAATATAAGGATATGAAAAGTTAGGGTTTTATTACTTAGATCTTGATTTAGGGTTAGAATTTGTTTATTAAATAGTTATTTATGGTTGGATCGCTTGTATGGATAAGATTTCTGGTTGTGTGTTATAATGGTTCACTTAGATGATTTATAATCATATATATATATATATATATATATATATATATATATATAATTGACATGTATAGGTGATGGGTGTTATATGGAATAGTATATATCTTGGGATACTATAACTATTATATGATAATTTATTATTTATAACTTTTATGGGCAAAGTCAGCTCCAACCCCAATGGCAATTGGATGTTGTGTATTCACATAAAGTGAATAAGAAATAGAAAGAGGACATTAGAAATGAGATACAATATATATATATATATATATATATATATATATATATATATATATCAGCGATAAAAAAAATCCTAAAAAGGTGGAAAGTTGGTCGGATTATCGAAAACGAGATTTGCACTTTGAGGGTGATCATAAGTCAGTTCCATTTGGTTATCTTCCAAATTTGTGAGATAGATATACATTTGTATTGTAAAGCTAGGAATAAAACATGTACAAATATGTTATGTAGATCATTTACATTTCAATTGGGGATTTCTATTAAAGGATGTATAAATCATGTAAGATAGTGTAGATCTTTGGTTGTAATAATGATTTGAATTGTAATTGTTATATTAATCTTCAATTCAACGTTATCTTGTCTTAGAACTAATTTATTGTTGATTAATTTCATACATTATTGCGCTTTGTAAATGAGCATTTATACAATATATAACATGTTGGAAGAGAAAATAATCTTATGCTTCATTTTTTTATGGTAATGGGACGATTACATAATAGTCACATGCAAGCAAAGTCGTGGTCGCGATTGAACATAATCAAGCCCATATCGGTAACATAATTGATTATCATATGAAGTTGATAGAGATGAGCTTTTAGTGAATTTTACTTATTTTCGTGAAATTTATTGAATTCCTGGAGACCATTTAGAATAAGTAGTATTCTTTTATTAAAAAAGTGAATAATTATTTTTTACTAAATCAATGAAATAAATGAATATTTATACATTAGATAACATGTTGGAAGATAAAAAATAAATATATATGTAATACATGTCAAAGTAAACCGTGTGAAAAAATGGTGGAAGAACACCTAGTAAAAATGAGTAAGTATTTTTGAAGTATTATTAAAAAAGAAGAAGTTTGTATTAGTATTTTTGTAATTTGGTTCGAGTGTTTTTTTTCGAATAACATGTGAAGATTCATTCTTATTTATTTTAAATAATGAAAGTTTTACATTATATATAATTATTGGTCAATTATTGTCAAAAATAAGCAATTGGAATCATTTTTGGAGTGTTTGGATTGAGAAGAATGAGCTAGGTTCGACAACTCCTTGCAAGCAATTTTTTGTATATATCAGTTCTATAATTCAAGTTTGCTAGCAATTTTTTGTATATATAAGTTCTATAATTCAGGTTTAGAGGGCGGGTTGGTCGGGTTCATAAAACGGGCCGAGCTTGGATTAGGTTTGGATTGACAAACATACTAACTCGGTATCGGCCCGAAAGCAAATTGGGTTTGAAAATTCCAGCCCGGGCCCATCCTGATATTCAATATGCTCAGCCCAACTTTTAATTTTTTTTTGCTGCGTCGGGTTATACCCATCTGAGTTGCAGCCTACTTCCAACCGGTGACATTGAAATTCTCTTTATTTAAAAAACTAAGGAACTTTGATATTAAGTTTGTTTGTTTGTTTGAGAGCCCTCTTATTAGTTGTTATATGTGTTAAGTCCAAGATAAAAACTAAAATAATTTTTCCAAAACTATTTTCTCCAAATATGATATATTGAAACTTCGATTTTAAAGCCTCATTTTAGACTAAATCTCATGTTCACATTAAACTTAGTTTGAGCATATTTCATCCAATCTTCAAAACTTTTTCTAAATTCACGTATTCATACCAAAATGGGTTTGGAGAGATTAGATGACGAATTGGCTTAGACAAGTTTATATAGCTTAGGATTTACAACGAAAATATATTCCCTATGTAATACATACAAAAACATCGAACAACACCATTTTCGTCGACAGGAAATTCTTTCGGCTATTTACGATGAAAATTTTCATCGAAATTTTATTCAGTAGTAAATATTCCACAGCTAATACTCTCTTGTATTGTAGTAACATAGTAGTATCCCAAGGCCTTATTATCATTTTTTTTTTCTTCTTTTCCCTTAATTTTATCCGCTTAACATTCAGATATTGGTGCTAGAAAAATGATATGCGCGCACAGTTTAAAAAAGATGAAATGAAACATTGCTTTATCATTCGAGATATATATATATATATATATATATATGAAATGAAATATGCTGCCAATTTGTGCATGAATGATTATGCAATAAGGCAGCAATTGTACGTATATGCCTCAGAACACGTTGGATTTATACTCAGCAATAGTTTTTAAAGGTGGATTAAACTCAGCAGTACAAAGGGTATATAACAAAAGACGTTATATAACAGCAAAAACAAAAGACTACGTACTCATGATCGAATTGTACTAATTGATGCAGGTTACAAATGTCAATTAAGTACCCTAAAGTTTCATTTCATAATACTAATACTAATCCTAATAACAAGGATATATTGAAGACTTAAAGATCGAAAGGAAAGCTGCAGATATTAAATCAAAACTAGACCTAATCAAAGCCTTAATTATTTAATAGTAACTAGCTAGGGTACTCATATTTTAATTCTAAATAGCTGCATGATCACAACTTATGTTTGATGATCCAGTGCATGTTTGGTCATGCATGCCATGAACAAAACTCTGGCAAGTAGGGCAAGATCGATTGTTTCTCAGCCAGCCTTCGATGCAAGACGGATGAAAAGTGTGTCCACAGATTGGAAGCTCTTGACACCATTCACCTTCATTGAAATCCTCAGAGCATACTACACAAACAGTCTTCGTCGTCGTCGAAGTTTCTTGGTGTATTTTGTAAATAAGTTGCGATGGCTGCTGGTTTATGCTCATCGCGTCAAGCTGTTCTTCGTGTCTTCGATTTTCCTGTTCCATAAATTGAATGTATAATGGGGGTTGAGCATAATAATAAGATGGAGGACCATAAATTTCATGGCCAATTTTAATATCATGCAATAATGGGTCTACTACTCTTCTCTTAGTTTGCTTTCTTTGGAGTAAGCCAAAGCAAGCAATGCATGAAACATAGCAACAGTAAGCAAAAGCACAAATAAGAATGAGGGACAAAACATCAAGTTTGATAGTAGGAGAAAGCAAGAACTCATCCATGGTATATATCTATATCCTTGGGTGATTACGGTCCTGTATATATACATGTTTATATATATATATATATATAGATAGATATATTGACAGCTTGGTAAAGGATGTTCAATCAAAGATCATAATTGATTCTCTCTGCAATTCACTGAATCATATCAAAGATAATAATGGTAATTCTCCAACCTTATATATATATATATATATTGACAGCTTGGTAAAGGATGTTCAATCAAAGATCATAATTGATTCTCTCTCCAATTCACTGAATAATACCAAAGATAATAATGGTAATTCACCAGCCTTCAAAGATATAGACAAATCTTTTCTGTTTTGCTACGTAAGCTTCCATATATGTGTGTGATGAACTTACAAGGAATGAGGAAAGGTATTTAATTCAATTCAAACTCCTATGATTTTCCTCACTGCAATGGGTGTCCCTTTCGTGTGATAAAGAAAAAGGAAATAGAAAACAATGTAATGAAGCATAAAAGGCAGGGGAAAAATAAAAGGCAAAGGAAGAAAAACATCATATTAATTTTTTTATTTTTATTTTTTGAAATTTTGGTGCAAAGGCTCCTTTGTTAAATTAAGAGAACTACAATTGGAAAATGATTTCATAGAGTTAAGTTTTTCTCTTCTCATCTTTTAATTTCTAAAAGTTCTCTATTAAAATAAAAAAATCTTTTCTTAATTTTCTTAAAGAACTATATATCATAATTTTTATTTAAGTGAAATTAAACTTTCTTTTGATTTTTAATATAATTAATTTTTTTTCAAATAGGTTTTATTCATTAATATAATGTTTGTTTCCAACTCAAATACTTTTTTAATATTTCTCTAAGTAATCTATTATTAACAACTTCTTCCCAACTTATCTAATCCCGTAACTTTTATTATCCTAATCACATGCATTTGATTGATACTCTCTAAATCATTATATTGAATCCTAAACTTTTCTACTTCTAAAATAAATATTGATAAATTGATTCAATAAGAAAAAATAATATTTTAGAATGTGAGAAAGAAGTTGCAATTTGGAGCCAAGAATTCTAACCTTATCAAATAAGGACAATAAGGGTATTAAAAATATAAGAATCAAAGATTATATAGTAGAGGGATACTTTTGTAATTTTACTTTACAAAAAGATGAGTGAAGTGCCAAGGATATTGGTGGAGTGCCAATATCAATTCCCCAAAATTTATTTGAAATTAATATTGGTATTCTTTAAATTTAGTATTTGAAAACTTGTATAATATCAATATAGAAGTCCCTGTTTCTTAATGTTTTGTTTTATTAAGTAATTGAAAATAGTTTTTGAAGCACTAGGAAGGAATTCTTTTATTGAAAAAGAAAATTAGGTTTTACCTTTTCATAACAATTACGATCCAATTAGGATAAAAATAATAGAATTCATTTAATTTATGACAATTTTTTGTGGCCTAATTACAAATATACCAATTTTTAAATAGTGTAGTACCTATGTTACAACAATAGAAGAGGGTAATAGCAACGGAATATTTACTACGGAATAAAATTCGTAGTAAAATGTAGGGTTTAACTACGGATTTTTTACTCCATAGTCTTTCTTTTAATTTTTCGCTCCTCCCACCAGAAATCTATAGGCTTTTCTCACTTCTACCTAGAATAATAATAATTTATTAAAATTTTCATGGAAATTTTTGTGGTGATGAAAATGGCATCATTCAATGTTTTTGTATGTATTACATATGGTATATTTTCATTGTAAATCCTAAGCTATATAAACTTGCCTCGGCCACTTTGTCATCTAATCTCTCCAAAACCACTTTGATATGAATACGTGAATTTAGAAAAAGTTTTGAAGATAGAATGAAATATGCTTAAACTAAGTTTAATGTGAGAATGTGATTTACACTAAAATGAGGCCTTAAAATTGAAGTTTCAATATATACTATTTGGAGAAAATAGTTTTGGAAAAATTATTTTAGTCCTTAAAATCAAAGTGTTTCAATATGTAATCTTTAGAGAAAATAGTTTTTAAAAAATAATCTTCAAAGACCCTTTTCAATGGTTACTCTGTAAGGATCTACCTTACCATGATTCAAAGGATCACGAGTTGCCTGCGGAATGGAAAATTATAGAATACCATGGAATTCAATGTATAGCAGTAATCTCGTCACTAGTAACTCACTATTTAGTATTATTTTTTAAAATAGTGTGAAATAGACATTTATGCAATTCCTATGAATGGAATCCCATAATTACCACTTTCTTTAACAAAATTTTTATTTTATCTTTATCCTTGGTAATTGTTTAAATGGTAGTTGTTTTGAGAAAATGAGCCTAGGGATTTTAGACAAAACACATGTTGGGCCTTGTGCACTAATTTTTTCCTACATCACCCATGTAGGAGAAGACATTGCTATTAAATAGAATAAATATAGTGTTTTGTCTTTCTTGGAGAGGCATAACAATAAGATGAGATGGAAGAATTAGAATTGAAAGTTGGGGGTAAAATCAGTAAACCCCCTTATACTATGTATATTCATCATATACCCTCTTAAACTAACAAATTATCTTCAGAACTAACAAAATTGATCACATAAGTCATTTATGTTACGGAACTGTTACATATTTTGTAAATTGACTAACCTACCATGGTCATTTAGTTAATTCACTAAACCCTCCTACACTATGACCTTGTTTGGATTAGCTTTTGAAAAGTGATTTTCGGCTTTTCAAGCTCAAAAGTCGTTTTAGAGAGTGTTTGGATTGGTAAGGCAGAAGAGTTTCGGAGTCCAAAAAAAGCGTTTAAATGAAACTGGGGGTACCAGCTTCCTGATTTAGCTTCTACTTCTCTTTTTCTTCTGCGTAAAAGTCAAAGTAAAAGTTGTGCCAAACAGGTCCTATATATCTTTATCATTTTTTATTTCTCCGGTCTATGCTGCTAAATCAACAGTGGATAGAAGACTGTTGTGAAGTACCATTTCCTCTTATTCTCAAAATATTACTGAACCTTGGTTACTTTTGGGTGGCTTTACATATCCTGGACATTTCAAAATGCAATATACTAATGACTCTTGGACTTGGTGTAATAGACTTTCCATTGGAAGGAGAATCTTAGCTAAGTTAGACTAGGTGCACAATCAATTTCCTATTTCGAAGGTTTTTCTTGCTTCTCCCTCTTGTTTAAAATTTGTACACACAAATTTTGAGTCAACAATCAAGAACTCATCACATAGAACAGATAATTGATTGTATTGATTTCAATATGAAATGAGTACAACTCTATGAAAATATTTACAAAATAAAGAAAATTCTCTGATTCAATCTCTTTGATGATCCAGATTCACTGCTAGAGGTTGGTCTTGAATTGGGGTCAAACTTTAGTGAAGAACGGCACACCGGTGATGTGCTTCCCTCAAAACCTTGGATGCTTTGGATCTTCAGTTAAGAAACCGGTAGAGCTCCAGACTCCTATTAGAGTCTTCTAATTCTTCCTTTTTTCTCAACCCATCTACCTCTATTTATAGACTCCATAAAAGGGCAAAACAATTGCTTTTGCCACTCTTGATAATTATCCAATTTATAATTTTTTATTTATATGATAATTATCATTTATAATATTTATTTCAGTTATATATTTTTTTATTAGAAATAATTATCTTATATCTAATTAATCCATTTTCAAGTGGGCTCAAGCTAGTTGGATAATTTGAGTTAGCCCATGACCTATTTTTTTTGTAATGTAGGCTTTGAATTGTCTGACTGATTGGCCCATGTTTTAAGACAAACCAAACCCAAATTGTACTGTGGATCCACCATGCAATTTTTTAGTGTCTATAGGGCCCACCAAGCCCCTTGTGTTTAATTACTCCATGTGTTTAATTGCTGGAACCATTTCTAGCGATTGGGCTAGCTTTTGAGGCCACACTGGTCTCGCCAAAATGGTGGGGCCCATGCGGCCTTCGGACCAGCTGTCCTGCACATGGGTTCACTTTTTTTTTTAATTTAACCTTGTTGTTTAGGTGGTTTTTTTTTTTTTTTTTTTTGGTCTTGATGTGTTGTATTTTTTTTTAATATAAGGGCCTGTTTGGCACCTGACTGAAAGCCAAAAAATGACTTTTTTGTTGTTTTTTTAATTAAAAAATGTACATGGTTGCAAATATAGCTGTTTAGGCATTGTTGACAATGCCTAAACGGTAATATTTGCCCCAAAAGTGTTTATATATATATATATATATTTCCCTAAAAATATATATTTTTTGCTTTTCCTTTATTTTTAATTCATAGGATATTGTATTGGTCTAAAAATATTAATAAAATTTATTAAAATATAATTATTTTTGTCTAGCGAAAATTTGGAATCCAATGTAGATCTTTCGAATCCGTAAGCTAAAATCTTAAAATTTCAAACACTAACATGGCTCTCCAAAACACTAACGTAGCTTTCCCAAATTTTTGACATAATTGGAGAGCCAAATTTTGAAGATGCCAATGGAGATGCTCTTAGATAGAGAGAGTCTTTTGTGACTATTTATCTAATAATATTAATGAAATTAACGGAAAGATAAAGAAGATACGCTTCTTGTGTTATTTTTCTTTCCTTTTCCTTTTTGGTGAAGTATCTCAATATTAAAAATGTTTTGAGTCCCAATGTTGCTTTCACAACAAGATCATTGAACAATTTGTCAGAACAATTGCTAATTTACAATTTTCAACAAAATGAAAATGGAGATTTTTTTTTATCATGATAACACTTTATATGATTTATAGGTAATATGTCATATGTCAATAGCGGTAATCAAGGCGGGACGTGAATTAATTTTAGGTAGATAACCAACGGTAAAACTTATATAAATATTCTTGATCAATTCTCGTTTAATCGGAGAGAATCAATGTGACGGAGCGCATTTATATAGGATTAAAACAAGATGCTACATGTTAATAAAAATTTGACCAAAAAATATAGATAAATTAATTAACATGACTATAAAAAAATTGCTAATGCTTCAAAAACTATTTAATTATTATCTTGAACCGTGATACACAAGGAATATCGGTTAATAAAACAAAACATTGAGAATTAGGGACTTCTAAATTGATATTATAGAAAATTCCAAATATTAAAATTTGAAAATTTCCAATATTTCAAATTAATTTTAGTAAGTACACGCACGATAACATTTTGGTTTGAACTCTTATTCTCCATTTTTGCTATTTCCTTTTTCTTTTATCACACGAAAGAAACACCCAGTGTAGTGTAGGGATAACTTTTCCCATGCTAACAAATAATTACACCAAGGAATCCAAAGAAAAAAATGCTATAAATATTTTTACTTTCTTCTTTGAAGTACTTTTCCTCATTCCTTGTAAGTTCATCACACTTATGAAAGGTTATGTAGCAGGGTAGGAATTTAATAGAGCAAAAATGGTAAATTACAGGGTTTGAGATCAATCTTTTAACAGAAAAGATTTGTCTATATCTTTAGAGGTTGGTGAATTATCATTATTATCTTTGGTATGACTCAGCAAATAATAGAGAGAATCAATTACGACCTTTGATTGAACAACCTTCACCAAGCTGTCAATATATATATATATAAACAGCATGCATGCATAACCCTAATCACCTAAGGACTTCATGGATGAGTTCTTGCTTTCTCCTACTATCAAACTTAATGTTTTGTCCCTCATTCTTATTTATGGCTTTGCCTATTGTTGCTATGTTTCATGCATTGCTTGCTTTGGATTTCACCAAAGAAAGCAGAGAAAGAGAAGAGTAGTCCCACTACATGATATTAAAATTGGTTATGCCATTTATGGTCCTCCATCTTATGTTCAAGCCCCAATATTACCCCCAATGTGTGTTCAGTCGCTAATGGAACAGAAGAATCGAAGACATGAACAGCTTGAGGCGACGACCAAAAACCAGCAGCCACCAGAAGTCATTTACAGAAGACACCAAGAAACTGCGATGACGACTGCTTGTGCACTATGCTCTGAGGATTTCAATGAAGGTGAATGGTGTCAACAGCTTCCAATCTGTGGACATACTTTTCATCCGTCTTGCATCGAAGGCTGGCTGAGAAACAATCTGACTTGTCCCACTTGCCGGAGTTGTGTCCTCGGTGGAATGCATGACCAAACATGCACTGGATCATCAACATAAGTTCTCATGCTCCTGTTTAGAAGATATGAGTACCCTAGTTACTATTACATAAGGGTTTAATTAATTAGGTCTAGTTTTGATTTAATGTCTGCAGTATTTATTTTCATCTTGGAAAATGATACATAGTCGAGAGTCAGACAAATTTGACTGTTTATGTGAGTGAGAATGAGGATGACATTATCATGATATCATTCTCCACTTACATAAATACAGTCGACTATGTATCACGACCCATCTTTAGTTTTCAATGCATATTATTTTTTTCAAAAATTACTCTTCCGTCTGGTATTATTATTATTATTAGTGCTATGAAATAAAACTTTAGGGTACTTGACATTTATAACCTGCATCAACCAGCTAGCTAGATCGAATTAGTACAATTCAATCATGAGCACTGTCTTTTGTTTTTGCTGTTATTTTGTTATATAACCTTTGTACTAAAAATTACAAATCCAATGTGGTCTGAGGCATATACAATTCTTGCCTTGATGCATAAAAATTCAGGCACAAATTGGCAGCATATATATTTCATTTCATCTTGTCAAAACTGACCGTGCACACTCACACATTTTTCTACCATCGATAATCTCAATGTTTTTTTTTCCGGTAAATAATTAATTTTTCGGTAAATGAAAATCTAAATGTTTAGCGAATCAAATGTAAGGGAAAAAAACAAATAATAAGGCCTTAGAATGCAAAACTAAAATATTTTCA
This sequence comes from Cornus controversa, assembly GCA_026545225.1. Taxonomy (NCBI): domain Eukaryota; kingdom Viridiplantae; phylum Streptophyta; class Magnoliopsida; order Cornales; family Cornaceae; genus Cornus; species Cornus controversa. The sequence goes on along the minus strand of CM048853.1, from coordinate 26,260,808 downwards.
ATGCCAATATCACAAGAAAATAAAATTGAGCAAGATAAATTAGTTTTTATTTTTCAAAAGAGAGAATGAATCATTCCGACACAAGCATATCATACAAAACAATAACCGCAAGCATGTCATACAAAACAACAACTAAGTATTCGATTAAATTGACTATTTATCTCTTGAAGTTTCATATCTATATTGGCATAAAACAACTCAACATGATAATAGAAAGAATGATTAGGCTAGTGCCAAAAATTTTGGTGGGGGAATATTTTTATAGTGGGGCTTTTCATAAATTTAGTGACGGCACATTTAAAATTTTACAAAATATATGGGTGTATAATAGAAATAAAAAAAATGTCTTTTGCTTGAACCATTCAACCTCGCAAAGTCAATTGGAATGTGCTACAATATAAAATGATATTCACAAAACAAGTTTATGAAGTTTTCACACAATTTATTTTTGAAGAAGTTTAGACTGTGAGGCTTCATGGTGGACGATGAACAAGCGTGCATGAAGTAATTTTTGCATTCAAATGATTCAATTAAACTGGGTAATGCAAACCACTCCCCCTAGTGATATTTTTTAGTCCCACTTAGCTGCGAAGGGAAAGCATGGCCCACTTCCCCTCGAAATAAAGGGTTCAATTTAGGTCAAATTCAGTCAAAGGTAGAGAATATTAAAAAGTTTGATTGGAGGCAGAGGAGTTTTCTGATTCTAAAATTCTTTTCATTTAAAAGACCTTTAAAGAATCCCTTCTATTTGTAGTAGGTCCTCAAAACTGAGGTCAAAATTTCCACAATAATAGTCACCAGAGAGTATAAGTCTAGGTGGGAATCCAAGCTGTCATAGAGGGGTCCACTATTCTATATGGATTCTTAGAAGAGTCAAAGGGGATTTCAAATTTTATGTTGAAAACACTGTATAATCAAAAGGTTTCTTCTATATTTTTTTTATGATGATTTCTCTGTTTATAGCTAAAAATATCTCTCCCATTAACGGTCGAGGTTTTGATATAGTAAATATCTACGAAACAAAGGCCAAGATTTCATGACAAAAGTGGTTCGCTCATCTCATAAGGGTTCTCTTCTTTCCTTTATGACATGCCAATTAATAGTGTAGGGACCCCATCCTAGCTAGAGATGGGGTCCACCATCTATTTAGCATACCCTGGACTCCAGCCACCGAACCTAAACCCTTGGTTCTCATATGACAGTGATCCGAGCTCCTACCCCACCATAAGACCTCAGAATGCCGCGAGATTTATCCATAGAGAAGAACTCCTTGTATTAAGGAGGTTAATCTGTAAAGACTACCCCCGCGAGGTTTTATCCGTAGAGAGGAGTGCCTCCTCACTTTAGGGAGGTTGATCTACAGGGAGGGCCTCCCGTGATGTTTATCCATATAGAGGAACTCATCACCATCCAAGGCTTATCCTAATGAAAGGAAAAAGACTCGTTCGAGATTTATTCGTAGAGAGGAACTCCTCGCAAGGTTTTATCCGTAGAGAGGAGTGACTCCTTGCATTATGGAGGTTGATTCATAGATAAGACCTTCACGACACTTTATCCGTAAAGAGGAGCTCGTCACGTATCGAGGTTTATCCGTAGGGAGCAGCTCCTCGCCAAATGAGATTAATCCGTAGAAAGGGTCTTTATTGGCATGTCCTATGGGATGAACATTCCAATACAAATCCCAAGCCCCTTTCTTTGGAGGGGTCTGCGAGCCCTCATTGACACCACTCACATTGTCTCCAAAATAATATAGCTCGAGGTCTCTCCTTTGGTGGGCCCTCGATTGCCATGTCTCCTTGATTTTGTGAAAAAGTTAAATTAGAAATATGCCACATGGACACACGTGGCAAGCTCCAGATAGTCTATACCAACATTTATCCCCTTGTGCGAGGTCCTACGTGTAGGTCCTCGTACACGTTTGAGGCATAATCTCACGTCTAACGCTCAAAATTGTAGTAGCTCAACTGTTCTGAGCATTGCTTCAGATTCCTCAAAAATTGTGAAGTTGTCATGACCATCAAATCATCATTTATTACTGACAATCGTAAAGGCGACGCCTTGTCGCCTCATATTCTGCATTTTATGACAGTTTAGTGCCTCGAATTAAGTGATTCGCGTCACTTCGGTGTCTTGTTGGGTGAAAGTTCCCTCCTATAAAAGGGACACTTAATAAAAATTCACTTTCACCGTTTATGTAGCTTTGAACTTCTTTGTTTTAATAGAATAAACTTCAAACTTTTCCTCTGTTTTCACTTCGAGTTACCATCATTCAAACCATGTCGAAAGCTGGCTCTAAGGATGCCATCCCCGAGGTCCATTCTCTTGACGAATGGAGGGTAGCTCCTTTCTTTGGTCCCGAGGACACCTTCTAGACCCAAACAACAAATTTGATTGACATTGATGAGGCGTTAGATGAGCCTCTCACCATTTACTCGAGGCCCCCCCTCATAGAGGATCCTTGCCTTCCCTCTGATTCTATTCTTTGCTTCAGAGTTAAGCGAGGAGACTTCCCCTACTCTTTTCTATATCTCCCAACCCCCACTACCTTTTGCATGGGATAGGAGGAATGGTCAGACATTAATATTTCCATCCCCGATTATAAGACTCTGTTAACTAACGCTGGAATCCTCGAGCCTATCGAAAACACTCGTAGCCTCACTATTAACCGAGATGTGACAGGGCTTCAAATCTTGATCTCGAGATAGAGCACTTACTCCCATACCTTCATCATAGTCTGGGGTGAATTCACCCCAACACTTGAAGATGTTAATGTTCTTATACATCTCAATGTGTTTGGATCATTAAACCCCTCGACTTGGACTTTTGATGAAGTTGTGCAGTGATGGATCACGACCCTCCGAGCTGAGATACAAAGTGCTGCAAGGAAAGCCACGAGGTTCAACAAAAAAAATGAGATTGTGCACGAGTAGGCTCCAGAGACAAGGGAAATGTACATGGTTTTTCTCCTTAGGCACTTTTTTAAGGACTTTGCCCACAATGATACTGACAAATAGGCGTGGGGTCCCAAAAGCGAGAATTCCGTTTGCCTTGCTGCGTACATCCTTTCATGGTTATCGTGGTTCATTTTTCCAGGTCCTCCTGAGGACACTCCGAGCCCAGACCTAATTCTCCTTGCCGTGAAATTAGCTCAAGGGGTCCACATTCCCCTCGCCACTTTATTCTTGGGAACACTTTACTATCCTTTGGACAACTTTCATGAACATTACGAGCGATGCATGGCCCATCTTTATATGGCCTGGTTTGGCTTAGCCACATTTTTTCAAATGTTCATATATGAACACTTCCCCACCTTTGCACTTAGGATGAATCTTGGTAGCGAGGGTCATCGCTCGGCGAGATGGAACAAGGTGACTGTTCCTCGGAGGAAGTTTGCTCAATTTATTGATCATGAGCAAAATTTCAGGCCTCGCCCATTTGCTTGTCCCCCCCCCCATTCTACAGCTAGGCGATTAATTAAGAATTTGAGGGAGATGTTCTATCTTATAAGGCAACTCTCACCAACTTGTCCTTTATCACTACAGGCTACCTCCCTGGGTATACCACACCCAATATTACCATTGGCACCATATATTGTCCAGATAGGGCAACTCGCCAATTTGGATATGACTAGGGCATTCCCTGAGGGCATGAAGAGGTAGAGGTACAGGATTTCCATCTGCCATAGCTTAATTCCTGGAAAGCAACGTCGAGTTGCTAATGAGGAACCGAGCGCGACTAGTAGTTCCTTCCCACACACGGAAAGGACGGTGGGTTATAGGCTCAAGGGCCTATTGGCAAAAAGTTTTAGACCGATTCCAATTATTCGTCTTGAGTGAAACACCTCAGCAAATAATCCCTCATCTCCAAAAAACTTCAATATTCAGAAACAGGGCAGATCTCCCCTCTCAAGGACACCCATGCACTATTGGGGCCTTACTACCACTTCAGGCCATTTCCTTGCCATAGGGAGAAGATGTTGTTACTCCCCAAGACATGGTAACTCCTTGGGGAAACGTGCCTTTGAGGAGTACAACAACTCCTTGAGCATATAAGAGCAAACGTCAAGCAAAACTAAACATGACCTCGTTCATTCCTGCCTCCAGGCTCACTGTCTCGAAGAGCTAAGGTAAAATCATGCAAAACCATTACATTTACCTTTAAAAAAAATTTCTGTCCTGACATCTTCTCATCTCTTTGTTTATCTTAGATAAATCAAAAAGTTACTGTCTCCGAGCCCCAAGCCATTGTACATTCTGGCGAGGAACTTGACGCAATTCCATCCTCGAGCGCTCCTCTGAGCGCTGGCTTAGAGGTGCCTGCAGATGACCTAACTTCCATCCAAGGCGTATTTGCCCATCCTGACCACCAAATAAGGACTGCCCTGGAGGACCTAGCTCATGTTTCAAGGGATGCAATACCCTCTGACCCTTCAAGGCATGGAGTAGGAAAAAAGTTAGTCCACATGCAGCATCTCGCCGTGTCCCCGGAGGTCTTAGAGGTTGAAGATAGCTTGGAAGAGCTCTTAAGATCTCTTTTAAGTATAGGTGCAGGTAAGCAGTTTTCCATATGACTTGCAACCCCTAAGCCTATTTACAATAAACTCTTATTAACATTTTTTACTTGTTCATTTTTTTTAGTAAAGAAGGAGGTTCCCATGGATGGCCTCAATGAAGGCACCTCATCGAAAGCGAAGAAGCGAAAACAATTGCTCCAAAAGTGTAAAGCCGAGTTGGCTTGCCTACCAATGAACCAAGTTTTTCCTATGCTCCAAAGGAACATAGTGCAACAAATGCCAGTCAAGGAGGAGCTGAGCAAGAAGAATGGGAAGGAAAAAAGTCAAATGTTGAAGTCTTGTCTAATCCGAGGACTATTGGTGGGTTGCTAACTCCAAGGCCTCGTATTGACTTTACTCATTCCTCTTCCTCCAGAAATTGCTCCTTCTACCTGCCTTGGCCCAACCACCTCGGCCCTCTCAGCTTCTCCATTTCCTGGTCATTTATCCATCAGCTAGGCACTTGGGACGATGACTTACTCTACCCCTCAAACTTTTGGGACAATTACCACTCTGCACCCTCTTGGTGGTTTGGTTAGTCCTCGATTACTCGGTAGAAACGTGGGTCCTCATCTGCTTGGGGCTACTTTAGCACCTCGACCTCCAGTTTTTGAAGCTTCTACAGCCTCTTCCCTTCCCCTTTTATCCCACCTCGAGCATATGCCTCAAGCTGAATCTCCTTTGGAGATGTGGGGCAGCGTCCTAATAATAGTGGCTCGAGCTCGACTCCTTAACCAACTTTAAACTGATCATCCTGAAATGTTTGAGGGTTTGGAAAACATGGCAACTGAGTTTTTGGGTTTCGTTTATAATTCTATATGCCAAGTTGTTCTCCATCTTCGCCAAGCTTTAACAAAACACCTCGATGCCTCAGATTTTGATCAGCTCGACTAGCTTGTTCAAAGTCTGCAACACTCTCAGATAAACATTGTTTGGTTGGAGCAAGGGATTGAAAAAGTGAGGGTTTACAAGCGGAAGGATGCAGAGCTGCAACGCTTCCATGATTTCTGGGATCAACTTGAAGACAGGAGAGAGATTCTCTAACTCAAAACTAAAGGAAATATAGGCCAACATCCAACAGGATGAGTCTAAAATTCAACAGTTAGGGCTCACCATTAAAAATACCATGGCAAACATGGGGCCTACCGAGCTAGCTATTACTGACTTACCTTAATGGGCTGTGACATGTACCTCTTTTTATCTTTCCATCACTGTTATTTTATAATGATCTTCAAGACTTGTAATGAAGAATACATGGAAGAGATTTTTTTTTTGAACTCATGTTTGTCTCTTTCTTAGTTTTTCTTCGTTGTTTTATTACAATGTGAATGTGAAGATCGATCTCCGGACACCACACCTAACACGAGCTTAAAAACAAACACCATCATCTCTATACAAAAATCCAAAATTTTGCACAGAAAAGAGAGATAGACAATCTTTGAAAATTAAAACTAAGGGGAAGTATAACAAAAAAGAAGGCTTTCTTAAACAAAATATGCCTTAAGCCATTTAACATTTAACATAGCAGTCATGGTCTCCTTTCCTACTTCTCTTATTTTGTAATAACCAGACTTAAACACTTGTTTGACCTCGTAAAACCCTTCCCATTTGGCAGTGAACTTTGGGGTTGAGAGGCCTCTCATCTCATGAGCAGCTACTTTTAAAACGAGGTCACCCTCCTAAAAGCTTCGAGGTCTGACTAGAGTGTTATAAGCTCAAGTAACCCTATTTTGATACATGATTTGGTTCTCACCTACTCTATCCCCCCGCTCGTCCAACACTTCGAGTTCTATCTTGCGCTCTAACTGACTTCGTTCTGCAAGTCTGGCTGAAGGGATGGAAAGCTCGACCAGAAGGATAGCCTCCGTCCCATATACGAGCGCAAATGGTGAAGCGAGCGTAGATTGTTTAGATGAACTTTGGTAAGCTTATAGAGCCAAGAGAAGGTGCTCGGTCCACTTATAATAGAAATCCTCCAAAGTTTGGCTGAGGATTCAAATCAAAACTTTGTTCGTTGCCTCTGCTTGTTTATTTCCTTGGGGGTAATACGGGGTAGATTTATGATGATCGATGTTATAGCGGGCCATCAACTGCCTAACATAGATGTTGATGAAGGGCATCCCATTATCGCTTATGATTGATGTTAGGATGCTAAAGTGGCATATAATGTGCTCTTTTATAAAATTAGCAATAGCTGGACTAGTAGCTCGCTTCAAAGGTATTACTTTTACCTACTTTGTGTATATTTTAGTTGCGGTGAGGATCCACATATTTCCCCTGGACGTGGGATAAATTGGACCAATCAAGTCCATTCCCCACATATGAAATGGCTATGGGCTAGTAATTGGGTGGAGCTTCGTCGCAGGGGCATGGATTTTGTGGTCATGAATTTGACACGGGCGACACCGTGTGGTGTGCTCTTTGCAGTCTTTTTCCATAGTTAGCTAGTAATATCCCAACTTTATAAGATGAGTGTAGAGGTTCACGCCTCCTTAATGTTCTACATTGTGTAATTCTTTCATGACATTTTGAACATCCACCCTCCCAGGGAACGAAGGAGTCTCTCACCGAACCCCTTCTTAAAAAGTTGGCCTTTGATTAGCTCAAATCGCGTAACTCTTTTCTTGAATTTCAATACTTCAGTGCGATTTAAAGGCAGCATTCCTGTTTAAAAAAATGTAAAAAATGGGACTCGCCAATCCTGACATTCAGTGGCTTCAAAACAATCAACATTGTCTCGAGCTGCTACACACTCCAAACAAGCCTTCTGTTTCGTATTAGCTTCTTTGGTTATGGACGACCAATAGTTTCCTCGCCTCTAGAGCCGTCTGTAAACGCTGATCTCCAAATCCCCACAAGATTGCTTATGAACTGAATTTAAAATGGAATAACCTTCCTCTTTGCTAATACATCTCATGAGTAGTCCTCTAGGAGCTCGGTGATAGAGGATCTCTTGATAAATCAGGAAGTCCTTGATGGCTATGACAGAAATTCCTGAAAACCTCCCTTCGAGCTATTACTTGATAGGGGTTCACCAATCAGACCCCTCGACATCCCTTACCTTGTCGTTTCTAAATAGAGAAGCCTTCTTTTGAATTTAAATCAAAATCGCCTCATCTAGAATCTCATTTTTAGATACTAGAGTTGCCAATGCATCAGCATAGCGATTGCTAGACTGAGGTGCATATTCCACCAGTAGCTCCTTGAAGTTCAAGCTCAACTTCTGAAGTATGCCTCTATACGATACCAAGGATGGCTCTCTAACAACATACTCCCCGTTGGTCTGTTTTATCACTAATTTCGAATCTCCTTTAACTCTTGCCGAGTTCTTGTGTGGCCAGAAGGCCCAGAATAAAAGCCTCGTATTCCGCTTCATTATTAGTACAATCAAAATCAAGCTTAAACGATAAACTCTTCTTCTCCCCAGTTTCAGAAGTCAAAACTACTCCATCCCATCAATCACCCCCAACCTTGACTGAGCATGCAAAATTCAGGTCTTCACTTGACAAATCATCATCCAGTGGCCCGAGTTCCCCTGATAGAAATTAAACTATGAGGTCTGCCAGTGCTTTGCTCAATGTAGCCTTAGGGGTGAGGCATCTGATTTCGAACTCAGCTAAAAGAATGAGCCATCGCGCCATACGTCCGGAGAGGATAAGCCTTGAGAACATGTATCTTAGTGGATCACACTTCGACATAAGCTCTACCGTATGAGACAAGAAATAATGTCAAAGCTTTTTAGCTGCAAAGATGAGGGACAAGCAGTGTCTTTCGATAGGAGAATATCTTATCTCTGCATCTCTCATAACTCTGCTAATATAGTACACAGGACATTTTTGACCCTCGAATTCCTGAGCCAACAACGCTCTGATTGACCTTGAGGTCGAGGTCAAGTACAATTTCAAGGAAGTCCCTAACTTTGGAGCAATCATGGTAGTTGGTGCAGTACTCGAACGCCCCTTCATGTTCCTGAAGCCAATGAAATGCCCCTTTTTCTTTCAATAGAGATCTGAATGAGTGAGACACCTCTGCCAAGGTGGGAATGAAATATTGAAGATAAGAGACCTTTTCTCACAAAACTCTTTAACTGTTTCAGCATTTGTGGCCGAGGTATGTCAATGATAGGCTTTGCCTTCGTCCGATTTACATTTATCCTGCATGCATGCATAACGAAACCCAAAAATTTCCCTGCTCTCACTCCGAAGGCATATTTAAAAGGGTTCATTTTCAAGTTATAAATCCAATATCTACTGAAGATGCACTCCAGGTCCGCGAGGTGTTCATTCTGATGGTGTGACTTGACAACCAGATCATCAATATAATCTTTCAAATTCTTGTGAAGCATATCATGTAAAATGGTCGTCATAGCTCGTTGATAGATTGCACCTGTGTTCTTTAACCCAAAGGGCATCACGGTAAAATAGAAGTTACCCATCGAAGTTCTGAATGCCATTTTTTCAACATCTTCCTTGGCCATTTTGATCTGATTGTATCCATTGTACCCATAAATAAATGAGAACATCTTGAGGCCCGCCACAAAATCTATCAAGGTGTCAATGTTTGGTAGGGGGAAATCATCTTTAAGACAAGCGGCGTTCAGATCTCGAAAGTCCACACACACCTTTACTTTACCATTTTTCTTCTTCACTGGCATTATGTTGGCTAGCTAGGTGGGGTGTAGTATAGGTTCTATGAAACCTACCGTGAGAAGTTTCTGAACTTCTTCTTTAATTTGGAGCTCTAGTTTTGGTCTAAAATTTTGAGAATGCTTGTTTGACCGAAGTGACGTTAGGACAAACGTTGAGACGATGTGAGACTACCTGGGGATCTAGCCCCAACATTTCCTCATATGTCTATGCAAAAACATCTTTGTACTTTTTAAGTAATGACACTAGCATCTCCCACGACACTCCCTCCAAATTTCTGCACACATAAGTAATTTAAAGGGGTTCATCATCAGATAAATTTACCTTGTCGAGCTCTGACACATCGTGGGATTCTTGTATCACCAGGATTTCACTAATTTCAAAGGGATCAAACACCTCGGTCCTCAGCTCTGATCCCTTGCACTGTTATGATTGATAAGCCACTCTCCCATCTGGGAGGAAGAAGTGCACAATAATAGACTTCAATTTTTGTGGGCAGGGCACTGCAAGCTTCATCTCGGTCTTTCGCGAGCGGGGTTCGTTGGGCTCTATTTTTAACTTCTTCGAACTCCTTTTGGGTTTAAGCAGCAAGTCTTTCCACTTGGGCAACGGAGTAGCCCTCAACCTCGATGGCTCGCTTAGCTCCTCGTCGAGCTCCTTAAAGAACTTGGTTTTCGCCGTGTGCACCTCTCCCGTTGTAAACGGCCGCTTAGAACATGATATCATCACGTTTTTTCCTTTCAAAGTTCCATATATACACTAATGGTACGATGAAAGGACCACCATGAACTCATGCATCCATCCTCTGCCAATCAAAAGATGATGTGAAGTCTCCGCATCTATGATGTGGAACTTCGTAAGAGCTAAAAACTTTCCTATCTTGAGTTACGCCACCACGTAACCCTTTGTCTTTTTCAAGCTGCTTGTAAAACCCATGATATCTATAGACTTTTGCACCAGACGATCTTTTCGCAAACTGACATTTTCAAAAATAGATAAGGGCATCATGTTTAAAGATGAACCATTATCCAGAAAGGCTCTTTTCAACTTAAGCTTGTTAAGAATAGCGGAGACGTACAATGGCCGGTTATATGGTGTATGAACCTGCTTATCTAATTATACGAAGGTGACAAAACCCTTTTGTTCTCCAAGCTCGAAGACTTCACTTACCGAGGGTAGCTCTTGAACTGGCTCACCCAAAATTCGGACGAGGACCCTCTTGACTTCCTTCTGAGTTAGGGGTGACAATCTGAGCTGATTCAGCACTAATCTTATGCCCGGTTCTTGCAATAAACTAAAAGCTCGGCTGTACTCCTCATCCACCAATGCCACCTCCAATGCCCAGGGATCAAGTTCCTCATCTTCCTCGTGTGATACTATTATTGCCACCACATCGTGATCATGAGCCAGGTAAGGATTATTTCTAACATCGAGTGAGTTTAGAGTCAATTCTTCTCTCGTGATTCGTTGTTAAAACATATTTCTCATATCCTAGCAGTCATAAGTCGGGTGACGACAATGTTGATGATACATACAAAACCTTAGATGATGCTCCTACTCGGGCGTGGGCAGAGTTTCCACCTCGAGAAACATAATCAATCTATCAGCTATCCACTGATTAACAATTGCCACCACTTGTTCAGGTGTGGTAGCGAATCTGGATGTCTGGGTGCTCGAACCCCTGCTCCTCTTTTGGAATTTTGCTCTTCGGTCACTAGCACCATGGGCCTTCGCTTTCCCCGGCTTTCCTCTACTGTTAGATTCCCCATTATGAGAGTCACATCCTTAGCTAAATTGCTTACTGTCATAATTAGCTCCGCGAAGGAATGTAACTTAAGATTGACCCGGTGAATTCAATAATCCCTCTACATCCCCTGGACGCAAATTTTAGCCAGCTCATTTTCATTGGTGTTCTTATAACACTCCATTGCTTGATCATGGAAACGATGGACATAGTCGGACAGAGCTTCATTCTACCCCTGAACTTCCTTTATCAACGAAAGGGTAGTAATCCTTTCCTCTGCCTGAAAGAACTTGGCATGGAAACGAGACACTAGTTGACCCCATGTGGTAATGGAGTCGGGCTCCAGATTGACATACCACTTATAAGCTCTATCAGTTAAGGTTTTGGAGAATTCCTATAGTTAAAGAACGTGGTCGTGAGTATACCACCCCAGGGACTCAATCAACCTTACTACATGCTCGCGCAGATTACCCTTCCTTCCATCGAATCTTATAAACTCCGGTTGGAGATAGCCTTCCAGATAAGGCATAGCAGCTGGTCCTAGAATACGGTGGCTCAGCCTCAACATCTAAAGCTTGACTACCTCGTTCGGCACTTAAAAGAGCTCGAACATTCGTTACTGTGGCATAAGGAGTTGATAGAGGATCTAGCTTGCCTTATCGAGAGGATACGTCACTCTCTGTGCCGCCTACAGGTTATGCTCATTTGGGTGACCCCATGTCGAGGGGGGTAGCAAACAACACTCGACGCGTTAGGGGACGTCTCGGTGCCAGGGCTCCTCAAGGGCCTTGGAAAGATAACTCAGGCTCAGTGAACCTCGAGTGCCTTAGTGAATCTATGTGAGCACCCGACAACACCGGTATGACTAGACCTCGTTCTTCCTCCACCCACTGCCTGTTGGCGGCCATGCTATGAAGCACTGTCATAATCTATGCTTGATTATTCTTGAGCTAGTCCATACAATGAAACAACTCGGTATTCCCTCATTGGGAACTCTCAACACCGATCTTACCATCTGATCCTGTACATATAGGACACTACTTACGATTTGTTCTTGAGCAACTTTTTAACTGGTTGGGTCCTACTTGCTCGTTGGCTTCGAAGACTCATAGTGGCAAGAACAACCTCCCTTGTGGAGTTGCCAAATGTTTGTAGTAGGTCCTAAAAATTGAGGTTAAACTTTTCACAATGATAGTCACCAGAGAGTAGAGATCCAAGTGGGAGTCCAAGCTATCACAGAGGGGTCTACTGTTCTATATGGATTCTTAGAAGAGTTAGAGGGGATTTCAGATTTTATGTTAAAAACACTGTATATTCAAAAGGTTTCTTTTGTATTTTTCTTATGATAATTATTTTCTCATTTTCTTGCTCTATTTATAGCCAAAAATATCTCTTCCATTAATGGTTGAGGTTTTGAAATAGTAAATATCTATGAAACAATGGCTGAGATTTTATGACAAAAATGGTTCGTTCATCTCACAAAGGTTCTCTTCCTTCCTCTATGACAGGCCAATTAATAGTGTAGGGGCCCCATCGTAGCTAGAGATAGGGTCTACCATCGATTTAGTGTACCCTGGACTCCAGCCACCGAACCCAAACCCTTGGTTCCCATATGGTAGTGATTCGAGCTCCTACCCCCCATAGGACCTCGGAATGTCGCGATGTTTATTCATAGAGAAGAACTTCTCGTATTAAGGAAATTAATCTGTAGAGAGGACCTCCGTGAGGTTCTATTCGTAGAGAGGAGTGCCTCCTCGCTTTAAAGAGGTTGATCCACAGGGAGGACCTCCCGTGATGTTTATCCATAGAGAGGAACTCATCACTATCTGAGGCTTATCCTAATGAAAGGAAAAAAGACTCGTTTGAGGTTTATCCGTAGAGAGGAACTCCTGGCAAGGTTTTATCCGTAAGAGGAGTGACTTCTTGCATTATAGAGGTTAATCTGTAGAGAGGACCTCTGCGACATTTTATCTGTAGAGAGGAGCTCATCGCGTATCGAGGTTTATTCGTAGGGAGAAGTTCCTCGCTAAAGGAGATTAATCCGTAGAAAGGGTCTTTATTGGCATGTCCTATGGGACAAGCATTCCAATACAATCCCAAACCCCTTTCTTTGGAAGGGTCCGTGAGCCCTCGTTGACACTCCTCGAACGTCTCTAAAACGAGGTAGCTCGAGGTCCTTCCCTTGGTGGGGCCCTTGATTACCATGTCTCCTTGATTTTATGGAAAAGTAAAATTAGAAATAATGCCACGGGGACAGATATGGCAAGCTCTGGATGGTCTATACTAACACCTTCAATAAAAGGATTTTTTTTTATATAAAAAAAAAATTGTTTGGTTAATGATTTTTTGGAATTCCTTCCACAGTTAACACAATTTTAACTTGACAATTTTATCCTTAATAATTACTCTCAATAGGGCAAGTTTCACGAATAAAAAGGGGCAAAATTATTTATAAAATTTGTTACTTAAAATAATTCTCGCTTCCTTTCAAAAGCAAGTTTTCACAGCTTCCTCTAAATGGGCTTTTTAAGACTTCGACTTTCATTAGAAGTCCATTTTCCTTATTTTACTAAACACTAACATTTTTTTGGAAAGGGCTTCTTGTGCTTGAAAGCCCCGTTTCAATCCCTAAGGAACCTCCCTCAAACAAGCACGTAATCTACCAAAAATGAATTCTAGTATGAAATTTGTTTGTATAACTCTTTTGATATTTTCTTTTACATTATTAGATATGCATAACCCAGTTAATGCAGAAAATTAATAGATAATATCATGAGATCAACGTCATCATAACATGTGAACACATTCACAAGATAACCTTATCAATAAAATGAAATCACCGTTCGTGACATTAGAAGTTAGACCAAAGTACCTCTTTCCTCTCTATAGACAAAATCTCTCTCATCACTCCCTCTCTCTACAATCTCTCTCTCGTTGTTGCTGTCAGCTCTCTCTCTATCTCTCTAACTTCATAAATCCAAGAAATAAAAATAACAAAATTACAAATCATCATGGATAGAACCCAATTTCATAGATCCCAAAAAAAAAAAAAAAGAATTACAGTGCTAATCATAAATACTTTTAATTTAACGTAATTAATGAAGTAATTAATTGATATATGTATCGTACTTTCATAAATCTCTAGAAAAGAAAAAAAGTAGCAAAATTTTGTGCCAAACACAAACCCTTTTTATTTAAGCAAATATTCATCACATTAAGATTGTCTACCAACAACATCAGCCACATAAGGTAGAATCAAACACACCAAGCTATGAACAAAAAAGAACATTATAAACACAAATATCACATATCACCATCAGCATAATTAGGAAAGTTAGGGTTCGATTGAGATAGAGAGAGAAGAAATCAATTGATCGTCTTAGTTTTGGGCATAATAAGGAGAGTTTGGGTTCGTTTTGGGGAGAGAAGAGAGAGAGAGAGAAAATCGATCAGTCCTATTAGTTCAAGTTATAATAAGGAGCATTTGAGAAAGTAAAAATATGTAGCTGACGTTAGATATTGGCAACACAAAGTAAGGTTACTATTATAATTGTCACTTTAAATTAAGGACGTAATGATAAAAGCATAATAACTATTAGGTTACCTAACAGAAGGTTAATCTGACAGGGGCAGAGAAAGAATGCAAAAAAATTAATTTGTGAGTAGTAAAAGAAAACCTCAAGGGAGGTTAGGATAATTTACCCTTAATATAAATAGTTGCCTTCGATAACTATGTTTCTAAGTTTTTCTTAAAAGCTCACTTGACAGTAGTTCCTAGAACAAACAAATTCCTATAGAATCATAAATTATGAATTAAAGACAAAAAAGAGTAAGGTTGTCACGAGGTGCAATTGTCATGGTTGGAATATATCATGAATTATGAATTGAAGACAACGAGTAAGGTTGTCATAAGGTGGAATTGTCATGGTTGGAATCATGAATTATGAATTGAAGACAAAGAGTAAGGTTGTCACGAGGTGCAATTGTCATGGTTTCTAATTTAAATTAACTTATTTTGAGTAGAAAACTGAAAAAAGATCATATTATCAAGTTGCTGGTATTAAAACAGTTGTGACATAAAAAAATCAAGTTACCTTCAATTAAATCATACGAAATAATTAAAGATGATTATTTAGATTGGTCAAATTTTGTTTAGGGTGAATATCTCTAATATCTCTGAGGTTTGCCTTATTATCTCTCAGATGAAACTTTTTGCTAAATGATTATTAACTCCCCAATCAGAAGTTAACTACCTGTTAAATTACTATATTTTTTTCATTAAAAGTATTTTAAAATCTGATGTGTATGTTGACCTCAATGAAAAATCTAAAATGTCAAAAATGTCCACACTTTTTTTTCTCCTCTTCATCATCTGCATTATTTCATCCTTACTTTCCTTTTTCAACACCAAACATGGCTACATAATCCATCTTAGAACCAGATCTGCCGATTTGAATAAGTCATCTCCATACTAGCCCCATTGGTTAACCAATCAACCCAATCTATCGCTCTGCACCATTCATAGCCATAGAATCAAAGCAATCCATCGTTATTACCGATTATATCACCGATTATGCCCAATTCTCACCATCAATCTGCATCTGAGTGTCACCATCGATTTACAACTGAATAGCCACCAATTTGGGAAAATCATCACCACCAATTCAACACCAAATCTCACCATCGATCTAGGTAAAATCATCATAACCAATCATCACCACCGACAGTGGTGATCCACAATGCCACGTTGGATAAACTATACGAATTGGCTTCGACATTTCTAGTAGAGCAAGAGACGAGAATACCTTTCTCTATGGCGGCGAAGGCTCCTATTACTACACTATCTTGGCTATAATATGGCATTCTGCCGCTAAGAGACATCGACAAAACTTTGATGTTGTCATCGATGGCCATTCCACACATCGTCCCAGATTCATAGCTGAAGAGGCTCGCATCGGTGACCATTAACCTCACCGTGCTGGCGACGGTGTGGGTTTTGTGGTCGTCGTGTGATTTTGACTCCTTGGATTCGTCATGCAATCTCAATATATGTGTGTATCTATATAATTGTGAAATTAAGGGATTGGTTTTGTCGATTTGTTAGGTTGGTCATTGGTGAATATGAGGATATGAAAAGTTAGGATTTTATTACTTAGATCTTGGTTTAGGGTTAGAATTTGTTTATTAAAATAGAAATATAAATTTTAATATTCTTATAGTTATTTATGGTTGGATCGCTTCTATGGATAGGATTTTTGGTTGTGTTATAATCTTTATAGTTCACTTAGATGATACAATCATATGGATATATATATACAGATTTGACATATATAGGTGTTGGGTGTTTTGAAGTGGGTTTGCAAAGAGAGATAAAGAGGGATGGGATAGTATCGTCTAAATATAATTGATTGAAATGATTATTTTACTATTTTAAGGATAGTTTTAACATTTAAAAAATATTGACTAACATCAAAGAAGGCCGGAGATATTTAAACAAACCTCAATGGAAGTTGACCATCATTTAATCAAAAGTTTCAGCCGAGATATAATTTGGCAAATCTCATGGAGGTCAAAGATATTCACTCTTTTATTTAAGTAGGTAAATAAATACACTCACACTCACAAATGCACACTATATAGCTCGAATCTCCCGCTTTTCCTTTGATTTAAAATAAATTTTTTAAAGATATATTACTCTGACTTTTCTTGAGGTTTAACTTAATTACCTTCAAATTAAAATTTTTGCAAAATTATTCTAACACCTTGTCCATTAAACAAAATCACATCTAATATATAATAATAAAAGTATCCTCACGTTATAATGCTTTTGTGCAAAAGTAACTTTAATTTTTAATCCTTTGACTGAGATTAAAATATTATATATATATATATTTTCTCCATCAATGTCACACTAGCACTACTGTCACCAATGGTAGTTTTAACATTTTGATTATGTATGTTAATTGACTTTAATAGAGTTGATTGTTAATTAACTAGACAGAAAAGGATGACAATCATATTTTAAGAATTTTAATTTAAAAGTAATTAGGCAAAAGTACCCTGGATGTTAGAATAATTTACCCAATTTTTAAACGATGGGTATGGTCCTCTCGTGAAATTTGATACAAAATTTTGACTATAAAATTCTTTTTAATTGAGTTCTGTATGGAATTTTTAAAAACAGTAGTCCATGGATACTGGAAGGACATGAGGTGTACCTTCGTTTTGCTCGAAGAAAAATACAAAATGTCTAATTAAGACTTTGTAATTCTGGTTAAATTACCAAAATGTCCTAATGAATCTTCTGCGACAATTTCGCGTCAACCCTTTGCGCACACTCTCTTCTCTCTAATCCATTTTCTCTCTCTAGATCAAACACTCATGGCGAAGCGCTCTTCTCCCCTCTGGCTCTCTCCTCTTTCATCCCTGTTCCTTCCCAGAGGCGACACGCTCTGGTACATCATCGCCCTCTTCTCCATTTTCTCTGTCCTCATCCACCACCTCTCTCTCTCATCCGTAGCTGCCGACTCACACTTCGAAGGCTTCGACGCCGAAGACGACGAAACCCTAGAAGACGACTCGCTTCTACTCACCGATCTCCCACTCCGATCTTCGCCACCTCCAACCCTAACTAAGTCCGATCCCGAGTCCCACCATGGCCCTCCTGATCCAAACCCACCCACGACCGAGGATTCATCTCAGCCGTCCGATCTTCCTCCGAAACCCTCGTCGACCTCCTTCGATTACTGGGACGAAGACGAATTCGAAGGCCTCCCTGTAGAACCCCCCGTAGAAACCACAAAGTTAACCGAAAATACCACTCCCGCTGGTTCTGGTTCTGAATCAGAAACAACTCCGAAACCGAAGAATGTCGTGGTGGTTCCGCGATCGTACACAGTTGAGATAGTGTGTGTCTCGTTCTTGATTTTGTTTATAATCAATTACTTTATGGGTAAGAGAGAGAATGAGAAAATTGCATTGGCTTGGGCTACACAATTTGCGACCAAAAACTCCGTTTTTGAGAAGAATTTCAGTCTGTTGGGGGTTGGCGATGGCGAGGACTCGCCGTTGTTGTTGAAAGAAGGACAGAATGTGTTCAAATTTTATGCGAGTGGGCGGAGGTTTTGTCAGGGGTTGTTGGCAACGATGGAGCTACAGAGTCGGCACGATTTGTTATCGAAATTGTACAATATGGTTGTGAGGTGTAGGGATGAGATAACATTTGAGGTTTATATGAATGATGACGCAATGGATCAGGTGGTTTTTGCTCTAGCAAAGAAGAAGGCAGCGAAAACGATGCAGAAAGAGATAAGGGATCTTCAGAGGTTTGCTAGTTTGGTATCGCCACCAAGTAATAGGAAGTGGGTCACAGAGGATTTAGCTGTTATTTCGGAATCGAAGGAGGTGGCGGGAGATTTGATCACGGATGCCGTGCTTGATCAGGTATTGTTATGTGGAAATATTTACTTTTGTGGTTTTTCATTAGTTCTGATTGTTTATTATTTGGGTTTCTATTAGTCACTTGCATTTTTGTGCTTGATTTCTTACATTGGTTTGAATTTTAAAAAATAGCCCCCGAGGTTGCCTGGTTTGATATGATTTTATCTGTTGTCCAGTCTTAAATGTCGTTCAATGAAAACATTAAAGAATCTAGTCAGTTGGGAGTAGTGGGGAGAAGAGGCAACGAGTCTTGTAATTTTTAGTGTGTCTAGAGCTCTCCGGTCGTCATTTGGAACAACTTCCTATATGTCCCACCTGTTGCTAGCGGAAACAGAAAGGCGAGGATGTAGTTGATGTGATTTCATGTAAGCATGTGGTTTGTGGACATGATTAGAAGGTAGCACATCTCCTCAAATTTGTGATTTATTGAATGAGATTATGGCAATGAATTTAGGAGCAGCTGAGTTGCAAATCTGAGAAATATAATGAGTAATTCGAAAATTCAATTGAAGTTATGTAATTACTCATTTATTGCACTTTATTATGGGATTTTTGAGTAGTATCGAGGCAAAGGGATTCGTTAAAATTAGTTTTCTTTCCACAACCCTCCCCCTCCTTACAGGAGTACCCTCAAGATAAGGAACTTTTTCTCTCCCCAACCAATTGGTGTAAGAAGAAATAAAATCATTTGTTTTGATAAGAATGGTGCGTTCCGAGTTGTGGGAGAGAAGGAATGTTGTAATTGATTAAAACAACTCTTCAAATTAGTGAGGTTTGCTCCATTCATTCAATAGCAGCCGATTGGATGATTACTTGCATTGCAGGATGAGATCATATATCGGTTTGTTGTTGATGTTTGACTTGTGTTGGAAGCATGATAAGGGATGAATATGACGTATTAAAGTGTATGTCCTGCTTCTTGTTTGATCTGGGACCATGTGGCTATGATGTTTTGTCATGGTAGTTACTTTTGTGGTGTGAACTGTGAAGGGTTCAAGTGTAATAATAATATAAATTGGTTAAATAGAATTTCTCTCCCTTTTACTTTTTAGGTCAAGTTGAAAAAATCAACAAAAAGTTGATTAAATAATTAAATGAGGAAGTAGCCTCTCTCTCCCCCTCCAAAAAACCAAAAAAGAACGAAGATCACAGCACCACAAATGAGGAATATTAGATATTGGTCACTTAGTTTGATGAAAAAAATATAAAATACTAGTTCTTTTAATAGAATCACTAACTGTATACATGTGGATTTTACATCATACATTGTTCCTAATCAAATTTATGTAGTGTTCACATTGAGGCTAAGCAACATTAGATTAGATTATATCGAGTATTATTTGGAAATTTGAGTCTTAATAAACATATTTCCTAAAAAGTAGAAAATGAGAAAAAGAGAGATGAGAATCCACCATTGACAATATATATAGGTCACCATTCAATACACTCTGAGCTATAATAAACTTATGTTGATTTTCCAAAAGAAATAAGGAGTTCTCACATTCTTATATCAGTGGTGGAGTTCTTATTTGGACAACAACGTCGGATAATTATGGGTCGGTGGATAACCTACTAGGGTTCTTCAAATAAGAAAGAAAAGGGAAGAGATAATGGAATAAGAGAACAGAGAAAATTTCAAGGGGGGAGGGCACAAAAGTGTTCTCTGTTTTCTGATGCTCTTGTTTACGCGAGAGAGAGAGAGAGATGATTAGGAGAGCCATGAAGATACAAATATGATAAGGATTTTTATTTTATTATTTTTTGGTTCCGCCCAGTTGGGGTGGGTGGGGGGGGGGGGGGGGGGGGGGCACAAAGAACCAAGGACGGGGCAAGTGCCTCCCTCAATAATTTTTTCATTTTGTGTTTATATAATTTTGAAGTTCTAAAATTACCCTCACACTTCTAATTTTTAGCCCCCAATTTAATCTCTCTTTGATCTTTGGACACTTCATATCTCCATCTTTAACCCTCCTTTTAACACGACTCTTTTTCAGCTAATTTCTCTTTACTAAAGGATCACAATCTCTAAAAAGGTACCCAAAAACTTGAAATAAAGCATCGTTGTTTACTTCTTTTTTATTGTATCTGATATACGGAAATCATGAATATACACCTATTAGAATAATATTGTAAAGCACGTAATTCCCTTATTTAATTTGGTTCAATCTAATTATCAATTACTTTTTGATTTGGTAAGCCTAACTGAATAGTTTAAGTTCCCAATACAAAGACAAGTGATTAATTTTAGTTATTGCAAGCGAGTATTTTCTAGATTTGTAGTCTTAACTAATTCGGCTTATTGAAAACTTCTTAATAGTATCCACTGTAGGAGAGAGTGAGGGATGCACTAGAATACACACATGCAATTGAATTTCTTTTGTTTTATATACTTGTGTTACTTAAATACGCATAATTTTTAAAATCTTGCTTAATATAAAAAATCATCAAATTTATCAAAAAAAAAAATATATAAAAAATCATCAAGGACAATTGTAAATGTAATAAACTGAAATATTAATAATCAATATTAAGTTCTTATATTTTTATCTTATTATTCTCCAACATCGCTCCTCTTAAGTGAATTCCTAGCTCCATCACTGATTCATTGCAAAAAATTGCTTCAACAATTTTATTGACTCAAAATTTGGCACACTCCTTATTATGATAGTTTGAGCCATTATATAGGCTTATTAAACCCTAATGCTTCGTGTGGTAGGAGGAATGGACATTTGGCTGGAAGGGAGAGGAGGAGGGATGGATGAGGCTTCCCTACGAAAGGGATGGTGTTCATCCCTCATTTTGTTTGGTTAGATAGAAGGGAAGTAAATAGATGCAATTATTATTTTACTGATATACCATTAAATATATAAATTAAAACATTAAAATGAGGGTAAGGATGTCTTTTCAAATTTAATCAACTCTCTATTTTTCTCTCTAATCTTCATCCCACTTTTGGATGGAAGCAAAATGGCTGACCATGAGGAATGACTCATTCCTCCATCCTTCCTTTCTCTTCCCTTCCCTTCCGTTCTCCCTCCTACCAAATGATGGAGCCTCATTCCATCCCTCCTCTCTCCTCTCATTCCCTTATCCTTCCCTCCTACCAAACAAAGCATAAACACAATAAAAGATACCTAACATAGTAACCTTTATGGTGGTACTGAAATAGGCATAACATACCTGTAATGACTTCCAAAGGACCCTCGACAACCTGAAAGTGTATGGATTTCCATTACGAAACATTCTAGAAAAGTATTAACAATTTAAACAAAATAAGTTCATTCTAGAATTAGGATACTATTTAAAAATATTAATAGTACCTAAAAGACAATTTAAATTACAAATTTCTATTACATTGTGATGCACTTGATGTAACAACCTGTTCATCATTCTCCCAATGAGAGAGTAGAACTCAATCTCAATGCCCATGCTTGTACTGCTCTATGCTAGTCATCAAATAAGTAAGTTGGAGAACTTAGAAGAGTTTATCCTTGTATGCTTCTTGGATTTTAATGGTTGAATTTATGCCCAATTAACCTTCGAATAAGATGTTGCATCAATAAGGTGCTCGTAAGGTGTAAGTTTGATTCCATTATATCCAATAAATCATGTTTTAGGACAATATCGACTTTTGAAATGGAAAGAGTCAATTTCTTTAGCAAGAAAATAGAATATATTAATGTTTTCAAATTCTTCTAAAAGGCACCGTCTCTGAGGGAGGTTCGGTGAAATAGACTTATCTGTCAAGCAAGAGATGTTGAGGAGCAACCACAGATTGACCTAAGTTGGTATAAAATGTTTTCTAATAAAAGATACTGGTTTTGTACCTAGGTTACATGACCTAAAAGAAGGAATGTCTAGGAGTGCAATCCTTTGGTTGTCTTCGTCCATGCATTCAGTCTATCTTACTGCCCATGTTTTAGTTATTGATTCATATATTCATTGAAAAAGTCAGTTATCCACGAACAAGGATATTTCATTAAGTTTTTCATGATCCATCATGAATTTACATTACTAAAAGGAAGTGTTTAGTTGGCTCAAATTCCTATCGCAAAATGCTTTTGTGGGAGGGCGTTAGATCCTGGACTCAGTTTTAGTGGCTAGCGAATGTGTGGATGCCCGTTCTTGCACTGGTGAACCGGGGGTGGTTTGTAACTTGATGGGGAAAAAGCGTATGACCACGTGTGCTGGGATTTCTTGATCTACCTCACAGTGAGATTCTTGGTTTTGGTCAGTGGCATTCCTTCTGGTTTTTTTGGGAGTTCGAGAGGATTGAGGCAAGGGGATCCGTTATCAGCTTCCCTTTTCATTATTGTGATGGAGGCTTTCAGCAGACTGATGAAGAGAGCTTGTGATTTGGGCTATTACAGAGGCTTCAAAGTGGGGAGGAATCTTGCTTGCCAAATGGAGGTGTCTCATTTGCTCTTTGCGGACGATACTATTGTGTTCGTGTTTGTTTACTTATCATCATATCGTAATATTTGGTAGTACGTGATTGGAGGCTTGTTTCTCAAGAGGAAGGGATCCAAAAATTTCGACAATGGTAATTTTTATGGTACATTCCAAACATATTTAAAAGATAACTAAAGAATCACATAAAATAAATCATAGAAAATTGCGAATATGAGGAGTGATGATATTTCACCTTCAAAAGAAAATTTACCAAGTGGATTATATGCAAAGATAAGTCCTATCTAAATCTGAAGCTTAATAATGTGTACAAGTGAATCATGGGATGTTAGTCTTAAGTTACTATGATGAATGGTCAAAAGCATGTTTAAAACATAAGGGGATAATAAAGTGCAGAAGGTCGTACCTAGTGCACAAGGTTTCTGCTTGAGCGGGATTTGTGAGAGGTAGATGTAGGCAAGTCTTACTTCCATTTTTGGAGAGGTCGCTTCCGAGTCTCGAACCCGCGACACATCGCTTTGGGCAAGAGATTCCTCCTTATCGCTGATTTTATGCTAAGGGCACTTGCCATCGCACCAAGGTCTGACCTCATAAGGGGATAATAAAGTATTATCATATATTCTTTTTGAAAATCTAAATTGAAATAACTTATTCAAAAAATTATAAATTGAAATATAAAAAAGCAAATGGAGGTGGATTATTTTAAGACACAATTGTAAAAGTGAAATTTGATAAGGAGAAATGTCGTAAAGAAAGTATAAGTGGCTTTAGTCCACTATTAATTCGTAATGGTGCTACGAATCTGCCACTCATTAAATCTTACTCCCAAAAATCTCTCCAGTAAAACGAGTGGAGACAAGGCTGAAGTGATTAGGTCTTTGTAGGTTATTAATGATATAACCACACCTAATATTGAATTGAAATGTGTTGGATCACATCTTTGAAAAATATTCTGAAATGAAAGTCATGTTTTCAGAAGAGCTTTTCTTATTGAAGAACCTAGAGGGGGAGGGGGGTGAATAGGTTCTATGTAATTTTTCTTTCTAATTTTATGAGTATGACACCTAATTATTGAAGTAACTATTACAAACACTTGTCACAAAGATTTACAGAGGAAAAACCCAAGGTGGGGAAAAAACCTCTTGCCCGTAGGCCCACTCGAATCCACTAGAATGAGACTGACTTACACTTGTAGATCTCACACCCAAGCTCACATACAAGTCACTCCAGATCTCACCCAAGTTCACAGCCACCCACGGCCTCAATCACTCTCACCAAAGACTAACTAACAAGTCTCTCAACGCTCGCCCAACCTTCCCAAAGCTCAAGCTATTTCTCACCAAAAAAACTCACAATCACTCCCCCTGTCTAGAGTATCCCTATACTTAGGACTACAAGTAGTGAATGTGGAGACAGTACAATTAGAAATCAGCAACTCTTCAAGCTTTAATAATAGTCAATCTTCAAAGCACAACTTGAGGATGGTAAGGCCACTTAAACTTTTGGCAGATGATGACACTTGAATTTCAGCAGTGATAGACTTCAATCAGGACAAACTTAAGTGCAACATCAAGGACTTGTAAATAACTGAACACACATGGTATGCTTGAGCCTTTAAAGTATTAGCAAGATTGAGAATTGTCTTGGCAGCAACATATAGTTCAATGCAATATGACATTCAAGTAAACAGGCTGTTCAAAGAGCTCTTATATGGAATCTGTACTTCAAACCTGTTCTATGCTTTGAATAAAAGAGAAACTTCAGCAAAGCTCAATATGTGAAATAAAAACTGAATATAGTTCAATAAGGTATACTCAAGTTGTTTAAATCCAGATAAATCACACAGTTGCAGATTTGGCAAATTTATAAGTACTCTGACAGAAGTTTTGACCCTTAAGACAGTTTCAAAATTGCAAGTGTGTATATGCAGCCTTAAAGAATCAGAAACACCTTTAATCAGATTAGACACACTTGCTTGAATGCAAATGATAGAGCAGAATTCAATTGAAAACAGATTTGCTACCTTTTAGATGAGACTGACAGCAACAACACATTATATCAGTTGTGAACAGTGCTTCAGCATAAGCAGGACATGTCTTGAGCAAGATCAGATATAATTCTCAGCAATTTAAATCAAAGAGAGCTTAATTTCTTAAGTGAAGTATGCTAAAAAAAAAAGGCATTAAATACAATAAAGTTCAGAAGCAACACAATCTGTTTAGTTACAGTCCTTGACAGCAGCTTAAAAGACTCACAAATGGAGTTTAGAAATATGAAAAACTAAGAGACCCTCTATGTTTACTTCAGCTTAACTAATATGGTCTCATTATGTCAAAATAGACTTGTCTAAAGATCAAGAGGCTGCTCAAAACTAGTTTAAGACAGATTTTTACATTGCATGCATGTTTGACAACAAATTTTGAGCTGAGATAGGTTTCAGAATAGATTACTGAAATCACAATCTGTCAGAATCTTATCACCAAATAGCTGGAACATAACATAAAACATTCGTCCACAGATGCTGAATATCAGAAATTTAGTAAATGATGTCCAGAGAAATCATATGCATTCAGATGGATCACAAACAACAGCTATCAAAAGCCCTAATTCAGATGTTCAGAAATCCAGATTTGGGGAAAAACAGAAATATCCCTCAATAAACACATATAAAAATAGATCAAGTATATATAAAGATGTTTAACTCAATCATCAACAGAAATAAATGCTCAATCCGAATAGAGCTCTTCATCAGCAATCTTTAGATTCAAGAAGGCAAGCCACAATTTGGAAAATAAAAAATATCCCTCAATCAGCATATAAGAATCAATCAAGTATGTATATATATATATATATATATATGCTCAATCAAGATAAAGCTTTCTTTGACGAAACTAAGAGACTAATTCAAGTATTTTAGAACAGAGTAGATAGTCTCACAAGATTCGATAATTTCAGAATCAAAGAAGTTCAAATGCATCGTGGGACTGTTTGGGTCATATTGACTTCATAAATTTGAATATCAACAAGAATCAACACTGGTTTAGCTTGGAAGAACATACTTACAGTTCTTTAGATACCTTGACGGCAGCTAAACACGCTTGAGCTCATTCATGGTTTCAGTAGTGTAACTTCCAGTAGCAGCTAGTCAAAAACCTTCACTTCTTCCATGGCATCGACCAAAGGCACCTGTAACTGAAATCTTCTTCTTCCTTCCAAGCTTGCAACTGTGTGCTCTCACTCATATATTTTTGTATCGTTTTTCACACAGAGAAAATACCCACACATAATATATATGTCACGCCCCAAATTCCAACACCCGGAAGGGGCATGGAAAATGGAGGTGATTAAATGAAACCTTCAAGACCTTACAACTACAAATAAGCTTTGATACCAAGCTATTACGTCCCGATTTCTGACACCAAAACAGATATAGAAAACTAGGTGTGAATATCGGATGAAATTACCAAAATACCAAGACCACTCTCATCCAAACAGAGTCTCAATACTGCGGAAGCGACTTTTAATACACATTTACATCAATTGAACTAAAATATAACTGAGTTACATACATACATCTAAATGTAACTTGTCCAACCATATCCAAAGATTACAACATCATTCTCAATTATAATCTAATCATCCCCAAACACATTCTAAGTCCTTAGAATTATTCATTCAACATTCTCACATAATTGAAATACATTAACAACATCCACTTGGTCCTACATAAATCCACAATGTATATACACCAAACTCATTGTCTATACATATAAGGTCCAAATGAGATATACAAGTTACATGTATGTGAATGTAACTACGAAGTCTACATAATCCACATGCCTAATGCCAGCATGGATAGCCAAATACATATTCCACACTCAAAACCTCAAAATACACCAAAATGCTCAAAAGTACTCTTGTGAGCTCCAAGTGTCTACTCAAGTACTTCTCGTCCATCCTCAATGCCTTACCTGTAAATATGTTGGGGGGAACGGGGTGAGCATTTCAACGGCTCAGTAGGAAAACCCCAACCCTCCTAAGTGTCGACTCGACACTGACCTACATGGAATGCATGTTGTTACACTCCATGCCACGTAAACAATTTCACATTCATTCAACACAAATGCAAGTATGAATAATTGTACCTTACCACATATCATGTTTAGCATATTTAAACATATAAGCATCAAGGCGTGCATATGCTCTCACTCTCGACCCTAATCCGATACCCAACATGGTCAGTCCGCTCCAAGGATCATGTGATCTTGGACACCTCTGATAACAACATACTCCGATAACAACCTTATGACCGGGACAACTCCGAGAGGTCATACCACCATGGCAATGTGTTGATTTGCCAAATTGTGAGGTGACAACTCTGAGGCTCACTAAACTTTGGACATACTCCGATTCTAGGCGTTTAGCCTTGATATGGCGGGTCCACTCCGAGGGCCATACCTAGTGGGTGATTACACCACATCTCATGACACGGTTCGACCACTCCGTCGTTCCGTGCACATCCTTTGCGCCATTTCCCGCAACCTCTCATATATGCTATGTGGATACATATATACATAGCATGTTATTTGCATGCTTCATTCATGCTCATCAATGCTAAAGAAGTGTCTAGCATGCATCTCATCACCTTATACCACATATAGCACATATATGTCTAAAACATGCATATTATATCACATATGCCTACAATCTCAAACTTAGCATACTTTTGCTCTACTCATACACTTACTACACATAACTAGCATGCATTTTACATTTACACCTCAACACATAACCACATACATGTTCATCATTATGCAAATTATACATGCGCACAAAATTTAGCATATAACATTAATGCTCTCAACTTTACCCACTTATACTAGTTCCTCATGCTTTACACAATACAAGGCACATCAATTTTGCATGGAAGAGACTCAAGAGAAGGAGATAACAGTAAATCCCACCCCTCTCACCACTCTTATATATGCAAAACACACCTTACACTTCACCTCTTCACTCGAAACCCTAGAATCGACAAATAGAAGAGAAGAGGAACACCTACCTCGAAAATGAAAGGTGTCTAAGCACTTTCAAAATTTCCAGCGATGTCTACCTTGGCGAAAGTTGAGTTGTTCGGTTCAAACCGAAGCCCTCGTCGCTAGACCTGTAAACAGATCAGATTCTGACCGGATCAGGCTTGATCCGATCCGAACCTGATAAGGAATATAGGTGATCCGATCCGATCCAATAACCTGACAGATTATATATAATTAAATCCATATCCAATTTGTTATCAATCGGATATTCGATCCGATAATCCGATCCAAAAAAAATATAATTTTTTTTAAAAAAATAAAAATTCAAAAGAGATTAACAAATAATGAGTAGGAAAAAAATAGGGAAGAAAAATAAAATATAAAAAAAAAGTAGTAGAAATGTAAGTATTTGACTTTTTTATTAAAGAAAAAAACTATAATGAAAGCCAAAATAAAGAGAAGGAAGAATAAGAAGGAAATAATAATAAAAAATATTTAAATAGCATGTAAATATTATATGTTATAACATTAGATAATATATTTAAAATAAATTATATATTAAATTATTTCGGATCGGATCGACCATAATCCATATCCAATTTGTTTAGCTAACGGAATATCGGATTCGGATTGTTAACGGATTATCGGATTGAATGTCCAATCCATATCCTAATTATTGGCTCTGATTTGGATCAAAATTCGATCCATTGACAGGTGTACTCGTCGCCCTCTACGAGTTGTCCTCCTTCGGCAACTCACGAATCATGCCCGAAGGCCTCCGAAATGTAGAGAGAAGAGAGAGAGAGAGGGGCCATGCCCGACTGCTGGAGCATTAGAGATATGAAATATCTCTGCCAAATCTGATATTTAAAGTCCCATGGGTGTAAAATGACTAAAATGCCCCCTGGCCACTTAACGTACCTTCCCAAGCTCCGTTTTCGATTTCGAAAGCTCCTACAGCCTCGAAATCACTTCCTTAACTCATTAAACATTTCGTTATACCCAATAAAAAATATTATTTTTTGAATTTCCCAGGCCCACCTGGACAACTTCCTGGGGCCCGTCTGACCAAAAAGTCAAACTTTTTCAGATTTTTCAAAAACTTTCAAAATCCTTATAACATGTTTCCCACTCTCGAAACATCCATAACATCATTTGAAACGCATTTATAGTGAAAATGCTGAAAAATCGGTAAGTCGGTCAAATTTGGTTCCGGTCTCTACAATATATATATATATATATATATATATATATATATATATATACTCGGCTAGGGTTTCTCATTTTTCCTTTATTCTTTTAATGGTCCAATATTTGTGTTTGAAATGACAGAGCTACCCTTTTGAAGTTCAAAATTAATAAGAGTCCATTGGTGCTGTTGCAATACCACTAAAATGACTGGAATGCCCCTGCTAGGTCTGTTGGTGCAAATAAAGGAAGGCACATACGATTGAGCATTAATGGACTTATTTGAAATTGAGCAACAGTACAGACATGAAAATAAAGTATGAAAATACATCTAATAAGCACAGAGTGAAATGCCTATATGCATGATTCTTATTTTAAAAGACCACTTGAAATAGTGACTTCATAACTAGTTTATGTAACCATGATCATAAAAAACGGGGAATATATCTTAGGCACCCCAAAACATTAAAAAAAGTTGTCACCACAAACTTTATTGAATGAGATTTTAAAAGTTGTGTTTTTTAAGATATATATATATATTTTGGGTAAGGGACCGTGTCCCAACCCCCATCGGGGGTGGGACTATTCTCTTCGGATACTGCAATCATCCCCAAAGCACTGGGTTGGGTTAAGCCCAAGGCGGAGGCTTGACTCCTCCAGGAGTTGGAACACAAGACATCTGGTACCCAAAGGCCTTATGCTAAATCAGCTACCCTATTAGGGTTTCTTTTAAAGATATTTGAAGGAGAATTTAAAAATGCTTGTGAAAATTGAACTTTTTAAAATTAAGTAACATTTTTGTATAATGTGTCTATGGAACATTTTCATACATTAATGTAGGGGCAAAATTATCACTTGGTCCAATGGGCTGAACTGGTACAAAAAACAGACTAGGCCCATGTCGGCTTGAGCCCATGTATCAGCAGGAGGCCCAAAAGGCTGGGTCGATAATCACAAAGGGCCAAGTCACCCCATCTTCAGGCTGGAAAGTCCAAATCAAATGCAGACCTACAATTCAAAAAGGAATCCAAATTCTTTGAGAGAAAAGTTAGCTGTAAATAAGGGAATTCGAGTCCTAAAAAGATTTGAATTCCAACTTGTATAAATATTTATCAAACCATGAATGAAAGAATCCACCTCTCGCAATTTCTTCTCTTTATCTTTGAAAACTGTGTTCTTAATTTTCGGGTGTGTGCATCGAATCGAATTGTTTGGCAGTTACCTACAATTAATCAGCTTAACAAGTGAATAGAACCCTTGGGACAAAGGAATAATCCTAACAGTAAAATTGCAGTGGATTTTAACCTTTTGAATTGATAGCTTGAGACATCTTACTCCTCAAATTCATTACTGATTTTAACTAGTGTAAGATTTTATAAGGCTTGTATCAATGGGGAGTGGGTGGGACAGTTACACTGATCAGCTTGCCCACCTTTGGACCTGGAGGTAGTAAGGGCCAAGAGTTTGCTAACATCTTGCAACTCATGTTCCATTTTTCAGTTTTATGTAGAATTATACTGTCTTGTAGTAGTCAAGATGTCATTACAATTTAGTGCTTCAGTCGACACCCTATGTTGCAGTACTTTTACAATTTAGTGCTTCAGTTGACACCCTATGTTGCAGTACTTTTACAATTTAGTGCGTCAGTCGACACCCTAAGCTACAGTGTTTTTTTTCACATGGTACTGTAACATTTTAATGCTCCCTTTAAATCCTTTTGGATCAATTCCTCTGTTTCTATCTCACGCTTATAATTTAGACATCTTTAGAGCTGTTCATTTGCCACTTCATTTTTGGGCTCAATTGTCTTCGATCTTTGCCCTTACTACCTATCATTTGACGGTATAATATAAAATCCAATTCTTTGAAACTTCATGGGTTTCTTGTTCTTTGTAAACATATTCCCTGATAATTCTCTTTATAGACTTGCTTTACATGGTTTACATTTGGTTTTCTGCAGGTCTTTAGTGACAAAGCTTTTGAAAAATTCGGAAAGGGTTTCATCTCAATGCATTTCTCAGATCAACACTTGAGCACGCAAAAGAAGATTTTGATGTTCAAGTTTGCTCTCCCTGATGCCGATCATATGGCTGACATGACCCGGTTGGTGGCTCTGGTACCCTATTACATTGATTTAATTGGGCGATACAAGCTCAGCACACAGGTAACTCATATGATAATAATATTTACAGTTGGTCTTGGAACTTGACAATCTTCGTAAACTTTTTAAACCATGATCTATACAACACAGGCTCGTTCTAAAACTGAAGCAGCCAGATTGAAGGTTGCCCAGGAGTTGCACAAAGAACTTCAAAAGGATAGGCAAGAAGCCTTGCAGAAAAGAAGGGCAGAACAGAGAAAAATGGCGGAGGAGGCTGAGGCAAAGCTCAGTGCAGAGGCCATTCGCAAAAAAGAGGCAAAAGAGCGTGCTCGCCAGATGAAGAAGACGATGCCAAAAGTGAAGATGTCCCGTGCTTAGATCTGTAACACCACCTGTGCTTTGTAACCCAGTCCACAATTTCCAGTCAGGTTCCCTTTCCTTCCCAGGTGATTATGGACTTTGCCCTTTGTGTACTCTATCTGTTTGCAATAGTTAGTGTTTAACATCACCACAACTTCGTGGTTTTTGAATGTAGTCATTTGCTGTAATTTTAATTACATCACTGAACATCTTAGTTTTCCTTTTTCTGCCAAAAATTGTTGCCCCTTTTGCGTGCCCCTTTGTGTGCACATATAAATCCCCAAGAAGCAACCACTTCACAAAGGCTGCTAAGCAGTTCAAATCCCTACAGGGGTTCTTTTGGACATGAATGCCCAAGTAGATTCCATCTCTCTCTAAAATAGAGATTTGCTGTTTTTGCATGGGGAAATCCTCTTGACTCTAAATGAGAAAGTCATCATATTATGCATGTTTCCATTAGTCTTGTATGATCATTGTCATTATAAATAATACAAAAATGCCAGGTGTGCACTTCAGGCATTCTCGTTCTTGTTCTCTCTCTCTCATGGCAAGGTTGTTCCATTGTGACCTGGACAACATGGGTTTGTATGCGGAGGTAAGGTTAATACTTGCAGTGTGGCACTGGACTAGCCTGGTTTTACCATTTTGGGAACCCAGATTATATAGAGCAGGATTGCAATACAAAGCATTGAAATCTATTGGTTTGAAATAATTTGGAAAAAGCATAATATGAAACAAATGTGCCTGATGGAGCGGTCAGACCACTCATGTGCATGTGCTATGTCTATGTTAGGTTTTTGAGAACCTGTGATTCAGTAGCGAGGTTCAGATGCAAGGTACAATGTAGAAATTTAATTTGAAAACACCGAGGCAGTTTTTAAAAATAGTTCTCAAGAATTTAGAAAATAGGAAACACAATTTACAAAGACTATTAATCTAATAAGCAAAGTATAAATCCTACGGTACCCAAATCTAATAATAGAACAGTTATTGATCAAAATTGGAATACACACCAAGATAATCTGGTAAATAATTAATTTTCTACTGTAAACTAATTCTTTAATGTATAAGCGTAAATGCGAAGTGCAAATGTCATTTACATCACTCTCAAAATTTCACCACTGCCTTCGTGATTTTTTTTTTTAAGAAAATAAAATATAAAATTCTTGTGTTCTAAAACTCAAGAGAATAAGACAAGGTGGTGCAGGTAAAAATGACCTTTAAAACTTATTTAGTGCATGTTGTCAAGTCCTTTTTCAACTTTACAATCATCATGAGTAAAAAAATAAAAAAAGCAGAAGTTACAGCTACTTTTACTATCAGATTTTGTAAAGTCTATCAATGGACATGATGAAGAAGTTGCAAAGACTCTAAATTTATTACAAATGCAAAATTCTTTTATTTCAAGTCATTCTTTTTATCTATTTCACCATGTGATTGTGAAATATCCCCCAATTCGAGCCCTAGTTAGGCTTTTAATACACTAATTCCGGTCATGGTTAACATTGGAGGGCCCTCTAAAGGTAAATTTCAGTCACTTTTCTAGTATTTCAAATCATTTTCAGCGTCAAATTGTGGAATCAATTTCAATTCAAACCTCAATTAAGATTCTCACAACTCTAGTTTCAATCTCGAATAGTGTTGGGAGGCCATAATCTCTTATAAAACCCAATCAAATGATTCAAAACATTATTTTGAGTCATAGTTCATTCAATTGCATCACTCCATTTTAAGCGGGGCCACAGATTGGCCTAATTTTGAGAAATTGCATAGATTAGGCTTTTAGCCCACAACGATTCCAATATCTCAAATTACCATCCTACCATTGTCAAAAACTCAAATTAATGTTTCGATGAAATTCAAGTCATTTTACCTAGAAGATCTCAAATTTTCTTTTATTCGGGCTATTTTCACCGTTGAATCATATAGGAGTCACTAGAGTCGTATGATCGTGGGCACCAATTCCCAAATTTTCAAACCATCATATTACCATTATGAAAAATTCAAATAGATGATTCCACAATTAAACTTGGGTCATTTTACCCTAAAGCGCTCAAATTCTCCTCCAATTAGGTTATTGTTCAATCTTAAAGCAGCGGCAAGGATCGTCTGATTGCGATAAATCATCCAAGGGTCTTCTAGAAGAGTCAAAACATGGTGAAAATCGTATTTTATCTCTTAAAATTGGATAAACATGAAAAAATATAGGTTATTATCCCTTAAATCGCGGATTAGAATCGGAAATCAAGAAGGGTACATATTGTAGCATATTGAGATACGATACAGTAGAGAGGGAAATGGGGTTGAATAGTGTTGTTGAAATATATTATTATATTTTATATTTAACATTTTCCATATCAAATTAGGATTCTTATGATTGGAGACTTACCATGTATATGATAACTTACTCCCCACTCACTTATCTCTTTTCCTTCTCCTATATATATATGCTCTCACTGTAATTTATTTGATATACCATTCATTAATATAATTCAGAAATATTTCTCTCTTTTCCTCTTATTTCTAACATGGTATCAGAGCCTACCAATTCCTAATAGTCTTCACAGTTTATCGTCCTCACCACCGGAGATGGCACTATCGGCTTCATCCCT
The DNA here is from genome assembly GCA_026545225.1 of Cornus controversa. NCBI lineage: Eukaryota > Viridiplantae > Streptophyta > Magnoliopsida > Cornales > Cornaceae > Cornus > Cornus controversa. The sequence continues at coordinate 26,226,719 of CM048853.1, read as the reverse complement.
AGTGGGCAATTGTCAAAATTGATTCCACCTTATATATATATATATTTTATTCAGATATAAAAGAAAAATATGACGGCTCAGTTCAAGTTCAATTCATTGGCTCCCACTAGAATCTATGTGTCAAAGTTGCTGATTTCAATGAGCCACTTTCCTAATTTTCAAATCAGTTTTCACTTCAGCGAGTAGCTTTTGGTCTTACCGTTGTCCCAATGAGTTCACTCTTTTGCAGCTTCTTTGTATGTGTTTTTCAGTCACTGTGGTAACATCACTAGATTGTTTTCACGAGCCATAACATTTGTGTGTCTAAGTCGCTGATTTCAACAAGCTCTTTTTCTGATTTTCAAATCAGTTTTCGCTCTAACGAGCCGCTTTTGGTCTTTCCAGCTCTTTTGTAGATTCTTTGTATGTGTTTGCAGCCACAGTTGATTATATCACCAAATTGCTTTCGCGAGCCGCATTCAAGATTTTGTCTTCAAACTCAAGTTGACTTTATATGACTCACATTGAGTTTGCGGGGGTTGTTAGATTATATATTTTCTATTATAGATTATATATCTTTTCCTAATAGATTTTTTATATCATTTCCTAAACCATCTAGGAGTAGGATTTCTTATACCATTTCCTAAACCATATAGGATAGGACAAAAATTTCTTGTCTCCTAAGTTTACTTAGCCTCCAAGATTATGTGCCAATATGTCTCATGCTGGTTGGTAGTTTGGTATATCTTACTTTCACTCGTTTAGATATTCTCATGTTGTTCATATCGTCAGTCAGTTCATGGCTTCCCCGAGATGAGTTCACTTTGCTGTTATTCTTCGTATTCTCTGTTATGTCAAGGGTACTATATTTCGTGAGCTCTTTTTCTCTCATCAGTCTTCACTAGTGCTTCGTGCTTATTCTGATGCAGATTGGGCTGGCGACCTAACAGATCGCTATTCCACTAAAATATTGCTTCTTTCTTGGTATCTTACTAATCTCTTGGCGTAGTAAGAAATAGTCCGTTATTGCTTGATCTAGCACTTAGGCCAAGTATAGGGCACTTGCTAATGCTACTTCTGAGCTTTTATGGTTACGATGGCTTCTTTAGGATATGAGTGTTTCTTCGTCCACTGCTACTCCCATTTATTGTGATAACAAGAGTGCTATTCAGATTGCACATAATGATATTTTTCATGAGCGGACCAAACACATTGAGATAGATTATCATTTTGTTCGTCATCATCTACTTTAAAATATCTTGCAGTTATAGTGAGTCACTTCACATGATCAGATAGTAGATATCTTCACCAAATCTCTTCCACTAGGGCGCTTTCGAGAATTTGTTTTCAAACTCTAGATGGCGTCGTATAATCCACCTTGAGTTTGAGGGGGAGTATTGAAATATATTAGTATATTTTATATTTAACCTTTTTCATATCAAATTCGGATTCCTATGATTGGGGACTTACCATGTATAGGATAACTTGCTCTCCACTCACTACCTCTTTTCCTTCTCCTATATATATGCTCTCATTGTATATTATTTGATATACCATTCATTAAAATAATTCAGAGATATTTATCTCTTTTCCTCTTATTTCTAACAAGTGTAAGCTAAAACAACTCACACACGTGAACCTCTCAAGTTCAGAATTCAACTCTTTGTGTGCGTTGAATTTGAAACTAAAACCTAGTCCATTGAGAAGAGGATTAAAAAATACATGATTTCAAAAAAAAAAAAAAATCACACTCAATTTCGATTTAAAATGAAAGAGTTATGCCTGATTGAAGTTTAGATAAATTTTCAACAGGGCTGTGAATAGTACCTACGATCCATTGTAGATGGAAGTGCGATCCATCGTAATTTACGATCGATTGCTGATGTCGCACTCCAAGAATCATAACATGCTGGTTTGAGATCTAATTTCCAAACTTTTAGGTTCTAAAACCTCTCTAATTAAATGCCTAAAAATCATCTAAAATCATCCATAACATGTGTAAATGAAGGAAACATCATCCATAATATGTTTAAAGATATACTAAATCATAAAAACACCATTCAATCCGAACATACCCAATAATCATATACATTCTTGTCCAAAACTATAATTTGAGGCATAAACGCCTAAATACAAGTTTCTACAAAATTAAACCTCATTACATAAGACCAAATGCACCTAGTCCACATCTCGAATATGCATAAACAAAGACAACAAAAAAAATCCCTCAAACTCCACACCCAACTCAAGGTTGGTTGAAATCTGTAATCTCCTTGCTATGACCTAAAATTGTTAATATAGGGGGATGAACAAAGTCCACGTGCTCAAGATACCATGTTGTGCAATTCACCCAAGCCTCACATTTCATGATAATACATAATGAAACCACAAATGCATAGCATAGCTATCGGTCATGCTCCTTAGCATTCTAGTTTAAAGCCAAAATCTACGTTTTACATAGCAAACACGTCATAATACCCAATTTATCACAAGCTCAATAGCACAAAAACATCATGTCACGCCCCAAAATAAGAGTCACCAGAATCCCCATTCCAAGCCTGAATTCCGAGAGTGAACCCGTCCATTTAACCACATGAACTATTCCAAAAAAAAAACCTTATAACCGTGGAAACAATATTATACACACCCATTTATATACACGTACACTCATTATTATTCATCCCAGTGGGCCCCACAATGGTCTATGCATTTATCCTCATCGTTTGATGTCTGAAATCAATTAAGTTCCAGGTCAGTCCAGTTTCGGTAGGCTAATGGACTCCCCTTCAGCTGGCTAAAAACTGGGAGCATCATCGGTTGACTAAAGAATTTCTTCGGCCGACTGATGGACTCCTTTCGGTCAGCTGATGAGATCTTTCAATAGACCGCTACAGAGTCTGCAGATTCCAACTCTAGGCACTTTTGATGTATTGGTCGACTGATGGACCAATTAGTCGACCGAAAGTCCCAAAAACTTGATACTTTGTCCTTTCAAATTCCTAAAGGTTCTCACGTACAAGCCAACTCATATACATGGATCAAAATTATCATCACGTATACTAAAATCATTCATTTACATATAAAAGCAAATAAAAAGATCCTTATACATTCATCCTGTTATGAAAACATACTCTTCTAAGGTTTAGGTACGCATACTCAATTACAAAAACATTCTCATCCCATATTCAAATTACAAGAGTCAATAAATACCTAACATGGCATATAAAAATATAAGATAGATAATCTTGAACAAGAGCTCAAGCACTCCAATCCCAAGTACCTCAAGCTTCGTCGATCACAGGTGCTTTATCTGTAAAAATATTTAGGGGAAATGGGTGAGCGCCAACATGCCCAGTAGAGATACCCAAACCAATTTATGTATCGACTCGACGCGACCTACATAAAATGTAATCATGGCATTCCTATATACTGCAAGACATACTTTCAATGTTTGTGAGATATTATAATGACATTCTTACACACTACGTGGCATATATTAATGCTTATACTTGTAGAATCTCAATTCAATGAATCATATGCTAAACAATGCTCAATTAATAAAAGGCCACACAAACATCAACATGAATATCACAATTCAATTGCAAGACTTAAACACCAGGTCAAATAAATTTTGAATCATATACAGTGGGAGTATTCGTAGTACCATGAGTCAAGGGCTTTTCATGACACTTTTCAAAATATTCTACTTTACAGGTAACTAACTTGAGGGTCTAGACAAAACCAATATTCTACATTACGAGCTACTAACCCAAATGTCTAAGCAAAACCTCCCTGGCCAATTTTCAGGCTTTGTAGGGCTCCGGGGACTTCTTGCTTTTTTGACCTCCTCCCAAAATAAACAATCAATCACATAAGTTCCAAGAATGGCAACATATACAATCTCAAATGTATCATACATTTTCAAGCGCATCATAAGCCACTTGATTTCCATGCTAAAACATGTCCATTCCAATGCATATAACAATGAAATAATTTCACATTTCCAAACATGTGGTATGTAACATGTATAACATAATCTCCACAACTATAAATCATTCCAATAAATAACATGTATCATCAATTGCTAGCATATAAGGCATGCATACACAATTCACATCATAGTTCACCTTCATAATTTTATCAAAAAATATATATACAACATCAATACCTATAATTATCATCATAGTTATCATGTGGAGACTTACTTAATAAGTATAAGCATAAGGAAAGATGTAAGACTCACTTTTTAGCACCTCTAAACATACTAATTAATACGAAAATAACATAAATACCTAAGAAATCGATGATAAGGTGGAGAGAACACATCTACCTCAATTCCAAGCTTAATTTTCAAAAATATAATTAGTTGTAATTAAAAATTAAAAAAAATTACAAGGCTTTACATATTGTTTACATCAATATGACAATAAACAACTCGAACATAAAATCCAACACAAAAATCACATTGCTCTCAGAATTGTGCTCACACTCACACTCTGATACGTGCTTATGCTCCATACTAATTCATAGTTATTCTTGGGCTACTAACCCACAGGTCATAACCCCTCTTGCACAAGTTTGAGGTCTTTTAACCCCGGAGGATCTTTTCCCCCTCTACTTTTCACATGAGTCATTTTATGAGAAATCACCACATTCACTAAACATGTCATAGTTAGCATTCACATACGCAAGTTTTCGATGTAATAGCACCCATTTCATGCCTTAGGTTCATCTCTAGTATGTCACGCAATGAACCATATCGACACATGCAAAATCATTTTATTTCAAATAATTACATTGAAACCCTAAATTCAACAAGTAACATAAAATTAAACCGACGAGGGGAGCGACTTTTAGTGCTTATACTTAGAAGTTTGGTTATTAGGGGAGTGGTCAGCCAGGACGGGGGATACAAGGTCATGCTTATGCGATTACTCCAGTTGAGACTCTAGCGAATTTATCTACGGTTCAAGGTATATTTTTGGTATCTAGTTCATGGGCTAGGGTCTTGATTGACTTAGGTGCATCTCATTCATTTATATCCATTACTTTTGCATCTTCTTTAGGATTAGAGGTGTCGACCTTGGATAGAGTCTTATGTATTGATACACCAGTTGGGGGTAGGGTGACCCTAGACATGGTTTGTCGGGCATGTGAAATCGAAATTACAGATTATAGATTGATGTTTGATTTCGTTCTCCCAGAGATGACAAGCTTTGATGTCATTCTTGGAATGGATTGACTATCAACTTTTTGGGCCAACATCGATTGTTATCAGGGGAGAGTGTTAATGTGTACACCCAAAAGAGATTAATTTTGTTTTATGGGTGAACAGAGTGAATTTCATTTTTCACCATTTTATGGATTGTGTGGTTGAAGTGACTATAGCTTTTTCTTAGCTAGTCTTGTGACAGAAGAAGAATGAGGAAAATTTTAAAAATTTCTCGAGTTTGTGTTAGATTTTATGAACGCGAAAAATTAATCATCTAAAGGCTAAACTATATGGTAAAAAATAAATTGAGGGGGTGCACTTTTTAAATTTCAAAAATAAATATACATATCTAGGTAAAGACTTTTTTTTTCTAGGGGAGGCATGTGCCCCTCCTTGCCAGATGCTTCGTCCGCCCCTGCCTCTTCTGGTTGATCCACACCACACTTTATTCTCATAATTAAAATGATATACACTAGCTAAGAGTCCGCTTGGTGCTACATCATAGGCACATTGGATATTCTGTCGGCACTCCATCGGTGCAGTTACACCTCTTATATCTTGCAGAAACGATGCTCTAAATTGGATCGTGAGAATTTTTGACTCAACGTATATTATTAGGGCTGTAACTCGGGCGGGTTGGGCGGGTTAGAGGTACAACTCGGACTCAAACCCTATATATGAAATGTTCAACCATAACCCAACTCTAACCTTACTTCCAACCCGAACTACTCAACCCTAGCCCAACCCATCCTTAAATTTTTAAACTCGGATTTAAAACTCAATTTGAGATTTTGGGTTAAAAAGTCGGGTTAATTTGGGTTATCTATATCACCAATTTCCATGTTAAAAATTTAAAGTAATCTTTAATAAGTTTCACATTAGATTACTCCTAAACACACAAAAAATAAGAACTTACTGCAAACTTCTAAAAAATTACAAACAAATTTTTAGAAAATTAATTATCCAAAGTGTTAACATACAATAAATTAAGATTTAAATAAAAGAAATTGAAAAGAAAAAGATTATCATAATTTGAATATTATATATAATATATTTAAAATAAAAAATAAATATAAAAATAATATTACAATTTGGGTTTGCATTGGACTCGGATTATTAATAGCTCAACTCAAGTTCAACCCTAATTAAGTTCGAATTAAAAAAATTTAACCTAAACTTAATCCTAATTGTAAAAATAGTCCCACAAATTTGTAAAAAAATCAAACTAAACTCGAATTAAATTCGAATTGTCGAACCTAAGTTACACCCTCGTATATTATACACAAGTTTGGAGATAAAGGTAATAGAGACAGTTTTCTAACGAATGTACCTACTAGTGGGGACTTAAATGCATGCAATGATCCATCTCACTACTTTTCGTACATGGGAATAAAGCACAGGTATGGCATCCATCATGAATTTAATCGAGTAAAATTAAAAGCCATGCCATCCTATCCTTCGAAGAGATACAACTTCAATGTGTTGGTGTTTGAATTTTATTACCTTCTCTCCGTGTTAAATTTTTTGAGTATTTTAAAAAGTGTGACTTGTAAATTTGTAACTTACAATTCTTGAAGTACTCATATATTTTAAAATAAAATATATTAAATTAATAAAAAGAGTTAACAGAAGATATCTCTGCTTCCATTTGTATTTGAAACAAATTTTATTTTGTTCTTAAATTAATAAAAAAAGGTTGACAGAAGGATCTTCGTTTCGGTTTGTGTTTGAAACCAATTTTTTAACGTAGCGAATGTTTCTTAGGCTCTATTTGGATTGACTTTTGAAAATCGATTTTTGACTTTTCAAGCTCAAAAGTCATTTTGAAAAATGTTTGAATTGGTAAGGCGGAAGAGATTCGGAGTCCAAAAAGAGCGTTTAAAAAAAATTGATAAATACTAGCTTTCTGATTTATCTTCTGCTTCTCTTTTTCTTCTGCGTAAAAGTCGAAACAAAAAATCAGTCAAAGAAGGACTTATTACTCTATATTAAAAGAGTCGTGACTAATAGCCCAGCCAAGCATGTCCCGACAAGAGACAATGAATGTCAAAGCATACATGTGACAAGTAGCTTTTAGCAATACTTAGTACAATATTCAATTATTCACTAACCAACCACTACAATATGACTGTAACGTGTCTACTTTTTCAAACATGGAACATGGGAAATGTGGACGTCATGTCATTTGTGATTACAAATGATTAGGCATTTGTCAGTGAATCAGGACATGACACGTACACAAATGTATTAATTTGACCTTAAATTTACGTGTGACAAGCCGTTATTGAATGAGTACTATTGTTTTAACTTTTACAATAAAAAATAAAAAATACTAGTTTTGAACATTTGAATCATACCGATTCCTCGTCCATTCTCGATCCATTCTTGGCAAGATTAAATTAACATTGCAAGGAGCTAAATTACATATCAATGTTTATTAATGCAATACATTTAGCTACACTGCGATACTCAACTATTTAAGGTTGTTGTGCTTTTCGATTTAAAATTAATGTTGTCAGTTTTAACTAACAAATACAAGAATTTATTTGCTTTATTTAGTTTTGTAAAAATAACTTTATGTTTTTTGATACCTAAAAATTAAAAATTTGTATAAAAATCTGCTTGGTTAATAGTTTGTGAAAAATATTTTCTAAACACTCAATTAAAAAAGAAAAAAAAAAGAGAAAAATGCTTTGAAAACAATTTTTATTTTTTAAGGTTTAGTTTGGCGGCCGTATTTATTGTTTAAACATAAATTAAGAGGTCCCAGCCATTCTTAAATTGAACTTCTGCCGGAGAAGTCGATAAGAAGCAAATGTGGATCTTTCATGATGAATAGCATGCATAACATGTGGATGGAAAACAAAGAGCATTCTACTTGTCAATGAAGCAAAGAATGGTGGTATTTTGGTATCAACCAAACCTCATTGGTTTCTTTACGTCTATATATAAGTCTGTTACGCTCCCAATTTATTTAGTTGTATTCCTACCTTCATTCATTCACTTTGAGAGTAGAGAGAAAAATGGAAAACCAAATAATGGAAGAAAAAAAAAAAAGTAGTAAAAGAAGGGAAAGAGCAAAAGCAAGAGCAAGGGCATGCTTTTCAAATTCATCTTCACACTCCGTACAAATTGGGAAACTTTCACCTTTCTCATATATATATATATATACACACAATTTCTTATGATTTTCAACTTAAATTTATTTGTGTGTTATAATTTTGATCTGGTTTGGTTTCTTGATTCGATGCTATTGTTCGTGGACACTTGAGCAAGACATGTGTTAGAAATAAAGAAAGAGAATTGTATTTGATTGAACTGATATATTATGAACAATGCATAAAGGCATATTTATAGACACATAATCTTGAAGGCTAAGTAAACTTAGGAGACAAAAAATTTTAGTTCTAGATGGTTTAGGAGAAGGTGTAAAAAACCTATATGGTTTAGAAAAAGATATATATAATCTAACAGTAGATATAATAGGAAATATATAATTTAACGACATGAATCGCTTATCCGATAGAAAGAGAGACTAAGCTATAAATCATCCGGAGAAGGTTCAGTCGTAGCCAGAGACGGACAAGCAGGAAAGGAGTTACTAAACTCAATTTAAGTGACAAATTGAAAAGGTTTATGTTGTATTTGGGAGCACCAAATTGGCGCTTTAGAATTGAAATTGCGTTTGGGAGTACCAATTTGGTGATCTCAAACATAGCTTTAGTGTATTTTGCTTAAACCAACTGGCTAGAGATTTAGGACCATGATTTAAAAAATTGGGAAGACAATTTTTGTGTATAAGAAGTGTAGAAATACACATTAAGCACTTGTATGCCTCCTCTCTCAGCCCTTGCACATTTTCAAATAAGAAACTTTTTTTAAAGTGTATGAAGTGCAATTGGACCCAATAGGCTATCTCTTTGTCCTTTTCCAACTGTAGAAGTACAGATTATTTGTATCTGCAAAGAGAGAAGAGAATTGTCCAAAGTAGTGAGCCAAAAAGACATTTGAATTCCTAAGATATAGGAACTTCAATTTACTACTTATTATCCAAACTTGATGTATTCTTAAGTAAACATTGATTTCAATAAATACTCAACTTGATAAAAAACATAGCATAAATAATACATACATTGTTTTCTACCATGAATAAACAATAATGAATAAAAACCAAGGGTTGTAGTCAGTGGTACATCTTCACCTTCCAAAGTAAGTGGTCAAAGATTGAAGTCCCTGTAGAAGAATGTGTTGAGGTTGTGGAGCTTGAATCAAGCCCATTTTATGTTGTCATTTGATGGTGATGGAAGAAGTTTTTTGTTTGGAGAACTTGTAAAATTAATAGTTGTCTTTGTCTCAAAGGAAAGCAGGAGATATGTTGGGATTTTTCCTTTTGGGTAAATAAAGCTGCCTTTCTTCTGGGATCTCTTTTGGGATGTAAAAAGGGATCTAGGGTTTGTTAGTTTTGTGGGTGAGAGGCATAAGAGAGGTGCAAGAGAGACGCGTGAGAGGTGCAAAAGAAAACGAGAGAAATCCAGAGAGAGGCTGTTATTTTCTTGTGAGTTTCTCAAAGAGAGAGAGAGAGCTCTTGTAAACCTCTATATTTGTTGATAGTGGAATTATTTTTGGTGCACTCCGTAGATGTAGGCATAAGATTTTGCCAAACCACGTAAATTATGTGTTCTATTGTGTGATTGCATTTTTTCTTTCTTGATTGTGTTTTCTTTCATTATTCCTAACAACTACTGGTGTCAGAGCAATTGACTCCCAAAAACTGGTATCAGAGCCTTGGTTGGAGAATTTAGGGCACAAGAGGCATTTTACAAGATTCCAAGAGGAGTTCTTTATATTCGATCTGTTCTTTCGAATGGGAGTAATGATGTTAGAGGAGAAAACATCCAAGATTAAGAAGTTTGAAGGTACAAACTTCAGATTTTGGAAGATGTAAGTTGAGGATTACTTGTTCTAGAAAGATCTATATTTACAACTAGGAGAGAAGCCAGTTGAGGATTACTTGTTCTAGAAAGATTTGTATTTACAACTAGGAGAAACGCCATCAGAAAGATTCAGAGTGGCGATTTCTTGATCGAAAGGCTCTTGGCACCATTAGATTGACATTGTCAAAATCAGTTGCCTTCAACATCAAGAACGAGAAGACAACAACGTCATATGCTATATATGTGGTGTGCTCTCTTCAAATGGTATGAAGCCTTTTAAAGTAAAACTCAAGAACAAAACCATGTGGGCTGGGCTTAAAGAGGACAATATCATACCATGTGGTCTAAGAACAAAACCATGTGGGTATTGTTGTCCACTACTTATAGCCGACCAAACTTGTAATGACTCGCTCCACCACATGGTATGATATTGTACGCTTTGGGCCTAACCCGCACGGTTTTGTTATTGAATTTTATCCTAAAAGGCCTCATACCATTTGGAGAGAACACATTACAAATAAACACATCCCCTTCTTCACACCCAGGCGATGTGGGATTGAACACCCTGTGGCCTGCCAGTGTGGTAGCTCGCTCAATGTCTCTCGCACCCGCCCACATCACACCAGCCCACAAGGGTCACTACAATCTACCCCCTAAGAGGCCCGACGTCCTTGTTGGCACACTTTCGGTTGGGTCCAGCTCTGATACCAACTGTCACACCCCAGATTTTTGAAGAGAAATCTGGAATGTGAAAAGCAAATAAAATAAAATAAAATAAAAATAAGAGAATTCTAAAGTTCTCAAACAGTCCTTTAAATACATAGAATCTTATACATAATTCTATTACATTGGAAGGAAATATTAAATATATTTCTTCTGTACAAATACTCAAAATAATACAATCTCTCCCAATCTTGGACAGAAATAAATTCTAATGGTCTCACACTGCTGCCTCTTCAATCGGTACTACCAAGTCCTGTAATTGTCCCGGTGTCAACGTTCTAACCTGCAAAATCTGGTGGGATATGAGCTCAAAACTCAACAAAGATATAGTGAACAATCTTTCATTACTTCAACAAGTTGACTTTTGTGTCATAATCTCAAAATAATTTAAAATTTATATTTTAATAAATAATATATTCACATTCTACAGTTTAACCTTAAAGCATTTAACATTTAAATTTAAATGCACAGAAAAATATCATCAAGTAAAATTAATTAAACACATAATTCATACACATAAAATAACACAATTTAAATTCACATAAAAATTATTAAGCACACACATACACATTAACAAATAATGTGCATACAATACTACACCAATTACATTGCACCAACAACAACACGTGTATATATATATATATATATATATATATATATATATATATATATATATATATACATTGTAACAAGGGTAAATATTTAATAAATACCAACACATAAAATTTACATATATAATTTATACACAATAATTCAAGTATGCACAGATATATAAACACACGTAAATTAAATATATATGTGAATAAGAGAAGAGAGCAAGTATCAACTTACCTCGGGTTTTCGCCTTTAAGAAGTCTGTGTTTGCAAATTTGAGCCACAGTGGTTTGGTCCAGCCCAGCATCGAAGCCCAGTCCAAAATGTCAAAGCCAAGCCCAATCCAATTTAACTAAATATATCTTTCTTGTTTCTGGATTTGCCTAAAGAATCACCTTGCTCCACTCCACTGCTAGTCCAAACAGCCCAATTGACACCAAAACCCACAACACAGCAGCCCACGACAATCGCTAACTTAGGCCATGAAGAAAATCCACGCAAACTAGCCCTAAACGCTACCACGGGTACACCACCGCGATCACTACCACCATCAATACCTTGCCACCGCCATTAGCCGCCAACCACCCAAACAGTCCACCATTTATGGAACCACCTTCACGTCATCATGGAAACACCATGCAAGCTCATCACCAAACCATTCTTAGCCAAACCGTGAACCACCACGTACCCACATGGCGAACACCACCATCAAGCTACTACTCCATTGTCGAGCCTAGGGATGGCAATTTGACCCGCCCCGTTTAAAACCCATTTAAGGAAACGGGGCGGGGATGGGATTTAAGGGAAATTACTCGCGCGGGTTCGGGGTGGGGGAAGGCCCTACCCCGACGGGTACCCGCCCTGTTTAGGTATATATATATATGTGTATATATATATATATATGTATGTATTTATATATAGTATATAAATAAAATTTTATATTATATATATCATACAATAGAATAAAGTGATACAATTGATTACCAGGCCTTGCCTTACACTTGCAGTAACATTTATATATATATATAAATATTATATATTATATATAAAGGAAAGCACAAAACTAACTAACCCTAATTCCTAAATCTGAATCAATAGCCTTTCTCGCTAGTCACTATAGAGTACAGAGATAGAGTTGAGAAATCTTCAAGCTTCAAAATCCACAAACACCATCGCTTGACTTGCTTGCCACAAACACCTTCGATTGAGATTGAGACTAGAAATCCAAAGTCCAGATCGATAATACACTCCCACGAAGCACTGTCGTCCTTCGCTTGCCACCGACTGACGCTTTCCACTGGTCAGTTCTCTCTCTCTCTCTCTCTTCCTCATCGTCTTCACTCTAGAGTCTAGTCTTCTTTTTCTTCATAATTATTGCAGTGATTTAACTCGAATTTAGTTCCAGTCTTTTACTGAATTTTTTTTTTGATCATGACTACTGAATTGAAAAGTTTGATGTATTGAGATATATATTATTGTGGTTTTGGGTTTCAATTTTTGAAGTGTTTTTGGTGTATGGATTTTTTCAGATTTTGTTGAATGCATTTTAATCAATGAATTTTTGAAGTGTTTTTGGTGTTGGATCAAGCTTATCAGCATTTGGATATAAAAAAAAAAAAATAGATAAATGGGGTTGGGCGGGGAATGTTATACGGTTTCGGTTATGGGGTTTGGAGATAATTTTAAAAGGTTGTGGGGCGGGGAAAGTTAATCTATTAAGGGGGCGGGAAAGGCAAAACCCGCCTCGCCCCGTCCCGCTGCCATCCCTAGTCGAGCCCATGCGCAACCCATCATACATCTCACCAAGCTCCACCAAACTCCCAACCAAACACCATGGTCACCGATCATCGTTGGAATACCACCCACAACGACTACCACACACCACCACTACTCAGCCGTCCTTGCCATAAGATCAACCACCAAACTGTGAGCACCTTAGTCGCGCCTCCAACCAGACCACCACCACCATGGCCGAACATACCCAGCCTGTTAAGCCCTATGCAAGACGCACCAAATAGACCCACTACCGAAACCCACTTCCGGTCACCACCCGCTGCCATGGGCAGCCCACCATAGCAGCCACCGTGACTTCCATCATTCGAACCCACTGTTGGATCGTGATGATGTCAACGGGCGTGGTTGAGCCCTTAATATGATAGGAAGGAAGAAGCCCATGCATCGAATAACTAATGATATTTCCCACCTAACCAGTTTAAGACAAGTAAATTTTCATTAAATCACATAGAAGTTGTTATTCAACTGTTAGTGTACATTATTCACATTATACACATGTATATAAACCTAGATAAAATAGGATTAGGTTTCATTTCACCTACCACCCTTCTTGTATAGCCTCACCTACCACTTTCTTTGTATAGCTTCACAATTTGTCTATATAAAGACCCTTATTTACTGATTATAGACATTCAATTCTTTTTTTTTTCCGCAAGTCATAGACATTCAATTCAAAATCGAGATTTCTCTCATCTTTCTTTCTCACTTTAACATGTTATCAGAGCTACCTTTCTAAATTTGTCCTTCATTTTATTTTTGTTCCGGTCGTTCAACCGTTGTCCCATCTCAAAATCAGGTCTTAGGAGTGTCCTTTTGAGTTTTAGAACAGATCATTCAAAAGAACTCAAGGAGATTGTCAAAACACTGTCGGAACCACCATGAAAAGATCCTTCACGCGCCACCAGAAGTTTCTGACATTTTCCCATGCTCCCACATGTTGCCACACACCACCAGAGTTGTTTCGCGTTTCCATGCACTCTCACGCACTAACACAAGCCAAAAGCCCTCCATTTGGCCACGTCAGCAACATAGTCTGACATAGACACTCTCTCAGCAGACACAAACTTTTAGACACGTCATCAGCCTCGTCAACTAGTGCCACATCATATAGATTCTGATATTTTCTGCCGAGTCACTCGACACGTCATCATCATGCCATGTCTCTGCCACTCAACATCTGGCTTGTCACCACGTCATAATCACTACCATGTCAGCTTTTGCAACCAAAATTTTTAAACTTTCTTGTCACAACAGGCATAACAATCAACCAGGCTCTCGGCGATCAAACTTCAATTATGATCTCTCTTTCTACTGAACATTCTGTCACATAGATTCAGGGACATTCTGTTCTATCCAAATTTAGGCTAGTTTCATATAACTTAGCTTGAGTTTGAGAGGAGTTGTTAGTGTACATTATTCACATTATACACATGAATATAAATCTAGACGTACTAGGACTAGGTTCGTTTCACCACCCACCTTCCTTTCATATCATAGACATTCAATTCAATCAAGAGATTTCTCTCATCTTTCTCTCTCACTTTTAAACTTCAACAAATCACTTTAGAACTTAAGGAATTTGCAAGATAGTGATTTTAGCCTGTACTTAAAATTTTTATGTGCCTATTACTACTTTTTGAAGTACTAGCTGACCTGATTGAACAAAAGATCCGCAAAAAATGTGGAAACAAGTTTATTTTTCACTTAAAGAAAGTCTGGATTTTGTGATCATGCACAAAGAAATTGGCAAATTTAATTAGACAAATTCTCTTTGAGCTAATCCAAGGTGCAAATAATGTTTGAAAAGGTTTAGGAACAAAAAGGTTATCCATATTGAATAAATTCTCTTTTGACTGGACCAAAAAAAAAGTTATCTTTGTTGAATATTTATCTTTTTTAGAGAAATCAAAAAAGAAAAAAGACCTAATTAAATTTTTTTTTGAATAAATTATCTCTTTTGACAAGACAAAAAAATATTATAAATAAATTATTTCCTGTGACAGAACCCCAAAAAAAATATATATATATATATATATAGTACAGAAAAAATGACCCAAAAAAAATTATCCGAATAGATTATCTCTTTTGACAAGACCAAGAAAAAAATTATTTATTTCTCTTGAATAAATTATATCTTTTGACAAGACCTCCACCCCCTTCAAAAAAAATATAAGAAAAAAGTTATTTTTCTTTTGAGAATGAAAAAAAAGTACTAAAGATAAGTAACTGATGTTAAAACTAAAGTTGGAATTTATAGTATATAGTTATGGTATTATAAAATAAAGAATACGTTTAAAAAGTTAAAGTTTATAGTGTAAAAGATAGTTATGGTATTATAAAAGAGTTTTTTTTTGTCATTTCATTTAAAAGAAAAAGGCGGTGGAGTGCAACCCTTGAAAAGGGTGTGCATATATATATGTGTGTGTGAATGAATTATAGGGAAAAATGCTTAGTAAGCACTGTTGTAATTATAATCTTGTGACTTAATGTTGATGAGTTTGAGTTTCTACTATTGCACCGAACAATCACTCCCATCAAGTAATATTAATGTAGAAGATTCATTATTTAAGCTTAGCTTGTGAAAAAATCGAGCTTGAAACATAAATTAAACAATCCTTATAAAAATTAGGTCATAATCCTAATGCTCTCAAAATGACCGTTTTCAAGGTTTTTTTTTAACTCCTTTTTTGTGCAAATCATTATTCTATACTCAATTTTCATGATTTTCCTAAAAATCATCATCAAAAACACTCTTTTCACCATTTTCGTAAAAATTATCATTTAAAACTCTCATTTCATGATATCCGTAAAAATCATCATTTCTAAAACTTTCTTTTCGCAATTTTCGTAATCATCATCTAAAACACTCTTTTCATAGTCTTCCTAAAAATCATCATTCTAAACTCTCTTTTTATGGTTTTCATAAAAATCACTATTTAAAACTCTCTTTTCATGATTTTCGTAAAAATAATCTTAAACACCCTTTTTATGATTTTCTTAAAGATTGTCATCTTAAATTCTCTATCATGATGATTTTTATGAAAATCATCATTTTTGTAAACTCTCTTTTCATGATTTTCCTAAAAACAATCATTCTAAACTCCAAATTCATGATTTTCTTTAAAATTATCATTCTAATCTATCTTTTCATGGTTTTTCTAAAAATCATCATTATAAACTTTATTTTCATGATTTTCCTAAAAATCATCATTCTAAATTTCACTTTCAAGATATTCGTCATTTTCATTTCAAAATTCACAATTTTCTTAAAAGTGACCATTTTTAGTTGTGAAACTCACTTTTTTAAAAATGGTCATTTTCATCTCAAATTCATGCACTTCCATCGAAGTCACTCTCCTCAAGTTAAAACACGCACTTCCTTACAAGTCACTTTCTTTAAATCAAAATTCAAATTCCTTAGAAGTTGCCATTGCCAAAGCTTAAAACATACATTCATAAACGTAGCGAAACATCAACTTTCATAAAGGTCATTTTCTTTATATTAAAACAAATATTCGTAAAGGTCATTCTCTTTAGATCGAAACATCGACCTTTGTAAAAGTCATTTTGTTTAGATCAAAACAAACCTTGGTAAAGGTCATTCTCGTTAAATCAAAACCCACCTTTGTATAAGTCATCTCTTTAGATCAAAACACTTTTGACATTTTTGAAGTGGCTGCTACTTTCTTGTTTGTCTAATATTTGGATTTATGTGAAATCAGGTTCATGCTAAAACAGAGAGTTAAGAAATAGAGAAAAAAAACAAATAGAGAACTTCTTTAGCTACCAGTTTAACTCAACACGAGGAACAGATTTATATTCTCTTGGGATGGGCTTCCCAAAATTGAAACCATAATGGCTTTAATCCATAGAAAATTTTCCTAACAGCAAATTAAACCCATTTTTTTAAAAATTAGAATATCCCCACCAAATATACCAAGAAAATATCAAAATAAACACGCTGCGAAATAAAAAGGTGTTGTGGACCATGTAAAATTTACACATTTCACATTTTTTAACCCGTGTACTCTACACTCCTGTCAAAATAGACAATTCTATTAGGTATTTGTGCGTCTCAAATTCTATTATAATTAAGTTTCTATTTTAAGTTGTATTTGGTAAATTCTTATTAGGCAAGTATCACACGGAACATGATAGGACCGCAGAAGTTGTTTCCAAGTTTAACGTCTACGGCGAGACGTGTGCACAAGCTCATTCATCCAAATATATGGGATCCGTCAATTCGACAAAATCCACATATTCCAATTGCATTTGGCTATCAACACAGGGTTTCACTCGTTGCCCATTAACCTTAAAAAGTATCTCGTCCTTGGGATCCTTTAGTTCCACTGCGCCATGAGGAGCAATGGATTGGATAATAAAAGGGCTGTCCCATCGAGAGCGGAGCTTCCCAGGGAATAAATGAAGCCTTAAATTGTAAAGCCAAACTTTTTAGCCCGGAGAGAGTGATTTGGAACGAATATGATGGTCATGGAAGGCTTTGGTCTTTGCCTTATAGATTTTCGCACTCTCATATGTATCATTCTGTATCTCTTTTAATTCACTCAATTGAAGCTTTGGGTTGGAGCCAGCCAATTTCATATTAAAATTGAATTTCTTAATAGCCCAAAAGACCTTGTGCTCTAGCTTAACCAGTAAGTGGCACGCCTTACCATACACAAGACGGTACGGTGACATGCCGATAGGGGTTTTATAAGCAGTACAATACGCCCACAATGCGTTATTGAGACATTGGGACCAATCCTTGCAATCGGGGCATACTATTTTTTCAAAAATGTTCTTAATTTTCCTATTAGATACTTCTACTTGACCACTTGTCTGCGGGTGGTAAGGTGTAGCGACCTTGTGAGTGATAGAGTATTAAGTAGAAAGTCTCGAAGGAATCGATTACAAAAATGTTTACCCCTGTCACTATTGATGGCTTGAGGCGTACCAAAATGACTAAAAATATTCACTTGAATGAATTTGACCACAACTGTGTGATCATTAGTTTTAGTAGCCACGACCTCAACCCATTTAGATACGTAATCTACCACTACAAGTATGAATTCAAAATCGGCAAATTTTGGGAAAGGGCCCATAAAGTCAATGCCCCATACATCGAAGATATCAACAATTAAGATTGAGTTCAAAGGCATCATATCTTTATGGGATATAGCGATGAGACGCTGACATCGCTCACAAGAGCAGCAGAATAAGTATGCGTCCCGATGCATGGTAGGCCAGAAGAAACCACATTGAAGAATTTTGGAAGCAGTTTTTCAAGCACTGAAATGACCTCCGC
Organism: Cornus controversa; assembly: GCA_026545225.1. Classification (NCBI taxonomy): domain Eukaryota; kingdom Viridiplantae; phylum Streptophyta; class Magnoliopsida; order Cornales; family Cornaceae; genus Cornus; species Cornus controversa. The sequence goes on along the minus strand of CM048853.1, from coordinate 26,208,178 downwards.
ATTCTAATGTGTGACTGAAAGTAAGAATACTAAGACTCTCACTCTCAGGCCCACACCGACAGATGATTTGGTCGGGACAATACTTAAATAGATGGGGATCATCCCAAAAATACGAACGCACTTGGGAGTAGAAACGAAATCCAAACTTATCACAATGAACAAATAAATTATTCTAATAATTCTTATATGAATTGAATTTGTTAAGCCCTACTCCTATGATTTGGTGAAGATGAAGTGTTCTAGGCGTAATTGACTTATATATTAGTTGAATATATAAATTATTTCAATGTTTATTGAAACATTACATGAGTTCAGTTACCAATTAAAATTAAAATTAAATGTAAATTTTTATGGGTGGCAGTGACTTAAATTTGTTATCTCAGTGGCTTATACTACAACAAAGATTAGTTGAAGAACCTACGAGCAAAGAACTGCGAGAAAAATATTTTCCAGTGTCAGCTTTTAAATATGTTGTGGACATATTTATAAGGTCAAATTGCATTAAATTCTTCCGTGCTTTCAAAAAGTGGTAAAATACTCCGTTTTTGTCATCAAATAACTCCCTATAATTTCAAAAGTTGCAAAAAAATAAAATCAAAAGTCTTTTACAAAAATGCCCTTTTGCATGACCATTTTGCTCTTCCCAATTAACTTTATGAAAATAACCTTTCAACTAACTCACCTTCCTTTCATCCATTGCAGGGTCGGCCCTAAGCATGGGCGGCCCAAACAGTCACCTAGGGACTCCAAATTTACACACAAACTATGTATACATGTCTCCATTTTGATGGAGGTTTCTAGTTTAGGGTTTTCTTTTTTGCAGATTGAAGATGATCAGTTCTCCCACACCCTGGAATTGCATGAGTTTTTGCATTTGCCCAAAGTATGAATTTAGGCGCCTTATTTTATGCATTAAAAAATTCCTAAAGAGACCCGATCGTTGCTATATAACTTGTGGGAAATAGTGAAAAACAAACTCTCTATTTATGTCCAAATTTACAAATAACCCCCCTAAACTATATTTTGTACACAAAACCCCTAGAATTATCACATTTTATTGCAAAATGCCTCCCATGCCTAGTTTTTTTCATTAACTGACCATAAACCCTTTCTTATACACTTAACCCATTTTTCTTATTAAAATAACTTATGAAAAAAATTTATATATAATATTTTGATGACAATTTCTCCATAAAACTTGCATAAATTTTCCTTTAATTCTTGAAATAAATATTTTAATAAAAATCTTAAGTAAATTTTTTTTAAATTTTTTTTACTTAATTCCTTAGTTTTTCATGAATATATTGCATGAAAAAAGAATGTATTTTTTATTTAAGTAATTTTTTATGAATATATTGTATGAAAAAAGTATTTTTTTTTTACCACAAAAATTTTTAAACTAGGTATAATAAGTTTTATTATAAAGAGTAAATATTTAATAATAAGTTAATTATTTTAGAAAATGGCTGAATTTAGTAGTAATTATAACTTTGTGTATTTTTTCCATTGTAATGATAAATTAATATCAATAATAAAATTAAGGTAAATGGTAAAATTAATATTTTTATAAGAGAAAATATAATTAAGATAATTTAATAAAAAAATTAATATATAAGAAATGATAAAATTGTCTTTTGTGATAAATATGTCCTTATAGTTATGGTCATTAACAAATTTTCGCAATTATTGATATCGATAATGAGCCCACCTACTACACTACCAAGCACTAAACGTATAAATAAACGAATAAAATTTTAATATTATAGATATCAGTTTGAAATAAATTTGCTTTATATAAATTTTGTCCGATTCACAATTTTGAAAAATTTTCAATTTGATTTTATATCTTCATTAGTGAAATATTGGTATTTTATATGTATTGACAAATGTTCATTGTATTTTCATCAGTTTAATTATTTATAATTATTAACCATAAAATATAATGCGTATAAAGACTTAAATTTTGTGTGAGTAATTTTAGAAAATAATAAATCAATTTCTGTATTTCATTAATCATCAATTTATTTCATATTATCAATTTGAGTGATGTTTTTGCTCGAGCACATCGATCATGACACTTACAATTATGTTGTTGACAAGTGTATGACTTTGATTAGTGCAAGTTTAACAAGTGTAAGACTATAATTTATTCTATATGATGATGTTCTATAAATTTGATAAAGCCTTGAATCCACCAACTGAAGATATTCTACAATCCAATCGAGCATCATGAATCCACCAACTGAAGATATTCTCAAAGGCGTGGCTGAAATACGGAAAGTCCAAAGTGGTTTGCTTATTAAGGGAGTTGAGGATAACTACAACAAATGAGGTTTTCTCCGCAGGTCTAAACCGCCGGTCAATGTATCCAAAATCGTAGCTAAAACATTTACAGACATTTGACTGGCGTTTTGACTAAACTACCAGTAAATACACCGCCACTAACTTTTATCGGCACTTCTACAAGGACCGCTGGTGATTATTTAATTTCCGGTAGGCGTATTTGACCATTGGTAATATAAATTCATGACAGTATACAACGGCGGTTTATGACTGCCGGTATATATACGTTATATCTGACGGTTGTTTAGACTACTGGTATTGAGTCTATGTCAGCGGGTTTTAACTGCCGGTAATTATTTTCATTGCAATATACCTGTGCCGGCAGTGAGTTTGGACCGTGGATGAATTTTATTTTAATTTTTTTTTAAATTGAATATTTTGCTTACTTAATGTACAAATGACCAAATCATTATGATGTTCTTGTTCAGCTAAATCAAATATAATCTACCATTTACACCATATCCAACAATTACCATATTCAAATAAAATATAACAAAGTTGCATTCAAAGTTCAAAAGCATGTCACATGTCACATTACCAATAATGTTCCTACTTCAAAATGTCAAGAACTAATAACACGTTCAAAAGAAAAAACTTAATCTAATGAAGCATCAAAAGAAAAGCATTCACATGCGTAGAGTATCATAATTTCAATTAGAAATGGAATGAGGTTACGTGAGAGTCTTGACAAGTAATCTTTGACTTCGTCTCATGTCTTGCTTCAAATGTCATTAAAAATAAAATAATAATGCATATATTTAACATGTACGGTTCGTACCACATGATAATGAATCTCTAGTGCTCACTGCACACCATAGACGAAGTTTCTTGACTGAAAATGGAATTTAAGGATCTTCAGGTGTACTTGAGGAATTTGGAGCCTTCACAATAGTATATATTTATAAATTAATAAAAATTTATAATAAAATTTTATAGTTAAATATTTAAAAATATAAAATTACTAACATTTACCTGTACGTTAGAGCTTTGAAGCTTCATATGGCGTAATACCATAATCATTTGTTGATGTAAATTGTCATATTTTACATCGTACTCTGTTTTCATTTTTTTCACCGTCTCCTACAATTCTGCATGTTCAACACGTGCCTCATCCTCAACATGTGATGCCCTCCTCAATAGATCTACTCTAGTTAGAGATGGCCCCCAAATGGTAGTTGGTGTAGGTCCCAACCCGTACATCTGAACATTTTCCCTTCGCTCTTCTCCCCTCATTTGGGAAAACAAATCACGAGATATTAAAGCATCCGAGTTAGAAGGTTGATTTGCAACGACTTCTAATTCTGTATGCATAAATAAAATGCAAATTGTTTTGACATACAACTTATTAGGAAGATAATGTGGACAAACAGAAACATTCTTCTTTTTATTTGAATTCTTTTTAGCTTGAGAATTTTTGGGTTTATTCCAATAATATAGCTTTAGCATGAACCCTATTCTTAGCAAGAGAATTATGCACATGAAAATCAAAATTAGAATGTTTTCTTTTCTTATAACAATAGTGTTGACTATGTCCATTCTTACCACAAAAGTATAATAAAACACATTGGATACAACATTAGCATGCAAAGACTCAACTTAAAGCTTAGGTTTGGGTGTAAGCAAATTCAAGTTCTTGGGGTTTAACAAACACAGTTTTACCCTTAGATGATGACCCAACAAAATCTAGTCCAGTCTTATCTCCTACACGCTTACCAACACTAATCATGTTATCAAGCTTAATCTGCCCAGAGGTAAAAGCAACTAATTTCTCTTATGATTTTTTCAATTCAGGCTCAAGAAAATTAATCATAGCAATAAGAGCATATTTGACAGAGATAGCTTGACTTACCTTGCTTTCGAGAAACTTGACTTTACTTTGAAGATTAGCTTCTCAGATTTCTTATTATAAACTTCTAGCAAATTCTTGAAAAGTTTTGGCAGCTTGCTCTCACACGGTTCTTCATCCGACTGCTCAACTTCTGAATCATCAAACCCAACTTGACTGAGAGTAGTGTACACCTCTGTTTCACCTACATCAAAAGAAGAATCATTAGTAATATTGTATTAACCTTTGTGGATGGGTGTAATGTGAGCGGGTGCAAAAAGAGATATTGGGTTGAGTTACCACACTAACAGGGTACAGGGTGCTCAATCCCATATCGTCTGGGTGTGAAGAAGGAGATGTGCTTATATGTAGTGTGTTCTCTTCAAATGGTATAAGGCATTTTGGAGTAAAACCCAAGAGCAAAACTGTGCGGGCTAAGGCCCAAAGCAAACAATATCATACCATGTATTGAAGCGGGGTATTATAGTTGGTATCAAAGCCTGAACCTAGCTGGAAGTGTGCTGACGAGGACGTCTGGCCTAGTAGGAGGGTGGATTGTAGTACCCCTTGTGGAAGGGTGTGATGTGGGGGGATGCAAAAAGAGACACTAGGCTGAGCTACCACACTGACAGGGTATAGGGTTCTCAATCCCACATCGCCTAGGTATGGAGAAGGGGATGTGCTTATATGTAGTGTGTTCTCTTCAAATGGTATGAAGCCTTTTAGGGTAAAATTCAAGAGCAAAACAATGCGGGCTTAGGCCCAAAGCGGATAATATCATACCATGTGTTGGAGCGGGGTATTACAAGTATCATCATCAATATGAGCAACAAAAGAAAAAACATCATTCTCAATAGAAGAATCACTATTAGAACTAGAATACTCAGATTTAGAAATAATATCTTTCATTTTATCTTTCAAAATTTTCTTTTCACTAAAGTTATTCTTCTTAGGACTTGAACATTGTGTAGATGTGTGACCACCACATGTCCAACAAGTGACTTTAGAATCCTTAGAGTCATCAACTTCTTTTCCTTCATATCCTCACCTTTAGATGATGAGCCCTGACTATGAAATTTAAAAGAATTTTCTTTCCTAAGATTTCTATCCTTTTTATATTTAAGGAGCTTTCTAAATTTCCTAGTAAGAAGTGCAACATCATTATCTGAATCATATTTAAAACTTTCAACTTTTTTAACTTTAGATTTGGAAGATTTTGAAATATTTTACAAACTTGAAGACTTAGAAGTATTTGAATTTTAAAGCCAAATTTTTTGTTTTATGAAGTTTTGGACATTTCATCTCAAAAGTTTGAATTAATCCAACTAATACTGCTACCTCTATAGAATCAACATCTGTGCTCTCATCTAAGGATTCCAACTTGGCTTGGAACCTATCAGGCAATGATCTCATAATTTTTCTGATAATATGAAAATATGAAATTTTTTCACCAAGGTTAGCACTACTTTGAACAATATCATTAAGCCTAGAATAAAAATCAGAAAATATCTCATCTTCATCCATTCTAATTGTTTCAAATTTAGTAACTAGTATTTCTAACTTTGATTTTCTTACCTTGGTGGTACCCTCCTAGCAAATTTAGAAGGAACAACATAATTGAATATTGCATATAAATCCTTCTTGTTATTATCAACATCTTCATGCTCAATATTAGACCATGTTTCTTTATCCTTGTATAAAGTCATAGTTGCATCACCAGTACCAACGGTAGTGGTAGAAATTTTATAACGATTCTCAACAACTATCCAAACTTTCTCACCTTGAGATTTGAGAAAGGCTTTCATGCGAGACTTCCAAAAAGTATAATTTAAACCATCAAACAAAGGTTTTCATTAAATTGATCCACCCTCTTTCATACTAGATTCCATGATGCTTTTTGAAAACGAAAAAAAATTTGATTTTAAAAATACTTCGCAAGGAACTACTCACAAATTAGAGAACACTATCCTAATACTAATTATGAGTTGTGTGGTGAGGAAACGACTGCGAAAATTAGATTTAAAACCTAGAGGAGGGTGTTAGGTTTACTCGCTTTTTGCTTAATCTTTCTGATTATCCAATTTTAAGTCTAATTAAAATTCTAAGCAATACCATAAAGCAAGTAAATAAATAAAGTACAGTAAAGTAAATTAAACGAATGCACCAGATATACGTGAAAAATTCATATTGGGAAAAAACCACGAGTGAGGCTTTGTAACCCTAGAGAAAAAAATTCACTATTGTCGAAGCAAAGTATAATAATAGACTCTGTCCTAGACTCACACTCACTCCACTTTGACAAAAATTCTGATGCGGAACACCTTAGGCTTACAATTGCGACTACCTCATCCAATTGCTGCAGATTCCCAGCTAACGTTAAAATCCTTTCAAAAGGGTAACTGGAAAAAGACGAACACTCAGCAAACATTTTGTCTCCTTCGTAACTCGATCTTCTTCTCATTCCTAACCAATGAATAGTTGTAGAAGAAACCGATCCAGTAACTTGATCAAAAAGAAATCTTCAATGCAGTCTTCAAACAGTTGATCAAGCAAATACGGATATCCTAAATCACTCAATGAATATGTGTGTGCTCTAAAAAATATAAACAAATAATTGAAGAAAAAATTCTCTACTCAGAAAAATATCTCAATGCTTTCTTTTTTAAGAAATTTTCAATTTGATGTATATATGAAAGCTCTATAAAAACACATTGAGAGATAAATCATATGAGATTTTTATAGAGATTAAAAATCATAATTTTTCTTTAAAAACCAATAGAAAACAAGTCCCCATGTTTTAGGAAAGTTCTGGGTCTATTCTGGATCAAAACATGACAAAACTAGCTAAATTTCGTAGACCAGATAAGTTGGACCAGTCCCGGCTTCACTTGTACCAGTCCAACTCCTATAGCAAACTCAACAGGAATTGCTAAGACCTCTTGAACCGACCCAAGCTTCACTTGGACCGGTCCAACCTTGAAATTTTCACTAAATTGCTTAAAAGCTTTTCTTTTCAAGGTCGGAATCTCCCGGTTTGAAATATATGTATTCTCACCACTTTACCTGAATTACGTGACTCTTATTTGTGATCAATGATGTCCTCATGCATTCGGAACCATTTCAAAACTTCAATCGATCTAATTTTTATTCTGACGATTGACGGCTTTTTTCGAAGATTCTAGCTTCATTCTTTGACGAACCCTCTCATGGTTGGTCTAGAACTTCATGCTCACCCTGAGACATCAATTACATGATTAATGATAGAAATATAACTCAAATAATACAACTCTATCATGTTTGATTTTGACACCAAAAATTGTCAATTACAAAAATATACGTCACAACAATAACAAGCAAAACGAAGAGTGATCACCACCCAGCACCATCATCGGCAGCAAAACCCTAACCTTCGGCTCAATCATGTTATATTCAATTGAAGAGCATGTAGGACTTTTCAGTCTAACAAATATTTGCACTATAAAAATATATAATTATTTAAGGGCATTATTAATTTTTCACACTCAATTTTAATATTTGTCAGTTAACTAACAGATTTAGAAAAGGTCAAAGTAATAGTTATCAAATGTTTTATCCGTGTATAATTTCACCAAACCTTATTGGAGGACAGTTTACCCAAAAAAAAAAAAAAAAATGGTAGTTGGTTTGAGAGAAAGAATCCGAAATATTCTTGGTTTACTCCTAAAAATTAGATATGAACTGTACTTCTATTTCCTTATATTATAAAAATATATCCACAAATATATATATAAGCCATGCATATATCTATCCACTTCTCACTCATTAGAAGGTTGCTTATTTTTCTACGGTTTTCTCATTCATAAGAAGTTTTTTTCTAGTCATTCATTAAAACAGCTGCACCTATGTAAAAAAAACTACAGGATGAAGTTTTCGATATATGAGGTAGTGGGCCTTCTTTTTCTTATAGATATATTTTTTACGTTTTAATTGTGATCATACTTAACTTTGTCGGGAAATTAATTTAAAGTTTTCACTTTCAGAGTTTGGTACAAATGTTACAGTATGTATAATGTCTCTTATTGTGAAATTTAATTGTTTATGGATTGATTGCTTGAAATTGTCACGAAAATCATCATGATTTATATATTTTGGTGAGAATGGTTTACATAACATTTTCAATTTCAAACAGGGCGAAAAGTGCACCCAAATACCACTGCCAAGTTTGTGTTGTCGGTGAGAAATTTACTTACGTTGTTAAATTTTTATTTAATGATGATGATGAAATAATAAAGAACATATTGTTATGTTTTCATAAAAATTCAACTTTCAATAAATAAATAAATAAAACTAAATTTAGAGAAATATACTTTTTTTTCATTTAATGTTGTTAAATTTTTATTACTGGCCCACTGGTATCAAACTCCTCTCTACATGCAATTTTTTATATGATATTATTTAAAGGGATAAAAATTTGTGTTAAACAAACTCCTCTAACTAATAAATTTGCTCAAACATGTACATATATATATATATATAGATATATATATATATATAAGTGAAAAAATATGTGTAAAACACAAACTCTATTACTTGGCCAATATCTTAAATATATAATAATTTTTTCTATGTTTATATTAAATAAATAATTATTATTAATTTCATATCATTTTATAACTAATAATCACTTAAAAATACTGTTTGAACTAAATAAGATCATTCAAGTCGACCTCTCAATCTCATAATTCTTTACATATCTCATATAATTCTTAAATAATGCACAAATCTCATAATTCTTAAACAATCAAGTCCACCTCTCGATATTTACAGATCTCATATATATATATATATATATATATAGGACCACTTCTTAATGGAAAAAATTGAATGCCTCATAACATATACACGTGAAAGATAACATAAAAAATACTCCATCTGTTGTTGAATGATCATATGGACCATGCATATCTTCCTTTGATGGAGTGGTCAGCATAGTCATATACCCACAAAGCAAAATTTCTGTCCCATATATATATATATATATATATATATATATATATATATATATATATATATATATATCCTGATTGAACACACACACATATATATGTGTGTGTTCAATCAGGAATATGCCACGTATGGCCCACATGAAATATCTAGATCTTGCCGATGCTATCATCATAAAGACATTCAAAAAGAGTTGAATGAAGAAATAAAATTTCTCTACTAAGTAGTAGTACAAAATTTTCTCTACTATGTGGAGTTTTGCTCAACAAATGAAAGAAGTGTGCAGTTACACCAAATTTGGAAGTTCATATTTTGCTCAACCAACATACGTACATTTGTACAGGCAATCCAAAAATTCTGGATTACAAAATTTTCTTTTTATTACCCTTTTTCATGAATAAAAGAGAAAATATAGAATTATATAATCAATGATATTATTGGTCAGAGTCAAAGTGTTGAGTTATTTGGTAATTTGTTGTACTACAAGTCACCATGTGGATAATACATATCAATAACTTATAAACTTCTAGCTTTGACAAGTTCAATCATGTACAAAAATATAGATGGTACTTTAGAAATTCACAAAGTAGTTTGGTTGCATAGAAAACTAAGCATAAAATTAATAAAAAATAAAAATAAGTTTTCCTTTTTTTCTTATTATCATTTGATTAAGGAAAAATATTAGTACTAAGTGCAAGTCCTGTCTACGTACGTAGGGTGTTGGGAAAGGAAAACTATAGAAGACATAGTCTTTTGGCAATAGTTAATTTTCAAAATATGACTTATGGTACGATAACAGGAAGATAACATGAAGCACGAATAATTTTATAAAAGTGATGTATCTATATTATGTCATTGTCGGATGCCAATACTTTTCTGTACTTATAGATATATGTTTGATATTTTTTAATATATCTATAATTTAAAAAAAAAAATTTATTTCTAACACATATTCGATACTTTAAATATGCATTAGATACTTCTCAGATGCTTTAGTTGACATACTATAATAATAACATAGTATCATTGTTAAGAAAAGTTTAAAATTTATTTTTAAAAAAAGTATTGAGATATATATTTTATAATTTAGTACAAAATTTATCCATGCTAATTATGCAATATGACTCTTAACTCTTATTTTGTTTGTTAATCATATTATTTTATAAAGAAATATTAATAACAATATATATAACATAAAACTAATTTTTTTGGTATATATAAAAATATAATTTATTATTTTTATATTGTCATAACCTACTATACTCGTATGCTATTTCTTGAAAATTTATCATATCACCGTATCTATATTGTGTCGTATCAGTATGTCATTTCTGTATTCATGCTATTTATGTGCTCAATTAACATGATTTTTACACCCCTATATGTTGTCATCTAGTATTATATTGTACTCCACTTGTGTGAGTATGAGAAGATAAATACTTATTATTATAAGAGGTTTTGGTGAGTTTAATACGACTAAATCTATATATAAGAGTTGCAAGAAAGACATAAGAAATTAATAAATGATGTTGAGGGTGGTGGATGAAAGGAGTACATCAAAATAGTTATACACAAGAAATTAATAGATGATGTTGAGCAGGGGCGTAGTCAGGAATTTGTACAAGTGGGTACGAACGCAAAAGTTCGGACTATAATTTATTTTTTATAAAACTAAGTGAGTACATCACTCGAGATTTAATAAATCATTACAATTCTAAACCCCCAAAAAATTACATTTACTATATATATATAAAAAAAAAAAATTATAGAATTAAAGTGAGTACTAATGTACCCACTCGTGCCTTAATGGCTACGCCTCTGATGTTGAGGGTGGTGGATGAAAGTAGTATATCGAAATAGTTAGACACAAGAAATTAATAGATGATGTTGAGGTGTGGTGGATGAAAAGAATACATCGAAATAGTTATACACGTTATGATGTTAGGTCTCTTAATTATTTTACGAATACAATGTTGGATATTTGATGAATTCAGAAGCCAACACTAAGTTGCATTTGGATTGGAAGACTTGAAATAAAGTTGTTGAACTTTAATTTAGATTTATTGAAATCCATTCAAAGTATATAATAATTCTAGAACTTCCATAAGAATGAATATCAATTAAATATTATTGTGTCTCTTAGACATGACTAAGCAAACGTTATGAGCAATTGAAAAGACTTTTCACATATAAAACGTGACTGTATGATTATAATATTTAGCAATAAATTTTATTGGTTGGGTGATGCTATACTAATTCATTCTTGCATCACCCAACCAATAAAATTTATTGCTATATATATATATATATATGTCCACCCCCAACTACTCATTTTTTTTTTAAGGACCACTAATGATGGTTAGATGATATAATATTTTGAATAATAATTTTTTCTTTTTTGAATTTGGCAATTTTTAAATGTGTATTTTTGTCAGTGGAGTGGTGGTCCTCCACTAGCATTAATATCGTTACTCTAATATTTTTGAATCATCGTAAGCCAAACACGTTAAACTTATGCTTCTTTTGTTATTATCAATTAGTATATATCTCTTCATTTATTTTTTAAAAGTCATTACTTAATGAAACAATATTGTATAAACTAAGTCAGCTTAACTCTCTCCCAAGGTCGTGGTGGGAGTCAGTTTATATCGAATTATTTTTTATTTAAATTTGAGTTGAAATTGATCACTTTATTCCTTTTATAAGTATTCTCTATCCCATCACATTTTTTATTTCAGATTATTTCAAAATTCATGTCTCATTTAAAAAGAGAATAAATTTATTAAATACACGTCGAGTTAAAAAAAATAAATAAATAAAGAACAAAAAGGGATTAAGAACTTGGAGGAAGAAGTAAGTAATGTCAAATTGTTCACATGTATTTGGTCTAACTCTATATTTTGATCCTTTAAAAAGTATGTGAAAAAGAAAAATAAATACCTAAAAAGGCTCTCTTTCTTGTTCTACACATATAGATATTATTTATATTACATAATATATATCAATTTCTGAAAATTAGAAAGGAAACAAAAAATCAGTTTACCTCCCTGAATATTACAAAATGAAATGAAGGAAAATTCCAGTGCTATTTTGACACGTGCTGAATACAAAAGGACAAAATAGTATGAAGCATTACGATCCAATGAGTCAGTCACACGTTGCAGATACACATAGTTATTATAATAATAATAATAATAATGAAAGAGAAAAAAGAAGTAATGAAGAGAAATTATATACACATGGACAAGTAAAGGGTGCAGATAAGATCATAGTTAACTCGTTGAATACGTGGAATGAGGTGGACATTTATCCCAAGAGTAATCCTATAGTGAGATTGGTTTCATCATAGTTTTCTTGAATCCTTTTTAAAATTAGCACATTTTCAACATAAAATAAATATTACACAAATTACATCATTATACAACTAATATTAAAACAATTTCACTGTTTTAAAATCGATCAGCAATTAAAATTATGTGAGGGTTAAAGATGATATTTTTAATTTGATTAAATAAAATATAAAGAAAGAGAATATAAAAGTTTCACTCATTTGAGCAAGTTAATGTAAATAAATTTGATGCAAAATTTTAGGGGTAAATTATAGTAACATCACCTAAGGTTTCATCAATATATATTGACATCCTCTCTTGTTTGTCAAATTATACTGACGTTCTTGAAAGTTTATATCTTTATTTTCTTTCGTTAACGCTCGTAAATGGTCAAAGACTTCATCATATTTATTGCAATAAATACAATATAAATAATAAGGATAGAATTGTAATTACAAAAGAATCGTTAACGAAATGCATCTGCCAGCTCTGATAGACAACGTCGGTGTAATTTGACAAGCAAAAAAGAATGTAACTGTATATTAACAAAATCTGTAATTTATCTAAATTTTATTATAAAAAAAAAATTAATACAAATTTTCTCATTGTAAGAGTTTTATGGTTACTTGTACTGCACCTATATGGATGTAGTTCTATTATTGGTTTTAATCTTTAACAAGTAACATAATGTCTGTTTCTCGATAGTGACTAAATGTGTCATTTCAACATTTTTTAATCCAAGTTGGTCTTAGGTTGAATCTTCTAATCCTGTAGAGTTGTTTAAACTCAAATTTTAGAATTTGAAATTCTCTTATCTCATCAGAGATACTTTTCAACTCTAATTCCTCCATATTTTTTATATACATTCTTTCATATTCTCAACATTTTTATTGGCTTGACTATTATATGGGAATTTTGTTGTCTAAAATCACTTGTACTATTTTGCCAGTATTTTCTTTTGCTTTTGCCCTTTTTTTTAGTCCTCTAATTTTTCTTTTCCCTTTTGTAAAGAGTTAATAATTTTTTTCCAACTCCTTTATACTTTTATTACGATTATCCATTTGTTGGTTAATCTTATTTAAAGAATCGTTGTTTTCAATCATGGCTGCAATTAACCAATTGTTTTGGTTTATTGCTAGCAAAGAATTTTTAAGAGTTTTTTTCAGCGGTAATCTATAGCCTTTTGTGACTTGATTGTCCTTAGAAAATTGCATTTGATCTACTTTTTTTTTTAAATTAGTCATAATTTTTCGTCAATTTTTTGAATTAATGGTTTGATTTCACTTTGAATTTGAAAAATAGCTTTAGCTAATTTTTTCGGTTATTTCTTTGGAAGGATTGGGTTGATTAAGATTAACTTATAAAGTTTTGAGTATCCTTTTGATCTCTGTAGTTTTTGTCCGAAGTTCACCGATTACTCGGTCAGTTAGATTTTTATTACTATTTTTTAGAGCTTTTACTATTTATGCTAATTGAGCTCTAATTGAATATCTTTTTTGATAATTCAAGATTTGGTCAACTTTCTTTTCTAGGTTTGTAATCTTAGAGTTATTTATTTATTGAATTATAAAGTCAATTTTTTGTTTAGATTTAAGATATTTTTTCTTAAATTTGGTTTGTCTTCTAAATCTAACTTGATAGGATAATGTTTTCTAGATAACTTTTAAACTTATCTTTGTATGGAGAGGTTTTTTAATCTCTTACAAACTTGGTTGATGTTAGATTATATATTTTCTATTATAGATTATATATCTTTTTCTAATAGATTTTGATCTTATAATTTTCCTAAACCATTTAGTACTAGAATTTAATAAAATATCAATTCAATAAAATACAATTATCTTTCTTAAAAAAAAACTTCATAATATATGAATTCAATATATACAATTATCTTATTTATTTTTAATAGTTGATAATTTGGTTTTGATTTTTAATTTTTGAACCTTGACTATCATTATTAATGCGATTCATTCCTAAAAGGCTCTATACCATAGAGGTAAAAACGCTCACAAAGTGTGGCTATTTTAAAAATAAAATAAAATAGTGTAGTCTAATTATAATAAAATTACTAAGAATAGGGTTTTATCATAAATATTTTAGTGGTCCCAATATTTGTTCTATATGGATGAAAATTTTCCTTATCCCTAATTTTTTCTTAATAAAAAAAACAAAAAAATAAAAATAAAAATAGTACACAAATTACATCTTACATCAATATACGACTAATATTAAAACAATTTCACTGTAATAAAATCGATAAGTAATTAAAATTATATGAGATGATTAAAGAGGTTATTTAAATTTGGTCAAATAAAATATAAAGAAAGAGAATATAACAGTTTCACTCATTTGAGCAGCCTAACCTATATATATTTTGAAGCAAAATTTTAAAAATAATTTATAGTGACCTCACCTAAAGTGTATATCTTTGTTTTGTTTTGTCCACGCACGTGATTAATAGTCAAAGACTTCATCATATTTATTGTAATAAAATATAATATATATATTAAGGATAGAATTATAATTACATAATAATCGTTACAAGAAAGAATGTAAGTGTATATCGATAAAATTTTAATATAGATCAGTATAATTTATCTAAATTTTAATTATAAAAACAATTAATACCAAATTTTGACGGTTCATAGAATATGTTTCGTAAGTATGTCCCAATATTTGTAAACAAAAAATACAAAAAGCTTATGACAACTGACGTAAGATTTGACGTGTGATGTAGAATTACTTTGATCCCTCATCTCTATTTTTCTCTCTCTACATTATGCAGCTTCTCTCTCTATATATAGAGATCCTGCCTCGTATAAACTAGTGCCTGAGCTCCATTCCACTTACACAAACATATATATATATATATATAGAGAGAGAGAGAGAGAGAGATGAAGAGTTTTAATGGAGGAGAAGTGGAGGAGGTGGAGGAGAGATGGTCATATTCAAATAATGCATCATCAAAGCAGCAGAAGCTGCCTCTGCTGTCTTTGAATCATGTGTCGTTCATTTGCAAATCTGTAATCAGATCCGTTAGATTCTACGAGGATGTATTGGGTTTCGTCCTCATCAAACGTCCATCTTCCTTTGACTTTGAAGGAGCTTGGTACGTGTTTCTCTTCTTCTAACTACAATAATAGAATTTTGCATTTTTGAAGAAGAAAAAGAATTATGCTAAATTTGATAGCATGAAATTGAAATGTTGGAATTAAAATTAAGGGTTAATTGCAATTAACTCCTCTACTTTTTATTTTTTAACATTTAACCTCTCTACACTAGTTTTTTCGCAGCTAAGAATCGACAGATTTTTCAAATAATGATGGTTTTACCCTCTGCAGAGAAATTATACTAATTTTTTGGCAGCTAAGAATTGACTACATTTTTAAATAATGACGGTTTTACCCTCTAACGAGAAATTATACTAGGGGATATTTTGGCACGTAGTGTCTTCCGATGAAAACTCCTCATTTTCGTGTTACTAATGAAAATGCTAAGTTTTGATTTAAGGGGCACCACGTGATAGTATATGAGAATATTGTATAATTTCTCTTTTAGAGAATAAAATGGTAAAAAATGATAGTAGAGTTGGTATCTACAAATGTTTACATATTTTTATTTTCCTTTTTTTGTTTTTTAAATTATAATTTTTCTCTTTATTTTTTATACTCTTGTTTCTTTCTATTTTTCCTTTTTAATTAAAAATAAAATTGTAATTCATAACTCGAAGGAAGTGATATATGCTTTTCTTTGCAACAATAAGATTGAGGGTCAAAGAATATGAATGTGTGTAACTCGAAGGAAGTGAAAATGCTAAGTTTTTTTTTTTTTTTTTTTACTTTAGATTTTCTTTGGCATGAAAATTACCATTTTCATCATTTTCTCCTCCAATAACTATGGTCGTAATTGGCATTCAATATAAATATATATATATATATATATATATATTATATTTGAGTTTGGTATAGTAAGACAAAATAGAGTAATATAACGGTCAAAAATAGTTAAAAAAACAATTATGAGATTGAAAATATTTTTTATTATCTACAGGCTAAAATCACTTTATCTAATAATCATAATTATAAGTGCGTGATAATACCGTAATTAATAAGGTGGGAAGAAATTAATAAAAATAATTTTAAAAACTTAACCATAATAGATTAGAAGACGGTGTAAAAATAAATATTCATGTGATATAGATACTATCCATACGAAATAAAGACAATGATGAGTGCTTATGGGTCTTCTTTTTCAGGTTGTTCAACCATGGAATAGGCATCCATTTGCTTGAAGCGAACAATGTTCCGATGAAGAAAGACATAATCAATCCCAAAGACAACCACATTTCGTTCCAATGCACCAACATGGAACTCATAATGCAGAAATTGAAAGAGATGAAGATCGAGTACGTGACGGCGGTGGTGGCAGAAGGCGGTGTGACAGTGGATCAGCTCTTCTTCCACGACCCAGATGGATACATGATTGAAATCTGCAACTGCCAAAACCTCCCTCTTCTCCCACTTTCTTCATGCCCAGTACTGGTCAACAACTCGCCTAGTCCCAGTACCAGCCAAACAACTTCCTCCTTCTATGGTAGGTTCATTTATCATAATCCATCCTCCACTTCAATTCTAATTGTTATATATTTCTTTTAAAGTAGTAATAAAAGAAAAAATAAAAGAGAAATTAAACTGTCTAATTAATTATAGTGACGGTAACGAAGGAGCATTTTGGTCATTTCCCTTAAAAAATCGAAAGGATAAGCTGCGAAGAATGACATAGGGTGTCTTGTGTCAATAAAAATTTTATATAGCTTATGCAACAATTTCGTAGGATCCCAACTTAGGAGGTGATCATGATTCCCTTTAGTTTGCGTCGTAATCAGGTAGTGTCTAGTCATTTTAAGAGTAAAGTGCATAACCTCACCCCGGTCACAAAGATTTCCCTTATAAATAAATAATTAAAAAAAAAGTCAAAACGTGAAACGACAAAAATAGTACTTTTGAGTTTTGAAAAAAATATGATATTATCAATTTGCAATAAGAGACAATTTATTCCGAATTTTGAATTGATAGAAATTTATATACGCATACCAACTAATAATGATGTTTTTTACGCAGTTTTTATATAACGCGGGAGCAATGGGTTTATGCATTTTACCCTTCTTCTAATTAAGAAAGAGCAATAAAATAGATTTGAGTCATTTGACTTTCTTTTTGTTTAGTCTGAATTTTGATCAATGAATTATTTTCCTTTTCTGTATGCATGAGTCTGATTAAATTGTCGATTTAAATCGTCCATTAATAACATTTTGATGAATTAAAAAAAATTGCAGAGAAGCTAAGGTTGAAGATGCAGTGCTCAGGAGAAATGGAGGCTATGATGATGGAGAACTTGGTAGTGGACATGATGGACATATCATTTTGAGAGAATTTCTCAACTGTCGATTAAAGTGATACAATTCCAGCAGAGTTTGTTGATACATAATGTGCATTGAGAGGCGTGACTCATGTCATTTGTGTATAACTAGCTTAGACTTGTTTCCTTTGGGTCATTTGGTAATTGGCATGGACCCACCCATGTTTAAGTACTTTGTTTTCTATTCGAAGATTCAGCATTTTAATAATGAGATTTGGTATTTCTTTAATCAAGAGTTAAGAAATCATCAAACCAACAAATTGTTGATTAATATTTCAATGTAAAATGACTTTTTTATTATTATTATTTTTTATTTTTTTATCTGTAAAACATATTAATCATGTGGACCAAATTCTAAGTTAGGTTACTTGAGTAGTTTGGTGGTTTTGAAAAATAGGACGCTAACTTGTAGGAAAAATACTTTTGAGCACCCAGCATACATGCACCGGATGAATTAATCCTACACTCAATAAATCACAGCCTTGCACCGAGTGCACAAAATTTTTTTTCTTCAATTGTAGGGATATCAAAATTTAAATTTGAAAGATATATTAGAATATCATTACCGCGTGTCTGACTTTGAAAAGAGTGTTATTTGAATGAGGTTCTGAACTCCATCATTATGACATTATTTGGTGAAACTTATCATTCCACTCACCTACTTCTTATTAGGACTAAATGGAAGTCGGATAGAGAATCATTATTCTATATATTATGGTCCTAAGCTGAATTGCAGTAGCTTATGCTTGGATCTAGGATCGTGTAAGCTTTATTAACAAAGCCAACTTTATTCTCTAATTATTGTTTAATTTATGTTTTAAGCTCAGTTTTTTCACGATGGCAAACCATTACTACAAAACTAAAGTAGGTGCAACTCATTCAAATGGCTGAAACTCTAGCAAAACTTATGTTCCAATTGACTTGGATACATGTTCAGGTGCAAGTATGAATTTATATTATTTAATATTTCAATTTATTTTCTAATTTATTTATTTATTTATTTATGTAACATAGTATTTAGGCCCTATTTGGCAGATCTTTTGCTTCGACTTTTACGCAGAAGAAAAAGAGAAACAGAAGCTAAATCAGGAAGTTGGTACCCCAGCTTCCTTTAAACGCTCTTTTTGGACTCCAAAGTTCTTCCGCCTTACCAATCCAAACACTCTCCAAAACAATTTTTGAATTTGAAAAGCTGAAAGCTGCTTTTCAAAAGCCAATCCAAACGGGGCCTTAATATAGGTATTTCACTCGTGTAAAACAATAATATAACAAAATTGAACTATTAGATATGTTTTTAAAAGCACGTCGAACGAAGAGAGTTGGACACATATCAATACTCACGTTTAAATATTATGCATCCGATACGAGTGTTTTACCTACTTTTGAAGACGGCATGTAACATAGGGTTAAACCTTTTGTATTGAATATGTATTTATTTGGCCACAAACTCAAAGAACTGAGTTAATTCAAATTAAGTATTTCATCATTAAGAACTAGCTTTCCAAAGAGCCAAGATCTTCTGCTGTAGTTAAAATGACTGTGTTTCTGCAGTAGTAAAAACGATTGTGTTTCTAATGGTCTGTGATGGTATTAAACAAGTTTGGCTAAAGTTAATCAAATAAAGAAATCTAATAAAATAATACTATACCTCTTTCCAAAGAAAGTAATACTCCCTCCCTCCTAATATTCTTGTTCCTCTCGTGATTTTCAATTAGGGACAAGAAAAATGGGACGAGGAGTAAATGAGTTCTTCAAAAGTTATCAAAATCTAATAAAATAATATTATAACTCTTTTCAACACTAAACAAACATAATATAATAATATTATAACTCTTTCCAATACAAGGAAATGTAATTTATTAATATTACAACTCTTTCAAAGAGTTAAAAAAAAGGTAATAAAAGAATATTATAAAAAATTAATAGTAACTTTTTATGTTTTCACTTTCATAAATTCTCACCCTAATATAAAGTATGTTAAATCTATATAAATTATAAATATTTATATAAATTCTCTTTATCTCTCTAAATATGTAAATAAATATATTGCAGACACCCAATTTTTGCCTAGTCCTCCAAATAGTCGGAATCTTCAAAATACAGAAGAATACATTTGTGCAAATTGTCAAATCACACCTCTGGGAGTGGTGCACAAGAGCGCAATTGTACACACATTCAGAGATTTCAAACATAGTCACACAAAGGAAAAAAAAGGAGGGGAGGGGGGAGGGGGAAGGCCAGTGGGATGGCATATAAAAAAAAAAGGAAGAAGAAGTGGCAGTGGAAAAAAATTAAGAAGTAGAAGAAGTGGCGGCAGAAAGAGAAAAAAAAACCAAAAAAAAAAGGAAGAAGAAGTGGCGGCAGAAAAAAAAAAAAGAAAAAAAAAAGAGCTTACAGTTGTTAGGAGTGAGTTTCTTCCAATTTCTTTTCAATAACAGTTTGAGGGACTTCTCTCAAATATTCTCAGTTCATGGAACTTCTCTCAATTATTCTCTGATGTGAATGGTCTGAAGTATAGGTTACATATATATAATGGTGGATTAATCCTATTTGACATAGGATTCTCAAGTCTCCAATTCTGTTTGGACAAGGGAAAAAAATCGTATTTGTAATAGGATTCTCAAAATTTCAATCCTATTTGGACAAGGGAAAAAATATTTTATTTGTAATAGGATTCTCAAGACTCCAATTCTGTTTGGAAAAAAAAAATTATTTTTAAGACTCCAATTCAACTGGACAAAGGAGACATCCTCTTTGCAATTCGATTTTCACCAAAAAAAAAAAAACCTTTGTGAAAATTAAATACTTCAAGTCCCATTTTATATACGTGACAAGCTTGATATAGCGTGAGACTTGAAGTAAGGGTAATTTGTAGACACATAAATTTTGTGATGGTTAATCACTGTCCGATTGGTCAACAAGTCAAACACTCTTGGTCAATTAAATTCTACGATTGTGGGTCCTGTTAATGAACACGTGTCAAAATCCTGAAGATTCAGGCCCTTTCTTTATGGAAGTTGACACAGATTAATGGGGAGTTACCAAATTAAACCCCCACCCTTTCGCCTATAAATACGAGGTTACCCTACACATTCAGTGATCGGCATCGAATGTTGCGCATTCTAACCTCTTAATTTATATATTTTATTCTCTTAGTGATAGGTTATTTTGTGATTTTACTTTGTTTTAGTGTTTTCTGTATTTTCAGGGCCTTAATGATTATTTCAGTTAAAACCAGGGTTTTGGGCTTTTAAAGATGACATGCAAGATGGTTGGATGAAGCCTACATCAAAGGGATCCATTGAACTCCATATTTTAACTCAAATCAGCCCAAGAAAGAGGTCCAAGAGAATTACAGCTGCTTAAGAAGGTTTCGGGCCTGAAGCCCAAATCTGCGTTTAATAAAGTCTTAATCCCGTTTTGGAAAACGGACCATAAGTGTTATTTCCGAGCTTCAAATCGACATAATTCTCGCGTAGGGTTGAACGAAATTCGATTCTGCACACTTTTGTATTTCACGAAAATTCCGTGAATCGGACTTCTAGTGGGTCAAAAGTTGGGCCGAAGTCAGCAGGAAAAACCCACCTGATTAGTGCTGCGGGAAAACCTAATTAATTCCTAATTGGATTAGGACTTTGATGTATTCTCTTGGCTATTTAAAGTGACAAATTAGGGCTGTATTGAAAAGGCTTGGCAGCAGCTTTGAAGAGCTTTTGGAATGGAGAATCATTGGAGAACAAGGCGTATCATGAGCGGCTAGTTCAGCCACCAGGGTTCTGATGGAGCCCTAACTAAACATCACTGGTTTGATTGTTCTAATTATTGGGGATTTTTGTATTCATTCATAGATTGTGTAATTTAGAGGATTCTTATTATAGAATTGAGCAATAAAAGTCTTATAAATTCAATTTCAATGATTTCTTATCTTGTCTTAGATACTTGATTGTTGTTATTGAACTCGTCCCTCTTGTTTTCTGTGATCATGAGAGTGATTATTACACAATGGTTTTCACTGAATATATCATTAAAAGCTTTGATGGATTATGCCTAGAGAAGATGAACCATACTGCACCCTAGATTAGAGTAGTTAGGCAGATGGCCCATGCCAATCGAAGATAGTCCATGACTTAGCCTTAATCATATGTTATCTTCTTGACGGATGAAGGTGAGCTTGTAGCCACCGACACCACTTATGCATGATATGATGCCCCATAGTTAGTTCAATTGACCATTGATTGTGAAGTTAGTGGTGAAATCAATTACCCTAGACTTATCTTATATTCTCTACACTCCTTAGTTTTTCTTGCTTTTGTTCAATTGCTTCATTAGTTAACTTAGTTATAAAAATCAGAATTCTTTTCTCTTAAATTTAATTAGAATTAATTCCTTATATCCAACTCAGTCAGAACGCAGTCCCTGAGGTTCGACATCCCTTCCTTTCGATAGCCCTATTCTGCAAGGAATTCGTTCTATTGCGAAGTGTGGTAATTTTTAATTGATATACTTTTTGAGTTACACTCACACACGAATCATTCAGGGACACATAGAGACAGGAGATCAAGAGAACAGAACAGTTTTGCCGAATCTCTGCCTCGACGAACACTCAAAGTTCTGAAGATGAAGAACATCAAGCATGCCACATGAGTGCCGTTCTACTTCAAAGACTTTAAATCCTCAAAGAATCTGAAGACGAAGAACAACAAGCATGCCACACAAGTGTCGCTCTTCTTCAAAGATCTTCAACCCACCGTTCGAGATCAAGCTCAATCGACCCTCAATTAGAAATTCAGTCAAGCCTTCCTCAATCTTGAAGATTTGAAGAAAGCTCATCACAACCGGTTCAAGAACAAGCTTTTGAAGCCCTTGCACCAAACATCAAGGAAATTAAATTAGAAGAAGATTCTTTGTTGTAAAAAAATCGACCACAGAGAATTGTACCCATTTTTCTAAAATTACTAAAATTGATTATTTGTTACTCATTTTCGTTCCAAGATTTTCGAACATGAAATTTGTGTGCACAAATTGTCTTAATATTAATTTTGTATATAAGTGAAGTACATTTTGATTAATCTACTTGGCTCAATCAATCAAACAAGGAGTTTTTTTTTTTTTTTTATGTTTGATTATCCAACTTAGACGAGAAAGAATACTTATATATAAATTTTGAATATAAGTGAAATACATTTTGATTAATCTTTTGTACCCTGGATTGGCTGGCTATTAGCTTTTATATATGGGTTGGCTACTTGGCTCTTTAATTTTGTATACTAGTGTCTGTGTTTATATATTTATGTATGTAATCAAAATAACAAACTTTTGTACTGTGACTTTTAAAAACATATAAAAAGAATCGAAAAGAAAAAAGAAAATTTTATTACATATACTGAACCCAAAATTTCTAATTCAAATAATTTAACCCTAATTCTTTGAAACCCAATTCTGAAACCACATATATGTTCCATTGAAGCCAAGCCACACAATTAAACTCTCTAATTTCATTATTCTATATATTACGAGTCCTAAGCCGAATTGTAGTAGCTTATGCTTGGATCTAGGATCTAGGATCGTGTAAGCTTTACTAACAAAGCCAGCATTATTCTCTAATTATTGTTTAATTTATGTTTCAAGCTCAATTTTTCATGACGGCAAACCATTACTACAAAACTAAAGTAGGTGCAACTCATTCAAAGGGCTGAAACTCTCGCTAAACTTATGTTACATTTGACTTGGATACATGTTCTGGTGCAAGTATGAATTTATATTATTTAATACTTCAATTTATTTTTTATTTTATTTATTTATTTATGTAACATAGTATTTAATATAGGTATTTCACTAGTGTAAAACACTAATATAACAAAACTGAACTATTGGATATCTTTTTAAAAGCACATCGAACGAAAAGAGTTGGACACATATCCTATACTCACGTTTGAGTATTATGCATCCGATACGAGTGTTTTACCTACTTTTGAAGACGGCATGTAACATAGGGTTAAACCTTTTGTATTGAATATGTATTTATTTGGCCACACAGCTCAAAGAAGTGAGTTAAATAAAATTAAGTTTTTCATCATTAAGAACCAACTTTCCAAAGAGTTTTGTCGGATTTAAACAGTAGTAAAAACGATTGTGCTTCTAATGGTCTGTGATGGTATCAAACAAGTTTGGCGCGCTAAAGTTAGTCAAGTAACTCTTTTCAACACTAAACAAACCATAATATAATAATATTATAACTCTTTCCAATACAAGGAAATGTAATTTATTAATATTACAACTCTTTCAAAGAGTTAAAAAAAAGGTAACAAAAGAATATTATAATAAATTAATAGTAACTTTTTATGTTTTCACTTTCATAAATTCTCACCCTAATATAAAGTATGTTAAATCTATATAAATTACAAATATTTATATAAACTCTCTTTATCTCTCTAAATATGTATATAAATATATTGTAGACACCCAAGTTTTGCCAAGTCCTCCAAATAGTTAGAATCTTCAAAATACAGAAAAATACATTTGTGCAAACTGTCAAATCACGTCTTTAGGAGTGGTGCACAAGAGCGCAATTGTACACACATTCAGAGACTTCAAAGATAGTCACACAAAGGAAAAAAAATAAAGAGGAAGAAAGAAAGAAAAAGAGGGGGGGGGGGGGGGAACGCCAGTGGGGCGGCAGAAAAAAAAAAGGAAGAAGAAGAAGAAGTGGCGGCAGAAAGAAAGAGAAAAAAATAAAAAAAAAAGGAAGAAGAAGTGGCAGCAGAAAAAAAAAAGAAGAAGAAGAAGAAGAAGAAGAAGAAGAGCTTACCGTTGTTAGGAGTGAGTTTCTTTCAATTTTCTTTTAATAGCAGTTTGAGGGATGTAGTAACCCTTGTGGGCGGGTGTGATGTGGGCGGGTGCAAGAAGATACATTGGGGTGAGCTACCATACTGGCAATCTACAGGGTGCTCAATCCTACATCGCCTGGGTATGGAGAAGGGGATGTGCTTATATGTAGTGTGTTCTCTCCAAATAGTATGGGACCTTTTGGGATAAAACCCGAGAACAAAACTGTGCGGGCTTAGGCTCAAAGAGGATAATATCATACCATCAGGTGGAGCGGACTGTTATAAATAGTATTAGAGTCGGAATCGAGTCGGAAGTGTGCCGACGTGACGAGGACGTCGGGCCTCCTAGGGGGTGAATTGTAGTGACCTTTGTGGGCAGGTGTGATGTGAGCGGGTGCAAGAAGAGACACTGGGGCGAGCTACCATACTGGTAGGCTACAGGGTGCTGAATACCACATTGCCTAGGTGTGAAGAAGGGAATGTACTTATATATAGTGTTTCTCTTCAAATGGTATGAAATCTTTTGGGGTAAAACCTAGAGCAAAACCATGCGGACTTAAGCCCAAGTGGACAATATCATATCATTAGGTGGAGTGGACTGTTACAAGGGACTTCTCTTAGTTCATGGGACTTATCTCAATTATTCTCTAATGTGAAGGGTCTGAAGCATATGTTACATATATATAATGGTGGATTAATCCTATTTGACATAGGATTCTCAAGTCTCCAATTCTGTTTGGACAAGGGAAAAAAAATCCTATTTGTAATAGGATTCTCAAGACTTCAATTCTGTTTGAAAAAAAAAAGTCATTTTCAAGACTCCAATTCAACTGGACAAAGAAGACATTCTCTTTGCAATTGGATTTTCGCAAACAAAAAAAAAAACTTTGTGAAAATTAAATACTTCAAGTCCCGCTTTAGATATGTGACAAGCTCAATATAGCGCGAGACTTGAAGTGGGAACAATTTGTAGACACATAAATTTTGTGATGGTTTATCACTGTCCGATTGGTCAATAAGTCAAACACTCTTGGTCAATTAAATTCTATGATTGCGGGTCCCGTTAATGGACACATGTCAAAATCTTGAAGATTCAGACCCTTTAAAAAATATGTAACAATTTGAATATACTTCCATATAAAAAGAGGCAAAATCTCTTTATGGAAGTTGATACAAATTAATGGGGAGTTACCAAATTAAACCACCACCCTTTCGCCTATAAATACGAGGTTACTGTACACATTCAGGGACACACAGAGACAGAGAGATCAAGAGAACACAAAAGCTCTATTGAATCTCTGCCTCGACCAACACTCAAAGTTCTAAAATACGAAGAACATCAAGCACGCCACACGACTACCGTTCTACTTCAAAGACCTTAAATCCTCAAAGAATCTGAAGACAAAGAACAATAAGCACACCACACAAGTGTCGTTCTTCTTCAAAGACCTTCAACCCACCATTCGAGATCAATCTCTATCGGCCCTCGATCGAAAATTTAGTCAAGCCTTCCTCAATCTTGAAGATTTGAAGAAAGCTCATCACAACCAGTTCAAGAAGAAGCTTTTGAAACCTTGCTCCAAACATCAAGGAGATTAAATCAGAAGAAGATTCTTTGTTGTAAAAGAATCGACCACAGAGAATTGTACTCATTTTTTAAAATTAATAAAATTGATTATTTGTTACTCATTTTCGTTCCTAAATTTTCGGACATGAAATTTGTGTAATATTTTTGATTTCGATCGTCTATCACATTAATTTTGTATATAAGTGAAGTACATTTTGATTAATCTACTTGGCTCAATCAATCAAACAAGGAGTTTTTTTTTTATGTTTGATTATCCAACTTAAAAGAGAAAGAATACTTATATATAAATTTTGTATATAAGTGAAGTACATTTTGATTAATCTTTTGTACCCTGGATTGGCTGGCTACTAGATTTTATATAATGGTTGACTACTTGGCTCTTTAATTTTGTATACTAGTGTATGTGTGTGTGTGTGTATATATATATATATATGTATATATATATATATATGTATGTAATCGAAATAACAAACTTTTGTACTGTGACTTTTAAAAACGTATAAAAAGAATCAAAAAGAAAAAAAAATTTATTACATATACTGAACCCAAAATTTTCAATTCAAATAATTTAACCCTAATTCTTCAAAACCCAATTTTGAAACCACATATATATTTCATTGAAGCCAAATCACACAATTAAACTCTCTAATTTCAAGACTCTAACACTTGATTGAATTAAGTGAAAAGAGAGAAAGTAGGGAAAGGGTGATAATGAAGAGAAAAAAAAAATATCTTATCACTTCTCTCTCTTAAAACCAGAAATTATGACCGGTGGAGATCAATTTTTGGCTTTTTGAAATGATAAGAAGAAGAAGGAGATAATTTTGTCAACTTTATTCAGTTAAAAAGGTAATTAAGTATTTCATATGATTTCATAGGGATAATTATATCTTTATATTTTTTTGAAGGGTAGAACTGAAATTTAAAATGAACAAATTGCTGACATCATAATTTTTCGTCATTGACTTTGTTGACCACTAACGGAAGGGAGGTTTATGTTATCTCGTATTCAAATCTTAAAAGAGGTTAGTGTAATTTATCATAATATTTTTTATTAAATTAATGAACAATAATAAATTTAAGCATTAAATAAATAAAAATCCATACCATATCTAACATGTGGTAAGAGAAAATAAAAAAATATATAATTCAAGTCAGGAGTATAAAAAAATTATGAATTATAACATATATATTAATATTGTGTTTATTCATAATTACTTATTTAATTCAATCAATACATTATATTTGTTGTGCTTCAAAAATAAAATGAAAAGTCTTATAAAGGTGCAATGTGAAAAAATCTTAAATTCCTTGATGATTCTTCAAAGATTAATTCTTATGTTTTTGAAATAACTAAAATAATCTTATAAATATAACCACTTATGTGTTACTTAATGAAATCAGGGTTGTGGAGTAGTTGATAGATATTCACAGTGCTGGTAATGATTGCCTCGGTTCAATTTTGGTCCCTTTACGCAATTTTTTTTTATTGAAAAAAGAAAACAGAAGACGGTGTTGGGTTGGCGATTCGGGCTGCCCCGACTCGGCCCGCTTCTGTTATCCAAAAAAAGACGAGTGTCCAGGTGACGCAAACGGATACTGGCTTGTGCTCTATTTGTTACTGTGTCTCTAATGATGATGACTCTTCCTAACCAACCACCCTCTGTTGCCCTTGCTTTTGCAGGATCAACCGAATCCACTAGATACCATTCAATGATAGAGAGGATCGAATCTCCCACTCGAGATCCCAGTTGAGCACCCCGCAGTCTATAGTATTTAGTTGCATTTTAGTTTGGTTTGGCAAATGCGGTGTCGACGTCGCGAAGGAATAAATAAATAAAAATGAAGTTGAACAAACGGATTCCAAATGAACAAATTCAAACTTAAAAAGAATCTTTCTGATTCTCGAAGAATGAGAGGCAAAGGGATTGATCGAGGATATGTCCAAACCAGTTCATGCGTGAATTTGGATACCCACTAGTACACCAGTGGAACTCGACCCATTCGATACCGCCCCAAATCGGTCTAATTCATGTGTGAATTCAGATACCCATCGATACACCGATGGAACTCGACCCATCCGATACCGCCCTGAATTGGCCTAGTTCATGTGTGAATTTGGATACTTACAAGTTGACCGCTAGAACTCGACCCATCCGATACCGTCCCGAAGCACGTCTAATTCTATGAACCATGATACTTGCATTCTATGAAAAATATGAGATGAAGAAAGCAATTAAGGCTTTTTGGTTAGGAAGCACAGACAAGGACACAACGATCCGAAAAACACGGCAATGATACAACTATAAAATAATAATAATATATTAATATATATTAATTATTCAACAAAAAAACTACATTCCAGAAATAATTCAATTCATCATAGAGCAATTAAGATTCAAATAAACTTATAAACAAAAATAGACAAATAGATTAAAATAAATTAACGAACTAGACTTATTTAATCATCTACATATATTTAGTTTAGATTTATAATTATAACTTAGTCGCATGTAATTTTCTTTCGAAATACTTGAATATAAATTACTGTTACGAATGTTTGATATGTGTTCGAGGAATATCGAAAAAGTATCCGAGAAGTATTTCATTAGTTTTCAAAAAGTATTCTAAAAAGAAAAATGTCAAGATATTTTTACGAAGTACCTTATACATGTTCAAAGAGTGTCCGACACCGTATTTGAATATCTGACATAAGTACGATATGCTTATAAAGTGTCCGTACTTTTAAATTTTTAGAAGTGAAAAACTTTAAAAAGCAAATTGAGTACGGTAAGACTTTCCTAAAGTGGAAAAAAGCAATGCCCAAGGCTATTGGGAATTGGGAATCTTTAACAAAAGCAAATTGAGTGGCGGTAGCCGGTAAGGCTTTCTAAAGTGGTAAAAAAAGCAATGGTAAGGCTTTTGGGAAGTGGGAAACTTTAACAAAAGCAAATTGACTGCGGTAAAGCTTTTCTAAAGTGGGAAAAAATTAATCATTGTGGTGGGAACTTGGAACCTTGGAGGTAGCTTGTGTCTTGTGTCAATGAAAATTTTATATGGCTTAGAGCATCCACTGTGGGATCTTCAAATTTGGTTCTCTAAATTTGAATTTTAGCTAGCCACCTCAGCAATTTAGCTAGTCACATCATCATATCAGGATCTCTAAATTTTGACTCCACAACAGGTTCTCCAGATTTGAATTTTAGCCAACCACATCATAATTTCTAATTTTAACTCCACAACAGATTCTCCAAATTTTTATTACCCACACAATTAAATAATCTTACACAATTAAATTAATCTTAAAATTTTATGTATATATATATTTATATTAAATTTTTTAATACTTTTTTAACTTAAAAAATTCATAATTTTTTCGTTTTAAGTCAAAAAATAGCCTAAGTGGTACTCAAATTAAAGCTCTCGAAATTATCTTTATAACAGAATTAGTTTCATCAAAAAATTTAATTTGTAGTGAAAGTTATTGACATTTAAGTAAATGATACATATATATATATATATATACATGGCACGGATTTCGCGAAAAGCAAAGACCAAAAAAATATATATATACAAACCTTTGGTTAGCTAAGTGGTTCCGGCTAACCACTTAGCTAACCTCAAGTGAGACCCACAAATTTGGCTATCACATTGTACTGCTACCGTGTGTATTTGATCTCCAAATGTGCCTTTGGCTATCCCATTGGTGATGCTCTTATGCAACAATTTCATAGGATCCCAACTTAGGAGGTGATCATGATTCGTTTAGCTTGCGTCGTAATCGGATAGTATCTTGTCATTTTAAGGGTAAAGTGCATAATAACCTCACCCGACCACAAAGATTTCCCTTACAAAAAAATACTTAAAAAAAAAAGTCAAAATGTGAAATGACAAAAATAGTACTTTTGTGTTTTGAAAAAAAGTCTGATATTATCAATTTGCAATAAGGGACAATTTATTCCGAATTTTGAATTAATAGAAATTTATGTGCGTATACCAACTAATAATGATGTTTTTTACGCATTTTTTATATAACGCAGGAGCAATGGGTTTATGTATTTTACCATTCTTTTAATTAAGAATGAGCAATAAAATAGATTTGAGTCATTTAACTTTCTTTTTGTTTATTCTGAATTTTGATCAATGAATTATTTTTCTTTTCTGTGTGCATGTTTCGGATTAAATTGTCGATTTAAATCGTCCATTAATAACATTTTGATGAATTAAAAAAAATTGCAGAGAAGCTAAGGTTGAAGATGCAGTGGTCACGAGAAATGGAGGCTATGATGATGGAGAATTTGGTAGTGGACATGATGGACATATCATTTTGAGAGAATTTCTCTACTGTCGATTAAAGTGATACAATTCCAGCAGAGTTTGTTGATACATAATGTGTATTGAGAGGCGTGAATCATGTCATTTGTGTATAACTAGCTTAGACTTGTTTCCTTTGGGTCATTTGGTAATTGGTATGGACCCACCCATGTTTAAGTACTTTGTTTTCTATTCGAAGATTCAGCATTTTAATAATGAGATTTGGTATTTCTTTAATCAAGAGTTAAGAAATCATCAAACCAACAAATTGTTGATTACTATTTCAATGTAAAATGACTTTTTTTTTATTATTATTTTTTTATCTGTAAAACATATTAATCATGTGGACCAAATTCTAAGTTAGGTTACTTGAGTAGTTTGGTGGTTTTGAAAAATAGGACGCTAACTTGTAGGAAAAATACTTTCGAGCACTCGGCATACATGCACCGGATGAATTAGTCCTACACTCGATAAATCACAGCCTTGCACCGAGTGCACGAAAATTTTTTTCTTCAACTATAGGGATATCAAAATTTAAAATTGAAAGATATATTAGAATATCATTATCGTGTCGGACTTTGGAAAGAGTACTGTTATTTGAATGAGGTTGTGAACTCCATCATTATGACATTATTTGGTGAAACTCACTACTCCACTCACCTACTTATTAGGACTAAATGGAAGTCGGATAGAGAATCATTATTCTATATATTACGGGTCCTAAGCTGAATTGCAGTAGCTTATGCTTGGATCTAGGATCGTGTAAGCTTTATTAACAAAGCCAACTTTATTCTCTAATTATTGTTTAATTTATGTTTTAAGCTCAGTTTTTTCACGATGGCAAACCATTACTACAAAACTAAAGTAGGTGCAACTCATTCAAATGGCTGAAACTCTAGCAAAACTTATGTTCCAATTGACTTGGATACATGTTCTGGTGCAAGTATGAATTTATATTATTTAATATTTCAATTTATCTTTTAATTTTTTTATTTATTTATGTAACATAGTATTTAATATAGGTATTTCACTCGTGTAAAACAATAATATAACAAAATTGAACTATTGGATATGTTTTTAAAAGCACGTCAAACAAAGAGAGTTGGACACATATTTATACTCACGTTTGAGTATTATGCATCCGATGCGAGTGTTTTACCTACTTTTGAAGATGGCATGTAACATAGGATTAAACCTTTTGTATTGAATATGTATTTACTTGGGCACAAAGCTCAAAGAAGTGAGTTAATTAAAATTAAATATTTCATCATTAAGAACCAGCTTTCCAAAGAGTCAGGATCTTTCACGATTGCGTTTATGTAGTAGTAAAAACGATTGCGTTTCTAATAGTCTGTGATGGTATTAAACAAGTTTGGCTAAAGTTAATTAAGTAAATAAATTTAATAAAATAATATTATACCTCTCCCCAAAGAAAGTAATACTCCCTCCCTCCTAATATTCTTGTTCCTTTTGCGATTTTCAATTAGGGACAAGAATAATAGGATGAGAAGTAGTAAATGAGTTCTCCAAAAGTTACCAAAATCTAATAAAATAATATTATAACTCTTTTCAACCATAAACAAACATAATATAATAATATTATAACTCTTTACAATACAAAGACATATAATTTATTAGTATTACAACTCTTTCAAAGAGTTAAAAAAGTTAATAAAAGAGTAACTTTTTATATTTTCACTTTCATAAATTCTCACTCTAATATAAACTATGTTAAATATATATAAATTATAAGTATTTATATAAACTCTCTTTATCTCTCTAAATATGTATATAAATATATTGTAGACACCCAGTTTTTGCTCGGTCCTCCAAATAGTCGGAATATTCAAAATACGGAAGAATACATTTGTGCAAACTGTCAAATCATGCCTCTGGGAGTGGTGCACAAGAGGACAATTGTACACACATTCAGAGACTTCAAAAATAGTCACACAAAGGGAAAAAAAAAGGGGGGGGGGGGAGCCCAGTGGGGCGGCAGGAAAAAAAAAAGAAGAAGAAGTGGCTGCAGAAGAAAAAAACTAAGAAGTGGCGGCAGAAAGAGAGAAGAAGAAGAAGAAGAGTTTACAGTTGTTAGGAGTGAGTTTCTTCCAATCTCCTTTCAGTAATAGTTTGAGGGACTTCTCTCAAGTATTCTCAGTTCATGGGACTTCTCTCAATTATTCTCTGATCGGAAGGGTTTGAAGCATAGGTTACATATATATAATGGTTGATTAATCCTATTTGACATAAGATTCCCAAGTCTCCAATTCTGTTTGGACAAGGGAAAAAAAACATCCTATTTGTAATAGGATTCTCAACACTCCAATCTTATTTGGACAAGGGAAAAAAAATCTTATTTGTAATAGGATTCTCAGAACTCCAATTCTGTTTAGAAAAAAAAAAAAAGTAAGTCGTTTTCAAGACTCCAATTCAAAAAGAAGACATCTTTTTTGCAATTGGATTTTTACAAAAAAAAAAAAAAAAAAATTTGCGAAAATTAAATACTTCAAGTCCCGCTTTAGATACATGACAAATTCGATATTGCGCGAGACTTGAAATGGGAGCAATTTGTAGACATATAAATTTTGTGATAGTTTAATCACTATCCGATTGGTTAACGAGTCAAACACTCTTGGTCAATTAAATTCTACGATTGCGGGTCTTGTCAATAGACATGTGTCAAAATCTTGAAGATTCAGGCCCTTTAAAAAATATGTGACAAGTCAAATTTAAATTTGAATATACTCCCACATAAAAAGAGGCAAAATCTCTTTATGGAAGTTGACACAAATTAATGGGGAGTTACAAAATTAAACTCCTACCCTTTTGCCTATAAATACGAGGTTACCCTACATATTCGGGGACACACAAAGACAGAGAGATCAAGAGAACACGAAAGCTCTGCCAAACCTCTGCCTCGACAAACACTCAAAGTTCTGAAGATGAAGAACATCAAGCACGCCACACGAGTGCCGTTCTACTTCAAAGACGTTAAATCCTCGAAGAATCTAAAGATGAAGAACAATAAGCACGCCACATAAGTATCATTCTTCTTCAAAGATCTTCAACCCACTGTTCGAGATCAAGCTCTATCGGCTCTCGATCGAAAATTCAGTTAAGCCTTCCTCATTAATCTTAAAGATTTGAAGAAATCTCATCACAACTGGTTTAAGAACAAGCTTTTGAAGCCCTTTCACCAAACATCAAGGAGATTAAACCAACGTAAAATTCTTTGTTGTAAAAGAATTGACCACAGAGAATTGTACCCATTTTTCTAAAATTAATAAAATTGATTATTTGTTACTTATTTTGGTTCCTAGATTTTCAGACACGAAATTTGTGTGTGCAAATTGTCTTAATATTTCTGATTTCGCTCGTCTATCACATTAATTTTGTATATAAGTGAAGTATATTTTGATTAATCTACTTGGCTCGATCAATCAAACAAGGAGTTTTTTTTATGTTTGATTATCCAATTTAAAAGAGAAAGAATACTTATATATAAATTTTATATATAAGTGAAGTACATTTTGATTAATCTTTTGTACCTTGGATTGGCTGGCTACTAGCTTTTATATATGGGTTGGCTACTTGGCTCTTTAATTTTGTATACTAGTGTATGTGTATATATATTTATGTATGTAATCAAAATAACAAACTTTTGTACTGTGACTTTAAAAAACGTATAAAAAGAACCAAAAAGAAAAAATAAAATTTTATTACATATACTAAACCTAAAATTTTTTATGCAGGAGAATCCGAGTCAGATAGTGCTGAACTGTCAGATGACACATTGATGGCGCTGAGATACCTTAAGTTGGCAGATCAGCGCAAAGATTGCAGGAAGCCGTAAACTTGTCCCTAATTGGGGCAGTTTTGGGTGCGTTTCGGTATTTTGGCCATAACTTTGGTTACGGGTATCAGAATCACTCTTATGACCCCAATTCGGAAAGCTCTCTTCTATGCGCACGTCGTGGGCACCCAGCAAAGCTGGTGCATATTTTTTCGAGCCCAAAATCCACTATTTTTCCTTCCGAATCCCCATTTTTAGTTTTTCTTTCCTTTTATAGTAATATTTTCTATTTTCGTTTTAGCATTGATTCTGAACTCAATTTAGGCCAGATTTTTGGCAGCTTACTTATTTTATTTCGTATTTTATTTTGGAGTGATTATTGAAATTTTGCTATTTTTGGTAAGATTCCAATATTTACGATTTTTTAACTATATAGTCTGGTTTGTGGACTGATTTGAGGTCAACTTCAAATTTGAATACTAATTTGAATACCAGAGGATTTTCTCTATGTTTTGGGCGATTCTCTTGAGTTTTTCTCTGTGAATTGCCTATTGAGACTAGCCTACAGAACAATCACTATTCTGTCCGACGTCAATTTTCAATTCAAATAATTTAACCCTAATTCTTTGAAACCCAATTTTGAAACCACATATATGTTCCATTGAAGCCAAGCCACACAATTAAACTCTCTAATTTCAAAATTCTAACTCTTAATTGAATTAAGTGAAAAGAGAGAAAGTAGGGAGAGGGTGATAATGAAAAGAAAAAAGAAGAGAGAAAAAAAATATCTTATCACTTCTCTCTGTTACCACCAGAAATTATTGCAGGTGGAGATCAATTTTTGACTTTTTGAAATGATAAGAAGAACTTTATTCAATTAAAAAAGGTAACTAAGTATTTCATGTGATTTCATAAGGATAATTATATATTTACATTTTTTTAAGAGTAGAACTGGAATTTAAAATAAAAAAATTGCTGACATGATAATTTTTCGTCATTGACTTTGTTGACCACTAATGGAAGGGGGTTTGCGTTATCTCGTATTCAAATCTCAAGAGATCTTAGTGTAATATGACAAATAAGAGGGGATGTACAAATAAGAGGTCAGTGTAATTTACCCTTATATGTTTTACTAAATTAATGAACAATAATAAATTTAAGCATTAAATAAATGAAAATTCATACCATAAATAACATGTGGTAAGAGAAAATAAAAAAATATATAATTCTAGTCAGTAGTACAAAAAAATTATGAATTATAACATATATATTAATATTGTGTTTATTCATAATTACTTATTTAATTCAATCAATACTCTATATTTGTTGTGTTTCAAAAATAAAATGAAAAGTCTTATAAAGGTGCAATGTGAAAAAATCTTAAATTCCTTGATGATTCATCAAAGATTAATTCTTATGTTTTTGAAATAACTAAAATAATCTTATAAATATAACCACTGATGTATTACTTAATGAAATCAGGGTTGTGGAGTAGTTGATAGATATTCACAGTGCTGGTAATGCTTGCCTCGGTTCAATTTTGGTCCTTTTATGCAATTATTTTTTATTGAAAAAAGAAAACAGAAGACGGTGTTGGGTTGGCGATTCGGGCTGCCCCAACTCGGCCCGCTTTTGTTATCTGAAAAAAAGATGAGTGCCCAGGTGACAGACACATCAAACGGATACAGGCTGTCCTCTATTTGTTACTCTGTATCTATTGGTGATGACTCTTACTAACCAACCAACCCTCTGTTACCCTTGCTTTTTTCAATCAAGGATAGCGAGGAACGAATATCCCACTTGAGATCCGAGTTGAGCACCTGGCGGTCCATAGTACTTAGTTGCATTTTAGTTCAGTTTGACTCATGCGGTGTCAGCGTCGCAAAGGAATGCAACGTGGTTTATCCTGCGGATCAAACCTATGAGACTTAAGGAATGATGGAAGGGAATAAAAAATATAGAGAAAAAAATAAATATTAAAATAAATAAATAAAAATAAAGTTGAACAACCCAGATTCCAAATGAACAAATTCAAACTTAAAAAAAATCTTTTTGATTCTCGAAGAATGAGGGGCAAAGGGATTGATCGAGAATACGCCCGAACCAGTTCATGTGTGAATTCGGATACCCACCAGTACACTAGTGGAACTCGACCCATTTGATACCGCCTCAAACCGGTCTAATTGATGTGTGAATTCAGATACCCATCGATACACTGGTGGAACTCGACCCATCCAATACCGCCCTGAATTGGCCTGGTTCATGTGTGAATTTGGATACCTACCAGTTGACCGCTAGAACTCGACCCATCCGATACCGCCCCGAACCATGTCTAATTCTACGAACCATGATACTTGCATTCTATGAAAAATATGAGATGAAGAAAGCAATTAAGGCTTTTTAGCTAGAAAGCACAGATAAGGACACGACGATCCGAAAAGCACGATAATGATACAATTATAAAATAATAATAATATATTAATATATATTAATTATTCAACAAAAAAACTACATTCTAGAAATAATTCAATTCATCATAGAGCAATTAAGATTCAAATAAACTTATAAACAAAAATAGACAAATAGATTAAAATAGATTAACGAACTAGACTTATTTAGTTATCTACATATATTTAGCTTAGATTTATAATCATAACTTAGTCTCATATAATTTTCTTTCGAAATACTTGAATATACATTACTGTTACGAATGTTTCATACGTGTTCGAGGAGTGTCGAAAGAGTATCCGAGAAGTATTTCATTAGTGTTCGAAAAGTGTTCTAAAAAGAAAAATGTCAGGACATTTTTGCGAAGTATTCGATATATATTTAAAAAGTGTCCGATACAGTGTTCGAGTATCTGACATAAGTACGATATACTCGATAAAGTGTCCGTACTTTTAAATTTTTAGAAGTGAAAAACTTTAAAAAGCAAATTGAGTACGGTAAGACTTTCCTAAAGTGGAAAAAAGCAATGTCCAAGGCTTTTGGGAATTGGGAATCTTTAACAAAAGCAAATTGAGTGGCGGTAGCCGGTAAGGCTTTCTAAAGTGGTAAAAAAAGCAATGGTAAGGCTTTTGGGAAGTGGGAAACTTTAACAAAAGCAAATTGACTGCGGTAAAGCTTTTCTAAAGTGGGAAAAAATTATTCACTATGGTTGGAACTTGGAACCTTGGAGGTAGCTGCCAAAATGAAAACAATTTGTTTTATTTCAGTCAATTTTAAAAGTAACATACACGACACACAGTGGTGTATTATTTTAGGCGACTGCCTTAAACAAAAACAAGGTCATTTTTTTTTTCAAATTATCATAATTAATAAATAATATTTTAACATTCATTAATAATTTTATTGAATATATTTTCAACGTGATAATAGAAATAATGATTGGGTTAGAGCTAAAAATTTAAGTGGGGGCATATTTTTATAATGGAGTTTTTTCATAATTTTAGTGGGAACATATTTGAAATTTTACAAAGCATATTAGTATATAATAGAAATAAGAAAAAAAATTCAATGTGGCATATTTTTATAATGGAGTTTTTTCATAATTTTAGTGGCAGCATATTTGAAATTTTACAAAGTATATGAATATATAATAAAAATAAGAAAAAATTCAGTGGGGGTTGAATGCCCTCACTCGTCTTTATTGGATTCGTTTCTAAGTATGCTAATTGAAATTTAGATGAGAAATTATTAGATAGTTCTGAAACCATTTGTTCAGAGATAATCACAAGTTATTATATAAGTAATAAGTTGACACATTTTTTCGTGTGTTAAACTTGTGATTGACTGAAATCAATATGGGTACCATGTAATAACTTCTCCGTTCATATAATTAGGAACCCTCTTTGCCCTCAATTCAACAAAAGGAGTGTGAAAGATACAAGACTTTCTTTTTCTTTTTTCTGACTCCTTCCAACAAAACTAGTTTAAATATGAATTGAATGTGGCTCATTTTACATAAGCTCCAATAGTTCAGGAAAGACCATCAAGAGCGCCTGCTCTAAGCAATCATAACTCGATGCACTCTCATTTTCTCTAATAGTTTCAAGACATAATTAAACTGTGCTAAAAATTTTAGAACATAAATCTAGTCAACAGGTACAATTGATATATAGTTATTAGTTGTTAAATGCTCCGCACCAGCGTCCGTATTATGTTAGATAGAGCTACACTAAGGGTCTGTTTGGTAACGTTTTCATTTTTATTTTTTAATTTTATAAAAAATGGAAACTCAAAATCAATTATGTTGTCATTTCGGTCAAAAACAAAATACATTTGATAACGTCAATCAACTGTCAAGTTTTTTAAATTGCTACAACGCTCTTAAAAATGAAAATTAGAACTGACAGCTTTATTTTAAAGCTTTTAATTTATGTTTAATCGGTTGTTAATTTTTTGACATTGTTTTTATTTTTAAAAAAATGAAAACGCGTTACCAAAAGCATTTCTGTTGCGATTTCTCATTTTTTAAAAATAGCATCAAAAAACAAAAAATAACCAAGTTACCAAACGGACTCTGAGTTTTTCTAAAAATTGTGGGTGCATGGGCATTTCAAGGTCACTTTTCAACATTTGCATCTATGTTGTGGTTGCATGCTGCTTGAGCATGAATTTTCCAGTGCTGAAGCCACTTCCAAGGTGGGAGGGAAAGAGAATAAGACAGATCGACTTGAATGGCTTGTATTCAAGGCCAAAATAGCTGATGATACACTCCAAGTTATGAGGTTGTGGAACCAATCAATTCACTTTTTCCAGTGGCATGGTGTTACATGTGGTCACTCTACAAAAGGTTGGACATAAAATACAATCCCAGATATTAATTTTCTGGGGCCATATCACCGTAGATTGGGAATCTAAGCAAATGAGTGGCGGTATTGCTTTCCTAAAGTGGGATACTTTAACAAAAGTAAATTTAGAGGACGGTGTTGGTATCTCATGAGCATCACTGGACTCCACAAATAAGGTAATTATTTTTGAAGATCTTTATTCTTTATATTACATTTTATTGAAACAATTATAAGGTTCGGAAGTTGGGACACATACACGAATACTACACCACAAATTTCACAAACATAATATATTAATATATATTCAACAAGTTAACAAATATTACAACATAAATCTAACAGTAAAAAAATTACTAAATTATATAAATATTTCAATTCATTAACAAGCAATTAACGTATTTTCAAAAGGAGGGTGTTGTCATTGAGTTTAAACCCACTACTAGAACCTTGCATGTTACTCATTTTTTTTAATAACGAACCAATAAATATAAAGGAGGGTGTTGTCAAGGATTTTTTTGCACTTGTAAAAATTACAAAATATACCCAGCTGTAGTCCGGCGTGCCCTATTCGTGTCCTCGCTGTGTTAAAAAAATAATAATTCGGAACACCTTCTAAGGAGTGTCTGACACGTGTCTCATGATCGAGTGTCCGAAAAATGTCCGACGTGTGTCCGAAGAAGTCCTAAATGAAGCTTCTGTGCTTTCTAGTTAAAAGGTAATCTTAGTTAAACTTGTCATTCTTACTATTACCTCTATGAAAATTAAAAAGTATGCATTGAATTTT
Source organism: Cornus controversa (assembly GCA_026545225.1). Taxonomy (NCBI): domain Eukaryota; kingdom Viridiplantae; phylum Streptophyta; class Magnoliopsida; order Cornales; family Cornaceae; genus Cornus; species Cornus controversa. The sequence continues at coordinate 26,168,181 of CM048853.1, read as the reverse complement.
CTATTTACTTTTCAATTCTCCATCTTTAGTTTAAATTCAATTAGTTTGTTTTTCTTGAAAGTTATTTTTTGCATGATATTATGTTCTCATTAATGAAGGTATAGTATGGAATCTCTAATGATTTCATGCTTAGTTAGCTGTGATGTTGACATGTTCTCACATGAATTTTTATGCACCCATTGATATGAATATTTGTGCTACGTACTATTCTGATGGCTATGCTACTATTTTGATGGCTAATAGGTTTAAGAAAATTACATTATAATTTATAATATAGGATCCAACTCCTTAAAAATTTTATCGAGAGATCTCGCCTTAGACTTCAAATTATATTGAGCCGGCCCTGTTTCAAGTCAAATATAAAAATAACATACATGACACATAGTGGATTATGCTAATTGAGATTTGGATGAGAAATTATTAGATAGTCGTGGAACCATTAGTCCCGAGACAATCACAAGTTATCATGTAAGTAAAAAGCTGACACATTTGCTTACGTCAACTTGTGATTGACTGAAACTAATGATCCCAAGACCATGTAATAACTTCTCGGTTCAGATAGTTAGGAATCCTCTTTACGCTCCATTCAACAAAGGCAGTGTGAACAAGACAAGTATTTTGAAAAAAATGGAGAACTCTAGACATGACTTGTGATTTGCATGGGAGGTGTAAGTGTCAATACTTTCTTTTTTTGAATCCTTCCAACAAAAGTAGTTTAAATATGAATTGAATGTAGTTCATTTTACATAAGCTCCAATAGTTCAGGAAAAACTAAAAACTATTAGGAGGGCTAGCTCTAAGCGATCATAACTCGATGTTCTCTTTTTCTGTAATAGTTTCAAGAAGTAATTAAACTGTGCTCAAAATAAATCCAGCGCACAGGTACAATTGATATATAGTTATTAGTTCATTTAGGTTTTGAGAGGACTTAAAATAATTTCTTTTGTTTTGCAAGAAGTGGAGCACCAACGTCCATATTATAGAGTCAGATCGAGCAGCTACACTTGAGTTTTCCTAAAAATTGTGGCTTTCAAGCAATGGGCATTTCAAGGTCACTTTTCAACATTTGCATCCATGTTGTGTATGTTGTGGTTGCATGCTGCTTGATCATGACACATGCAAACTTTTCTGGTGGGTGTGGGGGTGGGAGGGAAAGGGAATGAGACATATGGACATGCATTGCTTGCATTCAAGGCCAACATAGGCGGATGATACACTCCAAGTTATGAGGTTGTGGAACGAATCAACTCACTTTTGCCAGTGGCATGGTGCTACATGTGATCATCGATCCCCACACAAGTGGTAACATTCCTGCCAATTTATCTGCTTGCTCTAACTTCGTTCGCTTATATTTGGAATTTAACAATCTGGTAGAGCCAATTCGTGTGGAGCTGGGCTCCTTGTCAGAGCTCCAAAAAATTTTAATTAACCAAATGGATGTAAAAGGAAATTTACCTTCTTGAGATACTTAATGCAGCTGAAAATCATATTGGTGGGAGTGTCCCTCGTGCACTTGGCCAACTTAAAAATAATTAATAAAAATTTCTCTAATTTTATCAATTTTTATTTCAAGGCTTCAATTCCACGCAGCCGAACACACCAGAATAATTGCACTAGGAGGCAATAGGTTGTCTGACACCATCCCTCCTTCAATCTTCGATCTCTCTTCTCTGACAGTTTTTGATGTGGTGCAAAATTTATAACCAAATAATAGGCAACCTTTCCTCGGACATAGGCATCACTCTTCCTAATATTCTGTACTTTAGCATTGGCCTTAACCAATTTACTGGATCTATTCCTACCTCAATATCCAATTCATGGAATTTGGAAGTGTTATTAATAGTCAATTTAAATAATCTTGCTGGAAAGGTGCCAACAATGGAGAGATTGCATATGGTGAATCTTAATGGAAGCATCCTTTCAAGTCTTAATCTTTTGCAGCCAAGAGCTTCCAAGAGTTTCATTGCTGAGTGTGAGGCATTGAAGAACATCAGGCATCAAAATCTTGTCAAGGTAATCACTGCATTTTCAAGTGTTGATCACCAAAATAATGACTTCAAGGTGAACTTGAGGCATATAAGGAAGCAAAAAGTTTAAGTCTTGTTCAGAGATTGAATATTGCCATTGATGTTGCTTGTGCACTGGATTATTTCCACCATTGTTGCCAAACTACAATAATTCACTGTGATTTGAAGCCAAGCAATGTTCTTCTAGATGACGACATGACTGCACATGTAGGTGACTTTGGAATATAAAGATTTCTTCTTGATGTTTATGATAACGATAGTGGAAATCAAACCAGTTCTATTGGAATCAGAGGATCCGTTGGTTATAAATCTTAGGGCCTGCCACGCTAGCTCTCTCCCACCCTCCATTTTTCATTTCTTCTATTCTCTCTTCATTTCAAAACTTTAGGAATTGGATTCAAGGCTTGCTCTAAGAGGAGAAGTTGCTCTACTCTTCTTCCTTTTCAATTTGATCGGTTCAAAGTCAAGTTTGGTGAAGTTTGAAGATTAATGATTCTAGGGTTTGAGTTCTAAAGCTTGGAATTGAGGTAGGGGTGTTCATTCCTTCTCCTCTTTGATTCTATAGGTCACTTAGCTGAGATGTTGGAGTATTGGCATTTTTTTTTTTTTTTGTATAAGTGAGACCTTGTCTTTGAATTTTAAGTTTCTCACATCTTAAATTATGTCCAATCATGAATGTTATGCCCCTTACTTCTTTATGAAACATATGTATATTATGTGTTCAATTGGAGGATTATGTATGTGAGATATGTGAAATTGATTGTTCAAGTGTGTAGTGATACTTGAATATGATTGAACATGATGTGGGTATAGCTTGAAAGCATGCTAGGTTTGTTTAGAACCTATTTCATGTCTATGTGAGCAGTAAGTTCATTTTGTATCCCATGTGTATGATAAATGGCATGAAAGAGAAATTTTGATGAAATTGCATGATTTTGACGTATCATGAGGTTGGATAAGATTAAAATGTTGCATACATGGTTTTAACTTGGAAATATACTGGTTAATATCTTGTATGACTTTCGTGCAAATTTAGTAGAATTTTAGTTGTGGTTGTATGTGATGAAATTGTGAGTCTATGTGATGATTGATGATTTTTTAAAAATTTCGTAAGAAGCAAGAAAGGCTCGGGGCCCTGGGGTGAAAGACCCATAACTTGTCCAAGCGGATGTCGCTACTATCCAGTTACCAACCCGTAAAACGTAAGAAGAGTATTTGGATTTCAAGGCATTTACTGTGGTTTTCATAATCGATGACTCCCTAATTGGTTGATTTTGTGTATCATGTGGTTATTGAGTTTCAGTTGTGTTTTGAGCTCAATTGACGTACTTGAATTGCGGTTGTGTTCATTATATTGAATTCGTAAATGTGTACGACATGTATAAGATTAATGGATGGGTTACGATGAATTGCATATGTGATAGGAAAATGACATTGTTATCTTGAGCATTGGAAGCATGTCATGTAGATGAGTAAATAAAAAATTTTGCATTCAAGCATGACTGCCTGAGTTATCATAGGGTTGGTCTAAGCATCTCTACTGGGCAAGTTGTCACTCACTCCCTTCCCCCAAACATTTTTACATATAAGACACTAGTTATATAGGATGCTTAGAAGTGCGATGTCAGAAGCACTGGCTACTCTTTTGAGTTTTGTATAAGTTTATCTATTGTATGCCATGTTTGGGGTATCCTTGGAGAAGTTAAATTAATTAGGTGGAACAATAGATGTTAGTATTATGACTAATATGTATTTCATATTATGGATGTTGTTCCCCATTAATCTCTTTCCTTTTGACTCTAAAGACATGTATATTTCTATTTCAGACATGTATTAGATTATGAATGAATGTATGAGAATTCTCTTTATGTCTTTTTATGTGAGAATGAATGGTTATAGAATGTGGAAATGGCGAGTGTTAGTTTATAATTGAGTTAGAATGTTTATGAGGGCATTAGGGAGGTTCGATTTGAAAAGTATCAAGATCTGGGTACTTTCGGTCGCCAGATAGACCCTATCAGCCAGGCGACTAATTTTGAAATGGAAATGCGAGAGTTGAGAAAATTTGGAAAAGTTGAAACATAGTTTCAATCAGTCAGATAGGACCTTCAATCGGCCAAAACAATGTTTTCAACCAGCCAATGAAATTGTTAGCCGACCGAAGCTACTCTAAAATACAAATAGTTGTTTTAGGAATGGGGAATAGGACAGGCACACTTATAAACCCATGATAGGTCCATTAGGTTGATTTATGGACACATACATTCATATTGTACAAAGAGTTAAGTGTTTGCTTTGAGGGGTTCATGAGTGGGAATCGGTTTGACTTTCACAGTTCACCCTCGTTTGCTTTCGTTCTCAACCGGGTGTCAAAAATTAGGGCATGACATTCCTCACCAACGAATAGTTATGGAAGAAACCAAACGGGCCAAAGTCTTGATCAATAAGAAATCTTTGAAACGATCTTCGAACAATTGATCAAGAAAAGAGAGCCATCCTAAATCACTCTGTGTATATAGATGTGTGCTCTCACAAATATAAATAGAAAATTAATGAAGAATTCTCTATCCAAAAATAACTCAAATTTTTCTCTCTCTAAAAACTAGGATTTTTTGAAATCCTTTTGAAAGCGTAATTAGAGATAAAACATATGAGAGTTTATATCGAAGATGAAATCCATTTTTACTTGAAAAATAAGTACAATTAAAATCAATTAGGAACATTTCCCAATGGTTTAGGAAACTTTGGTAACTAATCCAATTCAAAACAGAACTTAACTTGCTAAAAAAATAAACTTCTTGTATAAGGCAATTGGTTGTGAGAGCGATGCAATCGGTTCAGTCTTCCCATTTTAAAAGGCAACCAGTTGTGGATATACTGCAACTAGTTCAATTTGTCACAATTAAAATAATAGAAAAACATAACTATTTTGGACCGGTTATGGGGTTAAGGCAACCGGTTCCTTTCGTGTAAATGTGATTTTTTTATTCGAAACCCTAATTTTTAAAACAAGGACTTCACCAAACGAAAAACTAAGTGCTCTCACATCTTACCTAGACTCTGTGACTCTCATACTCAATCAACGATGTCCACGAACATTATAATCCACTCAAATTCTTTAGATGATCAAGTTCTTTCAGCATCACGATTGATTCACATGGTATTCAATTTCATGAGAGATTACAAAGAATGTAACTGAAAAATTACAACTCGATCACTCAAGTTTTGACACCGAAATTTACCAATTACAATTATATACGTCACATAGACAAATTCAAGTTCTTGGGTTTAACAAAAATAATTTGACCCTTAGATGATGACCCATTATAACATAGTCTAGTCTTATCTCCTACAGACTTACCAATACTAATCATACTATCAAGCTTAACCTGCCCAAATGTAAACTGAAAAATTACAACTCGATCACTCAAGTTTTGACACCGAAATTTACCAATTACAATTATATACGTCACATAGACAAATTCAAGTTCTTGGGTTTAACAAAAATAATTTGACCCTTAGATGATGACCCATTATAACATAGTCTAGTCTTATCTCCTACAGACTTACCAATACTAATCATACTATCAAGCTTAACCTGCCCAAATGTAAATGTAATCAATTTTCAGTAACTTGATCAATAAGAAATCTGAAATAGACTTTGAACGATTGATCGAGTGGAAAGAGAAACATAACCTAAATCATTCACTATATATATATATATATATGTTCTCTCAAAAATATAAACAGAAAATCAATGGAGAAGTTTTTGCTCTAAAAATAACTCTATGCTTTCTCTTTATATAAAATATCTTTATGATGTATATTGAAAGCTTAATGAAGAAAAGACATATGAGATTTATATAAATATTACAAACCCTAATTTCCTTGAAAAATAAGTTAAAAATCAATTGGAAACAAGTCCCAACATTTGAGGAAAGTTCAGAGTCAAAACCTGGTCAAAATAGAAAGTTAGCAAAGCCAAAAAGCCAATCGAGCAAGCATAGACCGGTCCAAGGTTCTGCCTTGCAAGATATGAAGTACCGAAACTTCATGGACCGGTCTAGCTCATCCTTGGACTGGTCCAACCTTGAACATGTTGTAAATTTTGTTGAGATTTATTCGAAAATCCTAATTTTCAAGGTCAGGAACTATCTATCCAAAATCTATGTGTTCTCACCACTTTAATTGGACTACGCACTACAAGAAATTTAGCCTTTAACGACAGGCTTTTTACGGCGGGCCCGCACAGCCCGTGGTGGAAAGTCACTTTCTACGGCGGGCTCGTGTAGCCCGTGGTAGAAAGTTACTTTCTACGACGGGCCCGCATAGCCCGTCGTAGAAAATACTTTTCACCACGGACTGCTTGAACCCGTGGTAGAAAGAGACTTTCCACCACGAGCAGGGCCCATATTGGAATGCTTTATGTTTATCACGGGCTATGCCCGTGATGGAAGGTCTAATTTTTTTTAAACTAAAAAAACCCTTTTATTTTTCTCTCATGAATATTGGAAAAGGCGGGGAGACAGATTTTAGGTGACCATTTCACTCTCTCGCTTGTCTTTCTCTCATTCTCTCTCATGATTTTTCCAAAATTTCATGTCTCTCACAGACTCTCTCTCATTCAAACACCATTTTGCACCATATGGAAATCAAATTCGTTGAAATTGCTAGTCCAATCTCTCTCTCTCTCTCAAACATAACATCTTACAAGCCGCTGTCGCTCAGGTGGGTACACTGGCAGCAAAGTTCGAAGCCTCCGACGAGGACGGAGCATGACTCGACGAGGTGTAGTCCCACCACACTGTCGTTCAACATCGGAGCGGCGCCACCCAACGATGGCTACGACGAGTCCATCGTACTCATCAGATCCAAACCATTGCTGTCATTCAATCTCTGTTCAAGACTCAGATGCATTGCTTCAAGCCAAAATGTTTCGGCTCAAGCCGCGTCGGTGGTTCTGTCGGTGAAACCCGAACAGTCACCGTGGCAAGGGGCGACTATGAAGCTGTTGATCGCGTCGACAACCACTGGAATCATTCTCGGGTTGATTTTAATCTTGTTTGGCAACGATTTAAGCTTCTTTTGATCTGTGAGTATGGTTTAAGAGTTTGAGAAAGCCTTCTACTGGTATAATTTTCTCTCTCTCTCTACACACTCACAAACGCACATATTTCAGTTTGTATACACACTCACAGACGTACTTGATTGAGATTTGGTGATTTATGAATTAATTGTAGTGACACACTTTCACAGGCACACAAAATTGATATATGCTTGCGTTGAATTTGCGCTTGTTGTGTGTTGAGTTTATTTTCCCCCAAATTGAATGTTGGAATTTTGTCACTGCTGCCCAGTTTGCATTATATTTTTGGTGTTTGATCACTGATTTATCATTTTTGGTACTTCAATTTCTATTGGAAATTGTATAGCACTGTATATCTTTTGTGAATTTGTGTTTGCTAATATTTTGGTCTTGCTGTTAGATCTATATAGTGGTTCATTTGATTTACCATGCTAGGAATACCATTATTTGTATTCATGGGGTAAATCTTGTAGGTCACGGGTGAGAAATGTCTGTGTCTATAATGAGTTTAAATATACTTCGAGTAAATCACTATGAAAAGAAATTAATCTGAGGCGATGAGGTCTTTTATTTGTTATAAATTCTTTTGTTTTGCATTTAGGTTTTTATTGTTTCCTTTATTTTTTTCTATTTTTCCCTTTTCACTCGAGCACTTAGTAAATTATTTGGTTAGATGTGGGTTGTTCAATATGATATTATTTTCTTATGAAATGTAAAAATGAAGCCTTTTCAGATGGCTTATTAAGGGTTTTTTTCATTCAATAAGTTTGTTTGATCTTGGTACTTGGCATAACCAAATATGATATGTAGATTTGGTAGTTGGAAACTTTGCAAGTGATGATAAAATAGACAAGGACATCAGTACTCCTCTGGAGAGTGTGGCTCAAGTGTCCCAGCCAATTCTAGCAATGCAGACTTTGGAAATTAGTTACCTTTTGTGCTGTGTATTATTGAGCTTTCATTGGAAATGTCTTCTGGTATTTTGTGTTTATTTATTATTTGCAGTTAAGTACTTTTTTGCTTACCTGTTTCTGTTTCTTTTTTTATTTTCTTCTTTATCTTTTTCAGGTGCCCCCATTTTTAGTTCGCAAGGTTTTCACACAAATATTTTCTTTCATCAATGTTCAACTATTCAGCAGGTATTGTCATATGCCTTCTGTTTGGATGTTTTTGAGTTATTATACTGTGGGTGAAGTATTTCCTTATGGTTCTGCGTACATTGCTTTTGGTTGCAGCCTTTTATTAAGGCGAGAATGTTGTTCGTTTAGTAATGGTGAATATGTTAAAGCAGGACTGGTTGAACTGGAACATTGGTGTTACAAGGCAACCGATGAGGTACATTGGATTTACTGTCACTTCACTTTGTGATTGTATTATTTAACCCGAAAAAAAAATATTTAAAATATTGTTGCAGTATGCAGGTTGAGCTTGGGCATCAACTAGTGTTTTATTTATTTTATTTTTCTTTCCTCAGGTACTTAGCATACAGCAGCTGTATCGGATCAGTACAATGTACTAGGATGACAAGTATAGCACTCATAGTGTGTCCCCGGATGTAAGTTTTTAGATGATGATCCAAGGTTAGCATCAACATGCTTCCACTTGATGATCTCTTCTTCCTGTCCTTTTCTTACTTTTTTGTTTCAGATTTCACGTTGCATTTCATGGGAACTTAATTCAAGAGTTACTTGGAGAGAATGGGTACAGGATTTTTAGCAACCACTTAGCTTTCCAAAGACCAAAAATTATTTTCCTTGCCAAATTTTCAATGATCAGGTTCTGTTTTTGGCATTAACATTATTTACAGTTTCATAGTAATGAAAGATGCTAATGAGGAAACCCAAAGCACGAGCCACTATTTTGTTGATACTCATAGTCTATTCATGTTACTTTGAGCTTATTGTGACATTCTTTTGTAAAGCTATAATCATTAATATATATATATCTAATTTTAGTAGCATTGTCTCACACATTGTGCCTATGTCCGCAATTGTAGGTTTGTACTCGGGATGGGATATTGACCCTCTTGGATTGCTATCTGTACTCAAAATCTCTCAAGGGACTCCAAAATGTATGTCCCTTTTATAGTTTTATTGTTCAATGTTTCCTTTTCCCTTTTTCCATGGTACCTCATGTTTCACTTGAATCAGGTTTTTGACTGTGCACGAGCGAGGGAACGGGAACGGGAATGTGAATTGCTTTATCCTGATGCTTGTGATGGGGGAGGTCGAGGCTGGATAAGCCAAGGAATGTCAGGGTATGGAACTAGGGAAACATGTGCTCTACACACTGCCAGACTCTCTGTTGACACATTGGAGGATTTTTGGTCCACTCTCGGAGAATAAACCCGGCAATCCCTTCTGAGGATGAAAGAAGAGGATTTTATAGAAAGGCTCATGTACAGGTGTGTGTTTGATTCTCTCTTTTCTCTTTGTTCTTATATCTAGCCGTTAGTTTAAAGTCAGTGGAAGAATTGTATGGATGGCAGTTGTGCAAACCTTATCTTATTTGGAAATGGCTAAATGTGATGATCCTGACAGTAATGCAACTTAGAGAAAAAAATATAAATGGTTCATATTCCTTGCAAAGTGAAAAAGCTTTCTGAGCTTTTGATATTCTCAGTACAAACAATGCAGGTCAGTAAGGTAGGATCAACTATTTTCTAATAGACTGTCAAAACAGAAAATATTGATAAATAAACAGTTAGGTAGTGGATGATTGCATAAATCCATTTGGACTAAGATAATGGAGCTGCTTCATAGCAAGTGACAAAGTTAATTTAGTAATTCTTTTATGTTAAAAGAAGAGTGTCAAAAACATGTCGTTAAGAAAATTTTAATTGCAATCAGAAATTATACATGTAAACAAAAGTTCATATGACATAGCATGTGCATATTTAATATGCATATTATTTTAGCAAAATTAACTGTAATTGGCTATAAACTGATTGTCTTTCTTGTATCCTCCCTTAAGATGATATTAATACATATGTAATGTCAAATCTCATTTTTAAATATCAACACACTTCTGTAGTTTTTTTCATCTATTGCTCCATATTCCTAGAAGGCCATTTCTCAGTGCTGGTTCCACTAATCAGAGAGCAGCGAAAGAGATTGGAGAAAGGCATTACCTTGGCAGTATTTTTGTACCAAGTGGATGCTCTTGACTGGAATCTACATTTTCATGCTTGACGGACTGAGTTTTTAACATTGCACCAAGCAAGAACTCCTATTGCTCCACATTCATATTCTACTAAAATTGTTCTATTTTCTTTTTGACCACTCCTTTTTCTTTTTGGATGTAAACTTGCACAATGTTTTCTGTAAAAATTGAGGCTTAGATACTTTTAAGATAGACAGATTATACATAGCTGGAAAGCTGTGGCTCAAAGAAAGGTGGAACTCTGGTGTAGTTGGTGCAAGTTTTTGTCATTACATGAAATGTATGTTCTATATCTCTTAACACAGTGAAAGCAGCTACTCTTTCTAACACAACTACTCTTGTAGTGTGAGATCTAAATTAGTTTTTATTTTGGCTTTTTGAGTGTTACAATAATTAGTTTACTTCATCACCTTCCAAAGTAGAAGGTTGTGGGTTCAAATCCCCATTGTTTCACATGGATGTGAGTTTCTTGCCACGGATAAAAATTTGTCAATAGCTTATCAAATAAGTTCTGTTTGTTGTGTTTTTCTTTCAACTATTGTATTATTTGTTATATCATATGGTTGTTTTTTTTAGTATAGTTGTGTTATGGCTGGTTTTTTTAGTATAGTTGTGTTATGCATTTAAGCAAAATATTTTAGAAATGTAGTTTTGATATAGCTTAATGTTTTTTTTAAGCAATATGATATTTTTTTAATTGAATTTGGTTCTTTTGTAAAACCCTTAAAAAAATTTAAATAAGGCTTTGTTTTAATATCTAAGGATCCAAAGGGAATTCTAAAATCTTGTGGGGATAGAAGTGTAATTATGGATATGTGTGTATATATATATATATATAGGCATATATATATGTATATATATATATGTAGACTATATATATTGTCATGTGAGTCCACTGATGTATGAAGTGATGAATTGAAATTTGTAGCAGACCTTTTGGTGCATGATTGACACATGGTTTACTTGGGCAGTGTGGTAGTGATGTTATACTAAATATAAAGAGAGATAGAAAGAGAGACCCTTGTGCTCGGTTAGAGAGAAAAACAAGAAAGAAAAGAAAAAGAAACAGAAGGTGGAGTATGGGGTACGCAGTTGGAATAAAAGAGAGGGAGGAAACAGGTGGCAGACTCTTTGGTACCTGGTTGACACATGGAGGATTCAGGCTGTGGAGTGTTGGTATTATATTATATGAAGTATCATATATATATATAGGAAACCAAAGGCTGTCCGATACAAACAAGAAAAAAAAAAGGGAAAGAAAGTGGGTCTGCAGAATAGAGAGATAAACAGAGAGAAGAAGAAGAGAAGAAGAGAAGAAGAGAAAAAGAGAAAGAGAAGAGAGGAGAAGAAGATCACTTACTAGGCAACAGTTGAATCTTGCCTTTGCATTTTTATATATATACATATATATATATATATATATATATATATATATATATATATATGTTGATGAATATAGATACATGGAAATATAATTTCTTTAGCTAGTTACCATTTATGTTTTCAAATGGTGTTATATGCTTTCATGCATCCGTTTATGTAGGAATAAGAAATTGCATGTTTCATTGATGGGTTGACCTATGCAGGTAGCAATACACTCCTTATAAGAACTTAGCAGTACACTTCTTATAATGGATTTCCTTAGGTATGGTTGACTGGAAAAGTGTGGGCACTTTTTATGCTAGTATATATACATACATACATATATATATATATATATATAGAGGATCTATCAATTTATATGAAAGTTTGCTGATTCATATCTCTACCCGCTTCATTTAGATTGATCTTTGCATAACTTTTGTTTTGATTACGCTTAGTCAAGAGCCTGATATCATTACATTAGATATGAGCAGTTTTGTATTAGAATGTATTTCATGTTTTGTTATATATATATATATGTGTATATATATATATATATATATATATATGGGGTATTCTTGGTGGCAGCGTGACTTGGCTGTGATGGGTTTTGGTGGAGCTTTGTAGTGCCGTGAGGTAGTGGTGATGGGTGGTCCGCATGGTAACAACCTATGGTAGCGGTTGGCCGTGATGGTGCATGGTAGTGATGATGGATTCGGATGATGGAGCTCGGTTGGAGAAAGAGGGGAACATGGTGGGCGCAGCTGTAAGTGGGTCACTTCTCGGCTGGTATATGGCTGCCATGGCTACTGTGATGCTGTGCTTGTAATGTAGTGTTGTAGTACAAATTGAAATTGGTAAAAGGATTTGGCTAATGAGACTTGACTTTTTTTTGGGTTAGCACAAGTGGGCTGGATTGGAGTTAGTGAATGGTTGACTGGAGTAGTGGTGATATATTAAATGAGATGGGCAAGATTTTTGGTTTGGGCTTAGATAGGAAATTGGATTGTGGTCTAATGAGTTTTGTTTGGTGAACTAGACTGGGCCAGAATTCATAAATTGGCCCAGCATCATTTAAAAAGATTTAAATGGTGACTTGTTTTTGGATTGGGCTGCAATTAAAAATAGGCCCAAGGTCACTTAAAAGAAACTTCATGAATTCTCTTTTTGGGCTGAAATTAGAACTTGGAGGAAAAATGTTTTTGACGCTCCATAAATTACGAAAAAATTTTGAAATTCTATGTTTATACTTTTTTGAACTAATTATGCTAGAATAGTTGGTTGTAGGGGAAAATTCTCGAATGCTTTATAAATTACGAAAAATTTATGAAATCATTTGTTTTAGCGCAATAGAGCTTGTTATGTTTGAATAGTTGGTTTTAAGAATTAAAGTTTCGGTTAGTGACAATTTAAGCTTTGTAAATGCACACATTTAGCTCATTTAATTTATTAAATGTGAATAGCATTTAATAAATTATATAAGATTTTTGTTGGTAAAGAATGCTTGTTTCCTTTGGTTCAATTTAGAGAGAAAATTGGAGAAAATATCCTTTGAAGCTTTAAAAATTACGAAAACTTCTAGAGTCGTATATTTTGGCATAATAAACTTAAATATGCTAAAATAATTAAGTTTATAAAAGACTTAAGTGGTGAAATCTTAAAGTGTTTAACTAATGTGATTAGAGATCACATTAAGAGAGTGATTTGATTTATTAAATGTCAAAAACATTTAGTAAATCCTAAAAGCTTGAAATCTTGAAAACGTGTTAAAATTCTTAAAGAATTTGTGAGGTATGGTCAGGGACCTACCTATGGGGTGTGTACAGCCCTTTTGTTATGGCCATTGGGCGAAGAGTGCCCTTATTATGTGGACGTGGTCTGGGACCATATGGGTGAGTAGACGTACAAGTCCAGCCACATGTGCAAGCTTCCTTAGTCCGGGACTATGTGATGCGCACCACTTGTTGGCTAAGCATGCTATTTATTTGAGGGGAGCCCGGGGCTCACATGAGGTTATGTTAAGTTAATTTAGACGATTAACTTAATAAGGAATTGTTAAGAATACGGTTCCTATGTGTGAAAGAAATTGTGGATATGATAATTAACTAGAGTTTAATTATCATAAGGAAAATTTGTATGTGAAAGAAATTGCGGATATGATAATTAACTAGAGTTTAATTATCATAAGAAAAATTGTGAAACTAATTAACAAAGATTGTTGTACGAGTCCTTATATATAGGAATTTAAGGCAAGGTCAATTTGTTGAGCAATGATAGTGTTTTGCAATTCTTGCTGAGCTTGTTGAGCTCACCCCATTTTATTTTTCAGGTACCAAGTGAATGGAAGCGCGGTACAGGACGATGGAGAGCATTTACATGTAATTTTCTTAGCATGTATTTATCTTTTGTTGTACATAGTTGACTCTCAGGATGAGGGATGAGGTCTCCAGATGGAATTTTTGTAATAGATGATCTAGACGATCACTTTTTGATTGTAATATGTAAAGTTTTTGGATTGATGTATGGTATGATGGACATTGTTTTTCAAGTCGCGCACCGAATTCAAGTGCCGGACTAGAGTTTCAGGTATTGAAATTTGGGGGCGTGACAGTTTGGTATCAGAGCCTAGGTTATGAGTTACTAGGCTAGTGGGAGTGATTTCTCTATTTCAACCACCCTAATTCTATATAATTGTTTAATGCCCTCATGTATGCATATACTCTGGTTAAGCAACAATGCAAATTGAATTAATTTTGAGTCTTTAAATCTGACTTTGTCTCTTGTTACTAGTTTTAGAATTTGATTGGGCTGCTTGTAGTACTTGAGTGATCTAAATGACTGTTCTGCCATGTTTATGCTCAGATTTTGTTGACTTCATTTCATAATTATTTTAAATACTTTTTTTTAGAATGCATATTAGATCATGTTGAGAATATGCTTTTTATATTTTATACATAACCACGTTATAACTACAGCCACTCTTAAGTCTTACTTTGCTGTCACTATGTTCAAAGGCTTTCAACATATATCTATCGTACTTTGATAAAAATCTGTTGTCAAGTGCTTTGAAATTATTATGGACATCTAATTTATTGAGTGTCACTTTAGTTAACTCAACCAAAAGTATGTTTGGCTATGCTAAGAAGAAACATTGAAAACCTCTTCTTTTAATATTTTTTTCATTATCTGAAGGATATTTTTGAACATTATCTCTTGAAAGTCTATTAATACTAATGTTAGCAAGGCTTGGTGTGAATATATGACTTTGGATATTGTAACTGTGTATTGGTGGAATTGAAGATAGGTGATTTTTGTTGTACAGGTAGTTTTTGTGTTATGAACCATCAAGCATATAATTTTTTTTTTAAAATTAATAAACTTTCAACCACGGGCTTAGCTCGTGATAGAAAAATACTTTCCACCACGGGCTCAGCCCGTGGTAGAAAGGTTTTCAACAGTAGCAAAAAAATACTTTCTACCATGGGCCCAGCCTGTGGTGGAAAACAGACTTTCTACCACGGGCTGCGCCTATGGTAGAAAGTATGTATTCTACCACGGGCTGGGCCCGTGGTAGAAAGTCTGTTTTCCACCACGGGCTGGGCCCGTGGTAGAAAGTCTATTGGCAACTATGACACCGAATACCACGGCGGGCCAAGCTCGTGGTAAAAGCCCTTTTTGCCCGCCGTAGAAAGTATTTTTTCTTGTAGTGACATGACTCTCATACTTGATCAATGATGTCCACATGCATTTGAAATCACTTGGAAGTTCAATCGGTCAAATTCTTGTTCAATACATTGATGCCTTCTTTCGAAGTTTCAAGCTTCTTGCCTTCAAAGATCATTTGCATTTTAGTATAGAACTTCATGCTTGCTCTCTGTCTTCAATTTCATGATCAATTACATGAATATGATTGAAAGATTATAACTTGATCATGTTTAGTTTTAACATCAAAAATTTTTAATTATAAATTTATACGTCACAATGATCACTTTTAAAAAAGTAAGTTTTGAACTTGAAAATTGTCACTTTTAAGAAAATGAGTTTTGGACTTAGAAAATGATCACTTTTCAGAAAGTGAGTTTCAAAATTTAAAATGGTCACTTTTATGAAAATTGTGAATTTTGACGATTTTTACAAAAAGTATGAAAGTGGAATTTAGAATGATGATTTTTGGGGAAATCATGGAAAGAGAGTTTATAATGATAAGTTTTAGAAAAACCATGAAAAGAGAGTCTAGAAATGATTTTAACGAAAATCATGAATAGAGAATTTTAAGAAGACAATTTTTAGTAAAATCGTGAAAATTGAGTTTATAATGATGATTTTACAAAAATCATGAATCTGAAGTTTCGAATGATAATTTTTAGGAAAATCGTGAAAAGAGAGGTATGTAAAAATCATGAAAAGAGAATTTAAGATGATGATTTTTAGGAAAATCATGAAAATTGTCTTTATAGTGATGATTTTCACGATTTTTAGTCCTAGAGGAGAAAAGCGTAATCAGAGAAATGTTACAGTGAAAAAGGTCTCACTGTCACTAGTCATCAACTTCAAGACTCTTTTTAAGAAAGCCGGCATTATCCTCTAATTATTGTTTAATTTATATTATTTAATATTTTCAATTTATTTTCTAAGAAAAAATTGTTTTGTGTAACACAGTATGCAATATTCTAGGTATTTTACTCATTTAAAATAATAATATAACAAAATTAAATTATAAAATATGTTTTTAAAAACATGTCAAAAGAAAAAGAGTTGAACACATATCTCATACTCATAAATGTTTTACCCATTTTTGAAAACTGCTTGTAACAGAAGACTAAATATCTGAATATGTATTTATTTGGCCATAAAGCTCAAAGAAGCGAGTGAAAAATCAGTTTTCCAACAGGATAAAAGGGTACATTTTCATGCAAATCTATACAAATCCCATTGATATGACTTTAACAAAAGCAAATTGAATGTGGATAAAAATTAATCATGACGGTTGGAACCTTGGAGGCAGCTGGCAAAATGAAAGAAGTGGAGTATTCTAATTGAGATTTCTCGGAGAGAAATTATTTGATGGTCCAAGACAATCATGAATTGTCACATAAGTAAAAAAATTAAAAAAAAAGAGGACACATTTATTTACGTGTCAATTTGTGATTGACTTATCCAATAGTAGATCATATAATAACTTCTCGATTCAAAGTTAGGGGTGGCAAAATTAGACACGACACGACACGACACGATAACACGGAACAAACACTACACGGGTTAAGCGGGTTTAGGTTTGAGGTAAGCCTACATGTTTAATAAATAAATCAACACGAACACAACTCGCAAAAATTGAGTTTGATTTGGATTTAAGGTGTATAACCCGTGACACGATTACCACATGAGTTATTCATATATTATGGTTTTATACAAACTTATATAATAACACGGAACAAACACGACACGGGTTAATTAGTTTTGACACGACACGACACGATAACACGGAACAAACACGACAACACGGAACAAACACGACACGGGTTAATTAGTTTTGACACGATTATTAAATGGGTCGGGTTAGAGTTGAGGTATTTAGTAGAATACTCATAAATCGACACGACACAAACACAACACAAGAACACAAATTGTCACCCCTACTGGGAACCTCTTTGCACTTGATTCAACAAAAGCAATGTGAACGAGACAAGTCTTTTGAAAAAAAGGAGAAAAGTGCCAAGACTTTCTTTTTTTGAGTCCTTCGAACAAAAGTAGTTTAAATATGTATATGAATGACTTGCGTGTCAATTAGTGATTGACTTATCCAATAGTCTGGGAATCGTGTAATAACTTCTTGATTCAAAGCTAGGAACCCTCCATTCAACAAATTAAAGCAGTGTGAACGAGACAAGTCTTTTGAAAAAATGGAAAAAAGTGCTAAGACTCTCTTTTTTTTAGTCCTTCCAACAAAAGTAGTTTAAATATGAATATGAATGGCTTGCGATTCAACTAGTGATTGACTTCGCCAATAGTCCAGGAATCATATAATAACTTCCCGATTCAAAGCTAGGAACCTTCCATTCAACAAAAGTAGTGTGAGCAAGACAAATCTTTTGAAAAAATGGAGAAAAGTGCCAAGACTTTCTTTTTTTGAGTCCTTCCAACAAAAGTAGTTTAACATTCCTGCCAATAGCTAGGAACTCTCTTTGCGCTCCATTATTCAACAAGGGCAGTGTGAACAAGACAAGTCTTTTGGAAAAATGGAGAACTCTAGACATGACTTGTGATTTGCGTGGGAGGTGCAAGTGTCAAGACTTTCTTCGTTGAGTCCTTCCAATAAAAGTAGTTTAAATATGAATTGAATGTGGTTCATTTTACATAAGCTCCAATAGTTGAAGAAAAACTTAAAACTATCAGGAGGGCTAGGTCTAAGCGATCATAACTCGGTGTTCTCTTTTTCTCTAATAGTTTCAAGAGCTAGTAATTAAACTGTGCTCAAATTTTTGGAACTTAAATCCAGTCAACAGGTACAATTGATATATAGTTATTAGTTCATTTAGGTTTTGAGAGGGCTTAATAATTTCTTTTGTTTTGCAGAAGTGGAGCACCAACATCCATATTATAGAGGCTGATCGAGAAGCTACACTTAAGTTTTCCTAAAAATTGTGGCTTTCAAGCAATGGGCATTTCAAGGTCACTTTTCAACATTTGCATCTATGTTGTGTTTGCATGCTGCTTGAGCATGACACATGCAAACTTTCCTACTGCCGAAGCCACTTCCAGGGTGGGAGGGAAAGGAAATGAGACAGATCGACTTGCATTACTGGCATTCAAGGCCAAAATAGGAGATGATCCACTCCAAGTTATGAGGTCGTGGAATGGATCAACTCACTTCTGCCAGTGGCATGGTGTTACTTGTGGTCGTCGCCACAAAAGGGTCACCAGGTTGGTGCTACGATCCCAAAAATTGTCAGGTTCCATATCGCCCTACATTGGGAATCTAAGCTTTCTAAGAGTATTAAATCTTGAGAACAATAGTTTTGAACAAGAAATTCCCCGTCAACTTGGCCGTTTACGGAGACTGCAAGTTTTAGCCCTTCGCAATAACTCAATAACTGGTAACATTCCTGCCAATTTATCTGCTTGCTCTAACCTCTTTCGCTTATATTTGACAAATAACAATCTGGTAGGGCCAATTCCTGTAGAGCTGGGCTCCTTGTCAAAGCTCCGGAAAATTACTCTTGGCCTTAATGACCTAATAGGAAATTTACCTAGTTCATTCATGAACTTATCATCTCTTGAGGAACTTTATGCATTTGGAAATAATATTGGCGGGAGTGTCCCTGATGCACTTGGCCAACTTAAAAACCTAAGAGTGATT
The DNA here is from genome assembly GCA_026545225.1 of Cornus controversa. Lineage (NCBI taxonomy): Eukaryota > Viridiplantae > Streptophyta > Magnoliopsida > Cornales > Cornaceae > Cornus > Cornus controversa. The sequence continues at coordinate 26,149,187 of CM048853.1, read as the reverse complement.
GCATTAGGAAGCAATAGGTTGTCTGGTACCATCCCTCCTTCAATCTTCAATCTCTCTTCTCTTACAACTTTCCATGTGGGACAAAATAACCAAATAATAGGCAGCCTTCCCTCGGACATAGGCATCACTCTTCCTAATATTCAATTCTTTAACATCCACCATAACAAATTTACTGGATCTATTCCTATCTCAATATCCAATGCATCGAATTTGGATCACTTTATGGTTGGGATAAATGATCTTGCTGGAAAGGTGCCAACAATGGAGAGACTGCATAAGCTCCATTATTTAACTTTAGCTTTCAATCATCTTGGAAGTGGGGGAATTGAAGACTTCAACTTTTTGTCCTCTTTAACCAATGCCACCAGTTTAAGGGTTTTGGCAATGGCCAAAAATAATTTTGGAGGAATGCTTCCCCAATCCGTCAGCAACTTCTCAACTAAGCTTGAAATCTTCGATGTAGCTGACAATCATATATTTGGAAGCATCCTGGCTACGATTCAGAATCTCATCAACTTGAATTGGCTAAATATGTGGGGCAACAAGTTCACAGGTAACATTCCCATCGAGATTGGAATGCTTCGAAAGCTAAACATATTGGCCTTGGCAGATAACCAATTTTCTGGATGCATTCCCTCATCCCTTGGAAATTTAAGTATGTTAAACAACTTGTATTTGCAACGCAATAATTTTAATGGAAGCATCCCTTCAAGTCTTGGGAAATGTCAAAATTTATTAAGACTGAGCCTTTCTAATAACAATCTCAATGGTACCATACCCTCAGAAGTTATCAGTCTCTCCTCATCAATCTATCTTGATTTCTCTCAAAACCATTTCACTGGTTCACTTCCCATGGAAGTTGGAAATTTAAAAAATGTAGGTTTACTAAATGTTGCTGAGAATATGCTGTCCAATGAAATTCCCAGTACAATTGGTAGTTGTGTGAAATTAGAGAAATTATACATGGCGGATAACTTTTTCCAAGGAAGCATTCCATCATCTTTGAGCTCTCTGAGAGGTCTTCAAGTTTTAGATCTTTCTCGAAACAATTTGACAGGAAAAATTCAAGAATATCTTGAGGGCTTTGTATTCTTACAAAATTTGAATCTATCTTACAATGATCTTGAGGATGTGGTACCAATAAAAGGTGTCTTTGCAAATGCATCTGCAGTTTCAATCACCGGAAACAGTAAGCTCTGTGGAGGTATAACTGAATTGCAGCTGCCTACATGCAACTTCAAAGGATCCAAAAAGAGGGGATTAATTCTTTCTGTAAAATTAATAATCCTCATAGCATCGGGGCTTCTTGGATTAACATTACTGTCGTGTATTCTCTTTCTTTACTGCCGTAAAAAGAAGAGAGAAAAACCTTCTTCAGGAAATTCAGGAAGCTTGTTTTTAAAAGTATCCTACCAAAGTCTACATAAAGCCACCAATGGTTTTATCAACTCCAATTTGATAGGGGTGGGTAGTTTTGGCTCAGTATATGAAGGATTTCTTGAACAGGAAGGGAAAAAGGTTGCTGTGAAGGTACTTAATCTTTTGCGGCCAGGAGCTTCCAAAAGTTTCATTGCTGAGTGTGAGGCGTTGAAGAACATCAGGCATCGGAATCTTGTCAAGGTAATCACTGCATGTGCAAGTGTTGATCATCAAAATAATGACTTCAAGGCACTGGTTTATGAGTTCATGGTCAACGGGAGCCTAGATACTCTATTGCATCCAATTCAAGGTGAACTTGAGGCATATGAGGAAGCAAAAAGTTTAAGTCTTGTTCAAAGATTGAATATTGCCATTGATGTTGCTTGTGCACTGGAGTATCTCCACCATCGTTGTCAAACTACAATAATCCACTGTGATTTGAAGCCAAGCAATGTTTTGCTGGATGACGACATGACTGCACATGTGGGTGACTTTGGAATATCAAGATTTCTTTTTGATGTTTATGATAATGATAGTGGAAATCAAACCAGTTCTATTAGAATCAAAGGATCTGTTGGTTATATGCCACCAGGTATTGACACTACAACTTTATTTATTTTTTTCTTTGTTAACATTTCTTTCCCTAAATCTTAAGGAGTTTTGGTGATATATATATATTTATATATATTATTACGCAGCCAAATAAGTTCAAGTTAGATGGAACAAACAAGTTATCTAGAAATACCTTCTGCAGTTCTTATTGCCCACTTTTGTTACATGTATAACACTTGCTTTCCTCATGTGCTCTGGCAGAGAACTAGAAGGAACTTTGATAATCATTGTTTTGAAAATCAAAATTACCCTTTTTGAGCCATTCGAAAAATTTGTCAAGTTTTGGCCCAGAATTGCAACTAACATGCATTTTGTTCACAAGTATTTAGTCACTTGAAATCAGTTATTTGATGAGTATGACAGATAATAAATTAGTTATTCTATTTTTCTCTTCAAGTTTTTTCATTCATGTTCTTGAAAAATTATATATTTTTAGAAAGTTTAATAAATAATAATTTAGAGTAAAGACTAAGGCAGTGTTCGGCTTCATGGAATTTGAGCCTAGGAATTAGAATTGGATTTAGAGAAAATTTTCTCCAATTCCACTAATTCCAATTCCAATTCCAGGGCTCCAATTCTATGCAGCCGAACACAACTTGGTCGAACTTTGAAAAAGTAGTAATTTTTAAGCTAGGAGTAAAGTTTTATGTAGTTGTGGCATATGATCGACTTAATCCTTGTACTAAAAGATTGGGAAAGAAAAAAGAAATGTGTTTGAGTAAAAGATTTATGCAAGAGAATTGCTAAAATCTAAGGCTAGCATTGGACTTTAAATATGCAATTCCTTCCTAGGTCTAAACAATGTATAATGAATCCACATTTCACATATAATTAAAATGTTTGAATTTTTTTGCACTGAGTTGTAGAGTATGGTATGGGAAGTGAGGTGTCAACATCCAGTGATGTGTACAGCTATGGCATTCTCTTGCTGGAGATGTTTACAGGAAAAAGGCCGACTGATGAGATGTTCAGTGATGGTTCGAACCTTCATAACTATGCCAGGACAGCTTTGCCGGACAGGGTAGTCAGAGTTGTAGATTTAGTACTTCTTCAGCAAGGAGAAGAGGGGGAGACAAGCACAAGCACGAGCACCAACAATATTCTCAACCAAAGCATCGCTAGCAGTTATAAGATTCAGGAGTGCTTGACTTCGATATTTAGAATTGGAATTGCTTGTTCAGAAGAGTCACCGACTAAACGATTGGATATTAAGGATGTTATAGCTAAGTTGCATGTCACCAGGAACAATTTTCTGGGAACACATGTTGGAAGAACTAATTAACTGCATAACTAGGTAACTTTAAAATGCTCAACTTGTTAATTTGCATCTTTCACTTTCTTATATCACATTCGAATGTCTAATCTGATAGCTAGCTATGTTTCCTCTTATCCCAGATGGTTGAGGCCTATTAAGCTTCAACTTGAAGAAGTTGGTTGATTCATCAATTGTGCAAAGTCAAATATTCCTTCTGCTGCTTGTTACACATACTGTTCCTGTATTTTCTCTATCTTTTCCTTTTTCTTTCGTGTTTTATTTTATCTCTGTTCTCCAGTGTGCAACTTTTCTCATTAAATGTCTTCAATAAAGAGGCATGCAAGTAATTTGAAAGCATAGGCGTATTTTGGCACTTTTTGTATTTTGTCACTTTTTGAAAGCACAGTGGGGTTTAGGGCAATTTGGCCTAAAATTTATAATGTAACACATAAATTTGAATATGAGACAAATAAAAAAATCAATCAATGACAAACCAAAAATGAAACACAAGATATACGTGATTCAGTCAAACAAAACCTACATTCAAAGATGAGAAGAGATTCATTTAAAATTTTGTAGAGATATTACAACTGTAGAATATAAATACCGGACCATGTACAAAAATTAGCTCTTACCCCAGAGCTCTTCACATGTACCACTACACGAAACCCTCTCTCACCATCAATGTTCTCACCACACTCTACCATCTCGTAAACTCTCAATACCCATCAACTCCACTTCACTCCCTCATAAGGTTACATCTCTCTCAACTCATAAATTTCAACTCATACCCTAGGTTTCTATTTATAAAGTCCAAAACTCAATTATTTGTTGGACAATAATTACAATTGCTTGGAGCCCAATACTTGCCTAATAAGAATTTACCAAATACAACTTAAAATAGAAACTTAATTACAATAAAATTTGAGACGCAAAAATACCTAACAGAATTGTCTATTTTGACAGGAGTGTAGAGTACACGGGTTAAAAAATGTGAAATGTGTAAATTTTACATGGTCCACAACACCTATTTATATTTTCTTGGTATATTTGGTGGGGATATTCTAGTTTTTTTAAAAATGGGTTTAATTTGCGGTTACGACAATTTTCCGTGGATTAAAGCCATTATGGTTTCAATTTTGGGAAGCCCATCCCAAGAGAATATAAATCAGTTCCTCATGTTGAGTTAAACTGGTAGCTCAAGAAGTTCTCTATTTGTTTTTTTTTTTTTGTATTTCTTTATTCTCTGTTTTAGCATGAACCTGATTTCACAATAATCCAAATATTAGACAGACAAGAAAGTACCAGCCACTTCAAAAATGTCAAAAGTGTTTTGATCTAAAGAGATCACTTATACGAAGGTGGGTTTTGATTTAACGAGAATGACCTTTACCAAGGTTTGTTTTGATCTAAACAAAATGAATTTTACAAAGGTCGATGTTTCGATCTAAAGAGAATGACCTTTACGAATGTTTGTTTTAATATAAAGAAAATGACATTTACGAAGGTTGATGTTTCGCTACGTTTATGAATGTATGTTTTAAGCTTTGGCAATGGCAACTTCTAAGGAATTTGAATTTTGATTTAAAGAATGTGACTTGTAAGGAAGTGCATGTTTTAACTTGAGGAGAGTGACTTCGATGGAAGTGCATGAATTTGAGACGAAAATGACCACTTTTAAGAAAGTGAGTTTCACAATTGAAAATGGTCACTTTTAAGAAAATTGTGAATTTTGAAATGAAAATGACGAAAATCTAGAAAGTGAAATTTAAAATGATGATTTTTAGGAAAATCATGAAAATAAAGTTTATAATGATGATTTTTAGGAAAACCATGAAAAGGTAGATTAGAATGATAATTTTAAAGAAAATCATGAATTTGAGTTTTAGAATGATGGTTTTTAGGAAAATCACGAAAAGAGAGTTTACAAAAATGATGATTTTTACGAAAATCATCCAAAGAGAATTTAAGATGACAATCTTTAAGAAAATCATGAAAAGGGTGTTTAAGATTATTTTTACGAAAATCATGAAAAGAGAGTTTTAAATAATGATTTTTATGAAAACCATAAAAAGAGAGTTTAGAATGATGATTTTTAGGAAGACTATGGAAAGAGTGTTTTAGATGATGATTACGAAAATCGCGAAAAGAAAGTTTTAGAAATGATGATTTTTACGGATATCATGAAATGAGAGTTTTCTAAAGTGGTTTGTTGATGTTAAGTGTGAGAGAAAGCTGAGAGAAATCTCTTGATTGAATTGAATGTCTATGACATGAAAGGAAGGTGGGTGGGTGGTGCAACAAACCTAGTCCTAGTATGTCTAGATTTATATACGTGTATAATGTGAATAGCGTACACTAAGAGCTCCTCTCAAACTCAAGGTAAATTATATAAAATCAGCCTAAGTTTGGATACATCCGAATGCCCCTGAATCTATCTGACAGAATGTACAGTAGAAAGAGATATCATAATTGAAGTTTGATCGCCAAGAGCCTGATCGATTGTTATGCCCGTTGTGACGAGAATGTTTTAAAAAAATTGGTTGCAAATGCTAGAGTGGCAGTGATTATGACGTGGTGACATGCCAGATGTTGAGTAGAAGAGACATGGCATGATGATGACGTGTCGAGTGACTTGGCAGAAAATATCAGAATCTGGATGATGTGGCACTGGTTCACGAAAGGCTAATGACATGTCTAAAAGTTTATGTGTCTGCTGACAGAGTGTCCACGTCAGACTACGTTGTTGACGTGGCCAAATGGAGGGCTTCTGGCTTGTCTTAGCGCGTGAGAGCGCATGGAAACGCGCAACAACTCTAGTGGTGTGTGGCAACGCGTGGGAGCATGGGAAAATGTCAGAAACTTTTGGTGGCTCGTGAAGGATCTTTTCATGGTGGTTCCGGCGGTGTTTTGACAATCTCCTTGAGTTCTTTCGAATGATCTATTCTAAAACTCAAAAGGACACTCGTAAGACCTGATTTTGAGATGGGACAATGGTTGAACGACCGGAACAAAAATAAAATGAAGGACAAATTTAGAAAGGTAGTTTTGATAACATGTTAAAGTGAGAGAGAAAGATGAGAGAAATCTCGGTTTTGAATTGAATGTCTACGACTTGCCACAAAAAAAAAAAAAAAAAAGAATTGAATGTCTATAATCAGTAAATAAGGGTCTTTATATAGGCAAATTGTGAAGCTATACAAAGAAGGTGGTAGGTGAGGCTATACAAGAAGGGTGGTAGGTGAAATGAACCTAATCCTATTGTGTCTAGGTTTATATACATGTGTATAATGTGAATAATGTACACTAACAGTTGAATATCAACTTCTATTTAATTTAATGGAAATTTACTTGTCTTAAACTGGTTAGGTGGGAAATATCATTAGTTATTCGATGCATGGGCTTCTTCTTGCCTATCGTATTAAGGGCTTAACCACGCCCGTTGACATCACTCATGAGGTAGGCAAAGTTAAATCAGGAAAATAAATTTTTGGCAATGGATTATTGATGAAAAGCGACTTAAGGAAATATGTTTGCAAAAATTTCATGAAGAGGAGAAAAGCATGATCAGAGAAATCAACAATAAAAAGGTTCTCACTGTCTCTAATCGTCAACTTCCGGACTACTTTTTTCTGGATCAGAAGGATCAATGTATCTCCAAATGAAACCCAAACTGCTTCCCATGATATTCATAATCACAGCGGACATTGCAGGAGGTAATGCAACCATTGGCGAAGTGAAATAAGAGGTTGCTAAAACCACACCTAAAGAAGAATTTTGCATACCAACCTGCAAGGAAGTGATAAACAATGACAGACTAGTGTTACCATGATCTATGCCATTACACAAATAAAACCAAAGACTGAAAAGACTCTTGAGCAAGGTTCAAATTGACAATTTTGAAACAACATTTTGATTTTAATCTGTCTGCTGCTTAATCAAGTCAAAACTCAAGCAAAAGTTTAAATCATTTTTTCTGCAAAAGATATTGAAACACTAAATTTGTTTTACAATTTTTATCAGGGTTCAAACTGATTTGACAACAATTTTAAGCTTGATTGAATCCAGAAGATCAATTAAGCATGCAACAGATCAGTACCTCAATTGATATTGCTCGTCGTTGCGGTTCTTTAAATCCAGAAATAGCTGCTGATATGTACCTGCAAATAAAGAGCCATTATTTTACTACACCATATTATATCACACAAATCCCTTCTACCACAATTAATTAACATCTCATTAATTCTAGTAATCTATCTATGTAAACTTGTCTTGTCACAATCAAATCACATTTATGGAAGCACTATTTCTGGTAATCTGCCTACATCTAACTTTACCAATCAAGGAGAGAGAAAAACTGAGAGAACGAACAATGTAAGAAATGTTACTTTGATCCAAGATATTAACCTATCTTGCAGCCTAATTTTTTAAGAACAGCTGACATCATGTGCTGATCAATCATCCAACTTAAAGCATTTATAAATTCTGTTCCTATTAATTCCCACAAAAATTATTGTTAGCTAGCTGTCTTGCTTTCTTATACATGATCCGCTTCAGTGACATACCCTTCACAGATCCACATAATGAGAAATGGATTTTTTACTTGGTGCGTGTATGAAGTTAGTATACTTCATCTGTGATGTAGTTGCAATGTTACCAATTGATAAGCAGCCTATTCAGATCTAAATTTACCATTAAGGATCCTGTTTAAATATTTACAGGAAGCTTCTATATCTAGAGATGTCATAAGTTAATATATATATATACATATATTTGTTTAACTAATATATTAAGTATCAACACACAACAACAACAATCAAGCCTTTTTTCAACTACTTGGCGCCAATTATATGAATCCTATATTTCTCTTCCGCTCTATTAAGGGCAGAGCCTTAGTCAAACCTATGCTATCATATCCATCCTTACTAACTCTACCCACGTCAATTTTGGTCTTCCTCTTCCCAAGTATTACATACATGTCTTTTATTGTGTTAATGTATTCCTTTAAGATTCCATTCTTTTTTTGAAACCCTCCATATTAGATCTCACTAGGTACCCTATCATAGGCTTTCTTCAAATCAATAAAAACTATATGGAGATCTCTCTCCTTCTCTCTATATCTTTTCATTAATCTCCCGAATAACTAAATAGCCTCCATCATTGACCTTCCCGGCATGTATCCAAATTGTTTTTCCGACACATCAGTCTCTCGTCTGAGGCGCATCAAGTATCAACATAGTTATAAGTACTATAGCACACACTGATAGTACTGGAAAAGGCCTCTAAGCCCCTATCCTCATCAGAAATCACTAAGATCGTTTGTACTTATACATCACTCAGGGAAGTAGAAAGAGATGAGGGGAGAAAAGATCAATAAGTATAGAAATAGTAGGTAACATGAAAAAGAGCATATAAGAGAGACACAAGGAAAGTATGATAATGTGGATTTGAGTGAGATGATCATCCAAAGCTTTCAAACACTCAATCTTGTGTATTCAATATATATAGAATACACAAACCATTGGCTACCCAATGATGACACGATCTAAGAGCTTGAACCGCATATGATTTGCACCTACTACTGGAAAGGGGAAAAGATAAATAGAATTAGTGCGTTGTAAATTAAGGTTACGTATTTATGTTTATTATTGTTTTTGATAATGTTTAGTTTTAGGGTATTTCCGTATTATTCTATTTTTAGGGTTTGTTCATGATTTTGCCCATATAAAGGCTCATATGTAATCAAAATATTCAACTTCGAATTATTATCGTGATATTCAGAATTCTGAGTCTTTTTCTCCCCCATTATTATTGCTCTCCTAAACCCTCAATTTATCTAGCCTATCTCTTCAATCTATCTTGTCATCCCTTTTTCTAGTCTCATTATCCCCTTCTTTCTTTCTGACTTCAGAATTATTGGCACCTGGTTTACATCAACTGCTATCAATACACTATTAGTACTACATCAGTTCAGTATTAGGGCATATTGGACCTATGCCATCAGTTTGTAATCAGAGCACAAGATCCAAATTCAAATCAAAAGGTCCACGCATCCACTGTTCGTTGTGATTTCATCAACCCCAAACAAACCCCAACAATCAAGACCCATTGTCGTGAAACCCAAACCCCACTGCCTTTGACCCTGTTCATCTTCAATAACCCCAACACAACCCCCTTGGCATATCCCGTTATCACTGTAACTATTTTTAACAATTTTTTGAATTTAAATTAAATAATTAAACTTTAAATTCAATTTATGACTAAAATTAAAATTGACTCAATCCATTATATCAAGCAAACATGCAATAATCAACTAAAGCAGTAAATAATGAACACAAATATGTTTTTCCATAGAAAACCTAACCGGAAAAAGTCACAGAACTTAGACCAGGCAAATCAAATCCACTATGAGAAAAGAATAGATTCCAATGAGGTTAAAGTTCCCCAAACCCAAGAACTCCTCTTGACATAGACCGAACCACCGAACTTCCACTCGAGTTTTCAAGCACACGATCCTCTCATCAACAGACTTCACACACTGTACGAATCTACTTCTCCAACCAGCGATTCAATTTTAAGCCAACTAGGCGTCCAACCCAGTCTCTGACAAATTGATTAGAGTTGTTGGTGTTGAACTTATCAGTATATCTCTGCAACGATGATGTCAATACACTAGGAACACACTCACCAATTCTAATGCAAGAATGATGAATGTAAAGAAATATAGATGCACTCTTGAACTCACAAATATTCTCTCTATATATGCTCCATGTATGCTCTATATCCATGCATGAAATCTACACTAGACTAGTGTATATAGAGGAAAATTGGAAGCACAAAGAGAATAGGTTTCCAGTGTTTTAATTTGTTAAAGAAAACTGGAATCCCAAATAGATCGATCAATCGAGAAACCCGTCGCTCAATTGAACCATATCTAGAGAGCTTCAATCAATAGCTTGATCGAGTAAACCATTGTGCAGAGTTTATACTTGGAAATTTTCAATTTGAGAAGTTTTCAAAACAGTTACATGCATATCTAAAAGAATTTTAAGACAACAACCAAGTCTTTTCCCAATGAGTTGGGGTCGGCTATCAAAAAGAATTTTAAGAATCAAATCAAATAATGAAATATTTAAAATCCTATAAATGTGATGTAGGACAATTGGCTTTGGAGTTTGAAGAAGAGATTGACCGAAAAGTGGCAAAACGCGTTGGTCCGAAGAAACGGGCATAACTTTTCGCTCGGGTGTCAAAATAACTATTATAATAAGTTTCCTTTATTATTTTAGTGTTTTCATTCCTTTTTTCGTTTCCTTTGGAAATAGATTTTCTTTTCCTGTTAGGATTAGAATTTCTACAAGTTTCCTTTATTGTTTTAGTGTTTTCTTTCCTTTTTTTTCGTTTCCTTTGGAAATAGATTTTCTTTTCCTGTTAGGATTAGAATTTCTATATTTTTAGATTTCCTAGTCCTATTAGGATTATGATTTCTCTATTATAAATATATGTACTGCCATAGGGCAGAGATCAATCAATTTATCAATAAAGTTTTACTTTGGTTTATAATTAATTGTGCTGGTGGATTCCAGTTTTTATTCTTAGGGTTTACGCTGGTAACCCCTTATACTTCCGTTCTGCGTCAAGTGGTATCAGAGCCTAAGGATTTGCCTTGTACGATGGTCAACAACGAAGACGGAGGAGTTAACCCTGGCGACGCTAGTCGTAGGGATGCAGATATATGGGCAGCGATTAACGAGCAGCGACAGACGATAAAGAGGTTGACGGCCACGTTACAACAACTGATGGAGCAGCCTAATCCCGACATCCCTATTGGTAACGCTCAACCCCCTGCCAACAGAGTTAGAGTCGAGGGAGTTGCCCTTGGCCTCCCTGGAGGTGGACATCCGCCTAGAGCGGCGAGACACGAGCAGTTCGAAGATTTGAGTGATGAAGACTCTGATGAGGACGTTGCGGGTCACCAACGGATTCGTCAACAAAATCGAAACCAAAATCAACCTGATTATAGAATACGCGCAGACATACCGCTGTTCCATGGTAAATTGCAGATTGAAGAATTTCTGGACTGGATTTCTGAGGTTGAGAGGTTTTTTGAGATGACTGAAGTTACGGAGGATCGACAAGTCAAGATGGTGGCGTATAAGTTGAGAAGCGGGCTGCTGTTTGGTGGGAGAAGTTGCAAAACGATAGGCGACGACAAGACAAGGCTCCTATACGAACCTGGAGGAGAATGAAACAACTTCTGATGAGCAGATTTTTACCTCCAGATTATGAGCAATTTATTTTCCAGAATTACTAGAATTGTGTGCAGGGTAATAGGACTGTTGCGGATTATACTGAAGAGTGGACCAGGCTGTCAGTTCGTAACAACCTGAATGAGACTGAGGGACAGCAGGTTTCCAGATACTTAGCAGGATTGAAGTCTACCATTCGAGACAAAATTGGACTGCAAGTTGTTTGGACAGTGGATGAGGCGCAAAACATGGCCTTGAAAGCAGAGTTAATGGAGAAGGCATCCAATCGATTTTCCTACTACAAGAAGGACACGGCTGGGACGTCCAATGCAATTGTAAACAGGAGCAGATTTCCACTAGGCGATGGGCAGAATTATCAGTCTCAAACTTCTACAGATCAAACTCAAAGGGGTTCATCTTCTAGTAATAACTATGCTGGGATACGTCTGACAGCAGCAGCTACGAAGGAAGCCCCACGGATGGCGCCAAACCCATATGCTAAAACAGGCGGTTTGAAGTGCTACAGGTGCGGCCAACCAGGCCATCGTTCGAATGAATGTCCAGCCAGAAAACCAGTGAATTTCGTGGATATTGGGGAAAACGACGAGGATGTTAAAGAATGAGTAGGCATTGACGAATTCCTGGATGGTGCAGAAATTGCGGAGGAACAGGGAGAGCATGTCAACTGTGTGATTCAGCGAGTCATGTGTTCAGCGAAGCTAGAGGATTTCTCACAAAGAAACAATATTTTTAAGGCTTGCTGTAGTGTCCAGGGCAAAGTCTGTGATTTAATTGTTGACAGTGGAAGTTGTGAGAATTTTGTGTCTAGAAAACTAGTGGAACACCTGAAGCTGCAGGCAAAAAAACATCCAAAGCCGTATGCGATTGGGTGGATTCAGAAGGGGCCTAAAGCGAACGTGACGGAGGTGTGTAAAGTTCCTATTTCAATCGGGCAGCATTACCAAGATGAGGTGGTCTGCGATGTAGTCGACATGGATGCTAGTCATGTGTTATTGGGACGACCATGGCAGTTTGATGTGGATATCACCTACAGGGGGCGCGACAATGTTTGTGTTTTCAGTTGGGATGGCAGGAAGATTGCCATGGTTCCGAAGCAGAGTTCCGGTGGTGGCTCAACTAAAGCCATAGTAGAAGAGCAGTCCTTAGTCTCTTTAGTCACGTCAATAACTGAGTTAGAATCTGAAGTTAAGGAGGCACAGGAGGTACATATTGTGGTTGTGCGAGCTCTAGTGATAGAAGGTAAGGAAGAGCATAGAGTTGTGTTACTCGAGGAGGTGCAGTCCTTGTTGACCGAATTCAGTGAGTTGGTGTCTGAAGAGTTACCAAATAATCTTCCACCGTTGAGAGATATTCAGCACCATATTGATTTAGTTCCGAGAGCAAGCTTATCAAATTTGCCACACTATCGGATGACTCCCAAGGAGAATCAAATTTTACAGGCTAAAGTGGAAGAATTGTTGCAGAAGGGGTTCATTCGAGAGAGCATGAGTCCTTGCGCTGTTCCCGCGTTACTAGTCCCAAAGAAAGATGGCAGTTAGAGGATGTGTGTTGATAGTCGCGCGATCAACAAGATAACTGTCAGATACAGCTTTCCAATCCCGAGATTGGATGACATGCTAGATATGTTGGAGGGTTCAAAGTTGTTCTCAAAGATTGACTTGCGAAGTGGATACCATCAAATTCGGGTCAAACCTGGTGACGAATGGAAAACGGCTTTCAAAACAAAGGATGGACTCTACGAGTGGTTGGTTATGCCTTTCGGATTGTCCAACGCGCCTAGTACTTTTATGCGGCTTATGAACCAGGTATTGCGACCTTTCATTGGAAAATATGTAGTCGTCTATTTTGATGACATACTGATTTACAGTCAGAGTGACAAAGATCATATGGAGCATCTACGGGCTGTGTTAGAGGTGTTGTCCGAAAATAAGCTGTTTATCAACTTTAAAAAATGCAGTTGGCTGACAGAAAGATTGTTATTCCTTGGGTATGTGGTCAGTTCGGAGGGAATAATGGTTGATGATGAAAAGGTGAGAACCATTCGTGATTGGCCTACACCAAAGACAGTAGGAGAGGTGAGGAGTTTCCATGGGTTGGCGACGTTTTATCGTCGATTTATTAGGGACTTCAGCAGTATTGTGGTTCCTATTATAGAGTGCTTAAAGAAGGGTAAGTTTCAGTGGGGTGAAGATGCCGACACAACTTTTGCAGTCATTAAAGAAAAATTGTGCACTACTCCTATTTTGGCTTTACCCAGTTTTGAGAAACTATTCGAGGTGGAGTGTGATGCTAGTGGAATTGGGATTGGAGCAGTTCTGTCACAAGAGAAGAGACCAGTGGCGTTTTTCAGTGAGAAACTTAGTGATGCACGCCGAAAGTGGAGTACCTATGACCAAGAATTTTATGCTATTGTCCGTGCTCTAAAGAATTGGGAGCACTATCTGATTCAGCGAGAATTTATTCTTTACACTGATCACCAAGCTTTGAAGTATCTAAACAGTCAAAGGAGTCTAAGTAATATGCATGCTCGGTGGGCGACCTATATGCAGAAGTTTCCTTATGTGCTGAAACACAAATCTGGATTTCTGAATAAGGTGGCAGATGCATTAAGTCGATGCGCGAGTTTACTGATCATTATGCAGCAAGAGATTATTGGGTTTGAGTTCTTGAAAGAGTTGTATTCTGAGGATGAAGATTTCGCTGAGGTATGGGAAAAATGTGGTCTTAGACAGACAGAGGGAGAATTTCATTTGGTCGAAGGGTACTTGTTCCGTGGTAATCAGTTATGTATTCCTCGGAGCTCTTTGAGGGAGAAGCTGATTCAAGAGTTACATGGTGGATGTTTGAGTGGTCACTTGGGACGTGACAAGACTATCAATGGGATAGCCGAGCGGTATTACTGGCCTCAGTTGAAACGCGACGTGGGTAACCTTGTTCGCAAGTGTTATGTTTGTCAGACTTCTAAGGGGCAGGCTCAGAATATAGGTCTTTACATGCCTCTACCTGTACCGAATGCCATATGGGAGGATTTGTCGATGGATTTTGTTTTGGGTCTTCCACGAACTCAGCGTAGAGTAGACTCTGTGTTTGTTGTGGTTGATAGGTTCTCCAAGATGGGACATTTTATCCCTTGTCGGAAGACATCTGATGCGTCACATGTGGCTCAACTGTTCTTTCGTGAGGTGGTCCGTTTACATGGAGTTCCTCAGTCTATAACCTCTGATAGGGATTCGAAATTTCTTAGCCATTTTTGGGTTACGTTGTGGCGGCGGATGGATACTACTCTAAAGTTCAGTAGCACTGCGCACCCGCAGACCGACGGGCAGACTGAGAATCTGAATCGAACACTGGGGAATTTAATTCGGTGCATTTGTGGTGACAAGCCTAAACAGTGGGATTTAGTTTTGGCACAAGCTGAATTTGGGTATAACAATGCAGTTCACACTGCTACTGGTAAATCTCCTTTTGCTTTAGTATATCGACAGCCTCCTAAGCATGCGTTAGACCTGGCACGTCTTCCCAAGGTCACTGGAACAAGTATTGCTGCTGAGAACCTGGCTGAGCAAGTTCGCGATGTTCAGGCTGAAGTAAAGGCGCGGTTAGAGGAGAAGAATGCGAAGTATAAAGCTGCAGCAGATGTGAAGAGACGTGAGAAATTGTTCACTGAGGGTGATCAGGTTATGGTGTTTCTGCGTAAGGAAAGGTTCCCAGTTGGTTCCTATAACAAGTTGAAGCCAAGGAAGTATGGGCCGTACAAGGTGATCAAGAAGATCAATGACAACGCCTATGTGATTGACTTGCCTGCTGATATGAACATATCTCGTACTTTCAATGTAGCTGACCTTTATGAGTTTAGTGATGATGTTCCGCTTTATCCGGATTACAACTCGAGGTCGAGTTCTTCGCAGGTGGGAAAGACTGATGTAGGACAATTGGCTTTGGAGTTTGAAGAAGAGATTGACCGAAAAGTGTCAAAACGCGTTGGTCCGAAGAAACGGGCATAACTTTTCGCTCGGGTGTCAGAATAACTATTATAATAAGTTTCCTTTATTATTTTAGTGTTTTCATTCCTTTTTTCGTTTCCTTTGGAAATAGATTTTCTTTTCCTGTTAGGATTAGAATTTCTATATTTTTAGATTTCCTAGTCCTGTTAGGATTATGATTTCTCTATTATAAATATATGTACTGCCATAGGGCAGAGATCAATCAATTTATCAATAAAGTTTTACTTTGGTTTACAATTAATTGTGCTGGTGGATTCCAGTTTTTGTTCTTAGGGTTTACGCTGGTAACCCCTTATACTTCCGTTCTGCGTCAAAATGTATTCATGAAACTTAGTTTTCGCGAGTGCATCCAATGTGTCAAATTACTTTTTTACCCTTGGTGTAGAATTTTACACTTTTACCCTTTTATGTAGCTTAAATTTCATCTTCAATCATGTTCAAGAGGTAACTAAACATGACACTAACTTTTGGATTTCTAACTAATCTAGAAATAAGAAACAAAATTACAGACTCTATTTTTCATCAACGGAATTTGCCAACCTAAGTCCTATTCAAGAAAAAAGGTCATTGGGCATGATACATAGTTCATTGTACTGTTAAAGAAACAGTCTGATCAAGTATAGGGTCTTACTGAAAATAAAAGGAAGGTAAAAATAATTTTCATGGTTTAGAAAACAATTTATGGGCACAAGGGTTTCGATGGAAGATAAAGTCTCATTAAATTTGAATAGTTGTACCACCAAGGCTTTAGCTCAAGTGATATATCCTCTTCCTCCTACATAAGAGGCTGAGGTTTCAAGTCCCCCCTTGGGGTAATAGTGGGTGTGTGAATATCTTACCTATCCAAAAAAAATAAAAAAAATTGAACAGCTGCAGATTCTTATAGTGAACTTCAGAATGCATAGGTAAGGAAATGCACCCTATATAAGTACTGCATCTTCGTTAATACTAACTAGATCAAAATGAAGTCCGAAAGCAAAACAAAGGACTAGCTTGGTACTGATAAACTACTGCACCTGAGACTCCAAACAAATACATCAACATAATCTCTAGATTAGTGAAAAATTGGCTATTGAAGTTAACGGATCTGAGCTTCAATAACGGATCTGAGCTTCAATAGAAAATTGGCTACTGAAGTTTCATTCCAAGGTGATGCTAAAATTAAGGTATGAGACACATATTTTATTAAATTCTTGTTCAGCTATTGTCGGCATGGATTTCAAATAACCCTTTGTACCTTGTTATTTGAAATTCACACACATACTCCTCCCAAATCAATCCATAGATTTTGTTAAAATTGAAATCTCAATTATTAAATTTTAATTTAAACTATACTTCTCAAATACTTGAACCTACTTTTGTTCATTTGAAACACTTCAATCCAAATGGAGTGTTAGTAAAAGAAAAAGATTACAGATTGAGTAGGTAATCAAGTGATCAACCTCATAGTCTGCTCAAAAAAATGAAATAGAACTCTTGAAGCAGAAAGATGGCCTTATCAGATTAAAGTAACAAGAGAAAAAAAAAATGGAAGTCAAACCATACCCCACAAAAAATCCAGCAAAATGCAACAACAGCATGCATTTGGGTGTTCTAACATATTACTGAACTGTACTAAATTTCCATGTGACTTGGGACACAATATCATCTGTTTCTTGAAACTAAGTTTTTTTTTTTTAAGCAGCCCTAATGCTCATCAAATCCAGAAGTTTGGAAAATATAAAAAGGACTTCATATCATGTGAACCTATTATAATTAAAGAATCAGTCAATATCAATGAATGATGATATTTTGTAAAAGAAAAGTCGCAGGGCCATAAGATTTCCAATAAGATAAAATGACAGTAAGTTCTAAAGAACTGGAATATGCACAAGCCCTTTTTTAAATCACAGACATCCTAGTTAATTTTTCACCACAATTAAACCACCATTAAAATAGCAAGATAAAAGGTAAAACAAAAAGAAATCCTGGCAAGTCAACTTAGGCACGAAAATTGTCAGACATGACCATCTATTATGCAATGAGTTCACTATTCCCCATTTTAGATAAAATAGAAATTATCAAAAGGATTTCTACAGACAGCATGATTTAAGAAAATTAGGAGACCAAAAATTTGGTGGCTGACATGGTCTCAGAAAGAACCCTACTCTGTTCCATCCATTGTTGGACAGGAAAATCTGTGGGCCATGAAGGATGTCTCATTTATCCATCCTTCCATTCTCTCCAACTTTCCCTTGTACAATGGAACCTAGTCCATCCTTCCTCACACCCTCTTCCTTCCCTCCTACTCAGGGAGGCTGAAGAATGTATGATCGTTAACAACGCTCTAATATGTCAAAGTAGGAACAGTTTAGTTAGACCTATGTGAGGTGAATAGGTCTTGTGAATATTTAATTGTGACTAATTTCTCAAACTTCTACTAGTCCCCATTTTAAATTGAGTTAATTAGTTAATCATGTGACTCAATTACAATCACACATATACATAGAACAGTAAAAAATAAATAAAGAAGAGAACAATTTTTTTACGTGGAAAACCTAGCTAGAAAGGGGAAAAACTACGAGACCTAGTATAGCCATGAACAATCCACTATGAGAAAAGTATTAAACACTAGTTGAACAGATCTACCCTAAGAATTCTCTAGTTACCTTTGAACTAGACTCAAACCAAAAACTACGACATCGCCCCTTCCATTTTTGAGGTGACGACAAGATTGTACTATTCCAGCAGTTTATTTCTTTTTCATGTTTTTCTCAGAGGTATGGAGAAAACAACACCAGAAGATCCTCCACAATCTCTGTTGCTACCGGTCAACCAACTTATCAGCCACAACCTTGCTCTCCATGGTTGTTCAATCCATGATCTTCAAAGTTTGCTAGTTGTTGCTTTATTTGATTCTGTTTGATGTGCTGCTTGCTTTAAGTCTCTCAATCACATATGTAGAACAATTTACTAGGAAGCACGGACACACCTAAAAGGTCAAAGAATCCGTGTTGGACACCGACACGTGTCAAACACACCAAAAGATATGTCTGAATTTTTTTAATTTTCCGACACGTTGGGTACACGACACCGACACTTGGACACATTTCTGACATGCGTGTCACATTGTTAGGGAGTTATAGTTTTAAAAAAGAAAGATAGTTTTTTTAAGTGAAATATGCTTTCTTTGACTATTTTTAATAAAGTTGCGGTCATAACATATGATATTTAAATTTTTTGATTAAAAACAATTATTGTTGTTGTTGTGGAGTAAATTCAATTGTGTAATTCCTTAAATGATAAACTAATTATTTTTATAACTCATTAATTACTATGATTTAGAGGTCGTACCTTGGTGCAATGGCAAGTGCCTTCGCCCAAAAGCGATAGGTCTCGAGTTCGAGACTTGGAAGCAGCCTCTCCAAAAATGGGATAAGGTTAGCCAACAACTGCCTCTCCCAGACCTCGCTCAAGCGGGAGCCTTGTGCATTGGGTACGACCTTTTTTATTAATTACTATGATTTGTGATTTTTTCATTATTAGGTTGATGAAAAATAATATTACTCTTAAAATATATGACCATATATATAAAAAGATATATTTATTAGTTGTTGTATCCCCATCATATTCGTGTCTTACTTTTTTACGATATTCCGGGTCGTTGTGTCCGTGTTGTGTCGGGTCACATCCGTGTCCCGTATCCGTATCTGTGCTTCTTAGATGGTTTATAATAAACCCTAGATTGAATCTCAAAGCTCTCTCTAAAAATATAATTCTCTCACCAGATGTAGAGAGATCAAAAGACTGAATGTCACCCCATATTTATAACCCATATAAAAGTCCTGTGTAAAATAAGAAGCTAAATCCTCCTCTCTCTTTTTTCTTTTTCTTTTTTTTTTTGATAAGTAGGAACTTAAATCCTCTTTAAATTATGTTTAAGAGATTTTCCAAAAAAGTGTATCTTTGACCCATTTTCTCATTCAGCGAAGGGTACAAAATAAATCTGATTGATTTTTCCATCAAAAGTACTATGTGAAATCTTCGGTTTTTCCTATGAATCTATTCACTATTTTTTTTTATATTATTATTTGTGATTCGTGGTTAGTCCTTGAATCTAGAAAGAATACAGAAATAGAATAAGAATCCACTTTGAATGTAGATCCACCAGTTAGAAAAGGATTAATCTACATAAAAGTAAAAGACAGAGAGACCAACCACGGGATGAAGTAATTAGAAATGATTTTAAAATTTTAAATATAAGATGAGAAATGGCTTGTAATAGAATCAATGGAAAAGAGAACTCGTATGGGCGACCCCCATTCATTTGGAATTAAGGCGAGGATGATGACGACAATGATCTGCTTGTATATGTAGGTAAATATATATATATATACACATATTTTGATGACTCTTCTATATGTATAAAGATAATTTGATGACTTCTTCAATAAAACCTTATTATTTCTTTACTTCAATAGGATCAACTTTAAATAAATTTAATATAAAATTTTAATTTGTATTTTTACAAATATACTTTTTTCGAAGCTAAATTAAAATCCCATCCAACATTAAAGATACATTAATAACATGTTAGCACATATCCAAGAAGTGTCAGACCTTATTTCTGAAATTAAAAAAAAAAATTGAACTATATATACATCCAAGTTGTGTCGGACACGTGTCTAAAGCATCAGTGTCGAGCACATGCCTAACAAGGAAATTGCTCCTTGTAGAAGTGTCCTCTCCAAGGTGACATAAACACTTTAGTCTTAATTTTCATGTGTTTAGTCAAAATTGACTCACTCAAAAAACTAAATGTCCAATATATCGCGTTCTTGATCTTTGATTATTTGGACACTAGACTTTTCTAATAATTTATCAGTATGCAGGCTGAATGCCCTCTTACAAGCCTATAATCTGACAGAAGAAGAAAACCTAGACAGAAAGGAGCAGTGATAATAATTATGGAATGGTGAGAGTGTTCATCACCAAGTGAATTAAGGTCAAACTTTTCAAGATAATTGTTGACAACTACACTCATACTAACCCCCATATATATCTGATCTCCAAATAACTTGCACTGCCTCTAAGTCCCTACTCCCCACTTCTTGAGCTTTAGTCCATCTCATTAGCTAAAGTAATGGGGGGCTCAAGTAATTTGTTTGCAAGAAACCAAGTTGAGCAATGTTTCCAAGGAGATTGTGAGAAGTGTTTATGGTTGGCGGTTTATGGAGTGGGAAGCGCTTGATGCTGTAGGGACGGCAGGAGGTATCTTAATGGTTTGGGATAAGAGATGAATGCCTAGATTGGATGTGTGGAGAGGAAGATTTTCAATTTCTTGTTTGTTCAAATTAGAAGAGGATGGAGCCGAGTGGGTGTTCTCTGGAGTTTATGGTCCGATGGAGGATGTGGAGAGGGGTGTTTTGTTGGAGGAGTTGTCTGATGTTCGCAGGCAATGGGGGGTTCCGTGGTGTGTGGGGGGAGACCTTAATGTTGTTCGATCCTCGGATGAGAGGTCTTCGGGTGGGAGATAGACGGCTGCCATGTCTTCTTTCTCGGAATTCATTGACAATGAGGGTTTGAATGACTTACCTCTAGAAGGAACTCAATTTACTTAGTCTAGTGGCAGAGAAGCTCCGACACTCTCTCAGTTGGATCGGTTCCTGATCTCGGGAGACTGGGAAAAGAGATTCCCAGATGTGACTCAGGTGGCGATGGCAAGACTAAAGTTAGACCATGTCCCGTTGTTACTGGACTGTGGGGGTATAAGGAGGAAAACGCCCTTTAAGTTCAAGAATATGTGGCTTAGGGCAGAAGGATTTAAGGAGATGGTGAAACGTTGGTGGCTTGGTTATGAGATTCGGGATAATCTCAGTTTTGTGCTTGTGGGGAAACTTCGTAGATTGAAAGAGGACCTAAAGAAGTGGAATAAGGAAAAGTTTGGTAATCTTGAATGGAGGAAGAACATGATTATGGGAGAGATAGCAGACTTAGATAGGAGGGAAAGCATGGAGGGTTTGGGGGAGGAGGAAATATCGAGAAGGGAGGAGCACAAGGCAAAATTTGAGGAGCACAAGGCAAAATTTGAGGAGATTACTGTAATGGAAGAGATTTCGTGGAGATAGAAATCCCGGGCTTTGTGGTTAAAAGAGGGGGATAGGAATACGACATTTTTCTATAGGATGGCCAATGCTCATAGGAGGGGCAATCACATTGGGAGGATTAAAATAAATGGAACTGTGCTGAACAAAGAGAAAGAGGTGGCGAGAGGTGTGACTTCTTTTTATCAGCAGCTGTGTAGGGAGACCATGGATTGGAGACCCCTTCTAGGGGGTCTAGAGTTTGACATGATTTCTGAGGAGGATAAAGCTTCGGGTCCAGATGATTTTTCTATCGCGTTCCTTCATCATAACTAGGAGGTGATCAAAAGGGACGTGTTGGCAACTATCAATGCTTTCCATGCGCATGGAAAATTTGAAAAATCTATGAATGCTACTTTCATTGCTTTGATTCTGAAGAAGGAAGGGGTGGATGACATACGAGATTATAGGCCCATTAGTTTGGTGGGGAGTATATCCAAGATCATTGCCAAAATCCTAGCGATAGGATTGAAGGAAGTGATAGACGGAATCATTTCAAAATCGCAAAATACCTCTGTTGGAGGTCGTCAGATTCTGAACTCAGTTTTGGTGGCTAGTGAGTGGGTGGATGCCCAATCTTGTACTGGTGAGCTGCGGGTGATTTGTAAGCTCGATGTGGAGAAAGCATATGACCATGTGAGTTGAGATTTTTTATATATCTTCTCGAGAGGATGGGGTTTAGGGAGAGATGTAAGGGTTGAATTAGATTTTGTATCTCCACGATGAGATTCTCAGTCTTAATCAATGGCGTTCCTTCTGATTTTTTTGGGAGCTCGAGAGGGTTGAAACAGGGGGATCCGTTATCCCCGTCACTTTTCATCATCGTGATGGAGGCTTTCAGTAAATTGATGGGAAGAGCTTGCGATTTAGGTTATTACAGAGGTTTCAAAGTGGGGAGGAATCCGGCTTGCCAAATGGAGGTGTCTCATTTGCTCTTTGAATATGATACCATTGTGTTTTGTGATGCTGAGATGAGGCAGTTGAGGCACCTGAGAGGGACGTTGCTTTCTTTCCAGGCAGTTTCGGGCCTAAAGGTGAATTTTGGGAAGAGTGAGATTGCTTCTGTGGGGGAGGTGAAGGAGATAGAGCATTTGGCAAATATTTTGAGATGTAGAGTGGGTTCTTTTCCTCTGACCTACTTGGGTGTGCCGCTAGGGGTGAAGGCGCGGAGAGCATCTATTTGGGATCCTGTGGTGCAACGCTTCAAGAGGCGGTTAGCTGGGTGGAAGAAACAGTACCTTTCAAAAGGGGGTAGATTAACTTTGATAAACAGCACGCTTTCGAGTCTTCCTACCTACTTCATGTCCTTATTCCCATTGCCGACTTTGTGTTGAGGAGATTGGATGGGTTACATGGGAAATTTCTATGGGGTAGTATGAGGGGGGAGCCTAAATACCATTTAGTAAGCTAGGAGCAGATTTGTTGTCCTTTTCAAAGGGGAGGGCTAGGGGTGCGGAAACTAAATGTCTTCAATAAAT
Source organism: Cornus controversa (assembly GCA_026545225.1). NCBI lineage: Eukaryota > Viridiplantae > Streptophyta > Magnoliopsida > Cornales > Cornaceae > Cornus > Cornus controversa. The sequence goes on along the minus strand of CM048853.1, from coordinate 26,126,027 downwards.
CTCTCTTGGGGAAGTGGTTGTGGCGGTTTGGGACGGAGAGAGAGGTTGTGGAGGCGGGTTATATGTCTCAAATACGGAGAGGGTAAAGGGGGATGTTGCTCACTGATGTTAAGGACACCAGTTAGGGTTGGTTTATGGAGGTATATTGCGAAGGGCTGGAACGAGTTCTCAAAGCACATTCACTTTAGGGTGAGGGATGGTCAGCTAGTAAGTTTCTGGAAAGATCAGTAGTGGTGTGGCGACAAATCGCTAGAGAATTTATACCTGAGACTTGCCAGCATTGCGTGGGATAGACAGGCAATGGTCACTCAGTGCTATCACCTTGATGGCGAACGACTAGTTTGGGATATTAAGTTTGAGAGACTTCTGCACGATTAGGAGATTGAGGAGATGACGAAGTTCTTGGCCTTTCTTTACGAACAGGTATGTCTTGGGGAGGGGCACGATGAGTTGGTTTGGATGGGCTCAAGCCATGGGCGTTTTGAGGTACGGTCTTTTTACTGGATGTTGGTGGAGTCTCAAGGGTTTTCTGCCCCTTGGAAAGGTATTTGGCGTTCTAGAGCTCCCTTGAAGGTTGCTTTCTTGGTGTGGGTAGCATCGATGGGGAAATCTTAACCATTGCTAACCTAAGAAAGAGATGACACATTTTGGCAAATTGGTGTTGTATGTGTAAACGGGTGGAGGAATCTGTTGACCACCTTCTCCTTCATTGTCCTAGAGCTAGGGAGGGATGGGATCTGCTTCGTGATATTTTTGGCATGCAATAGGTCATGCCTAAGTCGGTGGCGAGCTGCATTATAGCGTGGAATGGATTTCGGATGCGGCATGGTATTAGACATTCATGGAGGGTTGCTCCTCATTGCTTATGGTGGGCTTTATGAAATGAGAGGAACAAGAAATCCTTTGAAGATAAAGATCATCCTTGGGGAGTCTTTATATACTCTGTTCTTCGTTCCCTATTTTTTTTGGTCGGAGGGCTCTTTTTGAATTTCTTCGAAGTCCTTGTTGACTTTTGTAGATAGCTTAAGGTCTTGATGTAAAGGCCTTGTTTGTTTGTGTTGTTCCTTGGGATGCGTCCCCCTTTTGGGCGCTCTTCTCTGATATTTTTACTTATCAAAAATATATATATATATTGACATACTCAAGTCTAAGATTGAGATTTTCTATGACCTTTCCCATTCAAAAAAGAAAATGTCAAAACAAACAAGCATGCAAATTTAACTCCTTTCACACAATGTGAGGGCATACACATTTATTCTATTCCAAATGCTACATTGGCTGGTGATGCAGTTTAACCATAGAAAATATATAAGCATACAAAAGATTTTCATAAAATTATTATCAACTTCATTATGTACTTACTCATCCAGAATATTGAGAGTGGTTATTAAAAACTAACTGCATCTAGAAAGAAAAAACATCAAAGAAAAAAATTAAATACTATATTGGGCAAGATTACAAATCTTGCCTTCGATTTGGACATTCACTCTGCATATGTTATTCCTGATAAATTCAATAAGTATGTTGTAGAATAAAAAGAATAACATAGGAATGTTATCAACTTGGGCAACTTGTATTCAAGTAAAGCATTCTACAGAAGAATAAAGAAGTTCTATTTTTCTTGATCAAACTCTCGATCTCTCCGTATTCCAAAATACTTGTGACATTATGTCTAACTTAAAAGGAGTTTTTCAATAAATGTGACAAAAGAAAAGGTAGCCAAAGGGTTTGGAACACACATCTCTTGAAATTATTGCTTAAATACACAATTCCCAGTAATAATACTTCCTTGAACAGAAAATCAGACAAAGCAGATACTCAAATATTTGTTATAGTGATACAGATTTAATAAAACAAAAAGTAGAATAACATTGCTAGCCATAGCCCATGCATAAAACTATCACATAGTAAATCATAAGCAAGCATTTCATAAAACATGTACAGAAGAAAATAAATCCAAAACATTGTTCAAAGTCCATCACCGTTTAATACAGGAATCCTGTTGCAAATTATCTATCAAGTCCAATAAACTGGGAAATTGTTGGAAATTTTCTCATAATCAAATCAAAGCACACTCACTTCCCAAATCACAACAAAGCCCAAATTGAAATGTAAAAATACATAATTTATATGTAACACAAACATTAAATTGTAATTGGGTATTGTAGGAACTCACAGCAAGAGGCCTTTGCATGAACAAATTGACCAAGTCTTTGAGCTCCAATGTGAGACCCATTACAAGCATGATGAACCCAAGTGACAAACTATATGAAGCTGGGCCTCTCTCCACAAACCATGAGAAAGTAGATGGTCTGAAGCAAGCAACAAGGTTATTTTTGAAGATTGCTATGGGTATTTTTTTTCAAGATGGCTATGGGTATGGAAGGGAAGTTTTGTGCATCCATTGATATTTTTGAAGTCTCTTGGTACTTTTTTTTTTTTTTTTTCTCAATCAACTCTGTACTTTTTTTTTTCTGTTTTTTAAGTTTGTAGAGAGAGAAAATCTTGATGGGACCTGAGCTCGGCAATGTGGTTCCATGGGCCAACATCACGTGCCATTAATCTAGCTGGATAATGTTGACCGTTCAGTGCAAACCTGCAAGGCATTCGCAAGACCATTTCCAAACTGATGATAATTACTCAATCTCAGTGCATGATAACCACTCCAGTCCAGTGAACTTCGGGGAAGCGTGAACAGAGATCCGGGACACCACTACGACAATTTGACAAATTAAATATAAAAAAATAAAAATAAAAATAAAAATAATAAGATAAATATCAATATCACTTCTTAAGGTTTAATGTATTGATATGCTGTTACAATTTTATAAATTTTTATCACTAATATTTTGTGTCATATTCCACATACACGTAAGAACATTTTTGACGATAAAATGATCATGTTATCATTTGATTTCTGATGTAACTTATTTGATTACTAAATTTACTCATTTAACTTTATCTAACATACCAAAATACCCCTTTAAATATATCTATATATATATACTATAATATATGTAATCTATATATAATTATTTATTTTCATAAATATCACATAAAATAAAAAAGTAATTAACTTTCTCTTTCTTTTTCTCTATATTATCTATATATATACAGTATACTATAATATATATAACATATATATATAATTATTTATTTTATAAATAATAATGTTAACATAAAATACAAAATTAATTAAATTTTATCTTTCTTTTTCTCTATTCATCTCTTTATATATATACACACTATAATATATATAACCTAATATATATAATTATTTATTTTCGTAAATAAAAATATTAATATAAAACAAAGGGTAAATTACACTAAACTCCCCTGAGGTTTAGTTAATATACACTAACCTCCCCTCTTGTTTGTCAAATTACACTAACCTTTCTTGTCAGAGTTGTTAGGTAAATGTCGTTAGTGGAAGTAACAAAATGTCACGCCCTGGAATCCGAGACACCGAAGACTCCATCACTGGATCTGAATCTCGAAGGTGAGTCCAAGTCAACCACTCATGACTCATACACCATTCTCATTCTGATACCAGTTTTGATACCATGTTGTCACGCCCTTACTTTTTGATACCAAGATCAATATAAAAAGTGGAGGTAAACAGTGAAAGTCCTATCCAGTTCACACTCATGAACAACTCAATTCCAGAATCTAACTTATTGTATATTTATAATTTTAGAGTAATACTTAGTCCATTGGAAAGAGGATCCAAAAATACTTAATTTCAAAAAAAAATAACACTCAATTTCAATTTAAAACGAAGCAATTATGCTCTATTGAAGTTTGGACCAATCCTAGAGCTTACTCGTAATCACAAAGGCGATTTCCTCCATTAAATTCTAGCACACTACTTCAAACATTAAATCAATGCAGAATCATAATTATCCACATACGTTTACCTACATATGACTCAACCTCAATAATCTATTATGGCCCCACACGTGGCCACACATTGCATCCCCAATTAATTCTCGAATTATATCTCATATCTCAACAATCCACCCAGCCACATATTACGATGTATCGTAATGTTGGTTACGATGCATCATATTTACAATGCATTGCATAAGGTGCATAACATCCTGTGAAATCTTCTGAAAAATTACCCAAATTCTCACATATTTTATGATGCATTGCCAATGGGATTACGATACAGTGCCAAATCACGACGCATCATAATAGGAATTACGATGCATCGTAATCACTCACCCTGTTACACTAACAAACCCACCAAGTGATTACAACAATCATTCTCCTTTCAATTCATCATCCTAAACATAAAATCATAGAACATTGTAAACATTAAAAAATTACATGATGGACCCAAAATATAATTTGGGCTTCTCTTCAGTTTACCCACTTTGGAATGTGGCCCAATGAGCCAAATAATTCAAAGTCCAGACCCACCACAAATAAATGGGTCATGAGCTGATTCAAATTGTCTAAGAAGTCCAAGCACACTTGAAAATGGGTCAAATGGATAATTATATATATATAATTATCATCAAAGATAATTATTATATATATATTGGATAATTATTACAATTATCATAAAAGATAATTATCAAAAGAAAAGAAAGTTACAAGTCTACCCCTCCGGTTAGCCTATAAATAAAGGTCCAGGAGTGGGGGAGAGGAGACTAGAAGACTCTCAGAGAAAGTTGAAACTCTGCAGGATTCTTCACTCCAAATCTAAAGCATCTAAACCTTAACAAAGAAGAACAACAAGCACATTCAAAGTCGTGACGTTCTTTCTCCACAATTCAACAAATTCAAAGAATCATCAACAAGACTATTCGAGATCAAGCTTCTTTAGCCCTCGATTAGAAATTCTCAATAATTTTCTTCAACAACAAACACTTGAAGAAGATTCTCAACAACCTAAATTAAGATCAAGCTCTAGAAGCCCTTGAATCGGATCACCAAAGAGATCGAATCAGAGGAATTTGTCTTTCTTTTGTAAAGATCCATAGAGAGTTGCAAACCCATATTTCTTGAAATTAATATATTTGATATATTTGTCCACATGTTTTGATCTTATTTTCAGACTCGAAATTTGTGTGTACAAATTTTTGGAATGCCCGATAGGACCATCTCTGTCTCTCATCTCTATCTCCTACATCATACATCCAAAACTCTCTTCATCAGAATCTATGGCTCCTCCCAAGGTTCAGACGACAAACAAGAAAAACTCAAAAGAAACCGCTGCTGCAATGGCTAACACCAAACTTGTCGCAGGAAGTGACAAGAACACTAGGAACCCGTCAAGTGCCAGCAGCACCTCAGCAGGTCCTATGACGCGTAGCAAGACCAAAGCAATTGCTTCGCTCAAGAATCAGCAAGTTTGGTGAAAACCAATCCTGCAAAACCAATGGACGTGAAAACTAAACATGCTAACACCATTGATCCTCAGGGGGCAAAGAATTCTAATGTCATTTCAAAAAATTCGGTGCCACCACATTCACCCCACTCCGTCTCTGACGCCAACTCTAGCGTTGGTTCACTCTCGAAGTCGTTACTTGAGATTTTAGAACAATCGGTCACTTCAAAAAATGTTGGCCCTTAAGGTATTTCCTATTCGAATGTTGTCGCAACTATGATGACTGGAACAACCTCGGTGGAAGACCAACTAGCAGTGATGGCTCGCGTAATCGAAAACCTCACAAAGACTGTTAAAGAGAATGACTTACAGATCGCCGCGCTAATGAGTAAGCTTGAAATCCAAAATTATGACGAGTCAACACAACTGCCTGCGAATACTTCAAATTCATCTCTTTAAGGTGCCTAATCAAAAGATCGTCGTCACACATCTGCGTTAGGACACATAGCTGACAAAACTAACCCTGCTTCACCAGTCGCTTTGCTATCTGTCCAATAATTGTATGATATAATAACGAACACAATACGAGCACAGTATGGCGGCACCCCTCAAAGCACTCTCATGTACTCAAAACCTTATACCGAAAGAATTGACAGCTTAAAAATGCCAATGGGATATCAACTGCCAAAGTTCCAATAATTTGATAGAAGAGGCAATCCCAAACAACATGTTGTACACTTGTGGAGACCTGCAATAACGCTGGCACCGAAGGGGACCTCTTAGTCAAGCAATTTGTTCGTTCCCTCAAAGGGAATACATTTGATTAGTATACAGACCTCAAAATTAGGAGTATTGATTGTTGGGAGTAAATAGAGCGAGAGTTTCTCAATCGCTTCTACAGTACTTGCAGAATAGTAAGCATGTTAGAACTCACTAACACTAAACAAATAAAGGACGAACTTGTGGTCGACTATATCTACCGCTGGCGAGCTCTAAATCTTGATTGCAAAGATTGTCTTTCTCAAGTCTCAGCAGTCGAAATGTGTATGCAAGGCATGCACTGGGAGCTTCTTTACATTATACAAGGAATCAAGCCTTGTACATTTAAAGAATTGGTTACTCGTGCCCATGATATAGAGCTCAGCATAACAAGTCGTGGTGCAAAGGCTTTTGCCTTTCCCAATATGTCTAACAATTGTCTTAAAGATGAAGGGTTTGAGTCTGAAGAGGAAGATGAAATGCTTCTTAACTCAGACGATAAAATAGATACATCTTATGTTACAAGCATCGTTTGTAAATACTTATATCAAGAAACACATCGTGTTCCTTCAATGACTTTAGCTGATGGTTCTTAGTTAAATAAGGCATTAACTCAAAAAAAACCTTGATAAAAGACTGGACAGATAGGGGGCAAACCTTCCATACAAAGCTCATTCCCAACTCTCTCATATGAAATATCCTTAGCATGGGGGCAAGATTCACGCTTGTCCTTTAAAAAAGCCTACACATTTTCTCAAACCTCAAAATAAGAACAAGAAAAACCTAGGCATAACTAAAGTGACAAATCATAAGGATTTGCATCAAAGAAGCATTATAAAGGTAATGTTTCAAGTTATCCTCAAACGACTTCAAGTAGGAGAGTTCAGAATACGGTGCTTACTTGGAGGCCAAAGAAAAATGCTTAAGAAAGGAATGGTTCTAAAAAGATCTCAGAAGAATTAGTGTCTGGAAATATACAAATGGCAGCTCGAGTAATTCCTTCCCAACATGTCGTCAACAAGCACCAATGTAAGAGTTTGAAACTACAAAATGAGGAACAAGAGCAAAATCATCTACAATCCAAGATGGAATGAGAGGCATGAAAAATCAAAAGACTAGAAGAAGGAAAAGTGTGGGGACCAAAGCCCGAAGATGCTGTTTGGATCGAATCTTGCAGCGGAATGAAAGCATATTGAGTGAGGTTTAATCCTCCTACATGGACCATGACGAATAAAATACCTCTTCCTTCTGGGTGGGAAGACGAGTTTGAAGGAGATGTTTCTTCTCAAGTACAAGAAGAGTACAATGAAGAACCAAAGCAAAAAAGAAGTCTCCAAATGTACGTTGAGCTGGTTCACACCTTTCAACAAAAGCTTGGATTATCTTCTGAGTCTTGCAAAGTTGAAAAATAATTAAAACTAAGTTGCTCCCCGATATAAGCCTAAACTATCGATTAAACTCCTTGACACGAGTATAAACTGTCTACAAAAAAAAAAACTCATTGACACGAATATAAATTGTCTGGATGAAAAAAAATCAAGAACTCCTTGACATGAGTTTAAACTGTCTCAGAAAAAAAATCAAGCACTCCTTGATATGAGTATAAACTATCTTCACAAAAAAAAAAAATTTGAACTACGTGATGACATGATCCCTATTCAGGGTACGTAGGCATCTTGGAGGATTGTTCCAAGTTCAGTCGATCTAGCCAAAAAAAAACTTTTAGCCTGCCACCGAGATATTGACGATGTATGCCACACCGTGGTGACTTGGCCTGTCGCTGAGATATTGACGATGTATGCCACACCATAGTGACTTGGCTTGTCGCCGAGATGTTGACGATGTCTGCTGCATCGTGGTGACGACTTGGCTCACCGCCAAAATATGTTAAAAGGTGTTTGTCGCATTGTGGTAACTTGACTTGCTGTGAAGATGTTAAAGGCACCATGTTAACTTGACTTGGTCGTCACGCCATGTTAATTTGGTCCATAGGGCAAAACGACCAACCAGTGGGGTTCTTACATTCAGTGTAGTTCCTTTCTCCATGATATTGTTCTCTTGTTCTAAAATGGTTACAGTGTTTGCTTTGAAACTTTTGAAGAAAGCTATGATTGACAGAAGTCAAAGGTTATTTACCTGACCAAAAAAAAGGGACGATAAAGTATTCCAAAGGAATTAAGTGGTCCCGAAGGGTACTAAGGGACTATAAAGTGACCCCGAAGGGACGATAAAGTGTTCCAAAGAACTAGGTGACCCCAAAGGGCACTAAGGGATTCCGAAGGGACGATAAGGTGTTCCAAAGGAACTAAGTGACCCCGAAGGGCACTAAGGAACCCTGAAAAGATGATAAAATGACCCCGAATAACACTAACCCCAAAGGGATGATAAAGTGACCCCGAATGACACTAAGGGACCCCAAATGGACTAATGAATGGCGTCTGGAACTCCATATTCTGACAGAGGCGATTTGACCTGCAAGAATCGACAAAGGAAAAAGAATTGAAACTTGCCAAGAAAAGAGTTGAGTGACTCATGTAAAGTTATCTTTCTCGATGAGTTCGATAGATCTGTACGTTGCTCCGGAGGTAACACAAAACTCGAGCAAAGCTCACGAGTAGAAGCTGATCTTGACAACAATAAAAAAAAATCATTAATAGTCATTACAGAAGACAAAGTTGCTACTGAAACAAAAAAGTTCTTTTCAAAGTTCAGCCGCATTTATGCTTTGTTTCAAGCATTTGAAACACATAGAATAGTGTAGGAGATATGGTGTAGTGTTGGAAGAATTTTTCATAAGATTTTAAGTTTGAAACCTTTAAGCAGCAAGAAAATCTTTATCATTTTTTTAGGCAACTACACCTTCAAAAAGAAAAAGAAAAAGAAAAATGTAATCATAATGTGACGGTAGAAAGAAATCAGTATGGAAAAAAAAAAAAAAGAAGAGAAAAACAAATGATGTGAGATTACATATATATAATGGTGGATTAATCCTCTTTGCCATTGGATTTTCAAGACTCCAATTCAGTTTGAACATGGAAAACCAAATCCTATTTCAGATAAAAAGAGTCTTATTTGCAATAAGGTTTTCAAGACTCTAATTCAACTTAAGAAAGAAGACATCTTCTTTGCGATTGGATTTTTGCAAGAAAAAAAAAACTTTGCAAAAATTAAATACTTCAAGTCCCATTTTAGATACATGATAAGCTCGATATAGCGCGAGACTTAAAGTAGGGGCAATTTGTAGACATTAAAAAATTACATGATTGACCCAAAATATAATTTGGGCTTATCTTCAGATTATCCAATTGTATTCTAACGTCTGCTCACCCTTTTCCTTTCGCTCCACTACCATTAACGAAACCAATGAGCTAAATAGTTCATTTAGAAAACAAAATCTAAATTTGATGAAAACTAAAATATCTTTGACGACTTAAACCTAATTGTAGTTTAAATAAATAAGTGAAGAGTCTGTTATTCACAAATTTAACAAACAAATCCATGAATTAAAATGGGTTTATATTTATGTATGTAACTAAGGAACAACAATAATTTTTTAGAGATGTAGCCATAAATTGAAAAGAATAAATGGGTTGGCTGTAGGGGTGGCAAAATTGGACACGACACGACAACACGACTCGAACTCGACACGAATTAAGCGGGTTTGGGTTTGAGGTAAGCCGACACGTTTAATAAATGGGTCGACACGAACACGACACGCAAAAATTGGGTTGGGTTTGGGTTTAAACTGTCTAACCCGTGACACAATTACGACACGATTACAACATGAGTTATTCATATATTATGATTTTATATAAACTTATATATACATAGTTATATAGGACACAAGTTATTCATATATACATGGTTTTATATTGTAATTGTTTGTAATCTATTTGTTTGCTTATAAGACTGATGTAGCCATAAAACACAAAGATGAGATTATTATGGTGCCTTCCAAGTTGTTGAATCACCTTAAAAGAGTTTATATATAGATACAAAATTTATAATATAGTTTGATTTTAGGATTTATGTATTGATATGTACTTTATTTTTTATATGATCTATAGAGAGATTTTTAGGGATAGAGAAACTCATATGATATAAGTTAAACGGATTAAAAAAGTTATTGAATTAGTCGTGTCAATGTTTATTAAACGGGTTACACGGGTCGACACGACTAACACGTTTAATAAACGGGTTGGGTTAGTGTTGAGGGTCTCTGACACGATTATTAAATGGGTCGGGTTAGGGTTGAGCTGTTTAGTATAATACTTATAGATCGACACGACACGAACACGACACGGGAACACGAATTGCCACCCCTAGTTGGCTGGCTACTAGCTTTTATATATGGGTTGACTACTTGGCTCTGTAATTTTGTATACTAGTGTGTGTGTGTGTGTAGTTATGTATATAATAAAAAATAACGAACTTTTGTACTGTGACTTTTAAAAACGTAAAAAAAGAATCAAAAAGAAAAAAAAATTATTACATAAATTGAACCCAGAATCTCCAATTCAAATAATTTAACCCTAATTCTTCTAAACTCAATTCCGAAACCACATATATGTTCCATTGAAACCAAACCACACAATTAAACTCTCTAATTTCAAGATCCTAACTCTTGATTGAATTAAGTGAAGAGAGAGAAAGTAGGGAGAGGGTGATGATAAAAAGAAAAAATAAGAGAGAAAAAAAATATTTTATCACTTCTCTCTCTCGCCACCAGAAATTATTGCCGGCAACCTTCGCTGGAAATCAATTTTTGACTTTTTGAAATGATAAGAAGTAGAAGGGGATAATTTTGCCAACTTTATTAAGTTAAAAAAGGTATCTAAGTATTTCATGTGATTTCATATAGATAATTACATCTTTACATGTTTTTCAATGGAAGAACTGTAATTTAAAATATACTGACATCATAATTTTTCGTCATTAATTATGTTGACCACTAACGGAAGGGAGGTCTGTGTTATCTCATATTCAAATCTCAAGGGAGGTTAGTGTAATATGACAAACAAGAGGAGATGTCAATGTATATTGATTGAATCTCAAGGGAGGTCAGTGTAATTTACCCTAAAATAAAAAATTAGTTGCCAATGCATATTATCATGAAGGGTATTGTGGTCATTTTTCTATTATAATATTTTTATATTAAAATACATTTAAATAATCAGGGACAATCAAGACATTTCACATATTTTAAAAAATGAAAAAACTAACAGGGGGTGTTGGTGACGAAAATTCACAAAGTTGTAGTCGTGTGTCAATATATCAAGCCTCAGAGGTGTGAGTGATATTTACCCTAAAAAAAGGATAGAATACGGTACAGCAAAATACTGTAATATAAAAAAAATAAATTATATTTTATATATACAAATAATTAAAATATTTACTTTTCTATAAAATATTATAATTAATAAACAAAATAAGAGTTAAAAGTCATATTACATAATTTGAATGAATAAATTTTGTATTAAATTATGATATATATCTCAACACTTTTTTAAAAATAAATATTAACATTGCCTTAACAATTGTACTATGATATTATTGTTGCAAAAACTACATTTTAATGTTCAAAATTTGTTAAAGATGTGTTATGAAGTATCTAATAGTAGGGGGGCACAAAGAACAGATGAAACCTGGACCAGAACCATAAGGAACCGTAACTAAACCGAACCGAACCGTTCACTACAATTCTGATTCTGGTTCTAAATTATAGGAACCATTCACTATGATTTCGGTTTCGGTTCTAAGTCAAGGAACCGGAAGTAGAACGGTTAGAATATATATATATATATATATATATATAATATAATATAATATAATATATAAATGAATAATAATAGCTTCTAAGTTCTAATGTTCTATATATATATATATATAAAGAGTATAAACTATATAATATATAAATAAATACTAATACCTTCTAAATTCTAGTGTTCTATATATTTATAAAGTATAAAATATATAATATATAGATAAATACTAATAGTTTCTAAGTTCTAATGTTTTATATATTTATATAATATAAAATATATAAATAAATACTAATAGTTTATAATATATTGTTATAACTAGTGGTGCACACGTATGAGTGTGTATTTTGCCAATGTTAAAAAAATATAAAAATAAAATATAATTGAAAAAGAACCATTGGGAAACCAGAGTTGGAACCGCAAAGAACTGGAACCGAACCAAACTCAATAGTTTTGGTTCCGTTTCAAAATTTAAGGAACAGTTGGGAACGATTTTGGTTTTAGTTCCACAAATAACCGAACCGTGTGCGCCTTTATCAGATATGTAGTCGAAGTATCTGATAAGTATCGAACACGCATTAAAAATAAGAAATATATTTTAAAATTATGGATATGTTTAGAAGTATCAGACATGTATCCGTGAGTATCTAAGGAGTTAGAAAGCACAAACACTTCACCGAGGGTACCGTATCCATGTCGGACACTTCATATAAGTGTTCTGATATTTTTCTTTTTAGGACATTTCTTAGACACTCATTGGACACGCCTCAAATACATGTTAGACACTTCGTAGCAGTGATGTATATTCAAGTATTTCGAAAGGAAATTATATGCAACTAAATTATGATTAAAAATCAAAGCTAAATATATGTAGAAGATTAAATAAGTTTGGTTCTTTAATCTATTTGTTTATTTTTGTTTATAAGTTTGTTTGGTTCTTAATTATTTGATAATGAATTAAAGTATTTCTGTAATGTAGTCTTTTTTTTGTTGAATAATTAATATATATTAACATATTATATTATTATTTTATAGTCGTATCCTCGCTGTGTCTGTGTCCTTTTTTTTAAAAAATTTTGTATTACAGTATCCGTGTCATATCGTACCCGTGTTCTGTGTCCGTGTTCGTACTTCCTAACTAAGGAGTATTTGTATCTGATACGAACACAATACAGGTACGCGTAAGAATAAAAAAATATTTTAAATTTATGAATATGTTTAGGAAGTATCTGACACATATTCGTGAGAATCCAATGAGTATCGGTATCCTATACGAACACGATATCTAACATTACTCTTGTAGAAGTATTCGTAATTCCTAACTGCATATACCATCTCATCAGTGTCATCAATTAATTATATTTTGTCACACAAATAAAAATCTATTTATTTTTAAAAGTTTTATCGCATGTGCCAATATTTGTACCATATTGTGAGGTCCACCATATTTCTTTCCAAGAGTAATGATAGAAAAAGTGAGAACCGAATCACTAAACAAGACACAGAATCTGTGTATCTTGTTTTGTGGTTTGATTTTGACAACACAACCATTTTCTTTTTTTGCAATTGCACAAGTAATTGAAATGTCAGTGGAACCCCTCTGGTGTAGAGTTGGACAAATTTGGGTCTCACACTAGACATATATTTTTCAAAAAGAAAATTCAATTTTCATTAAATTCAAAAAATAAAAACTAATTATAACAAATATTTAACAATTGTAATCACGCATTTTCTTAACTTTATAGTTCAAATTTTAAATTATCATGAAAAATAATGAAAAAATATTCTAACTAATAATAGAACATGTATTTATTTATATACTACCAATCAGAGCGGATTGGTGTTTTTTCCACACTTTCAAAACTCATTTCAATAGGAGTGAGGCCGGGCTCACATGCGTGAGTTAAATTGGCATCCCTAGCCAATAGTATATATAATCGTGGTGACAAATTTGAGATGATAATTAAATTATGGCAAAATTTGTAAGGAAAACTATACATGCTACAATTTTTTTTTTTAAAATGAATTACAGTTTAAATTACTGATAATTCAGTAATCTTGAAATATATGGATATTATACATTATGTTTGGAATATTTTATAAATAATTTGAAAGGTTTCACAAAATTTAAAAAACTATATATACAAGAATGTTATTATGAGTTAGAATATAATGTCGTATATTAACAAAGTTTGTTATCAAAACTTAATTTAATCATAGTCAAAGGTTCGATCAACATTGAAGATGGAAACTTCATCTTCAAAACCATTGATCACATAATTTAGGTAAAAGTAAAATTGATTTAAAGAGCTAATGTCTAAGTGGTTAAAAACTAGACAAGTTGGACCAATCAAATTAGGCAATTAGATGGTAGTTTTTCTAGAATCAATTTTTTTACTATCATAAATGAGTTTCCAAATGCAAATTGATTTTTTTTTTACTAAATTTGGAATAAACTCACTTAAAAAAGATCATTACCCAATTGTCATATGTAACATCCGATTATTTGAGGACTCAGCCATTTTTGTGATGATTTTGAAGTTTTCTAAATCATATTGAAGCCTTTTTGCTACCCAATTTAGACTAGTCTGTCAAAAGGAAAGGTGGTCATTTAATCCTGGTGCTATTTTCGTGGAGTATTTTAGAAAGGAAAGATTTAACACAAGCCTAATCTTTTACATTCTTTTGCATATAAGTGTCTACTCTCCAAATTCTAATCCGGTTCCGGTTTAGAGTCAATTTTACGATCGAACCGTGAAAACGACTCAAAATAATTTTAAGTTATAGAATTCCGTCTTTGAGTGGATTTGGAGTTTTCGGGACTCTTTCGTTACATTCTTTGATATAATTTACGAAATTCGAGTAGTGAAAAAATAGTGAAAATAGAAAGTGAAACAAAATATGATGTCTATGTTATTTAATGCGAGTTACTTCTATATATATGTTTTTTTTATTTATTTAAAAAAGTTGCTTTGGAGTATATGAAAATAAAAGGTAAAATCAATTGCTCAGTAGGTTGTTATTGTGAACTCAACCCTTTACTGTTTTTCAGGTACATGTTGAAAGGGTGTGTCACATGTGAACTGTGATGGAGGAAGATGTTGAAATAGAGTTTAGTTTGGTTATTTTAATTTTTTTATTATTTTTATTTTTAGCAAGAGTGACTTTTGTGATAAGGACAGTAGTGGATTTATTATAGAATTTTTTTTTTATTTAAACACATAACTCCATTAGGCACAACTCTTTAGATCCACCTAAGATATAAATTGCGGATGCAGCTCGAACCCAGAATTTATTATATATTTATTTTATTGTAAAGTGTTATTAGTTAATGGTACAATTTTTGTTGGACCATACTAGTATACTACTTAGGCATAAATGATAGATCTAAACTTTTATATCCATTGGATGTATGTGATAGGTTCTACCACATACACCTACCACATATATATATAAGTATTTTATAGATGAGAAAATGTAAGTCTGACAATTCTGTTTAACTATTATTTTTTATTCTTGTTTAATATTGTTGTGGGTGGATTTATTTTATGATAAAAGACCTATTTCAGTGGGTATATTTTTCACTGGTTTCTGTTTGCTCCACTCTAGAGATAAGAATCAGAGGCCATATGCTTTGTGTTGATGCAAATTAATCTTAATTAAAGGAATGCACTTGGTTGACTTATTTTGCCTCAAATTCAATGAATCATGTGTTTAACACGTGTGATAATACTTGCTCAAATATTTATAACAAAAAAATTTGTAATTGACCACTTCTTTGACATAAATTTGATCGTACCACATGCAGACTCCAGTGTGCTTTGGGTTTTCTTTTTTGCGTTTTTTTCTTTTTTCTTCTTTTAAACTAGTAATGAACCAACTTACTAGTTACATATTTTGGATGAAGGTTATGACTTTAAGTAGAGCAGAATAAAAACATATAATTTATGTAACCGACTCCAAATAAAAAAAAAAAAAAGAAACAAAGAGGTGGTCGTTATTGATGAACAAATAATTAGCCCACCTATTAGTTATTTTGGACTTCGAATGATTTGCAAATTTTGAATTCACACAATTATTTTTAAATTATGTGCATCATTTTAGTCCAGACCTCGCATTTGACGAGTCTCAATTCGAAATGCTAAAGGAGTACTTTCAAAGGTTTTACCAGCTACCCGTTAAGCTAGTATGTAAAAGAAAATAAACAAAAACATTTTTTTTTCCATTTTGACTTGATGTAGTTTATTTAATCACTAGTGTATTGGATTTATTAGCTTTCACAAGGTATAGAGTGTCCGTGACTTTGCTTAAAATAGGTTTGTTGATCCTTGGAAGCTGATATGAACAACTTTAGTTTTCATTAGCTCCTTTACATTTTCATAATTTGACATTTTCAAATATAGGTTAGTTTATTTCTATATTTAAAGACTTAGGCCCGATTGATAACAGTAGATGTTTAGTGTTTATAAAATATATTTGTGGAATAAACATGTTTGATAATTTTAATTTTGTTTATAAATTGTCTGAACACTTTTAAAATAACATTGCAATAAAAGCTTTTGAAACCTATATACCGAAATAGTGTTTATACTCATTAAAAAAGAATTAATCTAAAATTGTTATTATATTATTTTAATTAAAAAGTGAAGTTAAAAGTGAGAAAATGAAAAGAAAAAAATTCATACATGAGTAATATATATTCACGAATTCTTCATAAAGCCCAATCATGCATTTGTAAAACTACCAATAGCTAAGAAAGAGAATTTAGGTAAAGAATATAAAAATGTGCCAAAAATAAAAAAGCTAAAATTGATAATTAAAGAAAATGTAAACAATAATTTAAGCAATAGAAGGGTCAGTAATTTAGGACCTGTTTGGCATGCGTTTGTTTTTGTTTTTTATGTTTTTGTTTTGGCACTATAGCGAATAACTGAAACATATGAGTTGAGTGGTGCGGAAACGGATGCAAAAATTTGTTTAAAACCTAGAGGTAGTGATTAGGTTTACTCATTTTTTACTTAAATTTTCAGATTATTCCAATTATAAGTCTAATTAAAAATTAAAGCAATCCCACAAAAAGTAAATAAAATAAAGTGTAATAAAGTAAAGAATGCACCAAATATACGTGAAAAACCCAGATCAAGAAAAAACCACGGGTGAGGCTTGTAACCCCGAATAACCAAATCCACTATCGTCGAAACAAAGTATAACATACTTTGTCCAAGACTCACTATAGAGACTGGGTTCAATTTAGACCGGTTTTTTTTATTCATCATTTTTATCATAAACACATTTTAAATAATGTTATGCATGTTTTAAATGTGGGAAACAATTTTGGAAACTTGTTTAGAAATTTGAGGAAGTTTTGGGATCATTTAGTGAAATTTGAGATTTTTGGGTCGGTTGGGCTCGGGACACAGGTTGAGTGGACCCAAGAATCTGGAAAATTTCTAAAAAAATATTATTTTTGATTTAAAAGCAAATGAAATGTTAAATGAGTTAAGGAGATGATTTCGAAGCTGTAACCACTTTCGAAATCGAAAATAGAGGTCGGGAGGGTACGTTAAGTGTCCCGCTGGCATTTTGGTCATTTTGTGCCCCAAGATATTATAAATATCTAGAGGCTGAGATCCTATCCATTACATACAGCTGAAATATTTCTCTCACTCTCCCTCTTCATCTCATTTCCTTTTCTCTTCATTTTGGAAGCGTTGGGCTTAGATTTGGAGGTTCCCAGAGAAGGGTAAAGTGTTCTACGGGTCAAGGGCGTCGGTTTGAATGGAACAAAATTATTTTTTGGTAAGGTAGAACTTAGAAAAGTTTTGGGATTTAGCTAGAAGAAGCTTTAAAGTTGAGGTAGGGGTGTGAATTCCTTCTCAGCATTGATTCTATAGGTCCTTTACTTGTGACATGCAATCTTCATGACTTATGTAGAAATTGATGCTAGCATGTCCTAGATTGAGATTATGTTGTATGAATGTGTTGAATTCTATTCATGAGTCCTTTATGAGTCATTATGTTTATTTAGAATTGTACATAAAATTTGCTTCCATGTGTGGAAGAAATGCATTATTTTGATTTCATGAGTTCATTTGAAATTTGCATTGTAATATGCTTCAGTTTGAAGGTGTATACATTAGCTATAGATGTAATGCATTGAGAGTGAGTTTTGTGACAATCTTGGTTTTGTGCATATATGTGATAAATGTGCACTTATGTGGTGATTGATGATTTTTGGAGCAAGTGTGAGAATTAAGAAGGGCCTGGAGCCCTAGGGTGAAAGGCCCAAAACTTGGCCAAGCGGATGTCGCTACCGTCGGGTTAGCAATCTGTAAAGCGTAAGTAGAGTATGTGATCTTACGAAGGCTCTTACTATGGATGCGATAATTAGATGTACCTAGTTGAATTAATTTCAGAGTATATGTGGTATTAAGTTTATTTGTGAATGTGATTCATTTTAAACTGTTTACGTGTATTAGAGATATGCGATATCATATTTCATTCCAAAAATGAATATGTTTTGAGTATGGTGCATTCATGTATGGCTGTCTGAGTCAATGTTGAGTCGAGTGGATCATCTCTACTGGGCTAGTTGTATGCTCACCCCCTCCCCCAAACCCTTTTCAGATAAAGTACCGGTGGAGGACGAAGCTTAGATATGCCCGAGTGGGATTTTTGGTGTTCCTTTGGATTTATGTATATGGATGTTCATACCGGGTTGTGGCATGATGACTATTTTAGAAACGTTGTTCTTACGTTTGGATTATCTTTATGTTTTTGAACTTCAAATGTATTAGCCATATATGGCACGTCTATAACTTTTGGAGAATGAATAAATGTGTGATGGATAGTTTTGAAATTTCAACGTATATATAATATGAATTTACCATTTGGATATGAAATTTTTATGTTTTGATTACACCATTCTTGCTTTGGATCATATTAGATATTTTACGCTTTATGGAGAATGTATATATGTTGAAGGATAAGAATTGGATAAGAATTTTGTTGATTGTGATCACTTGAGGATTATGCAAGGTTTGCAGGTTAAGTGATTACGATGCATCGTAATTTAGCGATTCATCAAAGACCCAATGACGATTTATTGTAAAAATGTTGAGAAAATGAATGAAAAACAACACGTTTCACATGTTATTACGAGACATCTACGATGATTCATAGGTTACGATGTATCGTAATCTCCATTACGATGCATTGTAGTCCACAGTTAAACTGAGGATAGGAGTAATGTTTGGACGTGCATGTGGGGCCCATAGTGATGGATTGATGTTAAGTTATATGTATATGATTATATGTATGTAATTAAGCTTCTGCATTGATAAAAAGGTTAATATAGTTCACTAGGGTTTAATAAACAGACTCACACTCAAGATTCGAGCTCGAAAATCAGGGTGTGACAACTTGGTATTAGAGTATGATATCCGAGTGGAATTATGATTAGGAGTGAGAATGTTTAACTTAATCACCCTCATTTCCTATGCCCTTCCAGGTGTTGGATATTGGGGCGCAATCACATCCACTCTACTCTGACAAGAACTTGATGTGAAATGCCTCATGCTTACTCTTGCAACTCCCTCGTCCAATTGTTGTAGACTTCCAACTAACATCACATTCCTTGCAGAAATATAATTGGAAGAACACGAATACTTAATAAATGTTTTGTCCCCTTCGAAATGCGATTTTCTTCTCTTTCCTCACCAACGAACAATTGTAGAAGAAACCACACAATCCAGTAACTTAATCAATAAGAAATCTCTAAAGCAGTCTTCGAATTATTGATCAAGCAAATAGAGAAACGTAACCTAAATCACTCATTGTGTATATATGTGTGTGATCTCTCAAAGAAATATAAATAAAGAATTAAAGAAGAATTCTCTGCTCTAAAAATATATCTATGTTTTCTCTCTAGAAAATAATCTTTTTGATGTGTATTCAAAGCTTCGTGAAAGCACACTGAGATAAATCATATGAGGTTTTTATAAATGTTAAAAATTCTAACTTTCCTTGAAAAACAAATTAAAAATCAATAGGAAACAAGTTTCAAAGTTTAAGGAAATTTCAGAGTCAAATCTAGGTCAAATTAGGACACTGCAGAGCCAAAATCTTCCACCAGAGGGCTTGGACTAGTCCAGCCTTCACTTGGACCAGTCCAGGGCTCTGCCCTGCAAGTTTTGAAGTCCCGAGACTTCATGAACCAGTCCAGGTTTGAGTTGGACCAGTCCAATTTTGAAATGTTTGAAAATTTTGCCCAAAAACCCTAATTTTCAAGGTCGGACCACCTAGTTTGAATATGTGTTCTCACCACTTTACCTGGACTATGTGACTCTTATACTTGATCAACGATGTCTACATGCAATCGAAATCATCCGAAAACTTCAATCGATCAAACCTTTATTTAATATATTGATGTTTTTTTTCGTCATTTGCATGGTTGGTGTAGAACACTGCTCACTCTGAGACTTTAATTACATGATATAAATTACAAGAATATAAATAAAAGATTACAACTCGATCATTGCTAGGTTTGCCATCGAAGATTGCCAATTACAAAAATATACGTCACAATCTCCCCATTTGGCAATTCGTGACAAAACTAACTTAGACAATCATAACCTAACTACTGGAAAAAAGAGATTACAATATGTCCCAAACATCTCAAAATACAAAGAAATATAACTTGAAGATCTCAGAGCATCACTAGCAAACTTCCAAGCTTCATATGTAGTGTCTTTCAAAAACCTATAAAATATGCATATCATGCAAGCAACATTACCTGTGAAAGCTTAATAAAGAAAATATAATGATATCACGATAAAAAAAATCCCCCTTAATCATATAAATAATGATTAAAAAATTTAACTAGTTCTTCCCCATACATCAATCAAACAAATATATATGTTTCCCCCTTTTTTGAGCAAATTAACAAGTAAGAACAAAGAAAACATGAAAAACTATCACAAAATCATTGAGATAACAAGAACATGAACTCCATTAAAAATTTGTAACCAAGAGTACCAAAATTAGGAGTTATAGTCCAAATAGCCAAAATAAATATGGCATAACATAAACATGTTCAAGCAAATAAACATAAAAAACTAGACATAACATGTAAGCACTCAAGTCTAGCAAAAGAACCTAACTACGTCTAAAACACCAAGACCAAATCCTCATTTTCTTTATCACCATCATTGCTAGAACTCACTGGAATAGCTTTTCGAATTAATGCTTCAAGATTTGAAAAATTCTTCTTCAAGTACCTATCCAAACCCCTCATGTATTGATTGTACTGACTTGCAGTTAAAACACGATTAGAATTAGAAACATAAAGTCCAGGAATATGAGCATTATCATCACTTTCATTCACATCTTCATCAACATGTTGCCTAGCAACCTCCTTTTGTGCTCTTTCCTTCATCTTGTTGGTAATTGAAGATTTAATATTAGAAGCTGTAAACTTTCCTTTAGGATTTTCATCTAATGCATTTGAAGGAATGTACACCTTCTTTGCCTTAATAATCTTCATTATGATCATTGGAAAAGCAAAGCATTGGTAGGCCTAAAATCATTAGACTCTTGAATTATTGTCCTCAAAATAGTAGCAGACATATTAATCTTATCACCATTCATAATGTGATACAAAATTTCACCTCTATGCCTTGACAAATCACCCTTATAATCATGAGGATCAAGAGTATGAGACATAATCAAATTTAAAGCAGAGATATTGTCAGTTATATAAGCACTATGAATTTTATTCTCAAGCAATGGAGCATTAGATTCACACAACTTCTGAATGATTGCTTTCATGCTTGGTATGTTCTCCTCAGTACCATCATATGGAAGAATTAAACCATCTTCAGCCTCTGGAACACCAATAACCGCAAAAATCTTGGTTGTCACTTTGATTTCAGTCCCAAATCACTTAATAGTCATTTACAATTCCTTCTTACTATAAGCAAGCACAGTGCCATAAAATTAACGAACCATATCGGGAACACAATCTTTGCCTAGATTAGCTAAGAACTCCAACCATTATTTCTAAAATAATGCACAAATTCCGAGTCATAACCTTGCCAAATGCTTTTAATCTTATCCTATTATACACTTGGAAAAGAGAAAATTGACTTAAAACACTTGAAAATGTTTCATTTATTTTATCTCTACCAAAACTAGGACCAAAGTCATACTTTCAGGGGTATTCTTATATATTTTGTTCTAATTTATGCCACAATAAGTTTTTTTTACAAAACTAAATCTATAATCTCTTTTGCTATCAAATTTATTGTTTCTATTGCTATAAATTTTTTGATAAGGAAATTTCTTCTTGGCTACTATTAATTATGTAAGAATGAATACAAAAAGCATATTAAAATGAATATTTTCATTTTAGCAATTAAGCATGTAGTGAAAAAGTTCATTAAAAAAAACCCAATTTATATAACACACACACGAAAAAAAAAAGACATTACCAACAATTAACACAGAAAAACTTGAAACCACAATCGCTAGTCAATAACAGAAAAGATGCATCAATAGTAAACTTGTAGCTTGTTGCATTTAAATTTAAATAGTTCCATCAAGTTTAATTTATGATCATTCACTTGTTGAAGAAGTGGTAGAACCAACTCTGGTTTAGCAAAATATCTAAAATGAAGTGAAGAATAAACGGTGGAGATTGAGAAATCTAATGGTAGAACCAGCGATAACTGCCTTTGATGAAATCAACTTTCGTTCCATTGCCGAAAACGCAAAATATCTTCTTCATGACCCGAAATACTCTCTTTCTTTGTATCTATATCTATCTATCTATTAGTACGAGGAGTTTGGGACGAAGGTGGAGGCTAGTTGATAGAAGAGGGATTAACCAAGGATGGAAAATTCTCACACCCTGAGCTCCGGAGTGGATTTGGTATGCTCTAATAGGAGCAGGGGTGGATATGAGTTTCAAAATTAAAACCTGACTCGAGTTCTAGCTGGAGGCGAATTTATAGTGGAACACTCCTATACCTACCCCGATTATATATTTATATATATATATATATATATATATATATATATATATAAATATATAATCGGGGTAGGTATAGGAGTGTTCCACTATAAATTCGCCTCCAGCTAGAACTCGAGATATAGTAACATACTATAGACTATGGTTTCTAAAAGGCCAAGCCCAATATGCAAATTTGACTTTTGAGCAAGTGAATTTGTTAATAGGGTAGGGCGGGTACCAAATATCCCAACGAAGCGGGTACGGTATGCTTTCCAATAATCCATCTTGAGTTCTTAACAAAAATAGTAGGAGGATTTTCTTAACGGGGCGGGGTAGGATTTTGGCAAATCCACCCCATGGTGGCCCCTTTAATTTTTTTTTATGCATATAAGTTATAAAAAAATTACTAAATGACCCCCTTAAACTTATTCTTTCTAAAAATTTATTTAATTCTTTATTTTCCATCTTACTCTTCTTCTTATTCTTCCAAAAAAAGAAATCGATTCTCATAAAAAATAATAATAACATTTTCTTTTTTCCATCAAATCCTTTTTTTTTCCTTCAAAGTTCTCTCATATTTTACTTATTTTTGCTATTATAGCTGAATAAATGTGATGCGAATTTTTTCAAAAAACCAATATAATGTAAATACCCTTTGTTTAAAATAATTCAAACATCTTTTTATGAAATATTGTTAAACAAATTATTTACCAAGCATGTTTTTGTGAATTATTGTCAAAAGGACCCTTGATGTCCATATTTATGTGAATATTTTTTTACAACAATTTTTTTTTTCGAATTATGACATACCATATGAATTTTTATTATTATGTCGTTACTATACTTCTATTTTTTTGATTTGTTGTCTTTGTTGCACTAAAAAAAAAATTATAATATACATTGTGTCTCCAAGACAAATTCCTGTTTCTGTCCCTCTCTGTATATATATATATATATATTTGAATAAATAGATATATAGCATCTTTGGAGAGATTGAGAACATAGTTTACGTTTGAAAGATTTGACATACTTTCATGATTGCTGGAGTAGAGGTATATAATGTTAATTGATTAGTGAGAGAGACCAATGTTTTAAAATAAATTGAAATTTATTAGAGAACCAAAGTTTGTGTCTACTGACCATCCGAATCTAATAAATTTATAATACAAAGTGTCAATACAACCTGTTGGCTCAACCCTCTATTTGGTGAGTGAGAGAGAGAACTTGATAAAATGTAGTTGGCTCCTTTTTAGATCTAATGTCACGGATTTTTTTTGAACATTTTATTAACTGACTTGAAGTTACCAATGTGTACAAAAGGAGAAATTATACTTTACAACTACTCAAACTATGACGTGGTACAACCAACGATTAGAAACACACTAAAAAAATAAAATGATCCCACATATTTACTATAAAATCAACATATTTGATTTTGTGGTGTGTTTCAAATCGTTCATTGTACCACGTCATCATTACAACAGTTGTAGAGTATAATTTCTCGTATGAAAGGCCTAACTTAGTTGAAATAACGGGGGATACAACTTGCTACAAAAATTAAAGAAATTTTTTTATAAAAAAAGAAGAAGAAGAAAAAGAAGAAAAACAGGAAGTATATGAGTCCGGTGGTGGATTATTGGGTCCTTTAAGAAACCCGACAACACAAACTTTAACAAAAAATATCGTTAATAGTATCCTAAAAAATTCTTAATTTATTCCATAAAAAAAAATTCTAACAATTGATATGATCAAATTAATCTTATACCCTGAAAAAATAAATAAATAAATTTCAAAACAAGTCGAGCCAACTTAGGCCTGTTGGGCTACAAACAAAAATTTGGTTAGGCCCATGAAATTGGTGCACTCCAGTGGATTATTGGGTCCTTTAAGAGCACGACAGCACAAACTTTAACAAAAATTATCGTTAATAGTATCCTAAAAAAATTCATAATTTATTCCATAAAAAATTATTGTTAGCTAGCTATCTTGCTTTCTTATGCATGATCCGCTTCAGTGACATGTCCTTCACAGATCCATGTAATGAGAGGTGGATTTTGTACTTGATGCGTGTATGAAGTTAGTATACTTACATCTGTGATGTATTTGCAATGTTACCAATTGATAAGCAGCCTATTCAGATCTAAATTTACCATTAAGGATCTTGTTTAAATATTTACAGGAAGCTTCTATCTATAGAGACATCATAAGTTAATATATAATATATATATATATATATATATATTTGTTCAACTAATACATTAAGTATCAACATACAACAACAACAATCAATCCTTTTTTCAACTACTTGGGGTCAGTTATATGAATCCTATATTTCTCTAATTAATCGTTATTCAAAATGGTTTAAACTTATCAATTAATCTAATTGATTTTTTAAACACTTATACTAATTAATCAAAGTTTTACAAAATAAAAGAAAATGGTATAACTTATATTACTTAAAAATGTTATATGTTATATGTTATACTATATATCTCAGAACACTAAAGAATAACATAATATCATAAAACTAGATGTTCAGATTAAATGGTTAAAACTCATTAATTAATCTAATTAATATTTTAGACACTTGACTAATTAATCAAATTTTGACAAAATAGAATAAAGTCGTCTAACTTATATTACTTATAACTGTTATATGTTATACTATATAATGGGACAGTAAAGAATAACTTATTATCATAAAACTAGATGTTCAGATTAAATGATTTAAACTCATCAATTAATCTAATTGAGTT
This sequence comes from Cornus controversa, assembly GCA_026545225.1. Classification (NCBI taxonomy): domain Eukaryota; kingdom Viridiplantae; phylum Streptophyta; class Magnoliopsida; order Cornales; family Cornaceae; genus Cornus; species Cornus controversa. The sequence goes on along the minus strand of CM048853.1, from coordinate 26,100,401 downwards.
TTTTTGACACTTGACTAATTAATCAAAATTTGACAAAATAGATGAAAGTGATCTAACTTATATTACTTAAATATATTTATTGTTTTAGTAATTTTATTGATCAATTTCTCCCAAATTAAAGATTTTTTCTTATTTGCAAAAATTGAAAAATGTAAGGAATTTAGTGAACAACAAGGAGGCGAGTAGCTTAAGTTAAATTTATATTATTTATTATTTTTTGTTGTATAATAATATATAACTGGTTCACCAATCACATGCATGGATTTAACATAAATAATGATTTATTTGTAAATTGCAATTCCATATCTTTTTTATGACAAGTGTAAATTAAAAGATCATATCTTTATTAAAAAAAAATTAATTATTATTATTTTAATAGCTAGGAAAAAAATTAAAATTAATGAATACTAATAGATTTAAAAATAAAATAAATGAACATTTATACTATATATATAACATGCTAGAAGATATATATATATATATACATATATATATGTCAAAGAAAATATTGTGAAAATGTGGTAGAATAACCATTCTCGTACTTTGGAAATAAAATTTAATGTTGAAGTATTGTGAACAAAAAAAAAAGTTTAGTTACTATTATATTAGCCATTAAATAAAATTATAGGTCAAATAAGAATATTAAAATAGTCAATGGGCTGATGGTTGGTGTGGTACCATGCCTTGTTTTCTTAGCTAAGATTCAATTCTTTTTAACAACAATCATTTTTACTATTATAAGTCGGGTTTTCTAATTCTGGTTGTACTGGGTTGAACCGCCGGAGTTGTAGTATTTCACCATTAAAAATCAGTTTTCCAAAATGATAAAAGGGTACATTTTTATGCAAATCTATACAAATCCCATTGATATGACTTGCGATACTTACTTTAAGTAAATAGATAACATGGTGGGCTCAAATGTAAGGTTAGGCAATTTAGGGAAAATAAAAAGAGTACTTGCTTTCTATGAAAAGTATAAGATGAAGAAAAACAATGCTAAGAATTTTGGAAAGTGGGAAACTTTAACAAAAGCAAATTGAATGTAGAAAAAAATTTAATCACTACGGTTGGAACCTAATTGAGATTTCTCGGATGAGAAATTATTTGAAGGACCAAAACAATTACGAATTGTCACGTAAGTAAAAAAAATTTAAAAAAAAAAGGACACATTCATGAACTTGTCATCTCTTGAGGTACTTTATGCATTCGGAAATAATATTGGCCAACTTAAAAACCTAAGAGATATTTCCCTAGGAAGCAATAGGTTGTCTGGTACCATCCCTTCTTCAATCTTCAATCTCTCTTCTCTTACAACTTTCAATGTGGGGCAAAATAACCAAATAATTGGCAGCCTTCCCTCGGACATAGGCATCGACTGTAACAAATTTATTGGATCGATTCCTATCTCAATTTCCGTAACAAATTTAAATGATTTTGCTGAAAAGGAGCCAACAATGGAGAGACTGCATAAGCTCTGTCGTTTATATTTAGCCAGCAATCATCTTGGAAGTGAGGGAATTTAAGACTTCAACTTTTTGTCCTCTTTAACCAATGCCACCAGTTTAAGGGTGTTGGCAATGGGCAAAAATAATTTTGGAGGAATGCTTCCCCAATCCATTGGCAACTTCTCAACTAAGCTTGAACTCTTCCAAATAATATATTTGGAAGCATCCCGGCTACGATTGGGAATCTCATCAACTTGAATTGGCTAAATATGTGGGGCAACAAGTTCACAGGTAATATTCCCATTGAGATTGGAATGCTTCGAAAGCTAAACATATTGAGCTTGTCAGATAACCAATTTTCTGGATGCATTCCCTCATCTCTCGGAAATTTAAGTGTTTCAAACGAACTGTATTTGCAACACAGTAACAAATTTATTAAGACTTAGCCTTCAAGTCTCGGGAAATGTCAAAATTTATTAAGACTTAGCCTTTCTAATAACAATCTCAATGGTACCATACCCTCACAGGTTCTCAGCCTCTCCTCATCAATCTATCTTGATTTCTCTCAAAACCATTTCACTGGTTCACTTCCCATGGATGTTGGAAATTTAAAAAATGTAGGTTTACTAAATGTTGCTGACAATATGCTGTCCAATGAAATTCCCAGTACTATTGGTAGCTGTGTGAAATTAGAGAACTTGTATATGGCGGGTACCTTTTTCCAAGGAAGCATTCCATCATCTTTGAGCTCTTTGAGAGGTCTTCAAGTTTTAGATCTTTCTCGAAACAATTTGTCAGGAAAAATTCCAGAATATCTTGAGGGCTTTGAATTCTTACAAAACTTGAATCTATCTTACAATGATCTTGAGGATGTGGTACCAATAAAAGGTGTCTTTGCAAATGCATCTGCAGTTTCAGTCACTGGAAACAGTAAGCTCTGTGGAGGTATAACTAAATTACAGCTGCCTACATGTAACTTCAAAGGATCCAAAAAGAGGGTATTAATTCTTTCCGTAAAATTAATAATCCTCATAGCATCGGGGCTTCTTGGATTAACATTACTGTCGTGTATTCTCTTTCTTTACTGCCATAAAAAGAAGACAGAAAAACCTTCTTTAGGAAATTCAGGAAGCTTGTTTTTGAAAGTATCCTACCAAAGTCTACATAAAGCTATCAATGGTTTAGCAACTCCAATTTGATAGGGGTGGGTAGTTTTGGCTCAGTGTATGAAGGATTTCTTGATCAGGAAGGGAAAAAGGTTGCTGTGAAGGTACTTAATCTTTTGAGACCAGGAGCTTCCAAAAGTTTCATTGCTGAGTGGGAGGCGTTGAAGAACATCAGACATCGGAATCTTGTCAAGGTAATCACTGCATGTTCAAGTATTGATCACCAAAATAATGACTTCAAGGCTCTGGTTTATGAGTTCATGGTCAACGGGAGCCTAGATACTCTGTTGCATCCAATTGAAGGTGAACTTGAGGCATATGAGGAAGCAAAAAGTTTAAGTCTTGTTTAGAGATTGAATATTGCCATTGATGTTGCTTGTGCACTGGATTATCTCCACTATCGTTCCAAACTACAACAATCCACTTGATTAATGATGTCCACGTGCATTTGAAATCACTCGAAAGTTTCAATCGATCAAATTCTTGTCAATACATTGATGCCTTCTTTCAAAGTTTCAAGCTTCATGCCTTCAAAGATCATTTGCATTTTGGTGTACAACTTCATGCTTGCTCTCTGTCTTGAATTTCATGATCAATTACAAAATAGAATTGAATTTAATTTTGACATCGAAAATTGTCAATTACAAATTTATACGTCACAATGATCACTTTTAAAAAAGTGAGTTTTGAACTTGAAAAATGTCACTTTTAAGAAAATGAGTTTTAGACTTGAAAACTGGTCACTTTTAAGAAAATGAGTTTTGGACTTAGAAAATGATCACTTTTAAGAAAGTGAGTTTCAAAATTTAAAATGGTCACTTTTATGAAAATTGTGAATTTTGACGATTTTTACAAAAAGTATGAAAGTGGAATTTAGAATGATGATTTTTGGGGAAATCATGGAAAGAGAGTTTATAATGGTAAGTTTTAGAAAAACCATGAAAAGAGAGTCTAGAAATGATTTTAATGAAAATCATGAATAGAGAATTTTAAGAAGACAAGTTTTAGTAAAATCGTGAAAATTGAGTTTATAATGATGATTTTACAAAAATCATGAATCTAAAGTTTCGAATGATAATTTTTAAGAAAATCGTGAGAAGAGAGGTATGTAAAAATCATGAAAAGAGAATTTAAGATGATGATTTTTAGGAAAATCATGAAAATTGTCTTTATAGTGATGATTTTCACGATTTTTAGTCCTAGAGGAGAAAAGCGTAATCAGAGAAATGTTAAAGTGAAAAAGGTCTCACTGTCACTAGTCGTCAACTTGAAGACTTTTTTTTTTTTTTTTTTTTGGATAAGAAGGATCAATGTATCTCCAAATGAAACCCGAACTGCTTCCCATGATATTCATAATCATAGCGGAGATCAAATCTAGGATCGTGTGAGCTTTATTAAGAAAGCCGGCATTATTCTCTAATTATTGTTTAATTTATATTATTTAATATTTTCAATTTATTTTCTAAGAAAAAAAAAATTTGTGCAACACAGTATGCAATATTATAGGTATTTTACTCATTTAAAATAATAATATAACAAAAATAAATTATAAAATATGTTTTTAAAAACATGTCGAAAGAAAAGAGTTGAACACATATCTCATACTCATAAATGTTTTACCTATTTTTGAAAACGGCTTGTAACATAAGACAAAATATTTGAATATGTATTTATTTGGCCATAAAGCTCAAAGAAGCGAGTGAAGTAAAATGCAGCACCATTAAAATCAGTTTTCCAACAGGATACAAGGGTACATTTTCATGCAAATCTATACAAATCTCATTGATATGACTTGCGATACTTACTTTAAGTAAATAGATAACATGGTGGGCTCAAATGTAAGGTTAGGCAATTTTAGGGAAAATAATAAGAGTACTTGCTAGATGAAGACATAACTGCACGATAGTGGAAATCAAACCAGTTCTATTGGAATCAGAGGATCCATTGGTTATAAATCTTAGGGCCGGCCACCCCTCTCTCCCACCCTCCATTTTTCATTTCTTCTTTTCTCTCTTCATTTTAGAACTTTAGGAGTTGGATTCAAGGCTTGCTCTAAGAGGAGAAGTTGCTCTACTCTTCTTCCTTTTCAATTTGATCGGTTCAAAGTCAAGTTTGGTGAAGTTTGACGATTGATGATTCTAGGGTTTGAGTTCTAAAGCTTGGAATTGAGGTTAGGGTGTTCATTCCTTCTCCTCTTTGATTCTATAGGTCACTTAGCTGAGATGTTGGAGTGTTGGCATGTTTTTTTTTTTTGTTGTATAAATGAGACCTTGTCTTTGAATTTTAAGTTTCTCAGATCTTAAATTATGTCCAAACATGAATGTTATGCCCCTTACTTCTTTATGAAACATATGTGTATTATGTGTTCAATTGGAGGATTATGTATATGAGATATGTGAAATTGATTGTTCAAGTGTGTAGTGATACTTGAATGTGATTGAACAAGATGTGGGTATAGCTGGAAAGCATGCTAGGTTTGTTTAGAACCTATTTCATGTCTATGTGAGTAGTAAGTTCATTTTGTATCCCATGTGTATGATAAATTGCATGAAAGAGAAATTTTGATGAAATTGTATGATTTTGAAGTATCATGAGGTTGGATAAGATTACAATGTTGCATACATGGTTTTAACTTGGAAATATACTGGTTAATATCTTGTACGACTTTCGTGCAAATTTAGTAGAATTTTAGTTGTGGTTGTATGTGATGAAATTTTGAGTCTACGTGATGATTGATGATTTTTGGAAAATTTTGTAAGAAGCAAGAAAGGCCCGGAGCCCTGGGGTGAAAGACCCATAACTTGTCCAAGTGGATGTCACTACCAGCTAGTTACCAACCCATAAAGCGTAAGAAGCGTATTTGGATTTCAAGGCATTTATTGTGGTTTTCATAATCGATAACTCCCTAATCAGTTGATTTTGCGTATCATGTGGTAATTAAGTTTCAGTTGTGTTTTGAGCTCAATTGACTTATTTGAATTGCGGTTGTGTTCATTATATTGAATTCGTGAATGTGTACGACATGTATAAGATTAATGGATGAGTTACGATGAATTGCATATGTCATAGGAAAATGACATTGTTATCTTGAGCATTGGAAGCATGTTATGTAGATGAGTAAATACAAAATGTTGCATTCATGCATGACAGCCTGAGTTATCGTAGGGTTAATCTAAGCATCTCTATTGGACAAGTTGTCGCTCACCCCCTTCCCCCAAACATTTTTACAGATAAGACACTGGCTATAAAGGATGCTTAGAATTGCAATGTTAGAAGCACTGGATACTCTTTTGAGTTTTGTATAAGTTTATCTATGTATGCATGTTTGGGGCATCCCTGGAGAAGTTAAATTAATTAGGTGGAAGAATAGACGTTAGTATTATGACTAATATGTATTTCATATTATGAATGTTGTTCCCCATTAATCTCTCTCCTTTTGACTCTAAAGACATGTATATTTCTATTTCAGACATGTATTAGATTATGAATGTATGAGAATTCTCTTTATGTCCTTTATGTGAGAATGAATGGTTATATAATGTGGAAATGGCGAGTGTTAGTTTATAATTGAGTTGGAATGTTTATGGCATCAGGGAGGTTCGATTTGAAAAGTATCAAGATATAGGTACTTTCGGTCACCAGATAGACCCTATCAGCCGGGCGACTGATTTTGAAATAGAAACCTGAGAGTTGAGAAAATTTGAAAAAGTTGAAACATAGTTTCAATCAGCCGGAGAGGACCTTCAATCGGCCGAAACAATGTTTTCAACCAGCCGATGAAATTGTCAACCGACCGAAGCTGCTCCAAAATACAAATAGTTGTTTTATGAATGGGGAATAGGACAGGCAATTTATGGACACATACATTCATATTGTACAAAGAGTTAAGTGTTTGCCTTGAGGGGTTCATGAGTGGGAATCGGTTTGACTTTCACAGTTCACCCCCATCTTCCTTCGTTCTCAACCGGGTGTCAAAAATTGGGGCATGACATTCCTCACCAACGAATAGTTATGGAAGAAACCAAACGGACCAAAGTCTTGATCCATAAGAAATCTTTGAAATGATCTTTGAACAATTGATCAAGAAGAGAGAGTCGTCCTAAATCACTCTATGTATATAGATGTGTGCTCTCACAAATATAAATAGAAAATTAATGAAGAATTCTCTATCGAAAACTAATTCAAATTTTTCTCTCTCTAAAACTAGGATTTTCTGAAATCCTTTTGAAAGCGTAATTAGAGAGAAAACATATGAGAGTTTATATCGATGATGAAGTCCATTTTTACTTGAAAAATAAGTACAAAATCAATTAGGAACATTTCCCAATGATTTAGGAAAGTTTGGTAACTAATCCAATTCAAAACAGAACTTAACTTGGTAAAAAATTAAACTTCTTGTATAAGGCAATTGATTGTGAGAGCGATGCAACCGGTTCAGTCTTCCCATTTTAAAAGGCAACCAGTTGTGGATATACTGCAACTAGTTCAATTTGTCACAATTGAAATAATAGAAAAACATAACTATTTTGGACCGGTTATGGGGTTAAGGCAACTGGTTCCTTCTGTGTAAAATGTGATTTTTTTATTCGAAACCCTAATTTTTAAAACAAGGACTTCACCAAACGAAAAACTAAGTGTTGTCACATCTTACCTAGACTATGTGACTCTCATGCATACTCAATCAACGATGTCCACGAACATTAGAATCCACTCAAATGCTTTAGATTATCAAGTTCCTTCAGCATCACGATTGATTCACATGGTATTCAACTTCATGAGAGATTACAAAGAACGTAACTGAAAAATTACAACTCGATCACTCAAGTATTGACACCAAAATTTATCAATTACAATGATATACGTCACATAGACAAATTCAAGTTCTTGGGTTTAACAAAGACAATTTGACCCTTAGATGATGACCCATTATAACATAGTCCAGTCTTATCTCCAACAGGCTTACCGACACTAATCATACTATCAAGCTTAACCTGCCCAAATGTAAATGCAATCAATTTTCAGTAACTTGATCAATAAGAAATCTGAAGCAGACTTTGAACGATTGATCAAGTGGAAAGAGAGACACAACCTAAATCACTCACTATATATGTATATGTTCTCTCAAAAATATAAACAGAAAATCAATGGAGAAGTTTTTGCTCTAAAAATAACTCTATGCTTTCTCTCTATATAAAATAATCTTTATGATGTATATTGAAAGCTTAATGAGAGAGAAAGCATATGATATTTATATAAATATTACAAACCCTAATTTCCTTAAAAAAACAAGTTAAAAATCAAATGGAAACAAGTCCTAACGTTTGAGGAAAGTTCAGAGTCAAAACCTGGTCAAAATAGGAAGTTAGCAAAGCCAAAGAGCCAACCGAGCAAGCATGGACTGGTCCAAGGCTCTGCCTTGCAAGACTTGAAGTACCGAGACTTCATGGACCGGTCTAACTCATCCTTGGACTGGTCTAACCTTGAACATGTTGTAAATTTTGTTGAGATTTGTTCGAAAACACTAATTTCAAGGTCAGGAACTATCTATCCAAAATCTATGTGTTCTCACCATTTTACCTGGACTACGTGACTCTCATACTTGATCAATGATGTTCACATGTATTTGAAATCAGTCGAAAGTTTCAATGGATCAAATTCTTGTTCAATACATTGATGTCTTCTTTCGAAGTTTCAAGCTTCATGCCTTCGAAGATCATTTGCATTTTGGTGTAGAACTTCATACTTGCTCTCTGTCTTCAATTTCATGATCAATTACAAGAATAGAATTGAAAGATTATAACTTAATCAAGTTTAATTTTGACATCGAAAATTGTCAATTACAAATTTATACGTCACAATGATCACTTTTAAAAAAGTGAGTTTTAGACTTGAAAATTGGTCACTTTTAAGAAAATGAGTTTTGGACTTAGAAAATGATCACTTTTAAGAAAGTGAGTTTCAAAATTTAAAATGGTCACTTTTATGAAAATTGTGAATTTTGACGAGTTTTACAGAAAGTATGAAAGTGTAATTTAGAATGATGATATTTAGGGAAATCATGGAAAGAGAGTTTATAATGATAAGTTTTAGAAAAACCATGAAAAGAGAGTTTAGAAATGATTTTAAGGAAAATCATGAATAGAGAATTTTAAGATGACAACTTTTAGTAAAATCGTGAAAATTGAGTTTATAATGATGATTTTACAAAAATCATGAATCTGAAGTTCCGAATGATAATTTTTAGGAAAATCATGAAAAGGGAGGTACATAAAAATCATGAAAAGAGAATTTAAGATGATGATTTTTAAGAAAATCATGAAAATTGTCTTTATAGTGATGATTTTCACGATTTTTAGTCCTAGAGGAGAAAAGCATAATCAAAGAAATGTTACAATCGTCAACTTCAGGTCTCACTGTCACTAGTCGTCAACTTCAGGACTTGTTTTTTTTTTTTTTGGGATAAGAAGGATCAATGTATCTCCAAATGAAACCCAAACTGCTTCCCATGATATTCATAATCACAGCGGAGTTCAAATTTAAAATTGCAATATACATTACGATTCCTAAGCTGAATTGTAGTAGCTTATGCTTGCATCTAGGATCGTGTGAGCTTTATTAAGAAAGCCGGCATTATTCTCTAATTATTGTTTAATTTATATTATTTAATATTTTCAATTTATTTTCTAAGAATTTTTTTTTTGTGTAACACAGTATGCAATATTATAGGTATTTTACTCATTTAAAATAATTATATAACAAAACTGAATTATGAAATATATTTTTAAAAACATGTCAAAAGAAAAGAGTTGAACACATATCTCATACTCATAAATGTTTTACCTATTTTTGAAAACGGCTTGTAACATAAGACAAAATATTTGAATATGTATTTATTTGGCCATAAAGCTCAAAGAAGCGAGTGAAGTAAAATGCAGCACCATTAAAATCAGTTTTCCAACAGGATAAAAGGGTACATTTTCATGCAAATCTATACAAATCCAATTGACATGACTTGCGATATTTACTTTAAGTAAATAGATAACATGGTGGGCTCAAATGTAAGGTTAGGCAATTTTAGGGAAAATAATAAGAGTACTTGCTTTCTATGAAAAGTATAAGATGAAGGAAAACAATGCTAAGGCTTTTGGAAAGTGGGAAACTTTAACAAAAGAAAATTGAATGTGGATAAAAATTAATCACTACGGTTGGAACCTTGGAGGCAGCTGGCAAAATGAAAGAAGTGGAGTATTCTAATTGAGATTTATCGGATGAGAAATTATTAGATGGTCCAAGACAATCATGAATTGTCACATAAGTAAAAAAATTTTAAAAAAGCGAACACATTTATTTGTCATATAATAACTTCTCGATTCAAAGCCAGGAACCCTTCTTGGACTCCATTCAACAAAAGCAATGTGAACGAGATAAGTTTTTAGTCCTTCCAACAAATGTAGTTTAAATATGAATATGAATGGCTTGCGATTCAACTAGTGATTGACTTCGCCAATAGTCCAGTAATCATATAATAACTTCCCGATTCAAAGCTAGGAACCTTCCATTCAACAAAAGTAGTGTGAGCAAGACAAATCTTTTGAAAAAATGGAGAAAAGTGCCAAGACTTTCTTTGTTTGAGTCCTTCCAACAAAAGTAGTTTAACATTCCTGCCAATAGCTAGGAACCTTCTTTGCGCTCCATTCAACAAAGGCAGTGTGAACAAGACTAAGTCTTTTGGAAAATGGAGAACTCTAGACATGACTTGTGATTTGCGTGGGAGGTGCAAGTGTCAAGACTTTCTTTTGTTGAGTCCTTCCAATAAAAGTAGTTTAAATATGAATTGAATGTGGTTCATTTTACATAAGCTCCAATAGTTGAAGAAAAACTAAGAACTATCAGGAGGGCTAGGTCTAAGCGATCATAATTCGGTGTTCTCTTTTTCTCTAATAGTTTCAAGAGCTAGTAATTAAACTGTGCTCAAATTTTTGGAACTTAAATCCAGTCAACAGGTACAATTGATATATAGTTATTAGTTGATTTAGGTTTTGAGAGGACTTAATAACTTCTTTTGTTTTGCAGGAAGTGGAGCACCAACATCCATATTATAGAGGCAGATCGAGAAGCTACACTTAAGTTTTCCAAAAAATTGTGGCTTTCAAGCAATGGGCATTTCAAGGTCACTTTTCAACATTTGCATCTATGTTGTGGTTGCATGCTGCTTGAGCATGACACATGCAAACTTTCCTAGTGCCGAAGCCACTTCCAGGGTGGGAGGGAAAGGGAATGAGACAGATCGACTTGCATTGCTCGCATTCAAGGCCAAAATAGCAAATGATCCACTCCAAGTTATGAGGTCGTGGAACGGATCAACTCACTTCTGCCAGTGGCATGGTGTTACTTGTGGTCGTCGCCACAAAAGGGTCACCAGGTTGGTGCTACGATCCCAAAAATTGGCAGGGTCCATATCGCCCTACATTGGGAATCTAAGCTTCCTAAGAGAATTAAATTTTCAGAACAATAGTTTTGAACAAGAAATTCCCCATCAACTTGGCCGATTACGGAGACTGCAAGTTTTAGCCCTTAGCAATAACTCAATAACTGGTAACATTCCTGCCAATTTATCTACTTACTCTAACCTCGTTGACTTATATTTGAGAAATAACAATCTGGTAGGGCCAATTCCTGTAGAGCTGGGCTCCTTGTCAAAGCTCCGGGTAATTTCTCTTGCCCATAATGACCTAACAGGAAATTTACCTAGTTCATTCATAAACTTATCATCTCTTGAGGTACTTCATGCATTCGGAAATAATATTGGCGGGAGTGTCCCTGATGCACTTGGCCAACTTAAAAACCTAAGAGTGATTTCACTAGGAATCAATAGGTTGTCTGGTACCATCCCTCCTTCAATCTTCAATCTCTCTTCTCTTACACATTTCGATGTGGGGTTAAATAACCAAATAATAGGCAGCCTTCCCTCGGACATAGGCATCACTCTTCCTAATATTCATTACTTTGGCATCGCCAGTAACAAATTTACTGGATCTATTCCTATCTCAATATCCAATGCATCGAATTTGGAAGTGTTTGTAGTCCATGAAAATGATCTTGCTGGAAAGGTGCCAACAATGGAGAGACTGCATAAGCTCCATTTTTTAACTTTAGCAGTCAATCATCTTGGAAGTGGGGGAATTGAAGACTTCAACCTTTTGTCCTCTTTAACCAATGCCACCAGTTTAAGGGTGTTGGGAATGGACCATAATAATTTTGGAGGAATGCTTCCCCAATCCATTGGCAACTTCTCAACTAAGCTTGAATTATTCGCTGTAGCTGACAATCATATATTTGGAAGCATCCCAGCTACGATTGGGAATCTCATCAACTTGAATTGGCTAAATATGTGGGGCAACAAGTTCACAGGTAACATTCCCACTGAGATTGGAATGCTTCGAAAGCTACACAGATTGAACTTGCGCGATAACCAATTTTCTGGATGCATTCCCTCATCCCTCGGAAATTTAAGTATGTTAAACAACTTGAATTTGCAACGCAATAATTTTAATGGAAGCATCCCTTCAAGTCTTGGGAAATGTCAAAATTTATTAAGACTTAGCCTTTCTAATAACAATCTCAATGGTACCATACCCACACAAGTTATCAGTCTCTCCTCAACAATCTATCTTGATTTCTCTCAAAACCATTTCACTGGTTCACTTCCCATGGAAGTTGGAAATTTAAAAAATGTAGGTTTACTAAATGTTGCTGAGAATATGCTGTCCAATGAAATTCCCAGTACAATTGGTAGTTGTGTGAAATTAGAGAAATTATACATGGCGGGTAACTTTTTCCAAGGAAGCATTCCATCATCTTTGAGCTCTCTGAGAGGTCTTCAAGTTTTAGATCTTTCTCGAAACAATTTGACAGGAAAAATTCCAGAATATCTTGAGGGCTTTGTATTCTTACAAAATTTGAATCTATCTTACAATGATCTTGAGGATGTGGTACCAATAAAAGGTGTCTTTGCAAATGCATCTGTAGTTTCAGTCACCGGAAACAGTAAGCTCTGTGGAGGTATAACTGAATTACAGCTGCCTACATGTAACTTCAAAGGATCCAAAAAGAGGGGATTAATTCTTTCCGTAAAATTAATAATCCTCATAGCATCGGGGCTTCTTGGATTAACCTTACTGTCGTGTATTCTCTTTCTTTACTGCCGTAAAAAGAAGAGAGAAAAACCTTCTTCAGGAAATTCAGGAAGCTTGTTTTTGAAAGTATCCTACCAAAGTCTACATAAAGCCACCAATGGTTTTATCAACTCCAATTTGATAGGGGTGGGTAGTTTTGGCTCAGTATATGAAGGATTTCTTGAACAGGAAGGGAAAAAGGTTGCTGTGAAGGTACTTAATCTTTTGCGACCAGGAGCTTCCAAAAGTTTCATTGCTGAGTGTGAGGCTTTGAAGAACATCAGGCATCGGAATCTTGTCAAGGTAATCACTGCATGTTCAAGTGTTGATCATCAAAATAATGACTTCAAGGCACTGGTTTATGAGTTCATGGTCAACGGGAGCCTAGATACTCTATTGCATCCAATTCAAGGTGAACTTGAGGCATATGAGGAAGCAAAAAGTTTAAGTCTTGTTCAAAGATTGAATATTTCCATTGATGTTGCTTGTGCACTGGAGTATCTCCACCATCGTTGTCAGACTACAATAATCCACTGTGATTTGAAGCCAAGCAATGTTTTGCTGGATGACGACATGACTGCACATGTGGGTGACTTTGGAATATCAAGATTTCTTCTTGATGTTTATGATAATGATAGTGGAAATCAAACCAGTTCTATTGGAATCAGAGGATCTGTTGGTTATATGCCACCAGGTATTGACACTACCACTTTATTTATTTTTTTCTTTGTTAACATTTCTTTTCCTAAATCTTAAGGAGTTTTGGTGATATATATATATATATATTTATATATATTATTACACAGCCAAATAAGTTCAAGTTAGATGGAACAAACAAGTTACCTAGAAATACCTTCTGGAGTTCTTATTGCCCACTTTTGTTACATGTATATCACTTGCTTTCCTCATGTGCTCTGGCAGAGAACTAGAAGGAACTTTGATAATCATTGTTTTGAAAATCAAAATTACCCTTTTTGAGCCATTCGAAAATTTTGTCAAGTTTTGGCCCAGAATTGCAACTAACATACATTTTGTTCACAAGTATTTAGTCACTTGAAATCAGTTATTTGATGAGTATGACAGATAATAAATTAGTTATTCTGTTCTGCTCTTCAAGTTTTTTCATTCATGTTCTTGAAAAATTATATATTTTTAGAAAGTTTAATAAATAATAATTTAGAGTAAAGACTGAGGCAGTGTTCGGCTTCATGGAATTTGAGCCTAGAAATTAGAATTGGATTTAGAGAAAATTTTCTCTAACCATGAACAAAATTTTCTCCAATTCCACTAATTCCAATTCCAATTCCAGGGCACCAATTCTATGCAGCCGAACACAACTTGATCGAACTTTGAAAAAGTAGTAATTTTTAAGCTAGGAGTAAAGTTTTATGTAGTTGTGGCATCTGACTTAATCCTTGTACTAAAAGATTGGGAAAGAAAAAAGAAATGTGTTTGTGTAAAAGATTTATGCAAGAGAATTGCTAAAATCTAAGGCTAGCATAGGACTTTAAATATGCAATTCATTCCTAGGTCTAAACAATGTATAATGAATCCACATTTCACATATAATTAAAATGTTTGAATTTTTTTGCACTGAGTTGTAGAGTATGGTATGGGAAGTGAGGTGTCAACATCCGGTGATGTGTACAGCTATGGCATTCTCTTGCTGGAGATGTTTACAGGAAAAAGGCCGACTGATGAGATGTTCAGTGATGGTTCGAACCTTCATAACTATGTCAAGACAGCTTTGCCGGACAGGGTAGTCAGAGTTGTAGATTTAGTACTTCTTCAGCAAGGAGAAGAGAGGGAGACAAGCACAAGCACAAGCACGAGCACCAACAACATTCTCAATCAAAGCATCGCTAGCAGTTATAAGATTCAGGAGTGCTTGACTTCGATATTTAGAATTGGAATTGCTTGTTCAGAAGAGTCACCGACTAAACGATTGGATATTACGGATGTTGTAGCTAAGTTGCATGTCACCAGGAACAATTTTCTGGGAACACATGTTGGAAGAACTAATTAACTGCATGACTAGGTAACTTTAAAATGCTCAGCTTGTTAATTTGCATCTTTCACTTTCTTATATCACATTCGAATGTCTAATCTGATAGCTAGCTATGTTTCCTCTTATCCCAGATGCTTGAGGCCTGTTAAGCTTCAACTTGACGAAGTTGGTTGATTCATCAATAGTGCAAAGTCAAATATTCCTTTTGCTGCTTGTTACACATACTGTTCTGTATTTTCTCTATCTTTTTCTTTTTTTTTCATGTTTTATTTTATCTCTGTTCTCCAGTGTGCAACTTTTCTCATTAAATGTCTTCAATAAAGAGGCATGCAAGTAATTTGAAAGCACAGGCATATTTTGTCACTTTTTGTATTTTGTCACTTTTTGAAAGCACAGTGGGTTTAGTGCAATTTGGCCTAAAATTTATAATGTAACACATAAATTTGAATATGAGACAAACAAAAAAATCAATCAATGACAAACCAAAAATGAAACACAAGATATACGTGATTCGGTCAAACAAAACCTACGTTCAAAGATGAGAAGAGATTCATTTAAAATTTTGTAGAGATATTACAACTGTAGAATATAAATACAGGACCATGTACAAAAATTAGCTCTTACCCCAGAGCTCTTCACATGTACCACTACACGAAACCCTCTCTCACCATCAATGTTCTCTCCACACTCTACCATCTCGTAAACTCTCAATACCCATTAACTCCACTTCACTCCCTCGTAAGGTTACATCTCTCTCAACTCATAAATTTCAACTCATACCCTAGGTATCTATTTATAAAGTCCAAAACTCAATTATTTGTTGGACAATAATTACAATTGCTTGGAGCCCAATACTTGCCTAATAAGAATTTATCAAAAACAACTTAAAATAGAAACTTAATTACAATAAAATTTGAGACGCAAAAATACCTAACAGAATTGTCTATTTTGACAGGAGTGTAGAGTACACGGGTTAAAAAATGTGAAATGTGTAAATTTTACACGGTCCACAATACCTATTTATATTTTCTTGGTATATTTGGTGGGGATATTCTAGTTTTTTTTAAAATGGGTTTAATTTGCTGTTGGGACAATTTTCTGTGGATTAAAGCTATTATGGTTTCAACTTTGGGAAGCCCATCCCAAGAGAATATAAATCAGTTCCTCATGTTGAGTTAAACTGGTAGCTCAAGAAGTTCTCTATTTGTTTTTTTTTTTTTTTGTATTTCTTTATTCTCTGTTTTAGCATGAACCTGATTTCACATTAATCCAAATATTAGACAAACAAGAAAGTACCAGCCACTTCAAAAATGTCAAAAGTGTTTTGATCTAAAGAGATGACTTATACGAAGGTGGGTTTTGATTTAAACGAGAATCACCTTTACCAAGGTTTTTTTGATCTAAACAAAATGAATTTTACAAAGGTCAATGTTTCGATCTAAAGAAAATGACCTTTACGAATGTTTGTTTTAATATAAAGAAAATGACATTTACGAAGGTTGATGTTTCGCTACGTTTATGAATGTATGTTTTAAGCTTTCGCAATGGCAACTTCTAAGGAATTTGAATTTTGATTTAAAGAAAGTGACTTGTAAGGAAGTGCATGTTTTAACTTGAGGAGAGTGACTTCGATGGAAGTGCATGAATTTGAGATGAAAATGACCACTTTTAAGAAAGTGAGTTTCACAATTGAAAATGGTCACTTTTAAGAAAATTGTGAATTTTGAAATGAAAATGACGAAAATCTAGAAAGTGAAGTTTAAAATGATGATTTTTAGGAAAATCATGAAAATAAAGTTTATAATGATGATTTTTAGGAAAATCATGAAAATAAAGTTTATAATGATGATTTTTAGGAAAACCATGAAAAGGTAGATTAGAATGATAATTTTAAAGAAAATCATGAACTTGGATTTTAGAATGATGGTTTTTAGGAAAATCACGAAAAGAGAGTTTACAAAAATGATGATTTTTACGAAAATCATCCAAAGAGAATTTAAGATGACAATCTTTAAGAAAATCATGCAAAGGGTGTTTAAGATTATTTTTACGAAAATCATGAAAAGAGAGTTTTAAATAATGATTTTTATGAAAACCATAAAAAGAGAGTTTAGAATGATGATTTTTAGGAAGACTATGGAAAGAGTGTTTTAGATGATGATTACGAAAATCGTGAAAAGAAAGTTTTAGAAATGATGATTTTTACGGATATCATGAAATGAGAGTTTTCTAAAGTGATTTGTTGATGTTAAAAGTGTGAGAGAAAGATGAGAGAAATCTCTTGATTGAATTGAATGTCTATGACATGAAAGGAAGGTGGGTGAGTGGTGCAACAAACCTAGTCCTAGTATGTCTAGATTTATATACATGTGTATAATGTGAATAGTGTACACTAAGAGCTCCTCTCAAACTCAAGGTAAATTATATAAAATCAGCCTAAGTTTGGATATATCCGAATGTCCCTGAATCTATCTGACAGAATGTACAGTAGAAAGAGAGATCATAATTGAAGTTTGATCACCAAGAGCCTGATCGATTGTTATGCCCGTTGTGACGAGAATGTTTAAAAAAATTTGGTTGCAAATGTTGGTGTGGCAGTGATTATGACGTGGTGACAAGCCAGATGTTGAGTGGCAGAGACATGGCATGATAATGACGTGTCGAGTGACTGGGCAGAAAACATCAGAATCTGGATGATGAGGCACTGGTTGACGAGGCTAATGACATGTCTAAAAGTTTGTGTCTGCTGACAGAGTGCCCACGTCAGACTATGTTGCTGACGTGGCCAAATGGAGGGCTTTTGGCTTGTCTTAGCGCGTGAGAGCACATGGAAACGCGCAACAACTCTGGTGGTGTGTGGCAACGCGTGGGAGCATGGGAAAATGTCAGAAACTTCTGGTGGCGCATGAAGGATCTTTTCATAGTGGTTCCGGCGGTGTTTTGACAATCTCCTTGAGTTCTTTCGAATGATCTATTCTAAAACTCAAAAGGACACTCGTAAGACCTGATTTTGAGATGGGACAATGGTTGAACGACCGGAACAAAAATAAAATGAAGGACAAATTTAGAAAGGTAGTTCTGATAACATGTTAAAGTGAGAGAGAAAGATGAGAGAAATCTCGATTTTGAATTGAATGTCTATGACTTGCCACAAAAAAAAAAAAAAAAAGAATTGAATGTCTATAATCAGTAAATAAGGGTCTTTATATTGGCAAATTGTGAAGCTATACAAGGAAGGTGGTAGGTGAGGCTATACAAGAAGGGTGGTAAGTGAAATGAACCTAATCCTATTGTGTCTAGGTTTATATACATGTGTATAATGTGAATAATGTACACTGACAGTTGAATATCAACTTCTATTTAATTTAATGGAAATTTACTTGTCTTAAACTGGTTAGGTGGGAAATATCATTAGTTATTCGATGCATGGGCTTCTTCTTGCCTATCGTATTAAGGGCTCAACCACGCCCGTTGACATCACTCATGAGGCAGGCAAAGTTAAATCAGGAAAATAAATTTTTGGCAATGGATTATTGATAAAAAGCGACTTAAGGAAATATGTTTGCAAAAATTTCATGAAGAGGAGAAAAGCATGATCAGAGAAATCAACAATAAAAAGGGTCTCACTGTCTCTAATCGTCAACTTCCAGACTACTTTTTTCTGGATCAGAAGGATCAATGTATCTCCAAATGAAACCCAAACTGCTTCCCATGATATTCATAATCACAGCGGACATTGCAGGAGGTAATGCAACCATTGGCGAAGTGAAATGAGAGGTTGCTAAAACCACACCTAAAGAAGAATTTTGCATACCAACCTGCAAGGAAGTGATAAACAATGATAGACTAGTGTTACCATGATCTATGCCATTACACAAATAAAACCAAAGACTGAAAAGACTCTTGAGCAAGGTTCAAATTGACAATTTTGAAACAACATTTTGATTTCATTCTGTCTGCTGCTTAATCAAGTCAAAACTCACGCAAAAGTTTAAATCATTTTTTCTGCAAAAGATATTGAAACACTAAATTTGTTTTACAATTTTTATCAGGGTTCAAACTGATTTGGCAACAATTTTAAGCTTGATTGAATCTAGAAGATCAATTAAGCATGCAACAGATCAGTACCTCAATTGATATTGCTCGTCGTTGCGGTTCTTTAAATCCAGAAATAGCTGCTGATATGTACCTGCAAATAAAGAGCCATTATTTACTACATCATATTATATCACACAAATCCCTTCTACCACAATTAATTAACATCTCATTAATTCTAGTAATCTATCTATGTAAACTTGTCTTGTCACAATCAAATCACATTTATGGAAGCACTATTTCTGGTAATCTGCCTACATCTAACTTTACCAATCAAGGAGAGAGAAAAACTGAGAGAACGAACAATGAAAGAAATGTTACTTTGATCCAAGATATTAACCTATCTTGCAGCCTAATTTTTTAAGAACAGCTGACATCATGTGCTGATCAATCATCCAACTTAAAGCATTTATAAATTCTGTTCCTATTAATTCCCACAAAAATTATTGTTAGCCCATAGTTGTCAAAAGTGCGCGCCTGAGGCGCAGGGCGTAGCGAGGCGCAGCCTTTGCGCCTAGGGTATGCCCAGGAGAGGCGCCTTCAAATAGGCGTGCGCCTGAAGCACTGAGGCGCGAGGCGCACCTGCAGAGCCTACTTCACTCACTCCGGAATCTGTTTTTCTGTGTCATTTGTTGTTACTTGCCATGAATATGCTTTTTATTTGCTCTCAATTGTAGTTGTTCTACATTGTTTCACTCACTCACTACAAAATGTAATTTTTTTTAAAAAAATTCAACTTGCGCCTCACTTCAGTCAGGCCCGCGCCTCGCCTCCGCCTCGCGCCTCAGGCTCCAAGAAGCCTTAGCGCCTTAGTGCGCCTTGAGCCTTTAACATTTATGTTGTTAGCTAGCTGTCTTGCTTTCTTATACATGATCCGCTTCAGTGACATACCCTTCACAGATCCACATAATGAGAAGTGGATTTTGTACTTGATGCGTGTATGAAGTTAGTATACTTCATCTGTGATGTATTTGCAATGTTACCAATTGATAAGCAGCCTATTCAGATCTAAATTTACCATTAAGGATCCTGTTTAAATATTTACAGGAAGCTTCTATATCTAGAGATGTCATAAGTTAATATATATATATATATATACATATATTTGTTTAACTAATATATTAAGTATCAACACACAACAACAACAATCAAGCCTTTTTTCAAGTACTTGGGGCCAATTATATGAATCCTATATTTCTCTTCCGCTCTATTAAGGGCAGAGCCTTAGTCAAACCCATGCTATCATATCCATCCTTACTAACTCTACCCACGTCAATTTTGGTCTTCCTCTTCCCCAAGTATTACATACATGTCTTTTATTGTGTTAATGTATTCCTTTAAGATTCCATTCTTTTTTTAAAACCCTCCATATTAGATCACTAGGTACCCTATCATAGGCTTTCTTCAAATCAATAAAAACTATATGGAGATCTCTCTCCTTCTCTCTATATCTTTTCATTAATCTCCCGAATAAGTAAATAGCCTCCATCATTGACCTTCCCGGCATGTATCCAAATTGTTTTTCCGACACATCAGTCTCTCGTCTGAGGTGCATCAAGTATCAACATAGTTATTAGTACTATAGCACACACTAATAGTACTGGAAAAGGCCTCTAAGCCCCTATCCTCATCAGAAATCACTAAGATCGTTTGTATTTATACATCACTCAGGGAAGTAGAAAGAGATGAGGGGAGAAAAGATCAATAAGTATAGAAATAGTAGGTAACATGAAACAGAGCATATAAGAGAGACACAAGGAAAGTATGATAATGTGGATTTGAGTGAGATGATCATCCAAAGCTTTCAAACACTCAATATTGTGTATTCAATATATATAGAATACACAAACCATTGGCTACCCAATGATGACACGATCTAAGAGCTTGAACCGCATATGATTTGCACCTACTACTGGAAAGGGGAAAAGATAAATAGAATTAGTGCGTTGTAAATTAAGGTTACGTATTTATGTTTATTATTGTTTTTGATAATGTTTAGTTTTAGGGTATTTCCGTATTATTCTATTTTTAGGGTTTGTTCATGATTTTGCCCATATAAAGGCTCATATGTAATCAAAATATTCAACTTCGAATTATTATGTGATATTCAGAATTCTGAGTCTTTTTCTCCCCATTATTATTGCTCTCCTAAACCCCCAATTTATCTAGCCTATCTCTTCAATCTGTCTTCTCATCCCTTTTTCTAGTCTCATCATCCCCTTCTTTCTTTCTAACTTTAGAATTATTGGCACCAGATTGTTCTGGTTTACATCAACTGCTATCAATACACTATTAGTACTACATCAGTTCAGTATTAGGGCATATTGGACCTATGCCATCAGTTTGTAATCAGAGCACAAGATCCAAATTCAAATCAAAAGGTCCACGCATCCACTGTTCGTTGTGATTTCATCAATCCCAAACAAACCCAACAATCAAGACCCATTGTCGAGAAACCCAAACCCCACTGCCTTTGTCCCTGTTCATCTTCAATAACCCCAATCACAACCCCCTTGGCATACCCCGTTATCACTGTAACTATTTTTAACAATTTTTTGAATTTAAATTAAATAATTAAACTTTAAATTCAAATTATGACTAAAATTAAAATTTACTCAATCCATTATATCAAGCAAACATGCAATAATCAACTAAAGCAGTAAATAATGAACACAAATATGTTTTTCCATAGAAAACCTAACCGACAAAAGTCACAGAACTTAGACCAGGCAAATCAAATCCACTATGAGAAAAGAATAGATTCCAACTAGGTTAAAGTTCCCCAAACCCAAGAACTCCTCTTGACATAGACCGAACCACCGAACTTCCACTCGAGTTTTCAAGCACACGATCCTCTCATCAACAGACTTCACACACCGTACGAATCTGCTTCTCCAACCAGCGATTCAATTTTAAGCCAACTAGGCGTCCAACCCAGTCTCTGACAAATTGATAGAGTTGTTGGTGTTGAACTTATCAGTATATCTCTGCAACGATGATGTCAATACACTAGGAACACACTCACCAATTCTAATGCAAGAATGATGAATGTAAAGAAATATAGATGCACTCTAGAACTCACAAATATTCTCTCTATATATGCTCCATGTATGCTCTATATCCATGCATGAAATCTACACTAGAGTAGTGTATATGGAAAATTAGAAGGACAGAGAGAATAGGTTTCCAGTGTTTTAATTGGAAAAGGAAACTGGAATCCCAAATAGATTGATCCATCGAGAAACTGGTCACTCAAAAAATACTGTGTGTATGCTCTAAATCTGTGATTGAAACCTGCCCTAGAGTAGTGTATATAGAGGAAAATTAGAAGCACAAAGAGAATAGGTTTCCAGTGTTTTAATTTGTTAAAGAAAACTGGAATCCCAAATAGATCGATCAATCGAGAAACCCGTCGCTCAATTGAACCACATCTAGAGAGTTTCAATCAATAGCTTGATAGAGCAAACCACTGTGCAGAGTTTATACTTGGAAATTTTCAATTTGAGAAGTTTTCAAAACAGTTACATGCATATCTAAAAGAATTTTAAGACAACAACCAAGTCTTTTCCCAATTAATTGGGGTCGGCTATCAAAAAGAATTTTAAGAATCAAATCAAATAATGAAATATTTAAAATCCTATAAATGTATTCATGAAACTTAGTTTTCGCGAGTGCATCCAATGTGTCAAATTACTTTTTTACCCTTGGTGTAGAATTTTACACTTTTACCCTTTTATGTAGCTTAAATTTCATCTTCAATCATGTTCAAGAGGTAACTAAGCATGACACTAACTTTTGGATTTCTAACTAATCTAGAAATAAGAAACAAAATTACAGACTCTAGTTTTCATCAACGGAATTTGCCAACCTAAGTCTTATTCAAGAAAAAAGGTCATTGGGCATGATATATAGTTCATTGTACTGTTAAAGAAACAGTCTGACCAAGTATAGGGTCTTACTGAAAATAAAAGGAAGGTAAAAATAATTTTCATGGTTTAGAAAACAATTTATGGGCACAAGGGTTTCGATGGAAGATAAAGTCTCATAAAATTTGAATAGTTGTACCACCAAGGCTTTAGCTCAAGTGATATATCCTCTTCCTCCTACATAAGAGGCTGAGGTTTCAAGTCCCCCCTTGGGGAAATAATGGGTGTGTGAATATCTTACCTATCCAAAAAAAATAAAAAAAATTGAACAGCTGCAGATTCTTATAGTCACTTCAGAATGCATGGGTAAGGAAATGCAGCTTATAGAAGTACTGCAACTTCGTTAATACTAACTAGATCAAAATGAAGTCCGAAAGCAAAACAAAGGACTAGCTTGGTACTGATAAACTACTGCACCTGAGACTCCAAACAAATACATCAAGATAATCTCTAGATTAGTGAAAAATTGGCTATTGAAGTTAACGGATCTGAGCTTCAATAGAAAATTGGCTATTGAAGTTTCATTCCAAGGTGATGCTAAAATTAAGGTATGAGACACATATTTTATTAAATTCTTGTTCAGCTATTGTCGGCATGGATTTCAAATAACCCTTTGTACCTTGTTATTTGAAATTCACACACATACTCCTCCCAAATCAATCCATATTTTTTGATAAAATTGAAATCTCAATTATTAAATTTTAATTTAAACTATACTTCTCAAATACTTGAACCTACTTTTGTTCATTTGAAACACTTCAACCCAAATGGAGTGTTAGTAAAAGAAAAAGATTACAGATTGAGTAGGTAATCAAGTGATCAACCTCATAGTCTGCTCAAAAAAATGAAAGAGAACTCTTGAAGCAGAAAGATGGCCTTATCAGATTAAAGTAACAAGAGAAAAAAAAAATGGAAGTCAAACCATACCCCACAAAGAATCCAGCAAAATGCAACAACAGCACAGAAAGTATTATAACACCCAGTTCACCAGATAGTATAGCTTGAGCACGATGGAGAGGGGACAATCCAGATGACAATGATGCATTAACCATAGAGGATTTCAGACGAACAACACTTTCTGAGAATACGCTGAGAACAGGTAAAAGAGAATCATATTAATATATATATATATATAGTATCCTAATGCACCATTTTTTATGAGAACAAATCAAAGTGTATATAATCAAAACCTGCATGCAAGCAGTGATGAAGCTAGAACAGCAAGGAGCGGTGCAAAAGGAGTAACAACTTTCACTGCTCCAGGAAATGTGCTCTGTGCATAAGAACCTAGCAGAATTGGAGCAACAACCACCTTGACAGGAAACAAAGAAGATCATGATTCCCCAGAAATAGAATATGTGAATATATAAAATAGTATAGAAAAAAGTTCCAGGTATAAATTTAAATTTACCTGCAAGGTGCTGATGGAAAGTTGAAGAGCATCGACAGGAACATATGTTCCTGCCAGAATCTTGGTCAAAATAGGAGTGAGGAGCACTGCTCCAAGGGTGGTGCAGACTGTCATTACAATAGATAATGGAACATCCCCTTTAGCAATTAAGGTCACCTGTAAGACTATTTCACAAATAGCAATGAATGGGAGTTTTGCGAACATTGATACCATGCATTTGGGTGTTCTAACATATTACTGAACTGTATTAAATTTCCATGTGACTTGGAACATAATATCATCTGTTTCTTGAAACTAAGTTTTATTACAGAATTATACAGAAACCTTTTTTTTTTTAAGCAGCCCAAATGCTCATCACATCCACAAGTTTGGCAAATATAAAAAGGACTTTATATCATGTGAAACTATTATAATTAAAGAATCAGTCAATATCAATGAATGATGATATTTTGTAAAAGAAAAGTCGCAAGGCCATAAGATTTCCGATAAGATAAAATGACAATAAGTTCTAAAGAACTGGAATATGCACAAGCCCCTTTTTAAATCACAGACATCCTAGTTAATTTTTCACCACAATTAAACCACCATTAAAATAGCAAGATAAAAGGTAAAACAAAAAGAAATCCTGGCAAGTCAACTTAGGCACGAAAATTGTCACACATGACCATCTATTATGCAATGAGTTCACTATTCCCCATTTTAGATAAAATAGAAATTATCAAAAGGATTTTCTACGCACAGCATGATTTAAGAAAATTAGGAGACCAAAAATTTGATGGCTGACATGGTCTCAGAAAGAACCCTACTCTGTTCCATCCATTGTTGGACAGGAAAATTTGTGGGCCATGAAGGATGTCTCATTTATCCATCCTTCCATTCTCTCCAACTTTCCCTTGTACCAAACAATGGAACCTATTCCATTCTTCCTCACTTTCCTCACACCCTCTTCCTTCCCTCCTACTAAACAAAACATTAGTAAAGAATAAACTCAGGGAGACTGAAGAATGTACAATTTGTTAACAACACTCTAATATGTCAAAGTAGGCACCGTTTAGTTAGACCTATGTGAGGTGAATAGGTCTTGTGAATATTTAATTGTGACTAACTTCTCAAATTTCTACCAGTCCCCATTTTAAACTCAGTTAATTAGTTAATCATGTGACTCAATTACAATCACACACATACATAGAGCAGTAAAAAATAAATAAAGAAGAGAACAATTTTTTTACATGGAAAACCTAGAAAGGGGAAAAACTACGAGACCTAGTATAGCCATGAACGATCCACTATGAGAAAAGTATTAAACACTAGGTTGAACAGATCTACCCTAAGAATTCTCTAGTTACCTTTGAACTAGACTCAAACCAAGAACTACAACATCGCCCCTTCCATTTTGAGGTGACGAAAGGATTGTACTATTCGAGCACTTTATTTCTTTTTCATGTTTTTCTCAGAGGTATGGAGAAAACAACACTAGAAGATCCTCCACAATCTTTGTTGCTACCAGTCAACAAGCTTGCTCTCCATGGTTGTTCAATCCATGATCTTCAAATTTTGCAAGTTGCTGCTTTATTTGATTGTGTTTGATGTGCTGCTTGCTTTAAGTCTCTCAATCACATATGTAGAAATGGTTTACTAGGAAGCACGGACATGCCTAAAAGGTCAAAGAACCCGTGTCGGACACCGACACGTGTCGGAAACCCCAAAAGATGTGTCTGAATTTTTTAATTTTCCGACAAGCTGTGGACATGGCATAGACACACCATGGACACATTTCCGACATGCATGTCACATTGTTAGGGAGTTATAGTTTTAAAAAGAAAGATAGTTTTTTTAAGTGAAATATGCTTTCTTTCTTTGACTATTTTTAATAAAATTGCGGTCATAACATATGATATTTAAATTTTTTGATTAAAAACAATTATTATTGTTGTGGAGTAGATTCAATTGTGTAATTCCTTAAATGATAAACTAATTATTTTTATAACTCATTAATTACAATGATTTGTGATTTTTTCATTGTTAGGTTGATGAAAAATAATATTACTCTTAAAATATATGACCATATATATAAAAAGATATATTTATTAGTTGTTGTATCCATGTCGTGTCCGTGTCTTACTTTTTTACAATCTTCCGTGTCGCCGTATCTATATCGTGTCGTGTCGCATCCGTGTCCCATATCCGTATCCGTATCCGTGCTTCTTAGACGGTTTATAATAAACCTTAGATTGAATCTCAAAGCTCTCACTAAAAAAATAATTCTCTCACCAGATGTAGAGAGATCAAAAGACTGAATAGTCTGAATGTCACCCCATATTTATAACCCATATAAAAGTCCTGTGTAAAATAAGAAGCTAAATCCTCCTCTCTCTTTTTTCATTTTTCTTTTTTCTTTTTTTGACAAGTAGGAAGTTAAATCCTCTTTAAATTATGTTTAAAGAGATTTTCCAAAAAAGTGTATCTTTGACCCATTTTCTCATTGAGCGAAGGGTACGAAATAAATCAGATTGATTTTTCGATCAAAAGTACTATGTGAAATCTTCGGTATTTCCTACGAATATATTCACTGTTTTTTTTTTTTTTTTGTGATTCGTGGTTAGTCCTTGAATCTAGAAAGAATACAGAAATAGAATAAGAATCTACTTTGAATGTAGATCCACTAGTTAGGAAAGGATTAATCTACAAAGAAGTAAAAGACAGAGAGACCAACCACAGAGACCAACCACAGGATGAAGTAATTAGAAATTATTTTAAAAATTTTAAATATAAGATGAGAAATGGCTTGTAATAGAATCAATGGAAAAAGATAATTCATATGGGCGACCCCCATTCATTTGGAATTAAGGCAAGGATGATGATGACAATGATCTACTTGTATATGTAGGTAAATATATATATAGATATATACACATATTTTGATGACTCTTCTATATGTATAAACATAATTTGATGACTTCTTCAATAAAACCTTACTATTTCTTTACTTCAATATGATCAACTTTAAATAAATTTAATATAAATCTTTAATTTGTATTTTTACAAATATACTTTTTTCCAAGCTAAATTAAAATCTCATCCAACATTAAAGATACATTAATAACATGTTAGCACATATCCAAGAAGTGTCAGACCTTATTTCTGAAATTAAAAAAAAAATGAACTATATATACATCCAAGTTGTGTCAGACACGTGTCCAAAGCATCGGTGTCGAACACATGCCTTACAAGGAAACTACTCCTTGTAGAAATGTCCTCTCCAAGGTGACATAAACACTTTAGTCTTAATTTTCATGTGTTTACTCAAAATTGACTCACTCAAAAAACTAATGTCCAATATATCACGTTCTTGATCTTTGATTATTTGGACACTAGACTTTTCTAATAGTTTATCAGTATGCAGGCTGAATGCCCTCTTACAAGCCTATAACCTGACAGAAGAAGAAAACCTAGACAGAAAGGAGCAGTGATAATAATTATGGAATTGTGACAGTGTTCATCACCAAGTGAATTAAGGTCAAACTTTTCAAGTTAATTGTTGACAACTACACTCATACTACCCCCCATATATATCTGATCTCCAAATAACTTGCACTGCCTCTGAGTCCCTACTCCCCACTTCTTGAGCTTTAGTCCATCTCATTTAGCTAAAGTAATGTCAGGTACTTAACATATTAACATACTCAAGTCTAAGATTGAGATTTTCTATGACCTTTCCCATTCAAAAAAGAAAATGTCAGAAAATGTCCTTTCACACAATGTGAGGGCATACATGTTTATTCTATTCCAAATGCTACATTGGCTGGTGATGCAGTTTAACCATAGAAAATATATAAGCATACAAAAGATTGTCATAAAATTATTATCAACTTCATTATGTACTAAATCATCCAGAATATTGAGAGTGGTTATTAAAAACTAACTGCATCTAGAAAGAAAAAACATCAAAGAAAAAAATTAAATACTATATTGGGCAAGATTACAAATCTTGCCTTCGATTTGGACATTCACTCTGCATATGTTATTCCTGATAAATTCAATAAGTATGTTGTAGAATAAAAAGAATAACATAGGAAAAAAATTGCTCATACCACATTGGAGGCGGTACCGCCAGGGCAACAAGCTAGCAGTATTAAACCAACTGATACAGAAGGTGGGAGCCCCAGTAATTTGCTAATGATCATTCCAGAAGTTGGCATGATGGTATACTGAGCAACGCATCCAAAAAGTATCTGATCAGGTCAAAAAGAAGAATGTTATCAACTTGGGCAACTTGTATTCAAGTAAAGCATTCTATAGAAGAATAAAGAAGTTCTATTTTTCTTGATGAAACTCTCCATCTCTCTGTATTTCAAAATTTGCTAATGATCATTCCAGAAGTTGGCATGATGGTATACTGAGTAATTTGCTAATGATCATTCCAGAAGTTGACATTATGTCTAACTTAAAAGGAGTTTTTCAATAAATGTGACAGAAGAAGAGGCAGCCAAAGGGCTTGGAACACACATCTCTTGAATTGAATAGATCTGCATTGTGTCAACTAAGAAATTATTGCTTAAATACACAATTCCTTGTAATAATATTTCCTTGAACAGAAAATCAGGCAAAGCAGATACTCAAATATTTGTTATAGTGATACAGATTTAATAAGACAAAAAGTAGAATAACATTGCTAGCCATAGCCCATGCATAAAACTATCACATAGTAAATCATAAGCAGGCATTCTCATAAAACATGTCCAGAAGAAAATAAATCCAAAACATTGTTCAAAGTCCATCACCGTGTAATAAAGGAATCCTGTTGCAAATTATCTATCAAGTCCAATAAACTGGGAAATTCTTGGAAATTTTCTCATAATTAAATCAAAGCAACACTCACTTCCCAAATCACAACAAAGCCCAAATTGCAATGTAAAAATACATAATTTATATGTAACACAAACATTAAATTGTAATTGGGTATTGTAGGAACTCACAGCAAGAGGCCTTTGCATGAACAAATTGAACAAGTCTTTGAGCTCCAATGTGAGACCCATTACAAGCATGATGAACCCAAGTGACAAACTATATGAAGCTGGGCCTCTCTCCACAAACCATGAGAAAATAGATGGTCTGAAGCAAGCAACAAGGCCTCCAACTGTGACATAGAAAGGGTACAGACTCGCTGCAGTGGACAACATGTTTTCCCATCTGGGTTTTGCGTGAGTGACAGATGAGCGGTGGTCAGATTCAGAACTTCCACCAACACATCTGATGGTGGGTGATTTTGAGAGCTTTGGTGATATGGAAATGGTGGGTTTGATCGGTCTGAGGAAGGAAATTCTTGGGTGGGTTTTTGGGGATGGAGTGAAGGGACTGAAGCATATAGAAAGGGTCATGGTATTGATTGCTATGGGTATATTTTTTTCAAGATTGCTATGGGGTATGGAAGGGAAGCTTTGTGCATCCATTGATATTTTTGAAGTCTCTTAGTACTTCTTTTTTTTTTTTTTTCCTTAATCAAGTCTGTACTTTTTTTTTTTTCTGTTTTTTAAGTTTTTAGAGAGAGAAAATCTTGATGGGACCTGAGCTCGTCAATGTGATTCCATGGGCACACATCACGTGCCATTAATCTAGCTGGATAATGTTGACCGTTCAGTGCAAGGCATTCGCAAGACCATTTCCAAACTGATGATAATAACTCAATCTATATATAATTATTTACTTTCATAAATATAACATAAAATAAAATAGTAATTAATTTTCTCTTTCTTTTTCTCTATTTATCTATATATGTACTATAATATATATAACATATATATATATATATAATTATTTATTTCCATCAATAATAATGTTAACATAAAATAAAAAATTAATTAAATTTCTCTCTCTCTCTATATATATATATACATATACAATATAATATATATAACCTAATATATATAATTATTTATTTTTTATAAATAATAATATTAATATAAAATAAATGATAAATTACACTAACCTCCCTTGAGGTTTAGTTAATATACACTAAACTCCCATCTTGTTTGTCAAATTACACTGACCTCCCTTGTCAGAGTTATTAGGTAAATGTCGTTAACGGAAGTAACAAAATGTCATGCCCCGAAATCCGAGACAACGGAGACTTCATCACCAGGTATGAATCCCAAAGGTGAGTCCAAGTCAACCACTCATGACTCATACACCATTCCCATTCTGATACCAGTTTTGATACCATGTTGTCACGCCCCTACTTTTTGATACCAAGATCGATATAAAAATTGGAGGTGAATAGTGAAAGTCCCACCCGGTTCGCACTCATGAACCGCTCAATTCCATAATCCAACTTTCTGTGTGTTTATAATTTTAGAGTGATACTAAGTCCATTGGAAAAAGGATCCAAAAATACTCAATTTCAATTTAAAAAGAAAGAATTATGCTCGATTGAAGTTTGGACCAATCCCAAAGCTTACTCGTAATCACAAGGGTGATTTACTAATTAAATTCTAGTACACTACTTCAAACGCTAAATTAATGCAGAATCATAATTACCCACATATGTTTACATACGTATGACTCAACCCAATAATGCATTATGGCCCCACACGTGGCCACACATTGCATCGCTGATAAATTCTTCATTTATATCTCAACAATCCAACTAACCACACATTACGATGTATCGTAATGTTGGTTACAATGCATCGCATAAGGTGCGTAACATCCTGCGAAATCTTCTAAAAAATTACCCAAATACGAAGCATCGTAATGGGGATTACGATGCATCGTAGTCACTCACTCTGTTACACTAACAAACTCACCAAGTGATTACAACAATCATTCTTCTTCCGATTCATCATCCTAAACATACAATCATAAAACATAATTATCATTTCTCCACATCCCAAACATCCACAAAGTGATAATTTATTACAATTAGATTCCACCTCATATACTTGAAACACAAAAATGATAATTCATGCATTATTATACACTTACTTCAAGAACCATCAATTTTACATAATCTTCAAGAGTTGTCAAACTTATCATACATAGATAGAACATTGAAAGTGTCATACATACTTCTTATCCAAAATAGATACAACATTTCTAAGCTAGTCCACACACCACAAGTCGACATGGACGTCTCTACACATGTCTTAGAACACAAAAAAAAAAAAGAAGCTCAAAAATGGAGTTCTGCTACTCTAGGACCAACTCATGGTTGTGCATCCTCAACCACTTCCTTATCATGTCCTGAAAGTGTTAGTGTAGGGGATGAGCAATTTCAACAAGCATAAGGTTAATGTATTGTGCAATCCATTCAATGCCACATTTCATTTTTAATGCATAAAACATAACTCATGCTCAACAAATATGTGTCATGCTCTCTAGCATTCTAGTCACAAGCTTAAACGTTCAATTCGTTCACGTCATGGTATATACATCAATTATAACTTGACAACCACATAAAACGCATTTCATACACATAGCACATTTCAATCATATATGTAACATATGACAATAATCGAAAATGGATAAACACTCACACAAGTCATGTATTTCACTTAAGTTACACATAAAACTTAACACATTCACCCTTTCTCGAATTTGGTTCACACTCACTCATATATAAGATACGTACCGAAGTTCCATATCTTAAGTTCATGCTTATTATGGGCTACTAACCCATGCGGTTATCACCCATCTTACACAAGTTTGAGGTTCTTCAACCCCAGATGATATATTTTTCTACTACTTTTCAGTGAGCCACTTTTGAGACACACTCCCCATTCACAAGTTTGAATCAAACCCTAACACTTTCTAAATCTAGAGAGAAGTTGAAAAACTCAAAGAGGAGAGAAGGAGGAGCTTGGGCGGCTATTTAGAGAGAGAATTAGTGGCTGAAATATCTGTCCCTTGATATTTATAAGCCCCACGCCGTAAAAAGACTAAAATGCCCTTACTCACTTAACGTACATTCTCGACCTCTGTTTTCAAATCCGAAAGAAGCTATGGACTCGAAATCACTTCTACATCTCTCCAAATATTCTAATTGATCTATAACCAAAAATAAATGTTTCTTAAAAAAAAAATCCAGATTCCCGGGCCTACCCGACCCCTATCCCGAGTCTCGATGACCCAAAATTTTTGAATGAGCCAAATGACTCACAACACTTTTCGGACCTCTAAACTAGTCTCCACATATATAAATCATACTTATAACATATGCAAAACATTTAAATTCCTATTTCGGAAAAAAAAATTTCGAATCTCGACACAAAATTACCTTTTTATCCTTTTTTTTAATATCATTTTAATTTATAAACAAAGCAAAGCGAAGAGACAAAATTATCTAATTGTATTATAACGTCTGCTCATCCTTTTCCTTTCACTCCACTACCATTAATGACACCGGTGAGCTAAATAGTTCATTTAGAAAACAAAATATAAATTTAATGAAAAATAAAATATTTTTGACAACTTAAATTCAATTGTAATTTAAATAAATAAGTGAAGAGTCTGTTATTCACAAATTTAACAAATAAATCCATGAATTGAAATGGATTTATATTCATGTATGTAACTAAGGAACAATAATAATTTTTTAGAGATGTGGCCGTAAATTGAAAAGAATAAATGGGTTGGCTGGCTACTAACTTTTATATATGAGTTGGCTATTTGGCTCTATAATTTGTATACTAGTGTGTGTGTGTGTGTGTGTGTGTGTGTAAATATTTATGTGTATAATCAAAATAATGAACTTTTGTACTATGACTTTTAAAAACGTAAAAAAAAAGAATAAAAAGAAAAAAAGAAAATTTTATTACATAAATTGAACCCAGAATCTCCAATTCAAATAATTTAACCCTAATTCTTCTAAACTCAATTTTGAAACCACATAAATGTCCATTGAAGCCAAGCGATACAATTAAACTCTCTAATTTCAAGATCCTAACTCTTGATTAAATTAAGTGAAGAGAGAGAAAGTAGGGAGGGGGTGATGATGAAAAGAAAAATGAAGAGAGAAAAAAATATTTTATCACTTCTCTCTCTTGCCACCAGAAATTATTGCTGGCAACCTTCGCTCAAAATCAAATTTTGACTTTTTGAAATGATAAGAAGTAGAATGGGATAATTTTGTCAACTTTATTCAGTTAAAAAAGGTATTTAAGTATTTCATGTGATTTCATATGGATAATTACATCTTTACATGTTTTTCAAAGGTAGAACTGGAATTTAAAATATACAAATTGTTGATATCATAATTTTTCGTCATTGACTGTGTTGACCATTAACGGAAGGGAGGTCTACGTTATCTCGTATTCAAATCTCAAAGGAGGTTAGTGTAATATGACAAATAAGAGGCGACGTCAGTGTATATTGATTAAATCTCAAGGGAGGTCAGTATAATTTTACCCTAAAATAAAAAATTAGTTGCCAATGTATATTATCATGAAGAATATTGTGGTCATTTTTCTATTATGATATTTTTATATTAAAATACATTTAAATAATCAGGGACAATCAAGACATTTCACATATTTTAAAAAATAAAAAAACTGACAGGAGGTGTTGGTGACGAAATTCACAAAGTTTTAGTCGTGTATCAATATATCAAGCCTCAGGGGTGTCAGTGATATTTACCCTAAAAAAAGATAAAATACGGTAATATAAAAATAATAAATTATATTTTATATATACAAATAATTAAAATATTTACTTTTTATAAAATATTATAATTAATAAACAAAATAAGAGTTAAAAGTCATATTACATAATTTGTATGAATAAATTTTGTATTAAATCATGATATATATCTCAACACTTTTATTTAAAATAAATATTAACATTTTCTTAACAATTGTACTATGATATTATTATTGCAAAAACTACATTTTAATGGTCAAAATTTGTTAAAAATGTGTTATGAAGTATCTAATATTAGGGGTGTACAAAGAACTGGTGAAACCTCTATACATATATTTTTTAAAAAGAAAATTCAATTTTCATTAAATTCAAAAAATAAAAACTAATTATAACAAATATTTAACAATTATAATCACGCATTTTCTTAACTTTAGAGTTCAAAATTTAAATTATCATGAAAAATAATGAAAAATATTATACCTAATAATAGAACATGTATTCATTTATATACTACCAATCAGAGCGGATTGGTGTTTTTTCCACTCTTTGCAAACTCACTCCAATACCTCTTAGGATATATCCAAACTCATGCGCAAGTTAAATTGGCATCCCTAGCCAATAGTATATATAATCGTGGTGACAAATTTGAGATGATAATTAAATTATGGCAAAATTTGTAAGAAAAACTATACATGCTACAAACAAAAAAATTTTTAAATGAATTACAATTTAAATTACTAAGAATAATTCAGTAATCTTGAAATATATGGATATTATACATTATGTTTGGAATATTTTATAAATAATTTGAAAGGTTTCACAAAATTTAAAAAATTATATATACAAGTATGTTATTATATATGAGTTAGAATATAATGTCGTATATTAACAAAGTTCGTTATCAACACTTAATTTAATCATAGTCAAAGGTTCGATCAACATTGAAGATGGAAACTTCATCTTCAAAACCATTGATCACATAATTTAGGAAAAAGTAAAATTGATTTAAAGAGCTAATGTCTAAGTGGTTAAAAACTAGACAAGTTGGACCAATCAAATTATAAAATTCCGTCTTTGAGTGGATTTGGAGTTTTCGGAACTCCTTCGTTACATTCTTTGATATACTTTACGAAATTCGAAAAAATAGTGAAAATAGGGAGTGAAACAAAAAATGATGTCTATGTTATTTAATGCGAGTTACTTTTACATATATGTTTTTTTTTTTTAAAAAAAAAAAAGCTACTTTGGAGTATATGAAAATAATTAGGGAGGATATCATAGAAATAAATAAATAAATTGTAATTGACCACTTCTTTGACATAAATTTGATCGTACCATGTGCAGACTGTAGCAGTGTGCTTTGGTTAATTTTTTTTTCTTTCTTCCTTCTTTTAAGCCAGAGTAATCAACCAACCTGCTAGTTACATATTTTGAACAAAGGGTATGACTTTAAATTGAGTAGAATGAAAATATATGATTTCTGTAACGAACTCCAAATAATTAAAAAAAAAAAAGACTTGATTGTTGTTGATGAACAAATAACCAACGCACCTATTAATTATTTTGAATTTTTGAATGATTTGCAAATTTTGAATGTACGCAATTATTTTTAAATCACGTGCATCATTTTAGTTTGGACCTAGCATTTGGGGAATCTCAATTTGGAGAGCCAAGGGAGTCAAAAGACTGCCCGTTGAGCTAGTCTGTATAAGAAAATAAAACAAAAACAATTTTCTTTTTTTTTTCATTTTGACTTGATGCAGTTTATTTAATTACTAGTGTATTGGATTTATTAGCTTTCACAAGGTATAGTGTGTCCGTGACTTTGCTAAAAACAGGTTTGTTGATTCTTGGAAGCTGCTATGAACAACTTTAGTTTTCACTAGGTCCTTTACATTTTCATAATTAGACATTTTCAACTATAGGTAAGTTTACTTCTATATTTAAATACTTGGTCCGATTGATGACCGTAGATGTTTAGTGTTTATAAAAATAAATTTGTGGAATAAACATATTTGATAATTTTAATTTTGTTTATAAATTATCTAAACACTTTTAAAACAATATTGTAATGAAAGCTTTTGAAACCTAAATACCAAAATAGTGTTTTAGTGTTAATGCTCATTAAAAAAAACTTTTTTTTTAATCTAAAATTGTTATTATATTATTTTAATAAAAAAGTGAAGTTAAAAGTGAGAAAATGAAAAGAAAAAAAATTCATACATCAGTAATATATTCACGAATTCTTCATAATGCCCAATCATGCATTTGTAAAACCACTAATAGCTAAGAAAGAGAATTTAGGTAAAGAATATAAAAATGTGCCAAAAATAAAAAGCTCAAATTGAGCTAAACTTGATAATTAAAGAAAATGCAAACAATAATTTAAACAATAGAAAGGTCGGTAATTTAGGACATGTTTGGCATGCATTTTGTTTTTTTTTTTGTTTTTTGTTTTGGCACTATAGCAAATAACTGAAACATGTGAGCTGAGTGGTGCAGAAACGGATGCAAAAGTTTGTTTAAAACCTAGAGGGGGGTGATTATGTTTACTCGATTTTTGCTTAATTTTTTAGATTATTCCAATTATAAGTCCAAATATAAATTAAAGCAATCCCAAAAAGCAAGTAAATAAAATAAAGTGTAATAAAGTAAAGAATACACTAGATATACGTGGAAAACCCACATCGAGAGAAAACTACGGGTGAGGTGAGGCTTGTAGCTCCGAAGAACAAAATTCACTATCGTCAAAGCAAAGTATAACATATTTTATCCAAGACTCACTGTAGAGACCGGGTCCAATTTAGGCCGATTTTCTTTTATGCATCATTTTTATCATAAACACATTTTAAATGATGTTATGCATGTTTTAAATGTGAGAAACATGTTTGGGAACTTGTTTATAGATTCAGAGAAGTTTTGGAATCATTTGATGAAATTTGAGATTTTTGGGTCGGCGGGGCCCAGGACACTGGTCGGGTGGGCCCGAAATCTAGAAAATTTCTAAAAAAATATTATTTTTGGTTTTAGATCAAATGAAATTTTAAATGAGTTAAGAAAATGATTTCGGAACTGTAGCCACTTTCAAAATCGAAAATAGAGGCCGGGAGGGTACATTAAGTGACCCGGGGGCATTTCGTTCATTTCGCGCCCCAAGATATTATAAATGCCTGGAGGCTGAGATCCCAACCATTACATACAGCTGAAATATCTCTCTCACTCTCCCTCTTCATCTCATTTCCCTCTTTCTTCATTTCGAAAGTGTTGGGCTTATATTTGGAGGTTCCCGAAGAAGGGTAAAGTGTTCTACGGGTAAAGGGTGTCGGTTTGAACTAAACAAAACCATTTTTTGGCAAGGTAGAACTTGAAAAATTCTGGAATTCAGCTAGAAGAGGTTTCAAAGTTGAGGTAGGAGTGTGAATTCCTTCTTAGCCTTGATTCTATAGGTCCCTTATTTGTGACATGAAATTTTCATGACTTTTTTTTTGTAGAAATTGATGCATATTATGAATTTAGAATTTTCTAGCATGTCCTAGATTGAGATTATGTTGTATGCATGTGTTGAATGCTACTCATGAGTACTTTATGAGTCATTGTATTCATTTAGAATTGTATATGAAATTTGACTCCATGTGTGGAAGAAATGCATATAATAGATTTGTTGAAAATACATTATTTTGATTTCATGAGTTCATTTGAAATTTGCATTGTAATATGCTTGAGTTTGAAGGTGTATGCATTAGCTATAGATGTAATGCATTCAGAGTGAGTTTTGTGACAATCTTGGTTTTGTGCATATGTGTCATAAATGTGCACTTATGTGGTGATTGATGATTTTTGGGGCAAGTGTGAAAATTAAGAAGGGCCCAAAGCTCTAGGGTGAAAGGCCCAAAACTTGGCCAAGCGGATGTCGCTACTGTCAGGTTAGCAACTCGTAAAGCGTAAGCAGAGTATGTGGTCTTGCAAAGGCTCTTAATATGGATGCGATAATCAGAAGTCCCCAGTTGAATTGATTTCAGAGTATACATGGTGTTGAGTTTATTTGTGAATGTGATTCATTTTAAACCGTTTACGTGTATTAGAGATATGTGTTATCATACTTGATTCCAAAAATGAATATGTTTTGAGTATGAAAAATATTGAAGCATGCCATGTAGTTGTATAGAGATCTCATGGTGCACTCATGCATGGCTACCTGAGTCAATGTTGAGTCGGGTGGATCATCTCTACTAGGCTAGTTGTAGCTTACCCCCTCTCCCAAACCTTTTTATGATAAAGCTCCAGTGGAGGACGAAGCTTAGATGTGCTCGAGTGGAATTTTTGGTGTTTGTTTGGATTTATGTATATGGATGTCTATGCCGGGTTGTGGCATGTTGACTATTTTAGAAACGTTGTTCTTACGTTTGGATTATCTTTATGTTTTTGCACTTCAAATGTATTAGCCATGTGTGACACATCCATACCTTTTAGAGAATGAATGAATGTATGATGGATAGTTTTGAAATTTCAATGTATATGTGATATGGATGTGACCATTTGGATATGAAAGTTTTATGTTTTGATCACACCATTTCTGCTTTGGATCATATTAGATGTTTTACGCTTTATGGGGAATGTATGTATGTTGAAGGATAATAATTGGATAAGAATTTTGTTGATTATGATCACTTGAGGGTTATGTAAGACTTGTAGGTCGAGTGATTACGATGCATCGTAATCCCCATTACGATGTATCATAATTCGGCGATGCATCGAAGACCTAATGACGATGTATCATAAAAGTGTTGAGAAAATGGATGAAAAACAACACGTTCCACATATTATTACGAGACATCTACGATGATTCATAGGTTACGATGTATTGTAATCTCTATTACGATGTATCGTAGTCTATAGTTAAACTAATGATAGGAGTAATGTTTGGATGTGCATGTGTGGCCATGTGTGGGGCCCATAGTGATGGATTGATGTTGAGTTATACTTATATGATTATATGTATGTAATTAAGTTTCTGCGTTAATAAAAGGTTAAGATAGTTCACTAGGGTTTAATGGATGGACTCAACCTCGAAATTTGGGCTCAAAAATCGGGGCGTGACAACTTGGTATCAGAGCATAATATTCAAGTGTAATTGTGATTAGGAGTGAGGATGTTTAACTTAATCACCCTCATTTTCCATGCCCTTCCGGGTGTTGGAAATCAGGGCGTGACACTCACACCCACTCCACTCTGACAAGAACTTGATGCGGAATACCTCAAGCTTACTCTTGTAACTCACTCGTCCAATTGTTGTAGACTTCCGGCTAACATCACAATCCTTGCATAAAGGTAATTGGAATAACACAAATACTTAATAAGTATGTTGTCCCCTTCGTAGTACGATTTTTTTCTCCTTCATCACCAATAAACAGTTATAGAAGAAACCAAATAATCCAGTAGCTTAATCAATAAGAAATCTTTGAAGCAGTCTTTGAATGATTGATTAAGCAGATAGAGAGACATAACCTAAATCAGTCATAGTGTATATATGTGTGATCTCTCTCAAAGAAATATAAACAAAGAATTAAAGAAGAATTCTCTACTCTAAAAATATATCTATGATTTTTGTCTTTAGAAAATAATATTTTTGATGTGTATTCAAAGTTTCGTGAAACCACACTGAAAGAAATCATATGATATTTTTATAGATGTTAAAATTTTTAATTTTTCTTGAAAACAAGTTAAAAATCAATAGGAAACAAGTCCCAAAATTTAAGAAAATTTCAGAGTCAAATTTGGGTCAAAACAGGACACTACAAACTTCACTTAGACCCGTCCATGGCTCTGCCTTGTAAGTTTTGAAGTCTAGAGACTTCATGGACTAGTCCAGGTTTGAGCTAGACCAGTCCAACCTTGAAAAGTTTGAAAATTTTACCGAAAAATCCTAATTTTCAAGGTCAGACCACCTGGTTTGAAATATATGTGTTCTCACCACTTTACCTAGACTACGTGACTCTCATACTTGATCAGGGATATCCACATGCAATCGAAACCATCCGAAAACTTCAATCGATCAAACCTTTATTCAATATATTGATGTCTTTTTCCGACATTTGCATGGTTGTTACTGTAGAACACTGCTCACTATGAGACTTCAATTACATGATAAATTATATGAATATAAATAAAAGATTACAACTCGATCATTGTTAGGTTTGACACCGAAGATTGCCAATTACAAAAATATACGTCACAATCTCCTCATTTGACAATTTCGTGACAAAACCAACCTAAAACATCATAACCTAACCACTGGAAAAATGAGATTACAATATATCTCAAAATACAAAGAAATATAGCTTAAAGATCTCAGAGCATCACTAGCAAGCTTCCAAGTTTCATATATAATGTCTTCCAAAAATCTGTAAAATCTGCATATCATGCAAGCAATATTACTTGTGAAAGCTTAATAAAGAAAATATAATGATATCACGATAAAAAAATCCCCTTAATCATATAAATAATGATAAAAAAATTAAATATACTAGTTCTCCCCCATATAGTCTCCCCCATATATCAATCAAACAAATATATATGTTTCCTCCTTTTTGAAGCAAATTAACAAAGTAAGAACAAAGAAAACATGAGAAACTATCACAAAATCATTAAGTGACATAACAAGAACATGAACTCCATTAAAAAATTGTAACCAAGAGTCTCAAAATTAAGAGTTACAATTCAAATAGCCAAAATAAACATAGCATAACATAAACATGTTCAAGCAAATAAACATAGAAAACTAGACATAACATGTAAGCACTCAAGTCTAGCAAAAGAACCTAATTAGGTCTAAAACGCTAAGACCTAATCCTCATTTTATTCATCACAATCATTGCTAGAACTCCCTAGAATAGCTTTTCGAATTAATGCTTCAAGTTTTGAAAACTT
Source organism: Cornus controversa (assembly GCA_026545225.1). NCBI lineage: Eukaryota > Viridiplantae > Streptophyta > Magnoliopsida > Cornales > Cornaceae > Cornus > Cornus controversa. Next base: position 26,059,615 of record CM048853.1, on the reverse strand, counting down.
CCTCTTTAAGTACCTATCCCAACCCCTCATGTGCTGATTGTACTAACTTGTAGTTAAAACACGATTAGAATTAGGAACATAAAGTCCAGGAATATGAGCAATATCATCACTTTCATTCACATCTTCATCAACATGTTGCCTATCAGCCTCCTTGTGTGCTCTTTCCTTCATCTTGTTGGTAATTGAATATTTAAAATTAGAAGTTGTAAACTTTCCTTTGGTCTTTTCAACTAATGCATTTGAAGGAATGTACACATTCTTTGCCTTACGAATCTTCATCAGGATCAATGGAAAAGGCAAAACATTGGTAGGCCTAAAATCATTAGACTCTTGAATCATTGTCCTCAAAATAGTAGCAAGCATATTAATCTTATCACCATTCACAATGTGATACAAAATTTTACCTCTATGCCTTGACAAATCACCCTTATGATCATGAGGATCAAGAGTATAAGACATAATCAAATTCAAAGCAGAGACATTGTCAGTTATATAAGCACTATGAATTTTATTCTCAAGCAATGATGCATTAGATTCACACAACTTCCACATGATGGCTTTCATGCTTGGTATGTTCTCCTTAGTACCATCATATGGAAGAATTAAACCATCTTCAGCCTTTGGAACACCAATAACCTCAAAAATCTTGGTTGTCACTTTGATTTCAATCCCAAAGCACTTCATAGTCATCCACAATTCTTTCTCACTATAAGCAAGCACATTGCCATAAAAGTAACGAACCATGTTGGAAACACAATCTTTGTCTAAATTAGCTAAAGAACTCCATCCATTATTTCTAAAATAATGCACAAAATTCAAGTGCTAAATTGCCAAATGCTTTTAATCTTATCCTATTATACACTTGGAAAAGAGAAAACTGACTTAAAACACTTGAAAATGTTTCATTTATTTTATCTCTACCAAAAATAGGACCGAAGTCATACTTTCAAGGGTATTATTATATATTTTGTTCTACTTTATGCCACAATAAATCCTTTTACAAAACTAAATCTATAATCTCTTTTGCCTTCAAATTTATTGTTTCTATTGCTATAAATTTTTTGATAATGAAATTTCTTCTTGGCTACAATTAATTATGTAAGAATGAATACAAAAAGCATATTAAATTGAATATTTTCATTTTAGCAATTAAGCATGTAGTGAAAAAGTTCATTTAAAAAAAATCCAATTTTTATAACACAAAAAAAAAAAAAAGACATTACCAATAATTAACACAGAAAAATTAGAACCACAATTGCTAGTCAATAACAAAAAAGATGCATCAATAGTAAACTTGTAGCTTGTTGCATTTAAATTTAAATAGTTCCATCAAGTTTAACAAACCAACTAAAAAAGAAAAAACCCTAATTTCTGATCATTCACTTGTTGAAGAAGTGGTAGAACCAACTCTGGTTTAGCAAAATATCTAAAATGAAATGAAGAATAAACGGTGGAGATTGAGAAATCTAACGATAGAACCAGCGATAAACTACCTTTGATGAAATCAGCTTTCGTTCCATGTTGCCGAAAACGCAAAATATCTTCTTCATGACCACCATTACTACTTCTTTCTTTGTATCCATATCTATCTATCTATCTATCAGTATGACGAGGAGTTTGGGACGAAAGTGGAATGTAGTTGATAGAAGAGGGATTAACCAAGGATGGCAAATTATCATAGCCCGATGGGTTTTCGCCCTGCTCCGGAGTAGATTTGGTATGCTCTAATAGGAGTAGGGGCAGATATGGGTTTCAAAATTAAAACCTAACTCGAGTTCTAAACGGAGGCGAATTTATAGTGGAATCCTATCGTATCCGCCCCGATTATATATATGTGTGTGTGTGTGTGCATTTTAGTATTTTTTTGTTACATTTACGGTCTTATTTCCTTGCCCTTACATTAACTTTCTAATTTCATTACTACCCTCACATATATATATATATATAGTAGCATACCATAGACTATGGTTTCTAAAAGGCGAAGCCCAATATGCAAATTTGACTTTTGAGCAAGTGAATTTGTTAACAGGCTGTAAAAAAAAAAATTGTTAACGGGGCAGGGCGGGGTACCAATTATCCCAAAAGTGTGGGTATAGTATGCTTGCCAATAATTCGTTTCGGGTTCTTAACAAAAATAGTAGGAGGATTTTCTTAATGGGGCGGGGTAGGATTTTGGCAAATCCACCCCATGGTGGCCCCTTTAATTTTTTTTTTATGCATGTAATATATAAAAAATTACTAAATGACCCCCCTAAACTTTTTTTTTTATAAAAATTTATGTAACTCTTTATTTTCCATCTTACTCTTCTTCTTATTCTTCCAAAAAAATATTCGATTCTCATAAAAAATAATAATTACATTTTCTTTTTTCCATCAAATCCTATTTTTTTCCTTCAAAGTTCTCTCATATTTTTCTTCTTCTTTGTTTTTCTTTTTTCTTCAATTTTCCCATCTTTTTGCACTTGTGTATGATATATGTACGGTAACATTCTTTTCTTTCATCTTATTACTTTTTTATTCTCCTATCCTATGAGTTTATTACTGAAATTTTACACACGTAGGACTTGTTTGGTTAAAAGACCAAAATCTGAAAGCAAAAACAAAGTCATTTTCACTTATTTTTGCTATGGTAGCTGAATAAATGTGATAGAGATTTTTTTTCTTCAAAAAAACCAATATAATGTAAATGTAGTAACCCTTGTGGACGGGTGTGAATGGGTGGGTGCGAAGACAGACACTAGGCTGAACTACCACATTGACAGGGTACAGGGTGCTCAATCCCATATCGCCTGGGTGTGGAGAAGGGGATGTGCTTATATGTAGTGTGTTCTCTTCAAATGGTACGAGGCATTTTGGGGTAAAATCCAAGAGCAAAATCGTGCGAGCTTAGGCCCAAAGCGGACAATATCATACCATGTGTTGCAGCGGGGTATTACAGTAAGTAAATATCCTTTCTTTAAAATAATTCAAACATATTTTTTATGAAATATTGTGCAACAAATTATTTACCAAGCATGTTTTTGTGAAATTGTTGTCAAAAGGACCCTTAATGTTTATATTTATGTGAATATTTTACTACAACAATTTTTTTTTTTGAATTATGACATACCATATGAATTTTTATTATTACGTTGTTATTACACTTCTATTTTTTCGATTTGTTGTCTTTATCGCACTAAAAATTTTTTATAATATATACTGTGCCTCCAAGACAAATTCCTGGCTCCGTCCCTCTATGCATATATATATATATGTATTTGAATAAATACATATCTTAGCTCATGTATATATATATGTATTTGAATAAATACGTATCTTAGCTTCTTTGGAGCGATTGAGAACGTAGTTTACGTTTGAAAGATTTGACATACTTTCATGATTGCTGGAGTAGAGGTATATAATTTTAATTGATTAGTGAGAGAGACCAATGTTTTAAATAAATTGGTAATATACGTAAAAAAAATTATTAGAGAACCAAAGTTTGTGTCTACTGACCATCCGAATCTAATAAATTTATAAATACAAAACGTCAATACAACCAGTTGGTTCAACCCTCTATTTGGTGAGTGAGAGAGAGGACTTGATAAAATGTAGTTGGCTGGGGAAGCATAACTCATAAACTGTACCTTCTTAGTTTGACTCTCCTCTTTTAGATCTAATGCCATGGATTTTTTTTAACATTTTATTAACTGACTTGAAGTTACCAACAATGTACAAAACGAGAAATTAAACTTTAAACAATTGTAACTATCAGGTGGTAGAACCAACGATTAGAAATAATAAGAAGAAGATGAAATCAATATATTTGGTTTTGTGGTGTGTTTCAAATTGTTGATTGTACCATGTCATCGTTACAACGATTGTAAAGTATAATTTCTCGTACGAAAGGTCTAACTTAGCTGAAATAATGGAGGATACAACTTGATACAAAAATTAAAGAAAATTTAAAAAATAAAAAGAAGAAGATGAAAAATAGAGAGTATATGAGTCCGGTGGTGGATTATTGGGTCCTTTAAGAGACCCACACCACAAACTTTAACAAAAAATATCATTAATAGTATCCTAAAAAATTCATAATTTATTCCATAAAAAAAAAAAATCTAACACTTGATATGATCAAATTAGTCTTATACCGTGGAAAAATAAATAAATAAATCTGAAAACAAGTCGGGCCAACTAAGCCTGTTGACTGTCTTTTCTGTATACTTTTTCCAGTTCCGTTGTTACCGCGAATTTTACGCAATCGATCAGATCATACTGAAGAAAAGGTTCTCTATTGATTCAAACATTGTATCTATGGGATAGGGATAGAGGAAGAGGAAAAACCGAAGATTTCACATAATAATTTTTATCGAAAAATCAATCTGATTTATTTTGTACCCTTCACTCAATGAGAAAATGGGTCAAATTCTACATAATCAAACCTATGGGACTTGAGGAATGATGGAAGGGAATAAATAAAAAAAAAGAGAAAAATAAAATTTTAAAATAAATAAATAAAAATGAAGCAGAAGAACTCAGATTCCAAATGAACAAATTCAAACTTGAAAAGGATCTTTCTGATTCGCGAAGAATGAGGGACAAGGGGATTGATCGAGAAAAATCTCTTGTTCGTTACAAACAAAAATTTGGTTAGGCCCAAGAAATTGGTGCACTCCTGGCCTGGGCTCGAGCCTAGGCCGGGCTCAAGTCAACCTACATGTTTTACTCCCCAAAGCCCAAACATATATATTGGTATCCAAGAGATGCTTAATCATGACAATCAAGAGTCGAGAGAGAACCAAAAGAAAAAAAAAAAGACCAGATGAGTATTTTCAGATTAGGTCAATAATACCAAACTTTAACAAGATTTAAAGGAGTGTTTATATCTCATGATTACAAGAAGTACTTGAGATTAGATGTTATATTGTTAATCCATTACAGTAATAATGTAACATCACGTCATGCATAAGATGTTGCTTATGATGCACGTGTTCTAAAAACAAAAACAAAAAAAAAGTGTTGGATGATAAACGTTTACCTTTTGGCTTAAAAAGAGAACTGTACATAGTTGCATAAACACACAATATTAATTCACATGAACATTAAAGAATGCTATCACAGTGATTTTAGTGATTGGTTTAAAGATTCAACTAATTTAATTATTTTATATATCAATTATGATTTTTTAAAAAAAATTAAATTACAGAAAAAATTGATATCTTTAAATCTTGATTTGTGTGCATGTCATTCTACTATCAAGTGTAATTTCTTGATGTATATGAAGAGCCAAATCGGATCATGAAATTTTTAACTTCTATCATTCACAATCCTCACACTCATATGAACCTTTTGGCTGTGCTTTGAGTACAACGTAGAACTAAAATCATAATACACTTGATCTTATCCTAATATATACTAGGAAGAGTGAAAACTGACTTAAAACGCTTGAAAATGTTTCATTTATTTTATCTCTACCAAAAATAGGACCTAAGTATATCTTTTTACAAAACTAAATCTATAATCTCTTTTGCCTTCAAATTTATTGTTTCTATTGCTATAAATTCTTTGATAATGAAATTTCTTGTTGGTTGCTATTAAATATGTAAATATGAATACAAAAAGCATATTAAATTGCAGATTTTCATTTTAAGCAATTAAGCATGTAAAAATGAATAATAATAAAAAAATCCATTACCAATTCTTAACACACGAAAACTTAGAACCACAATCACTAGTCAATAACTGAAAAGATGCATCAATAGTAAACTTGTAGCTTTTTGCATTTAAATTCAAATAGTTCCATCAAGTTTAGCTAACAACTACTGTTTTTTTTAGATATAATTTCAAGTCTCTTGTGCTTTACAAAAGATTTCAAGTTGCCTTGTTCAACATGAAAAAAACAATTTGGGCTCAAGACCTTAGCGAGAAGAATAGTGTTAATCTGCTTATACATGACAATGATATTCCAACTACTTTGGGCACAAGTCATTAAGTTTGTTCACTACAATTAAAAAATAAAAAAAATAATTAATTAAATTATAGTTCTCAAATACCAGCCAATAAAATGGGAACAGGAAAAAAAAAATACATGACCCATATGGATGTTTGAAACAAGAAGAAACTTCAAACAGAATTGAAGTGGAAGTGTGGAACTTCAAGTTCCAAGTTTATCAATAGCAGCAAAAAGAAAATATGCATGTGACGCACAAAAGTAAATCTTGTACAGACATTCAAAACATATATATATATATAATCGGTAACTGCACTAAACTTTGAATTTTCAAAGTATCATACCATTTGTGCCATCACATCACATGGGAAATTAGATTAACTAAAGTTAGAAATGAGAAGGGAATCAATCAGTTTAGTCAAGTGCATAGGCACCACTGAGGCAATAAATTAAAACTCAAGCTGAAGTAGACCAGAGTTCACCAAGTCAAAACAAACCGAGCGGAGTTTTTTACGTCATATATACATTATTACATTGTAGATAATGAAGAAAATGGCAATCAGTGTTGTTGTGAGTGGGGTCCACCCTATCATTATACGTCATATATACATTATTACCTCGACAGTAGATGGTGTATTGAAGTGAATTCAGTACTGGAAATTTGGAATGGATGACATATTGGGTGCGTGATGAAGTTGAGATGGTGAAAGATAAATCATCCAGAATATTGAGAGTGGTTATTAAAAAGTAACTGCATCTAGAAAGAAAAAACATCAAAGAAAAAAATTAAATACTATATTGGGCAAGATTACAAATCTTGCCTTCGATTTGGACATTCACTCTGCATATGTTTCTCTCTTTTTGATAAAAAGAATAACATAGGAAAAAAATTGCTCATACCCCCAGGGCAACAAGCAAGCAGTAATTTGCTAATGATCATTCCAGAAGTTGGCATGATGGTATACTGAGCAACGCATCCAAAAAGTATCTGATCAGGTCAAAAAGAAGAATGTTATCAACTTGGGCAACTTGTATTCAAGTAAAGCATTCTATAGAAGAATAAAGAAGTTCTATTTTTCTTGATGAAACTCTCCATCTCTCTGTATTTCAAAATTTGCTAATGATCATTCCAGAAGTTGGCATGATGGTATACTGAGTAATTTGCTAATAATCATTCCAGAAGTTGACATTATGTCTAACTTAAAAGGAGTTTTTCAATAAATGTGACAAAAGAAAAGGCAGCCAAAGGGCTTGCAACACACATCTCTTGAATTGAATAGATCTGCATTGTGTCAACTAAGAAATTATTGCTTAAATACACAATTCCCAGTAATAATATTTCCTTGAACAGAAAATCAGACAAAGCAGATACTCAAATATTTGTTATAGTGATACAGATTTAATAAAACAAAAAGTAGAATAACATTGCTAGCCATAGCCCATGCATAAAACTATCACATAGTAAATCATAAGCAAGCATTTCATAAAACATGTACAGAAGAAAATAAATCCAAAACATTGTTCAAAGTCCATCACCGTTTAATACAGGAATCCTGTTGCAAATTATCTATCAAGTCCAATAAACTGGGAAATTGCTGGAAATTTTCTCATAATCAAATCAAAGCACACTCACTTCCCAAATCACAACAAAGCCCAAATTGAAATGTAAAAATACATAATTTATATGTAACACAAACATTAAATTGTAATTGGGTATTGTAGGAACTCACAGCAAGAGGCCTTTGCATGAACAAATTGAACAAGTCTTTGAGCTCCAATGTGAGACCCATTACAAGCATGATGAACCCAAGTGACAAACTCTATGAAGCTGGGCCTCTCTCCACAAACCATGAGAAAGTAGATGGTCTGAAGCAAGCAACAAGGTTATTTTTGAAGATTGCTATGGGTATTTTTTTTCAAGATGGCTATGGGTATGGAAGGGAAGTTTTGTGCATCCATTGATATTTTTGAAGTCTCTTGGTACTTTTTTTTTTTTATTTCTCAATCAACTCTGTACTTTTTTTTTTTTTTTCTGTTTTTTAAGTTTGTAGAGAGAGAAAATCTTGATGGGACCTGAGCTCGGCAATGTGGTTCCATGGGCCAACATCACGTGCCATTAATCTAGCTGGATAATGTTGACCGTTCAGTGCAAACCTGCAAGGCATTCGCAAGACCATTTCCAAACTGATGATAATTACTCATTCTCAGTGCATGATAACCACTCCAGTGAACTTCGGGGAAGCGTGAACAGAGATCCGGGACACCACTACGACAATTTGACAAATTAAATATAAAAAATAAAAATAATAAGATAAATATCAGTATCACTTCTTAAGGTTTAATGTATTGATATGCGGTTACAATTTTATAAATTTTCATCACTAATACTTTGTGTTATATTCCACATACACCTTCTTCTGTCAAAAATGCAAGAACATTTTTTGACGATAAAATGATCATGTTATCATTTGATTTTTGATGTAATTCATTTGATTACTAAATTTACTCATTTAACTTTATCTAACATACCAAAATACCCCTTTAAATATATCTATATATATATACTATAATATATGTAATCTATATATAATTATTTATTTTCATAAATATCACATAAAATAAAAAAGTAATTGATGCAGGAGCATCCAAGTCAGATGATGCTGAGTTGTCAGACGACACGTTGATGGCACTGAAATATCTTAAGTTGGTAGATCAGCGGAAAGATGGCAGGAAACCGTGACCTTGTCACTAATTAGGGTATTTTTGGATGCGCTTCAGTATTTTGGTCATAACTTTGGCTACAGGTGTCAGAATCGCCTTTATGACCACAATTCGGAAAGCTTGGTTCGGCACGCACGTCATGGGCACCTAGCTAGGTATTTTTGATTTTGAATAATAATATTGAATACCAGAGACTTTTCTCTGAGTTTTTGGGCAAGTCTCGTGCTTTCTTTCTGTTTATTTTCTGTTGCCCTTAGCCTACAGAATAATCACTATTTTGTCCGGCGTCAGTTGGTATCAGAGCTTTCAGCATCTTCCTGGATGAGATTTCATCAGTTTTCATGGCTGGTGGTCGTGGTCGTCGTGGGCAGGTTCCGAACGAGGAAGTCCCACACCGTGATCGTAGTGTTCAGGATTTGATGATCGAGGATTTATAGAGGCAAGTTGCAGAGTTAACCCAGCGTCTAACGGCGCAGACTATCAGTGACCGTGAGGTGGAAGATCACGAATCCGATTCTAGTTCCGACAACCCGTTTCACAATCATGCTCTATTCTGGGGGCACCGTGGTTGGGAGGAACGTCATGGAGACCTCGATTTCAGAGTGGATCTGCCTGAGTTTTCTGGTACGTTACAGGCCGAAGGATTTGTCGATTGGATGAACGAAGTGGAGCGTATCTTTGAATATAAAGAAGTCCCAGATCGTGTCAAGGTGAAACTGGTCGCTATCAAACTCAAAGGCAGAGCCTCTGCATGGTGGGAGCAGTTGAGGCGATCACGAGACAGGCAGGGCAAAGCCAAGATCACTGATTGGGAGAAGATGAAGAAGAAGATGAAGGGTCACTTCCTTCCTTTCGGCTACATTCAAACCCTGTTTCAGCGACTTCAGTCGTTGAGGTAAGGAACAAGATTGGTTGATGATTACACAGAGGAGTTCTATCAATTGATAGCCCGGAATGATTTATCTGAGACAGAAGAGCAGACGGTGGCGCAGTATTTGGGAGGATTGTGGCAGCCCCTGCAAGATGTCCTCAGCCTTCACTCGCTTTGGACTATTTCTGAAGCATACCAACGCGCACTTGTTGTGGAAAAACAGCAGAATCGGAGGCCAGTGATCAGGAGTGATCAAAACAACCGGCCAGTTCGACCTCAAGAACCCCATCCTGTCCAGCCGACACCACAGGGTAATTCTCACTCGAACATTAGATGTTTCAGTTGTGGTGAACAGGGACACAGAGCGAATGAGTGCAGGAAACCTGCTAGTTAGAAGGGCAAAAATCTCCTGATTGAGGAAGACGTGGTAGACAAAACTGAGGAGACTGGAGAGCCTATGTATGACGATGATGAAGATGGAGATGTGCTGTATAGAGATGTTCGTGAGAATCTGGTCATTCGTAAGAGTCTACTGACTCCTAGGGGCGATTCAGGAGATGATTGGTTGAGAACCAATATTTTTCACACGACCTGCACAGTTGCAGATAAAGTCTGTAAGATAATCATTGATAATGACAGTTGTGAGAATGTAGTGTCTGAAGAGGCTGTCCAAAAATTACAGTTGAAGACAGATCGTCATCCCAACCCGTACAAATTGTCATGGCTGAATAAAGGCAGTGAGGTAAAGGTGGATAGGAGATGCCTAGTGTTTTTCTCGATTGGCAAGAAATATTTTGATAATGCTTGGTGTGATGTTGTGGCTATGGATGCTTGTCATGTACTGTTAGGCAGGCCTTGGCAGTATGATCGCAGTGTTACTCATGACGGGCGAAAGAACACATATTCCCTTAGCATCAAGGGGAAGAAGATCGTGTTGGCTCCTCGTCGGGAAGGAGCCAGTCCTTCCCCGGTAGCCAAAACTACTAACCTGCTTTCTATGTCCAGGTTTTTAACTGAGATTGAACATGGGGACGTGGTCTATGCTCTGCTGCCTTGTGGGAATAGCGCAACGGACGTGAACGAGAATCCAGACTTACCAGCAGAGGTGCAGCAACTGCTAACAGAGTTTTCTGACCTGATGCCAGAGGATCTTCCTCCTGGGCTACCGCCTATGAGGGATATTCAGCATCAGATTGACCTTATTCCGGGGTCCAGTTTACCTAATCGATCGGCGTATCGCCTCAGTCCCAAGGAATTTGAGGAGTTGCAGCGGCAGGTGGTAGAGTTGCTGGAGAGGGGCTACATCCGTGAGAGTATGAGCCCATGTGCAGTTCCTACTCTGCTAGTGCCGAAGAAAGATGGCTCTTGGCGTATGTGTGTTGATAGCCGAGCAATCAACAAGGTTTACAGTGAAGTACAGGTTTCCAATTCCCCGTCTGGATGATATGTTAGACCAATTATCCGGTTCTAAGGTCTTCTCAAAAATTGACCTTAAAAGTGGCTACCACCAGATCAGAATAAGGCCTGGGGATGAGTGGAAGACAGCGTTTAAGACGCAACATGGGTTGTATGAGTGGATGGTCATGCCTTTTGGGCTATCCAATGCGCCCAGCACATTTATGAGGTTTATGCATCAGGTTTTACGGCCTTTTATGGGGAAATTCGTCGTAGTTTACTTCCATGACATCCTCATCTATAGCCCAACATGGACGTCACACTTTGATCACCTCCGTGCTGTCTTTGATATGTTGAGGACAGAGCACCTGTTCGTCAATCAGAAGAAGTGTGCTTTCTTCACTACTTCTGTAACTTTTCTGGGTTTTGTGGTGTCTACTGATGGTGTTCATGCAAATCTGTCGAAGATAGACGCGGTTTTGGAGTGGCCCAAACCGAAAAACTTGCACGATGTCCGAAGTTTCCATGGATTGGTATCTTTCTACCGTCGGTTCATCAAAAACTTCAGCACTCTGATTGCTCCCGTCACAGAGTGCCTCAAGGGACGTGATTTCCATTGGTCCAAGGAGGCAAAGGCCAATTTTCATCTGGTCAAGCAGAAGATGACAGAGGCACCAGTTTTGGCACTTCCCGACTTTGAGAAGGTGTTTGAGATAAACTGTGATGCATTTGGGGTGGGCATTGGTGGTGTTCTGAGTCAGGAGGGGCGTCCAATAGCTTTTTTCAGTGAGAAGCTATCAGGATCGAAGAAAAATTATTTCACCTATGATCTGGAGTTTTATGCCATCATTCAGTCCCTAAAGCATTGGCGTCACTACCTAATACGGGGAATTTATTCTCCTCACTGATTATGAGGCCTTGAAATGCATCAATGGCTAGCACAAGCTGAGTAGACGGCATGCCAAGTGGGTGACATACTTGCAAGAGTTCACATTTGCGCTGAGGCACCAGGCAGGGAGTCTGAACCGTGTTGCAGATGCACTAAGCCGTCGTACGTTGCTCCTCACCACCATGAGCACCAGAGTTGCAGGTTTCGATACATTCTCTGATATGTATGCTGCGGATCCTTCCTTCGGGAGGATAATTCAGGAGGTAACTGATGGTCAACGCCATGATTTTATTTTGCACAATGGTTACCTGTTTCGTAGATTAAAGTTGTGCATCCCAGATTGTTCACTAAGGCAACAGATTATTAGTGAACTTCATAACGAGGGTCATTTTGGGTGAGACAAGACGTTAGGTCTGATCTATTCCAACTATTATTGGCCCAAGTTGACCAGTGATGTGGCTCATTATGTGGAGCGTTGTTATGTGTGTCAGCGATCCAAAAGAGTTCTCACTAATGCGGGCCTGTACACACCTTTACCGGTCCCTGAAGCTCCTTGGCTTGATGTTAGTATGGATTTTGTGTTGGTCTTACCTCGTACCCAACGGGCCGTGGATTCTATTTTGGTTGTGGTCGACCGGTTTTCCAAGATGGCCCATTTTGTTGCTTGCAGGAAAACAATGGATGTTGCCCGGGTCGCCCATCTTTACTTCAAGGAGATTGTGCGTTTACATGGTGTTCCCCAATCCATTACCTCAGATCGTGATACCAAGTTCATGAGTCAATTCTGGAAGAGTCTATGGGAGAAACTGGGAACGAAGTTGAATTTTAGCTGCGCTTACCATCCTCAAACAGATGGTCAGACAGAGGTGGTGAACCGGAGTTTGGGGAACCTTTTGAGGAGTTTGGCAGGAACTAAACCAAAGCAGTGGGATTTGGCATTACCTCAAGCAGAATTTGCTTATAACAGGTCAAAGAACAGATCAACAGGAATGAGCCCATTTGAGATTGTCTATGGTCAGAACCCATCTGGGGTGCTTGACTTAGCCCCTATTCCGCGCGTGGGTCGTTTCAATCGCAAGGCAGATAAGATAGCAGAACATCTTCGAGGTATCCATGAGCAGGTTAAGCTGGCCATTCACGAGAGTAATGCCAAGTACAAGGTTCAGGCTGACAGCCACCGTCGTCAAGTACTTTTTGACGTTGGTGATTTTGTTTGGGCGGTATTAACTCGTGATCGTTTCCCTGTTGGAGAGTATAACAAGCTAAAGGAGCGAAAGATTGGTCCCTGTGAGATCCTGCAGAAGATCAATGATAACGCCTACAGACTACGCCTCCCCAGTCATTTGAAGACTTCTGACGTCTTTAATGTGAAACATCTGAGTCCTTGTTTTATGGATTCCGATGAAGCTGCTGTAAACTTGAGGACGAGTTCTTTCCAACCCGAGGTGACTGATGCAGGAGCATCCGAGTCAGATGATGCTGAGTTGTCAGACGACACGTTGATGGTACTGAAATATCTTGAGTTGGCAGATCAGCGTAAAGATGGCAGGAAACTGTGACCTTGTCACTAATTAGGGTATTTTTGGATGCACTTCAGTATTTTGGCCATAACTTTGGCTACAGGTGTCAGAATCGCCTTTATGACCACAATTTGGAAAGCTTGGTTCGGCGCGCACGTCGTGGGCACCAGCAAAAGTTGGGTATGTATTTTTTTGAGCCAAAATCCACTGTTTTCCCCTCCGAATCCCTAATTTTAGTTATTTGTTTCCTTTTTTGGTAATATTTATTTTGTTGGTTAGGAAGAGATTCTGGGCTTGATTTGGGCCAGAATTGTGGCAACTTTCTTCTTTTATTTCGTATTTTATTTTGGCAAGAATATTAGGTTTTTGCTATTTTTGGTAATGTTGACGAAGTTCAGCTATATAACCCGGCTTGTGGGTTGATTCGAAGGTACTTTTGATTTTGAATAATAATATTGAATATCAGAGACTTTTCTCTGAGTTTTTGGGCAAGTCTCGTGCTTTCTTTCTGTTTATTTTCTTTTGCCCTTAGCCTACAGAATAATCATTATTCTGTCCGGCGTTAATAATTAACTTTCTCTTTCTTTTTCTCTATATTATCTATATATATACAGTATACTATAATATATATAACATATATATATATATATATATAATTATTTATTTTATAAATAATAATGTTAACATAAAATACAAAATTAATTAAATTTTATCTTTCTTTTTCTCTATTCATCTCTTTATATATATATACACTATAATATATATAACCTAATATATATAATTATTTATTTTCGTAAATAAAAATATTAATATAAAATAAAGGGTAAATTGCACTAAACTCCCCGGAGGTTTAGTTAATATACATTAACCTCCCCTCTTGTTTGTCAAATTACACTAACATTTCTTGTCAAAGTTATTAGGTAAATGTCGTTAGTGGAAGTAACAAAATGTCACGCCCTAGAATCCGAGACACCGAAGACTCCATCACTGGATCTGAATCTCGAAGGTGAGTCCAAGTCAACCACTCATGACTCATACACCATTCTCATTCTGATACCAACTTTGATACCATGTTGTCACGCCCTTACTTTTTGATACCAAGATCAATATAAAAAGTGGAGGTAAACAGTGAAAGTCCTATCCAGTTCACACTCATGAACAACTCAATTCCAAAATCTAACTTCTTGTGTATTTATAATATTAGAGTAATACTTAGTCCATTGGAAAGAGGATCCAAAAATACTCAATTTAAAAAAGAAATCACATTCAATTTCAATTTAAAACGAAGCAATTATGCTTTATTGAAGTTTGGACCAATCCTAGAGCTTACACGTAATCACAAAGGCGATTTCCTCCATTAAATTCTAATACACTACTTCAAACACTAAATCAATGCAGAATCATAATTACCCACATACGTTTACCTATATATGACTCAACCTCAATAATCTATTATGGCCCCACATGTGGCCATACATTGCATCCCCAATTAATTCTCGAATTATATCTCATATCTCAACTATCCACCCAGCCACACATTACGATGTATCGTAATGTTGGTTATGATGCATCATATTTACAATGCATCGCATAAGGTGCGTAACATCCTGTGAAATCTTCTGGAAAATTACCCAAATTCTCACATATTTTATGATGCATTGCCAATGGGATTACGATACAGTGCCAAATCACGATGCATCATAATAGGAATTACGATGCATCGTAATCACTCACCTGTTACACTAACAAACCCACCAAGTGATTACAACAATCATTCTCCTTTCAATTCATCATCCTAAACATAAAATCATAGAACATTGTAAACATTAAAAAATTACATGATGGACCCAAAATATAATTTGGGCTTCTCTTCAGTTCACCCACTTTGGAATGTGGCCCAATGAGCCAGATAATTTAAAGTCCAGACCCACCACAAATAAATGGGTCATGAGCTGATCCAAATTGTCTAAGAAGTCCAAGCACACTTGAAAATGGGTCAAATGGATAATTATATATATATAATTATCATCAAAGATAATTATTATATATATATTGGATAATTATTACAATTATCATAAAAGATAATTATCAAAAGAAAATAAAGTTACAAGTCTACCCCTCCGGTTAACCTATAAATAAAGGTCCAAGAGTGCGGGAGAGGAGACCAGAAGACTCTCAGAGAAAGTTGAAACTGTGCAGGATTCTTCACTCTAAATCTAAATCATCTAAACCTTAACAAAGAAGAACAACAAGCACATTCAAAGTCGTGACGTTCTTTCTCCATAATTCAACAAATTCAAAGAATCATCACCAAGACTATTCGAGATCAAGCTTCTTTAGCCCTCGATTAGAAATTCTCAATAATTTTCTTCAACAACAAACACTTGAAGAGGATTCTCAACAACCCGAATTAAGATCAAGCTCTAGAAGCCCTTGAATCGGATCACCAAAGAGATCGAATCAAAGGAATTTGTCTTTCTTTTGTAAAGATCCATAGAGAGTTGCAAACCCATATTTCTTGAAATTAATATATTTGATATATTTGTCCACATGTTTTGATCTTATTTTCAGACTCAAATTTGTGTGTACAAATATTTGGAATGCCCGATAGGACCATCTCTGTCTCTCATCTCTATCTCCTACATCATACATCCAAAACTCTCTTCATCAGAATCTATGGCTCCTCCCAAAGTTCAGACGACAAACAAGAAAAACTCAAAAGAAACCGCTGCTGCAATGGCTAACATCAAACTTGTTGCAAGAAGTGATAAGAACACTAGGAACCCGTCAAGTGCCAGCAGCACCTCAGCAGGTCCTATGACGCGTAGCAAGACCAAAGCAATTGCTTAGCTCAAGAATCAGCAAGTTTGGTGAAAACCAATCCTGCAAAATCAATGGACGTGAAAACTAAACATGCTAACACCATTGATCCTCAGGGGCAAAGAATTCTAATGTCATTTCAGAAAAGTCGGTGCCACCACATTCACCCCACTCCGTCTCTGACGCCAACTCTAGCGTTGGTTCACTCTCGAAGTCGTTACTTGAGATTTTAGAACAATCGGTCACTTCAAAAAATGTTGGGCCTCAAGGTATTTCCTATTCGAATGTTGTCGCAACTATGATGACTGGAACAACCTCGGTGGAAGACCAACTAGTAGTGATGGCTTGCGTAATCGAAAACCTCACAAAGACTGTTGAAGAGAAGGACTTGCAGATCGCCGCGCTAATGAATAAGCTTGAAATCCAAAATTATGACGAGTCAACACAAATGCCTGCGAATACTTCAAATTCATCTCTTTAAGGTGCCTAATCAAAAGATAGTCGTCACACATCTGCATTAGGACACATAGTTGACAAAACTAACCCAGCTTCACCATCCGCTTTGCTATCTGTCCAACAATTGTAGGATATAATAACGAACACAATACGAGCACAGTATGGCGGTGCCCCTCAAAGCACTCTCATGTACTCAAAACCTTATACCGAAAGAATTGACAGCTTAAAAATGCCACTGGGATATCAACTGCCAAAGTTCCAATAATTTGATAGAAGAGGCAATCCCAAACAACATGTTGTACACTTGTGGAGACCTGCAATAACGCTGGCACTGAAAGGGACCTCTTAGTCAATCAATTTGTTCGTTCCCTCAAAGGGAATACATTTGATTAGTATACAAACCTCAAAACTAGGAGTATTGATTGTTGGGAGTAGATAGAGCGAGAGTTTCTCAATCGCTTCTATAGTACTTGCAGAATAGTAAGCATGCTAGAACTCACTAACACTAAACAAATAAAGGACGAGCTTGTGGTCGACTATATCTACCGCTGGCGAGCTCTAAATCTTGATTGCAAATATTATCTTTCTCAAGTCTCAGCAGTCGAAATGTGTATGCAAGGCATGCACTGGGAGCTTCTTTACATTATACAAGGAATCAAGCCTTGTACATTTAAAGAATTAGTTACTCGTGCCCATGATATGGAGCTCAGCATAACAAGTCGTGATGCAAAGGCTTTTGCCTTTCCCAATATGTCTAACAATTGTCTTAAAGATGAAGGGTTTGAGTTCGAAGAGGAAGATGAAATGCTTCTTAACTCAGACGATGAAATAGATATATCTTATGTTACAAGCATCGTCTGTAAATACTTATATCAAGAAACACATCGTGTTCCTTCAATGACTTCATCTGATGGTTCTTAGTTAAATAAGGCATTAACTCAAAAAAAACCTTGATAAAAGACTGGATAGATAGGGGGCAAACCTTCCATACAAAGCTCATTCCCAACTCTTTCATATGAAATATCCTTAGAATGGGGGCAAGATTCATGCCTGTCCTTTGAAAAGGCCTACACATTTTCTCAAACCTCAAAATAAGAACAAGAAAAACCTAGGCATAACTAAAGTGACATCAAAGAAGCATTATAAAGGTAATGTTTCAAGTTATCCTCAAACGACTTCAAGTAGGAGAGTTCAGAATACGGTGCTTACTTGGAGGCCAAAGAAAAATGCTTAAGAAAGGAATGATTCTAAAAAGATCTCAGAAGAATCAGTGTCTGGAAATATACAAATGGCATCTCTAGTAATTCCTTCCCAACATGTCGTCAACAAGCACCAATGTAAGAGTTTGAAACTACAAAATGAGGAATAAGAGCAAAATCATCTACAATCCCAGATGGAATGAGAGGCATGAAAAATTAAAAGACTAGAAGAAGGAAAAGTGTGATGACCAAAGCCCGAAGATGCTGTCTGGATCAAATCTCGCAGCGGAATGAAAATATATTGAGTGAGGTTTAATCATCCTACATGGACCATGACGAATGAAATACCTCTTCCTTCTGGGTGGGAAGACGAGTTTGAAGGAGATGTTTCTTCTCAAGTACAAGAAGAGTACAATGAAGAACCAAAGCAAGAAAGAAGTCTCCAAATGTACGTTGAACTGGTTCACACCTTTCAACAAAAGCTTGGATTGTCTTCTGAGTCTTGCAAAGTTAAAAAATAATTAAAACTAAGTTGCTCCCCTATACAAGCCTAAACTATCGATGATACTCCTTGACACGAGTATAAACTGTCTACAAAAAAAAAAAAAAACTCATTGACACGAGTATAAATTGTCTAGATGAAAAAAAATCAAGAACTCCTTGACATGAGTTTAAACTGTCTCAGAAAAAAAAATCAAGCACTCCTTGATATGAGTATAAACTATCTTCACAAAAAAAAAAAAAATTGAATTACGTGATGACATGATCCCTATTCAGGGTACGTAGGCATCTTGGAGGATTGTTCCAAGTTCAGTCGATATAGCCAAAAAAAAAAATTTTAGCCTGCCACCGAGATATTGACGATGTATGCCACACCGTGGTGACTTGGCTTGTCGCTGAGATATTGACGATGTATGCCACACTATGGTGACTTGGTTTGTCGCTGAGATGTTGACGATGTCTGCTGCATCGTGGTGACGACTTGGTTCACCGCCAAAATATGTTAAAAGGTGTTTGTCGCATTGTGGTAACTTGACTTGCTATGAAGATGTTAAAGGCACCCGTCACACCATGTTAATTTGGTCCATGGGGCAAAACGACCAACCAGTGGGGTTCTTACATTCAGTGTAGTTCCTTTCTCCATGATATTGTTCTCTTGTTCTAAAATGGTTACGGTGTTTGCTTTGAAACTTTTGAAGAAAGCTATGATTGGCAGAAGTCAAAGGTTATTTACCTGACAAAAAAAAAGGGACAATAAAGTATTCTAAAGGAATTAAGTGATCTCAAAGGATACTAAGGGACTATAAAGTGACCCCGAAGGGCACTAAGGGACCCCGAAGGGACGATAAAGTGTTCCAAAAAACTAAGTGACCCCAAAGGGCAGTAAGAGATTCCGAAGGGACGATAAGGTGTTCCAAAGGAACTAAGTGACCCCGAAGGGCACTAAGGAACCCTGAAAGGATGATAAAATGACCCCGAATGACACTAACCCCAAAGGGATGATAAAGTGACCCCGAATGACACTAAGGGACCCCAAAGGGATTAATGAATGGCGTTTGGAACTCCATATTATGACAGAAGCGATTTGACCTGCAAGAATCGACAAAGGAAAAAAAATTGAAACTTGCCAAGAAAAGAGTTGAGTGACTCATGTAAAGTTATTTTTCTCGATGAGTTCGATAGATCTGTACGTTGCTCCGGAGGTAACACAAAACTCGAGCAAAGCCCACGAGTAGAAGCTGATCTTGACAACAATAAAAAAAATCATTAATAGTCATTACGGAAGACAAAGTTGCTACTGAAACAAAAAAGTTCTTTTCAAAGTTCAGCCGCATTTATGCTTTGTTTCAAGCATTTGAAACACATAGAATAGTGTAGGAGATATGGTGTAGTGTTGGAAGAATTTTTCATAAGATTTTAAGTTTGAAACCTTTAAGCAGCAAGAAAATCTTTATCATTTTTTTAGGCAACTACACCTTCAAAAAGAAAAAGAAAAAGAAAAAGAAAAAGAAAAAGAAAATTGTAATCATAATGTGACGGCAGAAAGAAGGCAGTATGGAAAAAAAAAAAAAAGAAAGAAGAGAAAAACAAATGATGTGAGATTACATATATATAATGGTGGATTAATCCTCTTTGCCATTGAATTTTGAAGACTCCAATTCAGTTTGAACATGGAAAACCAAATCCTATTTCAGATAAAAAGAGTCTTATTTGCAATAAGGTTTTCAAGACTCTAATTCAACTTAAGAAAGAAGACATCCTCTTTGCAATTGGATTTTCGCAAGAAAAAAAAACTTTGCAAAAATTAAATACTTCAAGTCCCATTTTAGATACATGACAAGCTCGATATAGCGCGAGACGTAAAGTAGGGGCAATTTGTAGACATTAAAAAATTACATGATTGACCCAAAATATAATTTGGGCTTATCTTCAGATTATCCAATTGTATTCTAACGTCTACTCACCCTTTTCCTTTCGCTCCACTACCATTAACGAAACCAGTGAGCTAAATAGTTCATTTAGAAAACAAAATCTAAATTTGATGAAAACTAAAATATCTTTGACGACTTAAACCTAATTGTAGTTTAAATAAATAAGTGAAGAGTCTGTTATTCACAAATTTAACAAACAAATCCATGAATTGAAATGGGTTTATATTTATGTATGTAACTAAGGAACAACAATAATTTTTTAGAGATGTAGCCATAAATTGAAAAGAATAATGGGTTGGCTGGCTACTAGCTTTTATATATGGGTTGACTACTTGGCTCTGTAATTTTGTATACTAGTGTGTGTGTGTGTGTGTGTGTGTGTGTCTATTTATGTATATAATAAAAAATAACGAACTTTTGTACTGTGACTTTTAAAAACGTAAAAGAAGAATCAAAAAGAAAAAAAAATTATTACATAAATTGAATCCAGAATCTCCAATTCAAATAATTTAACCCTAATTCTTCTAAACTCAATTCCGAAACCACATATATGTTCCATTGAAACCAAACCACACAATTAAACTCTTTAATTTCAAGATCCTAACTCTTGATTGAATTAAGTGAAGAGAGAGAAAGTAGGGAGAGGGTGATGATAAAAAGAAAAAATAAGATAGAAAAAAATATTTTATCACTTCTCTCTCTCGCCACCAGAAATTATTGCCGGCAACCTTCGCTGGAAATCAAATTTTGACTTTTTGAAATGATAAGAAGTAGAAGGGGATAATTTTGCCAACTTTATTAAGTTAAAAAAGGTATCTAAGTATTTCATGTGATTTCATATAAATAATTACATCTTTACATGTTTTTCAATGGAAGAACTGTAATTTAAAATATACTGACATCATAATTTTTCGTCATTAATTGTGTTGACCACTAACGGAAGGGAGGTCTGTGTTATCTCATATTCAAATCTCAAGGGAGGTTAGTGTAATATGACAAACAAGAGGAGATGTCAATGTATATTGATTGAATCTCAAGGGAGGTAAGTGTAATTTACCCTAAAATAAAAAATTAGTTGCCAATGCATATTATCATGAAGGGTATTGTGGTCATTTTTCTATTATAATATTTTTATATTAAAATATATTTAAATAATCAGGGACAATCAAGACATTTCACATATTTTAAAAAATGAAAAAACTAACAGGAGGTGTTGGTGATGAAAATTCACAAAGTTGTAGTCGTGTGTCAATATATCAAGCCTCAGAGGTGTGAGTGATATTTACCCTAAAAAAAAGATAGAATACGGTACAGCAGAATACTGTAATATAAAAAAAATAAATTATATTTTATATATACAAATAATTAAAATATTAACTTTTCTATAAAATATTATAATTAATAAACAAAATAAGAGTTAAAAGTCATATTACATAATTTGAATGAATAAATTTTGTATTAAATCATGATATATATCTCAACACTTTTTTAAAAATAAATATTAACATTGCCTTAACAATTGTACTATGATATTATTGTTGCAAAAACTACATTTTAATGTTCAAAATTTGTTAAAGATGTGTTATGAAGTATCTAATAGTAGGGGGCACAAAGAACCGGTGAAACCTGGACCAGAACCATAAGGAACCGTAACTAAACCGAACCGAACCGTTCACTACAATTCTGATTCTGGTTCTAAATTTTAGGAACCATTCACTATGATTTCGGTTTCGGTTCTAAGTCAAGGAACCGGAAGTAGAACGGTTAGAATATATATATATATATATATATATATATATATATAATATAATATAATATATAAATGAATAATAATAGCTTCTAAGTTCTAATGTTATATATATATATATATAAAGAGTATAAACTATATAATATATAAATAAATACTAATACCTTCTAAATTCTAGTGTTCTATATATTTATAAAGTATAAAATATATAATATATAGATAAATACTAATAGTTTCTAAGTTCTAATGTTTTATATATTTATATAATATAAAATATATAAATAAATATTAATAGTTTATAATATATTGTTATAACTAGTGGTGCACACGTATGAGTGTGTATCTTGCCAATGTTAAAAAAATATAAAAATAAAATATAATTGAAAAAGAACCATTGGAAACCAAAGTTGGAACCGCAAAGAACTGGAACCGAACCTAACTCAATAGTTTCAGTTCCGATTCAAAATTTAAGGAACAGTTGGGAACGATTTTGGTTCTGGTTCCACAAAGAACCGTAAAGAACCGAACCGTGTGCGCCCATTCAGATATGTAGTCGAAGTATCTGATAAGTATCGAACACGCATTAAAAATAAGAAATATATTTTAAAATTATGGATATGTTTAGAAGTATCAGACATGTATCCGTGAGTATCTAAGGAGTTAGAAAGCACAAACACTTCACCAAGGGTATCGTATCCGTGTCGGACACGTGTCGGACACTTCATATAAGTATCCTGATATTTTTCTTTTTAGGACATTTCTTAGACACTCATTGGACACGCCTCAAATACATGTTAGACACTTCGTAGCAGTGATGTATATTCAAGTATTTCGAAAGGAAATTATATGCAACTAAGTTATGATTAAAAATCAAAGCTAAATATATGTAGAAGATTAAATAAGTTTGGTTCTTTAATCTATTTGTCTATTTTTGTTTATAAGTTTGTTTGGTTCTTAATTATTTGATAATGAATTAAAGTATTTCTGTAATGTAGTCTTTTTTTTGTTGAATAATTAATATATATTAACATATTATATTATTATTTTATAGCCGTATCCTCGCTGTGTCTATGTCCTTTTTTTAAAAAAAATTTGTATTACAGTGTCCGTGTCATATCGTACCCATATTCTGTAACCGTGTCCGTACTTCCTAACTAAGGAGTATTTGTATCTGATACGAACACAATACGAGTACGCGTAAGAATAAAAAAAAAATTTAAATTTATGAATACGTTTAGGAAGTATCTGACACATATTCGTGATAATCCAATGAGTATTGGTATCCTATACGAACACGATATCTAACATTACTCTTGTAAAAGTATTCGTAATTCCTAACTGCATATACCATCTCTTCAGTGTCATCAATTAATTATATTTTGTCACACAAATAAAAATCTATTTATTTTTAAAAGTTTTATCGCATGTGCCAATATTTGTACCATATTGTGAGGTCCACCATATTTCTTTCCAAGAGTAATGATAGAAAAAGTGAGAACCGAATCACTAAACAAGACACAGAATCTGTGTATCTTGTTTTGTGGTTTGATTTTGACAACACAACCATTTTCTTTTTTTCCAATTGCACAAGTAATTGAAATGTCAATGGAACCCCTCTGGTGTAGAGTTGGACAAATTTGGGTCTCACACTAGACATATATTGTTCAAAAAGAAAATTCAATTTTCATTAAATTCAAAAAATAAAAACTAATTACAATTGTAATCACGCATTTTCTTAACTTTATAGTTCAAATTTTAAATTATCATGAAAAATAATGAAAAAATATTCTAACTAATAATAGAACATGTATTTATTTATATACTACCAATCAGAGCGGATTGGTGTTTTTTCCACACTTTCAAAACTCATTTCAATAGGAGTGAGGCTGGGCTCACATGCGTGAGTTAAATTGGCATCCCTAGCCAATAGTATATATAATCGTGGTGACAAATTTGAGATGATAATTAAATTATGGCAAAATTTGTAAGGAAAACTATACATGCTACAAATTTTTTTTAAAAAAATGAATTACAGTTTAAATTACTGATAATTCAGTAATCTTGAAATATATGGATATTATACATTATGTTTGGAATATTTTATAAATAATTTGAAAGGTTTCACAAAATTTAAAAAATTATATATACAAGTATGTTATTATGAGTTAGAATATAATGTCGTATATTAACAAAGTTTGTTATCAAAACTTAATTTAATCATAGTCAAAGGTTCGATCAACATTGAAGATGGAAACTTCATCTTCAAAACCATTGATCACATAATTTAGGTAAAAGTAAAATTGATTTAAAGAGCTAATGTCTAAGTGGTTAAAAACTAGACAAGTTGGACCAATCAAATTAGGCAATTGGATGGTAGTTTTTCTAGAATCAATTTTTTTACTATCATAAATGAGTTTCCAAATGCAAATTGATTTTTTTTTTTACTAAATTTGGAATAAACTCACTTAAAAAAGATCATTACCCAATTGTCATATGTAACATCCGATTATTTGAGGACTCAGCCATTTTTGTGATGATTTTGAAGTTTTCTAAATCATATTGAAGCCTTTTTGCTACCCAATTTAGACTAGTCTGTCAAAAGGAAAGGTGGTCATTTAATCCTGGTGCTATTTTCGTGGAGTATTTTAGAAAGGAAAGATTTAACACAAGCCTAATCTTTTACATTCTTTTGCATATAAGTGTCTACTCTCCAAATTCTAATCCGGTTCCGGTTTAGAGTCAATTTTACGATCGAACCGTGAAAACGACTCAAAATAATTTTAAGTTATAGAATTCCGTCTTTGAGTGGATTTGGAGTTTTCGGGACTCTTTCGTTACATTCTTTGATATAATTTACGAAATTCGAGTAGTGAAAAAATAGTGAAAATAGAAAGTGAAACAAAATATGATGTCTATGTTATTTAATGCGAGTTACTTCTATATATATGTTTTTTTTATTTATTTAAAAAAGTTGCTTTGGAGTATATGAAAATAAAAGGTAAAATCAATTGCTCAGTAGGTTGTTATTGTGAACTCAACCCTTTACTGTTTTTCAGGTACATGTTGAAAGGGTGTGTCACATGTGAACTGTGATGGAGGAAGATGTTGAAATAGAGTTTAGTTTGGTTATTTTAATTTTTTTATTATTTTTATTTTTAGCAAGAGTGACTTTTGTGATAAGGACAGTAGTGGATTTATTATAGAATTTTTTTTTATTTAAACACATAACTCCATTAGGCACAACTCTTTAGATCCACCTAAGATATAAATTGCGGATGCAGCTCGAACCCAGAATTTATTATATATTTATTTTATTGTAAAGTGTTATTAGTTAATGGTACAATTTTTGTTGGACCATACTAGTATACTACTTAGGCATAAATGATAGATCTAAACTTTTATATCCATTGGATGTATGTGATAGGTTCTACCACATACACCTACCACATATATATATAAGTATTTTATAGATGAGAAAATGTAAGTCTGACAATTCTGTTTAACTATTATTTTTTATTCTTGTTTAATATTGTTGTGGGTGGATTTATTTTATGATAAAAGACCTATTTCAGTGGGTATATTTTTCACTGGTTTCTGTTTGCTCCACTCTAGAGATAAGAATCAGAGGCCATATGCTTTGTGTTGATGCAAATTAATCTTAATTAAAGGAATGCACTTGGTTGACTTATTTTGCCTCAAATTCAATGAATCATGTGTTTAACACGTGTGATAATACTTGCTCAAATATTTATAACAAAAAAAGGAAAGTGACATAAGTGAAAATAACTAGGGAGGATAGCATAGAAAAAAAAATTTGTAATTGACCACTTCTTTGACATAAATTTGATCGTACCACATGCAGACTCCAGTGTGCTTTGGGTTTTCTTTTTTGCGTTTTTTTCTTTTTTCTTCTTTTAAACTAGTAATGAACCAACTTACTAGTTACATATTTTGGATGAAGGTTATGACTTTAAGTAGAGCAGAATAAAAACATATAATTTATGTAACCGACTCCAAATAATTAAAAAAAAAAGAAAAAAAGAGGTGGTCGTTATTGATGAACAAATAATTAGCCCACCTATTAGTTATTTTGGACTTCGAATGATTTGCAAATTTTGAATTCACACAATTATTTTTAAATTATGTGCATCATTTTAGTCCAGACCTCGCATTTGACGAGTCTCAATTCGAAATGCTAAAGGAGTACTTTCAAAGGTTTTACCAGCTACCCGTTAAGCTAGTATGTAAAAGAAAATAAACAAAAACATTTTTTTTTCCATTTTGACTTGATGTAGTTTATTTAATCACTAGTGTATTGGATTTATTAGCTTTCACAAGGTATAGAGTGTCCGTGACTTTGCTTAAAATAGGTTTGTTGATCCTTGGAAGCTGATATGAACAACTTTAGTTTTCATTAGCTCCTTTACATTTTCATAATTTGACATTTTCAAATATAGGTTAGTTTATTTCTATATTTAAAGACTTAGGCCCGATTGATAACAGTAGATGTTTAGTGTTTATAAAATATATTTGTGGAATAAACATGTTTGATAATTTTAATTTTGTTTATAAATTGTCTGAACACTTTTAAAATAACATTGCAATAAAAGCTTTTGAAACCTATATACCGAAATAGTGTTTATACTCATTAAAAAAGAATTAATCTAAAATTGTTATTATATTATTTTAATTAAAAAGTGAAGTTAAAAGTGAGAAAATGAAAAGAAAAAAATTCATACATGAGTAATATATATTCACGAATTCTTCATAAAGCCCAATCATGCATTTGTAAAACTACCAATAGCTAAGAAAGAGAATTTAGGTAAAGAATATAAAAATGTGCCAAAAATAAAAAAGCTAAAATTGATAATTAAAGAAAATGTAAACAATAATTTAAGCAATAGAAGGGTCAGTAATTTAGGACCTGTTTGGCATGCGTTTGTTTTTGTTTTTTATGTTTTTGTTTTGGCACTATAGCGAATAACTGAAACATATGAGTTGGGTGGTGCGGAAACGGATGCAAAAATTTGTTTAAAACCTAGAGGTAGTGATTAGGTTTACTCATTTTTTACTTAAATTTTCAGATTATTCCAATTATAAGTCTAATTAAAAATTAAAGCAATCCCACAAAAAGTAAATAAAATAAAGTGCAATAAAGTAAAGAATGCACCAAATATACGTGAAAAACCCAGATCAAGAAAAAACCACGGGTGAGGCTTGTAACCCCGAATAACCAAATCCACTATCGTCGAAACAAAGTATAACATACTTTGTCCAAGACTCACTATAGAGACTGGGTTCAATTTAGACCGGTTTTTTTT
This sequence comes from Cornus controversa, assembly GCA_026545225.1. Classification (NCBI taxonomy): domain Eukaryota; kingdom Viridiplantae; phylum Streptophyta; class Magnoliopsida; order Cornales; family Cornaceae; genus Cornus; species Cornus controversa. The sequence goes on along the minus strand of CM048853.1, from coordinate 26,032,312 downwards.
ATTCATCATTTTTATCATAAACACATTTTAAATAATGTTATGCATGTTTTAAATGTGGGAAACAATTTTGGAAACTTGTTTAGAAATTTGAGGAAGTTTTGGGATCATTTAGTGAAATTTGAGATTTTTGGGTCGGTTGGGCTCGGGACACAGGTTGAGTGGACCCAAGAATCTGGAAAATTTCTAAAAAAATATTATTTTTGATTTAAAAGCAAATGAAATGTTAAATGAGTTAAGGAGATGATTTCGAAGCTGTAACCACTTTCGAAATCGAAAATAGAGGTCGGGAGGGTACGTTAAGTGTCCCGGTGGCATTTTGGTCATTTTGTGCCCCAAGATATTATAAATATCTAGAGGCTGAGATCCTATCCATTACATACAGCTGAAATATTTCTCTCACTCTCCCTCTTCATCTCATTTCCTTTTCTCTTCATTTTAGAAGCGTTGGGCTTAGATTTGGAGGTTCCCAGAGAAGGGTAAAGTGTTCTACGGGTCAAGGGCGTCGGTTTGAATGGAACAAAATTATTTTTTGGTAAGGTAGAACTTAGAAAAGTTCTGGGATTTAGCTAGAAGAAGCTTTAAAGTTGAGGTAGGGATGTGAATTCCTTCTCAGCATTGATTCTATAGGTCCTTTACTTATGACATGTAATCTTCATGACTTATGTAGAAATTGATGCTAGCATGTCCTAGATTGAGATTATGTTGTATGAATGTGTTGAATTCTATTCATGAGTCCTTTATGAGTCATTATGTTTATTTAGAATTGTACATAAAATTTGCTTCCATGTGTGGAAGAAATGCATTATTTTGATTTCATGAGTTCATTTGAAATTTGCATTGTAATATGCTTCAGTTTGAAGGTGTATACATTAGCTATAGATGTAATGCATTGAGAGTGAGTTTTGTGACAATCTTGGTTTTGTGCATATATGTGATAAATGTGCACTTATGTGGTGATTGATGATTTTTGGAGCAAGTGTGAGAATTAAGAAGGGCCTGGAGCCCTAGGGTGAAAGGCCCAAAACTTGGCCAAGCGGATGTCGCTACCGTCGGGTTAGCAATCTGTAAAGCGTAAGTAGAGTATGTGATCTTACGAAGGCTCTTACTATGGATGCGATAATTAGATGTACCCAGTTGAATTAATTTCAGAGTATATGTGGTATTAAGTTTATTTGTGAATGTGATTCATTTTAAACTGTTTACGTGTATTAGAGATATGCGATATCATATTTCATTCCAAAAATGAATATGTTCTGAGTATGGTGCATTCATGTATGGCTGCCTGAGTCAATGTTGAGTCGAATGGATCATCTCTACTGGGCTAGTTGTATGCTCACCCCCTCCCCCAAACCCTTTTCAGATAAAGTACCGGTGGAGGACGAAGCTTAGATATGCCCGAGTGGGATTTTTGGTGTTCCTTTGGATTTATGTATATGGATGTTCATACCGGGTTGTGGCATGATGACTATTTTAGAAACGTTGTTCTTACGTTTGGATTATCTCTATGTTTTTGAACTTCAAATGTATTAGCCATATATGGCACGTCTATAACTTTTGGAGAATGAATAAATGTGTGATGGATAGTTTTGAAATTTCAACGTATATATAATATGAATTTACCATTTGGATATGAAATTTTTATGTTTTGATTACACCATTCTTGCTTTGGATCATATTAGATATTTTACGCTTTATGGAGAATGTATATATGTTGAAGGATAAGAATTGGATAAGAATTTTGTTGATTGTGATCACTTGAGGATTATGCAAGGTTTGCAGGTTAAGTGATTACGATGCATCGTAATTTAGCGATTCATCAAAGACCCAATGACGATTTATTGTAAAAATGTTGAGAAAATGAATGAAAAACAACACGTTTCACATGTTATTACGAGACATCTACGATGATTCATAGGTTACGATGTATCGTAATCTCCATTACGATGCATTGTAGTCCACAGTTAAACTGAGGATAGGAGTAATGTTTGGACGTGCATGTGGGGTCCATAGTGATGGATTGATGTTAAGTTATATGTATATGATTATATGTATGTAATTAAGCTTCTGCATTGATAAAAAGGTTAATATAGTTCACTAGGGTTTAATAAACAGACTCACACTCAAGATTCGAGCTCGAAAATCAGGGTGTGACAACTTGGTATTAGAGTATGATATCCGAGTGGAATTATGATTAGGAGTGAGAATGTTTAACTTAATCACCCTCATTTCCTATGCCCTTCCAGGTGTTGGATATTGGGGCGCAATCACATCCACTCTACTCTGACAAGAACTTGATGTGAAATGCCTCATGCTTACTCTTGCAACTCCCTCGTCCAATTGTTGTAGACTTCCAGCTAACATCACATTCCTTGCAGAAATATAATTGGAAGAACACGAATACTTAATAAATGTTTTGTCCCCTTCGAAATGCGATTTTCTTCTCTTTCCTCACCAACGAACAATTGTAGAAGAAACCACACAATCCAGTAACTTAATCAATAAGAAATCTCTAAAGCAGTCTTCGAATTATTGATCAAGCAAATAGAGAAACGTAACCTAAATCACTCATTGTGTATATATGTGTGTGATCTCTCAAAGAAATATAAATAAAGAATTAAAGAAGAATTCTCTGCTCTAAAAATATATCTATGTTTTCTCTCTAGAAAATAATCTTTTTGATGTGTATTCAAAGTTTCGTGAAAGCACACTGAGATAAATCATATGAGGTTTTTATAAATGTTAAAAATTCTAACTTTCCTTGAAAAACAAATTAAAAATCAATAGGAAACAAGTTTCAAAGTTTAAGGAAATTTCAGAGTCAAATCTAGGTCAAATTAGGACACTGCAGAGCCAAAATCTTCCACCAGAGGGCTTGGACTAGTCCAGCCTTCACTTGGACCAGTCCAGGGCTCTGCCCTGCAAGTTTTGAAGTCCCGAGACTTCATGAACCAGTCCAGGTTTGAGTTGGACCAGTCCAATTTTCAAATGTTTGAAAATTTTGCCCAAAAACCCTAATTTTCAAGGTCGGACCACCTAGTTTGAATATGTGTTCTCACCACTTTACCTGGACTATGTGACTCTTATACTTGATCAACGATGTCTACATGCAATCGAAATCATCCGAAAACTTCAATCGATCAAACCTTTATTTAATATATTGATGTTTTTTTTCGTCATTTGCATGGTTGGTGTAGAACACTGCTCACTCTGAGACTTTAATTACATGATATAAATTACAAGAATATAAATAAAAGATTACAACTCGATCATTGCTAGGTTTGCCATCGAAGATTGCCAATTACAAAAATATACGTCACAATCTCCCCATTTGGCAATTCGTGACAAAACTAACTTAGACAATCATAACCTAACTACTGGAAAAAAGAGATTACAATATGTCCCAAACATCTCAAAATACAAAGAAATATAACTTGAAGATCTCAGAGCATCACTAGCAAACTTCCAAGCTTCATATGTAGTGTCTTTCAAAAACCTATAAAATCTGCATATCATGCAAGCAACATTACCTGTGAAAGCTTAATAAAGAAAATATAATGATATCACGATAAAAAAAATCCCCCTTAATCATATAAATAATGATTAAAAAATTTAACTAGTTCTTCCCCATACATCAATCAAACAAATATATATGTTTCCCCCTTTTTTGAGCAAATTAACAAGTAAGAACAAAGAAAACATGAAAAACTATCGCTAAATCATTGAGATAACAAGAACATGAACTCCATTAAAAATTTGTAACCAAGAGTAACAAAATTAGGAGTTATAGTCCAAATAGCCAAAATAAATATAGCATAACATAAACATGTTCAAGCAAATAAACATAAAAAACTAGAGATAACATGTAAGCACTCAAGTCTAGCAAAAGAACCTAACTACGTCTAAAACACCAAGACCAAATCCTCATTTTCTTTATCACCATCATTGCTAGAACTCACTGGAATAGCTTTCCGAATTAATGCTTCAAGCTTTGAAAAATTCCTCTTCAAGTACCTATCCAAACCCCTCATGTATTGATTGTACTGACTTGCAGTTAAAACACGATTAGAATTAGGAACATAAAGTCCAGGAATATGAGCATTATCATCACTTTCATTCACATCTTCATCAACATGTTGCCTAGCAACCTCCTTTTGTGCTCTTTCCTTCATCTTGTTAGTAATTGAAGACTTAATATTAGAAGCTGTAAACTTTCCTTTAGGATTTTCAACTAATGCATTTGAAGGAATGTACACCTTCTTTGCCTTAATAATCTTCATTATGATCATTGGAAAAGCAAAGCATTGGTAGGCCTAAAATCATTAGACTCTTGAATCATTGTCCTCAAAATAGTAGCAGACATATTAATCTTATCACCATTCATAATGTGATACAAAATTTCACCTCTATGCCTTGACAAATCACCCTTATAATCATGAGGATCAAGAGTATGAGACATAATCAAATTCAAAGCAGAGATATTGTCAGTTATATAAGCACTATGAATTTTATTCTCAAGCAATGGAGCATTAGATTCACACAACTTCCGAATGATTGCTTTCATGCTTGATATGTTCTCCTCAGTACCATCATATGGAAGAATTAAACCATTTTCAGCCTCTGGAACACCAATAACCGCAAAAATCTTGGTTGTCACTTTAATTTCAGTCCCAAATCACTTAACAGTCATCTACAATTCCTTCTTACTATAAGCAAGCACAGTGCCATAAAATTAACGAACCATATCGGGAACACAATCTTTGCCTAGATTAACTAAGAACTCCAACCATTATTTCTAAAATAATGCACAAATTCTGAGTCATAACCTTGCCAAATGCTTTTAATCTTATCCTATTATACACTTGGAAAAGAGAAAACTGACTTAAAACACTTGAAAATGTTTCATTTATTTTATCTATACCAAAACTAGGACCGAAGTCATACTTTCAGGGGTATTCTTATATATTTTGTTCTAATTTATGCCACAATAAGTTTTTTTACAAAACTAAATCTATAATCTCTTTTGCCTTCAAATTTATTGTTTCTATTGCTATAAATTTTTTGATAAGGAAATTTCTTCTTGGCTACTAATAATTATGTAAGAATGAATACAAAAAGCATATTAAAATGAATATTTTCATTTTAGCAATTAAGCATGTAGTGAAAAAGTTCATTAAAAAAAACCCAATTTATATAACACACACACGAAAAAAAAAGACATTACCAACAATTAACACAGAAAACCTTGAAACCACAATCGCTAGTCAATAACAGAAAAGATGCATCAATAGTAAACTTGTAGCTTGTTGCATTTAAATTTAAATAGTTCCATCAAGTTTAATTTCTGATCATTCACTTGTTGAAGAAGTGGTAGAACCAACTCTGGTTTAGCAAAATATCTAAAATGAAGTGAAGAATAAACGGTGGAGATTGAGAAATCTAATGGTAGAACCAACGATAACTGCCTTTGATGAAATCAGCTTTCGTTCCATGTTGCCGAAAACGCAAAATATCTTCTACATGACCCGAAATACTTTCTTTCTTTGTATCTATATCTATCTATCTATCAGTACGAGGAGTTTGGGACGAAGGTGGAGTCTAGTTGATAGAAGAGGGATTAACCAAGGATGGAAAATTCTCACACCCTGAGCTCCGGAGTGGATTTGGTATGCTTTAATAGGAGCAGGGGTGGAAATGAGTTTCAAAATTAAAACCTGACTCGAGTTCTAGCTGGAGGCGAATTTATAGTGGAACCCTCCTATACCCGCCCCGATTATATATTTATTTATATATATATATATATATATATATATATATATATGTGTGCATTTAGTTTTTTTTGTTACATTTACGGTCTTCTCTCCTTGCCCTTACATTAACTTTCTAATTTCATTACTACCCTCATATATATATATATATATATATATATATATATATATATATATATATATATATATATATATATATATATATATAGTAACATACTATAGACTATGGTTTCTAAAAGGCCAAGCCCAATATCCAAATTTGACTTTTGAGCAAGTGAATTTGTTAATAGGGTAGGGCGGGTGCCAAATATCCCAACGAAGCGGGTACGGTCTGCTTTCCAATAATCCATCTCGAGTTCTTAACAAAAATAGTAGGAGGATTTTCTTAACGGGGCGGGGTAGGATTTTGGCAAATCCACCCCATGGTGGCCCCTTTAATTTTTTTTTTATGCATATAAGTTATAAAAAATTACTAAATGACCCCCTTAAACTAATTCTTTCTAAAAATTTATTTAATTCTTTATTTTCCATCTTACTCTTCTTCTTATTCTTCCAAAAAAAGAAATCGATTCTCATAAAAAATAATAATAACATTTTCTTTTTTCCATCAAATCCTTTTTTTTTCCTTCAAAGTTCTCTCATATTTTACTTATTTTTGCTATTATAGCTGAATAAATGTAATGCGAATTTTTTCAAAAAACCAATATAATGTAAATACCCTTTGTTTAAAATAATTCAAACATCTTTTTATGAAATATTGTGAAACAAATTATTTACCAAGCATGTTTTTGTGAAATTATTGTCAAAAGGACCCTTGATGTCCATATTTATGTGAATATTTTTTTACAACAATTTTTTTTTTCGAATTATGACATACCATATGAATTTTTATTATTACGTCGTTACTATACTTCTATTTTTTTGATTTGTTGTCTTTGTTGCACTAAAAAAAAAATTATAATATACATTGTGTCTCCAAGACAAATTCCTGTTTCTGTCCCTCTATATATATATATATATTTGAATAAATAGATATATAGCATCTTTGGAGAGATTGAGAACATAGTTTACGTTTGAAAGATTTGACATACTTTCATGATTGCTGGAGTAGAGGTATATAATGTTAATTGATTAGTGAGAGAGACCAATGTTTTAAAATAAATTGAAATTTATTAGAGAACCAAAGTTTGTGTCTACTGACCATCCGAATCTAATAAATTTATAATACAAAGTGTCAATACAACCTGTTGGCTCAACCCTCTATTTGGTGAGTGAGAGAGAGAACTTGATAAAATGTAGTTGGCTCCTTTTTAGATCTAATGTCACGGATTTTTTTTGAACATTTTATTAACTGACTTGAAGTTACCAATGTGTACAAAAGGAGAAATTATACTTTACAACTACTGTAACTATGACGTGGTACAACCAACGATTAGAAACACACTAAAAAATTAAAGTGATCCCACATATTTACTATAAAATCAACATATTTGATTTTGTGGTGTGTTTCAAATCGTTCATTGTACCACGTCATCATTACAACAGTTGTAGAGTATAATTTCTCGTATGAAAGGCCTAACTTAGCTGAAATAACGGGGGATACAACTTGCTACAAAAATTAAAGAAATTTTTTTATAAAAAAAGAAGAAGAAGAAGAAGAAGAAAAACATGGAGTATATGAGTCCGGTGATGGATTATTGGGTCCTTTAAGAGACCCGACAACACAAACTTTAACAAAAAATATCGTTAATAGTATCCTAAAAAATTCTTAATTTATTCCATAAAAAAAAGTTCTAACAATTGATATGATCAAATTAATCTTATACCCTGGAAAAATAAATAAATAAATTTCAAAACAAGTCGAGCCAACTTAGGCCTGCTGGGCTACAAACAAAAATTTGGTTAGCCCATGAAATTGGTGCACTCCAGTGGATTATTGGGTCCTTTAAGAGCACGACAGCACAAACTTTAACAAAAATTATCGTTAATAGTATCCTAAAAAAATTCATAATTTATTCCATAAAAAACTATTGTTAGCTAGCTGTCTTGCTCTCTTATACATGATCCGCTTCAGTGACATGTCCTTCACAGATCCATGTAATGAGAGGTGGATTTTGTACTTGATGCGTGTATGAAGTTAGTGTACTTACATCTGTGATGTATTTGCAATGTTACCGATTGATAAGCAGCCTATTCAGATCTAAATTTACCATTAAGGATCTTGTTTAAATATTTACAGGAAGCTTCTATATATAGAGACATCATAAGTTAATATATATATATATATATATTTGTTCAACTAATACATTAAGTATCAACATACAACAACAATCAATCAATCCTTTTTTCAACTACTTGGGGTCAGTTATATGAATCCTATACTTTCTTAATTAATCGTTATTCAAAATGGTTTAAACTTATCAATTAATCTAATTGATTTTTGAAACACTTATACTAATTAATCAAAGTTTTACAAAATAAAAGAAAATGGTATAACTTATATTACTTATAAATGTTATATGTTATACTATATATCTCAGAATACTAAAGAATAACATAATATCATAAAACTAGATGTTCAGATTAAATGGTTTGAACTCATTAATTAATCTAATTAATTTTTTAGACACTTGACTAATTAATCAAATTTTGACAAAATAGAATAAAGTCGTCTAACTTATATTACTTATAACTGTTATATGTTATATGTTATACTATATATTGGGACAGTAAAGAATAACTTATTATCATAAAACTAGATGTTCAGATTAAATGGTTTAAACTCATCAATTAATCTAATTGAGTTTTTTTGACACTTGACTAATTAATCAAAATTTGACAAAATAGATGAAAGTGATCTAACTTATATTACTTAAATATATTTATTGTTTTAGTAATTTTATTGATCAATTTCTCCCAAATTAAAGATTTTTTCTTATTTGCAAAAATTGAAAAATGAAAGGAATTTAGTGAACAACAAGGAGGCGAGTAGCTTAAGTTAAATTTATATTATTTATTATTTTTTGTTGTATAATAATATATAACTGGTTCACCGATCACATGCATGGATTTAACATAAATAATGATTTATTTGTAAATTGCAAGTCCATATCTTTTTTATGACAAGTGTAAATTGAAAGTTCATATCTTTATTAATGAATACTATTTTAATATAGGTCAAATAAAAATATTAAAATAGTCAATGGGCTGATGGTTGGTGTGGTACCATGCCTTGTTTTCTTAGCTAAGGTTCAATTCTTTTTAACAACAATCATTTTTACTATTATAAGTCGGGTTTTCTAATTCTGGTTGTACTGGGTTGAACCGCGGGAGTTGTAGTATTTCACCATTAAAAATCAGTTTTCCAAAATGATAAAAGGGTACATTTTTATGCAAATCTATACAAATCCCATTGATATGACTTGCGATACTTACTTTAAGTAAATAGATAACATGGTGGGCTCAAATGTAAGATTAGGCAATTTTAGGGAAAATAAAAAGAGTACTTGCTTTCTATGAAAAGTATAAGATGAAGAAAAACAATGCTAAGAATTTTGGAAAGTGGGAAACTTTAACAAAAGCAAATTGAATGTAGAAAAAAATTTAATCACTACGGTTGGAACCTAATTGAGATTTCTCGGATGAGAAATTATTTGAAGGACCAAAACAATTACGAATTGTCACGTAAGTAAAAAAAAAAATTAAAATAAAAGGACACATTCATGAACTTGTCATCTCTTGAGGTACTTTATGCATTCGGAAATAATATTGGCCAACTTAAAAACCTAAGAGATATTTCCCTAGGAAGCAATAGGTTGTCTGGTACCATCCCTTCTTCAATCTTCAATCTCTCTTCTCTTACAACTTTCAATGTGGGGCAAAATAACCAAATAATTGGCAGCCTTCCCTCGGACATAGGCATCGACCGTAACAAATTTATTGGATCGATTCCTATCTAAATTTCCGGAACAAATTTAAATTTAAGTGAGGGAATTTAAGACTTCAACTTTTTGTCCTCTTAAACCAATGCCACCAGTTTAAGGGTGTTGGCAATGGGCAAAAATAATTTTGGAGGAATGCTTCCCCAATCCATTGGCAACTTCTCAACTAAGCTTGAACTCTTCCAAATAATATATTTGGAAGCATCCCGGCTACGATTGGGAATCTCATCAACTTGAATTGGCTAAATATGTGGGGCAACAAGTTCACAGGTAATATTCCCATTGAGATTGGAATGCTTCGAAAGCTAAACATATTGAGCTTGTCAGATAACCAATTTTCTAGATGCATTCCCTCATCTCTCGGAAATTTAAGTGTTTTAAACGAACTGTATTTGCAACACAGTAACCTTAATGGAAGCATCCCTTCAAGTCTTGGGAAATGTCAAAATTTATTAAGACTTAGCCTTTCTAATAACAATCTCAATGGTACCATACCCTCATAAGTTCTCAGCCTCTCCTCATCAATCTATCTTGATTTCTCTCAAAACCATTTCACTGGTTCACTTCCCATGGATGTTGGAAATTTAAAAAATGTAGGTTTACTAAATGTTGCTGAGAATATGCTGTCCAATGAAATTCCCAGTACTATTGGTAGCTGTGTGAAATTAGAGAACTTGTATATGGCGGGTACCTTTTTCCAAGAAAGCATTCCATCATCTTTGAGCTCTTTGAGAGGTCTTCAAGTTTTAGATCTTTCTCGAAACAATTTGTCAGGAAAAATTCCAGAATATCTTGAGGGCTTTGAATTCTTACAAAACTTGAATCTATCTTACAATGATCTTGAGGATGTGGTACCAATAAAAGGCGTCTTTGCAAATGCATCTGCAGTTTCAGTCATTGGAAACAGTAAGCTCTGTGGAGGTATAACTAAATTACAGCTGCCAACATGTAACTTCAAAGGACCCAAAAAGAGGGGATTAATTCTTGTCGTGTATTCTATTTCTTTACTGCCATAAAAAGAAGACAGAAAAACTTTCTTTAGGAAATTCAGGAAGCTTGTTTTTGAAAGTATCCTACCAAAGTCTACATAAAGCCACCAATGGTTTTATCAACTCCAATTTGATAGGGGTGGGTAGTTTTGGCTCAGTATATGAAGGATTTCTTGAACAGGAAGGGAAAAAGGTTGCTGTGAAGGTACTTAATCTTTTGCGGCCAGGAGCTTCCAAGAGTTTCATTGCTGAGTGTGAGGCGTTGAAGAACATCAGACATCGGAATCTTGTCAAGGTAATCACTGCATGTTCAAGTATTGATCACCAAAATAATGACTTCAAGGCTCTGGTTTATGAGTTCATGGTCAACGGGAGCCTAGATACTCTGTTGCATCCAATTGAAGGTGAACTTGAGGCATATGAGGAAGCAAAAAGTTTAAGTCTTGTTCAGAGATTGAATATTGCCATTGATGTTGCTTGTGCACTGGATTATCTCCACTATCGTTGCCAAACTACAACAATCCACTGTGATTTGAAGCCAAGCAATGTTCTGCTGGATGACAACATGACTACACATGTGGGTGACTTTGGAATATCAAGATTTCTTCTTGATGTTTATGATAACGATAGTGGAAATCAAACCAGTTCTATTGGAATCAGAGGATCTGATGGTTATATGCCACCAGGTATTGACACTACAACTTTATTTATTTTTTTCTTTGTTAACATTTCTTTCCCTAAATCTTAAGGAGTTTTGGTGATATATATATATATATATATATATATATATATATATATATATATATATATATATATATATATATATATATTATTGCACAGCCAAATAAGTTAAAGTTAGATGGAACAAACAAGTTATCTAGAAATACTTTCTGGAGTTATTATTGCTCACTTTTGTTACATGTATAACACTTGCTTTCCTCGTGTGCTCTCGTAGAGAACTAGAAGGAACTTTGATAATCATCTTTTTGAAAATCAAAATTACCCTTTTTGAGCCATTCGAAATAGTTGCCACGTTTTGGCCCAGAATTGCAACTAACATGCATTTTTTTCGCAAGTATTGTCACTTAAAATCAGTTATTTGATGAGTATGATAGATAATAAATTAGTTATTCTGTTCTGCTCTTCAAGTTTTTTCATTCATGTTCTTGAAAAATTATATATTTTTGGAAAGTTTGACAAATAATAATTTAGAGTAAAGACTGAGGCTGTGTTCGGCTTCATGAAATTGTTGCCTAGGAATTGGAATTGGAATTGGAGAAAATTTTCTCAAACCATGAACAAAATTTTCTCCAATTCCACTAATTTCAATTCCAATTCCAGAGCTCCAATTCTATGCAGCCGAACACAACTTGAGTTTTGGACTTAGAAAATGATCACTTTTAAGAAAGTGAGTTTCAAAATTTAAAATGGTCACTTTTATGAAAATTGTGAATTTTGACGATTTTTACAAAAAGTATGAAAGTGGAATTTAGAATGATGATTTTTGGGGAAATCATGGAAAGAGAGTTTATAATGGTAAGTTTAAGAAAAACCATGAAAAGAGAGTCTAGAAATGATTTTAACGAAAATCATGAATAGAGAATTTTAAGAAGACAATTTTTAGTAAAATCGTGAAAATTGAGTTTATAATGATGATTTTACAAAAATCATGAATCTAAAGTTTCGAATGATAATTTTTAAGAAAATCGTGAAAAGAGAGGTATGTAAAAATCATGAAAAGAGAATTTAAGATGATGATTTTTAGGAAAATCATGAAAATTGTCTTTATAGTTATGATTTTCACGATTTTTAATCCTAGAGGAGAAAAGCGTAATCAGAGAAATGTTGCAGTGAAAAAGGTCTCACTGTCACTAGTCGTCAACTTCAAGACTTTTTTTTTTTTTTTTGGATAAGAAGGATCAATGTATCTCCAAATGAAACCCGAACTGCTTCCCACGATATTCATAATCATAGCGGAGATCGTGTGAGCTTTATTAAGAAAGCCGGCATTATTCTCTAATTATTGTTTAATTTATATTATTTAATATTTTCAATTTATTTTCTATGAAAAAAAAAATTTGTGTAACACAGTATGCAATATTATAGGTATTTTACTCATTTAAAATAATAATATAACAAAATTAAATTATAAAATATGTTTTTAAAAACATGTCGAAAGAAAAGAGTTGAACACATATCTCATACTCATAAATGTTTTACCTATTTTTGAAAACGGCTTGTAACATAAGACTAAATATTTGAATATGTATTTATTTGGCCATAAAGCTCAAAGAAGCGAGTGAAGTAAAATGCAGCACTATTAAAATCAGTTTTCCAACAGGATAAAAGGGTACATTTTCATGCAAATCTGTACAAATCCCATTGATATGACTTGCGATACTTACTTTAAGTAAATAGATAACATGGTGGGCTCAAATGTAAGGTTAGGCAATTTTAGGGAAAATAAAAAAGAGTACTTGCTTTCTATGAAAAGTATAAGATGAAGAAAAACAATGCCAAGGCTTTTGGAAAGTGGGAAACTTTAACAAAAGCAAATTGAATGTGGATAAAAATTAATCACGACGGTTGGAACCTTGGAGGCAGCTGGCAAAATGAAAGAAGTGGAGTATTCTAATTGAGATTTCTCGGATGAGAAATTATTAGATGGTCCAAGACACTCATGAATTGTCACATAAGTAAAAAAATTTTAAAAAGCGAACACATTTATTTGTCATATAATAACTTCTCGATTCAAAGCCAGGAACCCTTCTTGCACTCCATTCAACAAAAGTAATGTGAACGAGATAAGTCTTTTGGAAAAATGAAAAAAGTGCCAAGACTTTCTTTTTTTGAGTCCTTCTAACAAAAGTAATTTAAATATGAATATGAATGACTTGTGTGTAATCTAGTGATTGACTTCTCCAATAGTCCAGGAATCATATAATAACTTTCCGATTCAAAGCTAGGAACCCTCCATTCAACAAAAGTAGCGTGAACGAGACAAGTCTTTTGAAAAAATGGAGAAAAGTGCTAAGACTTTCTTTTTTTTTAGTCCTTCCAACAAATGTAGTTTAAATATGAATATGAATGACTTGCGATTCAACTAGTGATTGACTTCGCCAATAGTCCAGGAATCATATAATAACTTCCCGATTCAAAGCTAGGAACCTTCCATTCAACAAAAGTAGTGTGAGCAAGACAAATCTTTTGAAAAAATGGAGAAAAGTGCCAAGACTCTCTTTGTTTGAGTCCTTCCAACAAAATTAGTTTAACATTCCTGCCAATAGCTAGGAACCCTCTTTGCGCTCCAATATTCAACAAAGGCAGTGTGAACAAGACAAGTCTTTTGGAAAAATGGAGAACTCTTGACATGACTTGTGATTTGCGTGGGAGGTGCAAGTGTCAAGACTTTCTTTTGTTGAGTCCTTCCAATAAAAGTAGTTTAAATATGAATTGAATGTGGTTCATTTTACATAAGCTCCAATAGTTGAAGAAAAACAAAAAACTATCAGGAGGGCTAGGTCTAAGCGATCATAACTCGGTGTTCTCTTTTTCTCTAATAGTTTCAAGAGCTAGTAATTAAATTTTTGGAACTTAAATCCAGTCAACAGGTACAATTGATATATAGTTATTAGTTGATTTAGGTTTTGAGAAGACTTAATAATTTCTTTTGTTTTGCAGGAAGTGGAGCACCAACATCCATATTATAGAGGCAGATCGAGAAGCTACACCTAAGTTTTCCAAAAAATTGTGGCTTTCAAGCAATGGGCATTTCAAGGTCACTATTCAACATTTGCATCTATGTTGTGTTTGCATGCTGCTTGAGCATGACACATGCAAACTTTCCTACTGCCGAAGCCACTTCCAGGGTGGGAGGGAAAGGAAATGAGACAGATCGACTTGCATTGCTCGCATTCAAGGCCAAAATAGCAGATGATCCACTCCAAGTTATGAGGTCGTGGAACGGATCAACTCACTTCTGCCAGTGGCATGGTGTTACATGTGGTCGTCGCCACAAAAGGGTAACCAGGTTGGTGCTACAATCCCAAAAATTGTCCGGGTCCATATCGCCCTACATTGGGAATCTAAGCTTTCTAAGAGTGTTAAATCTTCAGAACAATAGTTTTGAACAAGAAATTCCCCATCAACTTGGCCGTTTACGGAGACTGCAAGTTTTAGCCCTTACCAATAACTCAATAACCGGTATCATTCCTGCCAATTTATCTGCTTGCTCTAACCTCTTTCTCTTATATTTGGGAAATAACAATCTGGTAGGGCCAATTCCTGGGGAGCTGGGCTCCTTGTCAAAACTCCAGCAAATTACTATTAGCCTAAATGACATAACAGGAAATGTACCTCATTCATTCATGAACTTGTCATCTCTTGAGGTACTTTATGCATCCGATAATAATATTGGCGGGAGTGTCCCTGATGCACTTGGCCAACTTAAAAACCTAAGAGTGATTTCACTAGAAAGAAATAGGTTGTGTGGTACCATCCCTCCTTCAATCTTCAATCTCTCTTCTCTTACAGATTTCAATGTGGGGGAAAATAACCAAATAATAGGCAGCCTTCCCTCGGACATAGGCATCACTCTTCCTAATATTCAATTCTTTAGCATCCCCTTTAACAAATTTACAGGATCTATTCCTATCTCAATATCCAATGCATCGAATTTGAAACAGTTTATAGTCCATGTAAATGATCTTGCTGGAAAGGTGCCAACAATGGAGAGACTGCATAAACTCCATATTTTATCTTTAGCCAAAAATCCTCTTGGAAGTGGGGGAATTGAAGACTTCAACTTTTTGTCCTCTTTAACCAATGCCACCAGTTTAAGGATTTTGGCAATGGGCAAAAATAATTTTGGAGGAATGCTTCCCCAATCCGTCAGCAACTTCTCAACTAAGCTTGAAGTCTTCGATGTAGCTGACAATCATATATTTGGAAGCATCCCAGCTACGATTGGGAATCTCATCAACCTGGGTTGGCTAACTATGTGGGGCAACAAGTTCACAGGTAACATTCCCACTGAGATTGGAATGCTTCGAAAGCTACACAGATTGAGCTTGTCAGATAACCAATTTTCTGGATGCATTCCCTCATCCCTCGGAAATTTAAGTATGTTAAACAACTTGTTTTTGCAACACAATAATTTTAATGGAAGAATCCCTTCAAGTCTTGGGAAATGTCAAAATTTATTAAGACTTAGCCTTTCTAATAACAATCTCAATGGTACCATACCCTCAGAAGTTATCAGTCTCTCCTCATCAATCTATCTTGATTTCTCTCAAAACCATTTCACTGGTTCACTTCCCATGGAAGTTGGAAATTTAAAAAATGTAGGTTTACTAGATGTTGCTGACAATATGCTGTCCAATGAAATTCCCAGTACAATTGGTAGCTGTGTAAAATTAGAGAACTTGTATATGGCAGGTAACTTTTTCCAAGGAAGCATTCCATCATCTTTGAGCTCTCTGAGAGGTCTTCAAGTTTTAGATCTTTCTCGAAACAATTTGTCAGGAAAAATTCCAGAATATCTTGAGGGCTTTGAATTGTTACAAAATTTGAATCTATCTTACAATGATCTTGAGAATGTGGTACCAATAAAAGGTGTCTTTGCAAATGCATCTGCAGTTTCAGTCACCGGAAACAGTAAGCTCTGTGGAGGTATAACTGAATTACAGTTGCCTACATGTAACTTCAAAGGATCCAAAAAGAGGGGATTAATTCTTTCCGTAAAATTAATAATTCTCATAGCATCGGGGCTTCTTGGATTAGCATTACTGTCGTGTATTCTGTTTCTTTACTGCCGTAAAAAGAAGAGAGAAAAACCTTCTTCAGGAAATTCAGGAAGCTTGTTTTTGAAAGTATCGTACCAAAGTCTACATAAAGCTACCAATGGTTTTAGCAACTCCAATTTGATAGGGGTGGGTAGTTTTGGCTCAGTATATGAAGGATTTCTTGATCAGGAAGGGAAAAAGGTTGCTGTGAAGGTACTTAATCTTTTGCGGCCAGGAGCTTCCAAAAGTTTCATTGCGGAGTGTGAGGCGTTGAAGAACATCAGGCATCGGAATCTTGTCAAGGTAATCACTGCATGTGCAAGTGTTGATCATCAAAATAATGACTTCAAGGCACTGGTTTATGAGTTCATGGTCAACGGGAGCCTAGATACTCTATTGCATCCAATTCAAGGTGAACTTGAGGCATATGAGGAAGCAAAAAGTTTAAGTCTTGTTCAAAGATTGAATATTGCCATTGATGTTGCTTGTGCACTGGAGTATCTCCACCATCGTTGTCAAACTACAATAATCCACTGTGATTTGAAGCCAAGCAATGTTTTGCTCGATGACGACATGACTGCACATGTGGGTGACTTTGGAATATCAAGATTTCTTCTTGATGTTTATGATAATGATAGTGGAAATCAAACCAGTTCTATTGGAATCAGAGGATCTGTTGGTTATATGCCACCAGGTATTGACACTACAACTTTATTTATTTTTTTCTTTGTTAACATTTCTTTCCCTAAATCTTAAGGAGTTTTGGTGATATATATATATATTTATATATATTATTACACAGCCAAATAAGTTCAAGTTAGATGGAACAAACAAGTTATCTAGAAATACCTTCTGGAGTTCTTATTGCCCACTTTTGTTACATGTATAACACTTGCTTTCCTCATGTGCTCTGGCAGAGAACTAGAAGGAACTTTGATAATCATTGTTTTGAAAATCAAAATTACCCTTTTTGAGCCATTCGAAAAATTTGTCAAGTTTTGGCCCAGAATTGCAACTAACATGCATTTTGTTCACAAGTATTTAGTCACTTGAAATCAGTTATTTGATGAGTATGACAGATAATAAATTAGTTATTCTGTGCTGCTCTTCAAGTTTTTTCATTCATGTTCTTGAAAAATTATATATTTTTAGAAAGTTTAATAAATAATAATTTAGAGTAAAGACTGAGGCAGTGTTCGGCTTCATGGAATTTGAGCCTAGGAATTAGAATTGGAATTAGAGAAAATTTTCTCTAACCATGAACAAAATTTTCTCCAATTCCACTAATTCCAATTCCAATTCCAGGACTCCAATTCTATGCAACCGAACACAACTTGATCGAACTTTCAAAAAGTAGTAATTTTTAAGCTAGGAGTAAAGTTTTATGTAGTTGTGGCATCTGACTTAATCCCTTGTACTAAAAGAATGGGAAAGAAAAAAGAAATGTGTTTGTGTAAAAGATTTATGCAAGAGAATTGCTAAAATCTAAGGCTAGCATAGGACTTTAAATATACAATTCCTTCCTAGGTCTAAACAATGTATAATGAATCCACATTTCATATATAATTAAAATGTTAGAATTTTTTTGCACTGAGTTGTAGAGTATGGTATGGGAAGTGAGGTGTCAGCATCCGGTGATGTGTACAGCTATGGCATTCTCTTGCTGGAGATGTTTACAGGAAAAAGGCCGACTGATGAGATGTTCAGTGATGGCTCGAACCTTCATAACTATGCCAAGACAGCTTTGCCGGACAGGGTAGTCAGAGTTGTAGATTTAGTACTTCTTCAACAAGGAGAAGAGGGGGAGACAAGCACAAGCACGAGCACCAACAACATTCTCAATCAAAGCATCGCTAGCTGTTATAAGATTCAGGAGTGCTTGACTTCGATATTTAGAATTGGAATTGCTTGTTCAAAAGAGTCACCGACTAAACGATTGGATATTACGGATGTTGTAGCTAAGTTGCATGTCACCAGGAACAATTTTCTGGGAACACGTGTTGGAAGAACTAATTAACTGCATGACTAGGTAACTTTAAAATGCTCAACTTGTTAATTCGCATCTTTCAATTTCTTATATCACATTCGAATGTCTAATCTGATAGCTAGCTATGTTTCCTCTTATTCCAGATGCTTGAGGCCTATTAAGCTTGAACTTGAAGAAGTTGGTTGATTCATCAATTGTGCAATGTCAAATATTCCTTATGCTGCTTGTGACACATATTGTTCTGTATTTTCTCTTTCTTTTTCTTTTTCTTTTTCTTTTTCTTTCGTGTTTTATTTTATCTCTCTTCTCCAGTGTGCAACTTTTCTCATTAAATGTCTTCAATAAAGAGGCATGCAAGTAATTTGAAAGCACAGGCATATTGTCACTTTTTGTATTTTGTCATTTTTTGAAAGCACAGTGGGTTTAGTGCTATTTGGCCTAAAATTTATAATGTAACACATAAATTTGAATATGAGACAAACAAAAAAATCAATCAATGACAAACCAAAAATGAAACACAAGATATACGTGATTCGGTCAAACAAAACCTACGTTCAAAGATGAGAAGAGATTCATTTAAAATTTTGTAGAGATATTACAACTGTAGAATATAAATACAGGACCATGTACAAAAATTAGCTCTTACCCCAGAGCTCTTCACATGTACCACTACACGAAACCCTCTCTCACCATCAATGTTCTCTCCACACTCTACCATCTCGTAAACTCTCAATACCCATCAACTCCACTTCACTCCCTCATAAGGTACATCTCTCTCAACTCATAAATTTCAACTCATACCCTAGGTATCTATTTATAAAGTCCAAAACTCAATTATTTGTTGGACAATAATTACAATAAAATTTGAGACGCAAAAATACCTAACAGAATTGTCTATTTTGAAAGGAGTGTAGAGTACACGGGTTAAAAAATGTGAAATGTGTAAATTTTACATGGTCCACAACACCTATTTATATTTTCTTGGTATATTTGGTGGGGATATTCTAGTTTTTTTTAAAATGGGTTTAATTTGCTGTTAGGACAATTTTCTGTGGATTAAAGCTAATATGGTTTCAACTTTGGGAAGCCCATCCCAAGAGAATATAAATCAGTTCCTCATGTTGAGTTAAACTGGTAGCTCAAGAAGTTCTCTATTTGTTTTTTTTTTTTTTTTGTATTTCTTTATTCTCTGTTTTAGCATGAACCTGATTTCACATTAATCCAAATATTAGACAAACAAGCTAAGTACCAGCCACTTCAAAAATGTCAAAAGTGTTTTGATCTAAAGAGATGACTTATACGAAGGTGGGTTTTGATTTAACAAGAATGACCTTTACCAAGGTTTTTTTGATCTAAACAAAATGAATTTTACAAAGGTCAATGTTTCGATCTAAAAGAGAATGACCTTTACGAATGTTTGTTTTAATATAAAGAAAATGACATTTACGAAGGTTGATGTTTCGCTACGTTTATGAATGTATGTTTTAAGCTTTGGCAATGGCAACTTCTAAGGAATTTGAATTTTGATTTAAAGAAAGTGACTTGTAAGGAAGTGCATGTTTTAACTTGAGGAGAGTGACTTCGATGGAAGTGCATGAATTTGAGATGAAAATGACCACTTTTAAGAAAGTGAGTTTCACAATTGAAAATCGTCACTTTTAAGAAAATCGTGAATTTTGAAATGAAAATGACGAAAATCTAGAAAGTGAAATTTAAAATGTTGATTTTTAGGAAAATCATGAAAATAAAGTTTATAATGATGATTTTTAGGAAAACCATGAAAAAGGTAGATTAGAATGATAATTTTAAAGAAAATCATGAACTTGGATTTTAGAATGATGGTTTTTAGGAAAATCACAAAAAGAGAGTTTACAAAAATGATGATTTTTACGAAAATCATCCAAAGAGAATTTAAGATGACAATCTTTAAGAAAATCATGAAAAGGGTGTTTAAGATTATTTTTCGAAAATCATGAAAAGAGAGTTTTAAATAATGACTTTTATGAAAACCATAAAAAGAGAGTTTAGAACGATGATTTTTAGGAAGACTATGGAAAGAGTGTTTTAGATGATGATTACGAAAATCGCGAAAAGAAAGTTTTAGAAATGATGATTTTTACGGATATCATGAAATGAGAGTTTTCTAAAGTGATTTGTTGATGTTAAAAGTGTGAGAAAAAGATGAGAGAAACCTCTTGATTGAATTGAATGTCTATGACATGAAAGGAAGGTGGGTGGGTGGTGCAACAAACCTAGTCCTAGTATGTCTAGATTTATATACATGTGTATAATGTGAATAGTGTATACTAAGAGCTCCTCTCAAACTCAAGGTAAATTATATAAAATCAGCCTAAGTTTGGATATATCCAAATGTCCCTGAATCTATCTGACATAATGTACAGTAGAAAGAGAGATCATAATTGAAGTTTGATCACCAAGAGCCTGATCGATTGTTATGCCCGTTGTGACGAGAATGTTTAAAAAAATGCTGGCGTGGCAGTGATTATGACGTGGTGACAAGCCAGATGTTGAGTGGCAGAGACATGGCATGATAATGACGTGTCGAGTGACTTGGCAGAAAACATCAGAATCTGGATGATGTGGCACTAGTTGACGAGGCTAATGACATGTCTAAAAGTTTGTGTCTGCTGACAGAGTGCCCACGTCATACTATGTTGCTGACGTGGCCAAATGGAGGGCTTTTGGCTTGTCTTAACGCGTGAGAGCGCATGGAAACGCGCAACAACTCTGGTGGTGTGTGGCAACGCGTGGGAGCATGGGAAAATGTCAGAAACTTCTAGTGGCGCGCGAAGGATCTTTTCATGGTGGTTCCGGCGGTGTTTTGACAATCTCCTTGAGTTCTTTCGAATTATCTATTCTAAAACTCAAAAGGACACTCGTAAGACCTGATTTTGAGATGGGACAATGGTTGAACGACCGGAACAAAAATAAAATGAAGGACAAATTTAGAAAGGTAGTTCTGATACATGTTCAAATGAGAGAGAAAGATGAGAGAAATCTCGGTTTTGAATTGAATATCTATGACTTGCCACAAAAAAAAAGAATTGAACGTCTATAATCAGTAATAAGGGTCGTTATATAGGCAAATTGTGAAGCTATACAAGGAAGGTGGTAGGTGAGGCTATACAAGAAGAGTGGTAGGTGAAATGAACCTAATCCTATTGTGTCTAGGTTTATATACATGTGTATAATGTGAATAATGTACACTAACAGTTGAATATCAACTTCTATTTAATTTAATGGAAATTTACTTGTCTTAAACTGGTTAGGTGGGAAATATCATTAGTTATTCGATGCATGGGCTTCTTCTTGCCTATCGTATCAAGGGCTTAACCACGCCCGTTGACATCACTCATGAGGCAGGCAAAGTTAAATCAGGAAAATAAATTTTTGGCAATGGATTATTGATAAAAAGCGACTTTAGGAAATATGTTTGCAAAAATTTCATGAAGAGGAGAAAAGCAGGATCAGAGAAATCAACAATAAAAAGGTTCTCACTGTCTCTAATCGTCAACTTCCAGACTACTTTTTTCTGGATCAGAAGGATCAATGTATCTCCAAATGAAACCCAAACTGCTTCCCATGATATTCATAATCACAGCGGACATTGCAGGAGGTAATGCAACCATTGGCGAAGTGAAATGAGAGGTTGCTAAAACCACACCTAAAGAAGAATTTTGCATACCAACCTGCAAGGAAGTGATAAACAATGACAGACTAGTGTTACCATGATCTATGCCATTACACAAATAAAACCAAAGACTAAAAAGACTCTTGAGCAAGGTTCAAATTGACAATTTTGAAACAACATTTTGATTTCATTCTGTCTGCTGCTTAATCAAGTCAAAACTCACGCAAAAGTTTAAATCATCTTTTCTGCAAAAGCTATTGAAACACTAAATTTGTTTTACAATTTTTATCAGGGTTCAAACTGATTTGGCAACAATTTTAAGCTTGATTGAATCTAGAAGATCAATTAAGCATGCAACAGATCAGTACCTCAATTGATATTGCTCGTCGTTGCGGTTCTTTAAATCCAGAAATAGCTGCTGATATGTACCTGCAAATAAAGAGCCATTATTTTACTACACCATATTATATCACACAAATCCCTTCTACCACAATTAATTAACATCTCATTAATTCTAGTAATCTATCTATGTAAACTTGTCTTGTCACAATCAAATCACATTTATGGAAGCACTATTTCTGGTAATCTGCCTACATCTAACTTTACCAATCAAGGAGAGAGAAAAACTGAGAGAACGAACAATGTAAGAAATGTTACTTTGATCCAAGATACTAACCTATCTTGCAGCCTAATTTTTTAAGAACAGCTGACATCATGTGCTGATCAATCATCCAACTTAAAGCATTTATAAATTCTGTTCCTATTAATTCCCACAAAAATTATCGTTAGCCCATAGTTGTCAAAGGCGCGCGCCTGAGGCGCGGGGCGTAGCGAGGCGCAGCCTTTGCGCCTAGGGTATGCCCAGGAGAGGCGCCCTCAAAGAGGCGCGCGCCTGAAGCACTGAGGCGCGAGGCGCACCTGCAGAGCCTGTTTCACTCACTCCGGAATCTGTTTTTCTGTGTCATTTGTTGTTAATTGCCATGAATATGCTTTTTATTTGCTCTCAATTGTAGTTGTTCTACATTGTTTCACTCACTACAAAATGTAATTTTTTTTTTAAAAATTCGACTTGCGCCTCACTTCAGTCAGGCCCGCGCCTTGCGCCTCCGGCTCCAAGAAGCCTTAGCGCCTTAGAGCGCCTTGAGCCTTTAACAACTATGTTGTTAGCTAGCTGTCTTGCTTTCTTATACATGATCTGCTTCAGTGACATACCCTTCACAGATCCACATAATGAGAAGTGGATTTTGTACTTGATGCGTGTATGAAGTTAGTATACTTCATTTGTGATGTATTTGCAATGTTACCAATTGATAAGCAGCCTATTCAGATCTAAATTTACCATTAAGGATCGTGTTTAAATATTTACAGGAAGCTTCTATATCTAGAGATGTCATAAGTTAATATATATATATATATATATATATATATTTGTTTAACTAATATATTAAGTATCAACACACAACAACAACAATCAAGCCTTTTTTCAACTACTTGGGGCCAATTATATGAATCCTATATTTCTCTTCCGCTCTATTAAGGGCAGAGCCTTAGTCAAACCCATGCTATCATATCCATCCTTACTAACTCTACCCACGTCAATTTTGGTCTTCCTCCTCCCCAAGTATTACATACATGTCTTTTATTGTGTTAATGTATTCCTTTAAGATTCCATTCTTTTTTTAAAACCCTCCATATTAGATCACTAGGTACCCTATCATAGGCTTTCTTCAAATCAATAAAAACTATATGGAAATCTCTCTCCTCTCTATATCTTTTCATTAATCTCCCGAATAAGTAAATAGCCTCCATCATTGACCTTTCCGGCATGAATCCAAATTGTTTTTCCGACACATCAGTCTCTCATCTGAGGCGCATCAAGTATCAACATAGTTATAAGTACTACAGCACACACTAATAGTACTGGAAAAGGCCTCTAAGCCCCTATCCTCATCAAAAATCACTAAGATCGTTTGTACTTATACATCACTCAGGGAAGTAGAGAGAGATGAGGGGAGAAAAGATCAATAAGCATAGAAATAGTAGGTAACATGAAACAGAGCATATAAGAGAGACACAAGGAAAGTATGATAATGTGGATTTGAGTGAGATGATCATCCAAAGCTTTCAAACACTCAATCTTGTGTATTCAATATATATAGAATACACAAACCATTGGCTACCCAATGATGACACGATCTAAGAGCTTGAACCGCATATGATTTGCACCTACTACTGGAAAGGGGAAAAGATAAATAGAATTAGTGCGTTGTAAATTAAGGTTACGTATTTATGTTTATTATTGTTTTTGATAATGTTTAGTTTTGGGTATTGCCGTATTATTCTATTTTTAGGGTTTGTTCATGATTTTGCCCATATAAAGGCTCATATGTAATCAAAATATTCAACTTCGAATTATTATCGTGATATTCAGAATTCTGAGTCTTTTTCTCCCCCATTATTATTGCTCTCCTAAACCCCCAATTTATCTAGCCTATCTCTTCAATCTGTCTTCTCATCCCTTTTTCTAGTCTCATCATCCCCTTCTTTCTTTCTGACTTTAGAATTATTGGCACCAGATTGTTCTGGTTTACATCAACTGCTATCAATACACTATTAGTACTACATCAGTTCAGTATTAGGGCATATTGGACCTATGCCATCAGTTTGTAATCAGAGCACAAGATCCAAATTCAAATCAAAAGGTCCACGCATCCACTGTTCGTTGTGATTTCATCAACCCCAAACAAACCCAACAATCAAGACCCATTGTCGTGAAACCCAAACCCCACTGCCTTTGTCCCTCTTCATCTTCAATAACCCCAATCACAACCCCCTTGGCATACCCCGTTATCACTGTAACTATTTTTAACAATTTTTTGAATTTAAATTAAATAATTAAACTTTAAATTCAAATTATGACTAAAATTAAAATTTACTCAATCCAATATATCAAGCAAACATGCAATAATCAACTAAAGCAGTAAATAATGAACACAAATATGTTTTTCCATAGAAAACCTAACCGGAAAAAGTCACAGAACTTAGACCAGGCAAATCAAATCCACTATGAGAAAAGAATAGATTCCAACTAGGTTAAAGTTCCCCAAACCCAAGAACTCCTCTTGACATAGACCGACACCGAACTTCCACTCGAGTTTTCAAGCACACGATCCTCTCATCAACAGACTTCACACACCGTACGAATCTGCTTCTCCAACCAGCTCCAACCAGCGATTCAATTTTAAGCCAACTAGGCGTCCAACCCAGTCTCTGACAAATTGATTAGAGTTGTTGGTGTTGAACTTATCAGTATATCTCCGCAACGATGATGTCAATACACTAGGAACACACTCACCAATTCTAATGCAAGAATGATGAATGTAAAGAAATATAGATGCACTCTAGAACTCACAAATATTCTCTCTATATATGCTCCATGTATGCTCTATATCCATGCATGAAATCTACACTAGAGTAGTGTATATGGAAAATTAGAAGCACAGAGAGAATAGGTTTCCAGTGTTTTAATTTGAAAAGGAAACTAGAATCCCAAATAGATTGATCCATCGAGAAACTGGTCACTAAAAAAATACTGTGTGTATGCTCTAAATCTGTGATTGAAACCTGCCCTAGAGTAGTGTATATAGAGGAAAATTAGAAGCACAAAGAAAATAGGTTTCCAGTGTTTTAATTTGTTAAAGAAAACTGGAATCCCAAATAGATCGATCAATCGAGAAACCCATCGCTCAATTGAACCATATCTACAGAGCTTCAATCAATAGCTTGATAGAGCAAACCACTGTGCAGAGTTTATACTTGGAAATTTTCAATTTGAGAAGTTTTCAAAACAGTTACATGCATATCTAAAAGAATTTTAAGACAACAACCAAGCCTTTTCCCAATTAATTGGGGTCGTCTATCAAAAAGAATTTTAAGAATCAAATCAAATAATGAAATATTTAAAATCCTATAAATGTATTCATGAAACTTAGTTTTCGCGAGTGCATCCAATGTGTCAAATTACTTTTTTACCCTTGGTGTAGAATTTTACACTTTTACCCTTTTATGTAGCTTAAATTTCATCTTCAATCATGTTCAAGAGGTAACTAAGCATGACACTAACTTTTGGATTTCTAACTAATCTAGAAATAAGAAACAAAATTACAGACTCTAGTTTTCATCAACGGAATTTGCCAACCTAAGTCCTATTCAAGAAAAAAGGTCATTGGGCATGATACATAGTTCATTGTACTGTTAAAGAAACAGTCTGACCAAGTATAGGGTCTTACTGAAAATAAAAGGAAGGTAAAAATAATTTTCATGGTTTAGAAAACAATTTATGGGCACAAGGGTTCGATGGAAGATAAAGTCTCATAAAATTTGAATAGTTGTACCACCAAGGCTTTAGCTCAAGTGATATATCCTCTTCCTCCTACATAAGAGGCTGAGGTTTCAAGTCCCCCCTTGGGGAAATAATGGGTGTGTGAATATCTTACCTATCCAAAAAAAATAAAAAAAAATTGAACAGCTGCAGATTCTTATAGTCACTTCAGAATGCATGGGTAAGGAAATGCACCTTATATAAGTACTGCAACTTCGTTAATACTAACTAGATCAAAATGAAGTCCGAAAGCAAAACAAAGGACTAGCTTGGTACTGATAAACTACTGCACCTGAGACTCCAAACAAATACATCAACATAATCTCTAGATTAGTGAAAATTTGGCTATTGAAGTTGACGGATCTGAGCTTCAATAGAAAATTGGCTATTGAAGTTTCATTCCAAGGTGATGCTAAAATTAAGGTATGAGACACATATTTTATTAAATTCTTGTTCAGCTATTGTCGGCATGGATTTCAAATAACCCTTTGTACCTTGTTATTTGAAATTCACACACATACTCCTCCCAAATCAATCCATATTTTTTGATAAAATTGAAATCTCAATTATTAAATTTTAATTTAAACTATACTTCTCAAATACTTGAACCCACTTTTGTTCATTTGAAACACTTCAACCCAAATGGAGTGTTAGTAAAAGAAAAAGATTACAGATTGAGTAGGTAATCAAGTGATCAACCTCATAGTCTGCTCAAAAAAAATGAAAGAGAACTCTTGAAGCAGAAAGATGGCTTTATCAGATTAAAGTAACAAGAGAAAAAAAAATGGAAGTCAAACCATACCCCACAAAGAATCCAGCAAAATGCAACAACAGCACAGAAAGTATTATAACACCCAGTTCACCAGATAGTATAGCTTGAGCACGATGGAGAGGGGACAATCCAGATGACAATGATGCATTAACCATAGAGGATTTCAGACGAACAACACTTTCTGAGAATACGCTGAAAACAGGTAAAAGAGAATCATATTAATATATATATATAGTATCCTAATGCACCATTTTTTATGAGAACAAATCAAAGTGCATATAATCAAAACCTGCATGCAAGCAATGATGAAGCTAGAACAGCAAGCAGCGGTGCAAAAGGAGTAACAACTTTCACTGCTCCAGGAAATGTGCTCTGCGCATAAGAACCTAGCAGAATTGGAGCAACAACCACCTTGACAGGAAACAAAGAAGATCATGATTCCCCAGAAATAGAATATGTGAATATATAAAATAGTATAGCAAAAAGTTCCAGGTGTAAATTTAAATTTACCTGCAAGGTGCTGATGGAAAGTTGAAGAGCATCGACAGGAACATATGTTCCTGCCAGAATCTTGGTCAAAATAGGAGTGAGGAGCACTGCTCCAAGGGTGGTGCAGACTGTCATTACAATAGATAATGGAACATCCCCTTTAGCAATTAAGGTCACCTGTAAGACTATTTCACAAATAGCAATGAATGGGAGTTTTGCGAACATTGATACCATGCATTTGGGTGTTCTAACATATTACTGAACTGTATTAAATTTCCATGTGACTTGGAACATAATATCATCTGTTTATTGAAACTAAGTTTTATTACAGAATTATACAGAAACCTTTTTTTTTTTAAGCAGCCCAAATGCTCATCAAATCCACAAGTTTGGCAAATATAAAAAGGACTTCATATCATGTGAAACTATTATAATTAAAGAATCAGTCAATATCAATGAATGATGATATTTTGTAAAAGAAAAGTCGCAAGGCCATAAGATTTCCGATAAGATAAAATGACAATAAGTTCTAAAGAACTGGAATATGCACAAGCCCCTTTTTAAATCACAGACATCCTAGTTAATTTTTCACCACAATTAAACCACCATTAAAATAGCAAGATAAAAGGTAAAACAAAAAGAAATCCTGGCAAGTCAACTTAGGCACGAAAATTGTCAGATATGACCATCTATTATGCAATGAGTTCACTATTCCCCATTTTAGATAAAATAGAAATTATCAAAAGGATTTTCTACGGACAGCATGATTTAAGAAAATTAGGAGACCAAAAATTTGATGGCTGACATGGTCTCAGAAAGAACCCTACTCTGTTCCATCCATTGTTGGACAGGAAAATTTGTGGGCCATGAAGGATGTCTCATTTATCCATCCTTCCATTCTCTCCAACTTTCCTTTGTACCAAACAATGGAACCTATTCCATCCTTCCTCACTTTCCTCACACCCTCTTCCTTCCCTCCTACTAAACAAAACATTAGTAAAGAATAAACTCAGGGAGACTGAAGAATGTACAATTTGTTAACAACAATCTAATGTGTCAAAGTAGGCACCGTTTAGTTAGACCTATGTGAGGTGAATAGGTCTTGTGAATATTTAATTGTGACTAACTTCTCAAACTTCTACCAGTCCCCATTTTAAACTCAGTTAATTAGTTAATCATGTGACTCAATTACAATCACACACATACATAGAGCAGTAAAAAATAAATAAAGAAGAGAACAATTTTTTTACATGGAAAACCTAGAAAGGGGAAAAACTACGAGACCTAGTATAGCCATGAACGATTTACTATGAGAAAAGTATTAAACACTAGGTTGAACAGATCTACCCTAAGAATTCTCTAGTTACCTTTGAACTAGACTCAAACCAAGAACTACGACATCGCCCCTTCCATTTTGAGGTGACGAAAGGATTGTACTATTCGAGCACTTTATTTCTTTTTCATGTTTTTCTCAGAGGTATGGAGAAAACAACACCAGAAGATCCTCCACAATCTTTGTTGCTACCATTCAACAAACTTATCAGCCACAAGCTTGCTCTCCATGGTTGTTCAATCCATGATCTTCAAATTTTGCAAGTTGCTGCTTTATTTGATTGTGTTTGATGTGCTGCTTGCTTTAAGTCTCTCAATCACATATGTAGAAATGGTTTACTAGGAAGCACGGACATGCCTAAAAGGTCAAAGAATCCGTGTCGAACACCGACACGTGTCGGAAACCCCAAAAGATGTGTTTGAATTTTTTAATTTTCCGACAAGCTGTGGACATGGCATAGACACACCATGGACACATTTCCGACATGCATGTCACATTGTTAGGGAGTTATAGTTTTAAAAAGAAAGATAGTTTTTTAAAGTGAAATATGCTTTCTTTCTTTGACTATTTTTAATAAAATTGCGGTCATAACATATGATATTTAAAATTTTTGATTAAAAACAATTATTATTGTTGTGAAGTAGATTCAATTGTGTAATTCCTTAAATGATAAACTAATTATTTTTATAACTCATTAATTACTATGATTTGTGATTTTTTCATTGTTAAGTTGATGAAAAATAATATTACTCTTAAAATATATAACCATATATATAAAAAGATATATTTATTAGTTATTGTATCCCCATCGTGTCCGTGTCTTACTTTTTTACAATCTTCCGTGTCGCCGTGTCTATATCGTGTCGTGTCGCATCCGTGTCCCATATCTGTATCCGTATCCGTGCTTCTTAGACGGTTTATAATAAACCTTAGATTGAATCTCAAAGCTCTCACTAAAAAAATAATTCTCTCACCAGATGTAGAGAGATCAAAAGACTGAATAGTCTGAATGTCACCCCATATTTATAACCCAAATAAAAGTCCTGTGTAAAATAAGAAGCTAAATCCTCCTCTCTCTTTTTTCATTTTTCTTTTTTCTTTTTTTGACAAGTAGGAAGTTAAATCCTCTTTAAATTATGTTTAAAGAGATTTTCCAAAAAAGTGTATCTTTGACCCATTTTCTCATTGAGCGAAGGGTACGAAATAAATCAAATTGATTTTTCGATCAAAAGTACTATGTGAAATCTTCGAATATATTCATTGTTTTTTTTTTTTTTGGTGATTCGTGGTTAGTCCTTGAATCTAGAAAGAATACACTTTGAATGTAGATCCACCAATTAGAAAAGGATTAATCTACAAAGAAGTAAAAGACAGAGAGACCAACCACAGGATGAAGTAATTAGAAATATTTTAAAAATTTTAAATATAAGATGAGAAATGGCTTGTAATAGAATCAATGGAAAAAGATAATTCATATGGGCGACCCCCATTCATTTGGAATTAAGGCAAGGATGATGATGACAATGATCTGCTTGTATATGTAGGTAAATATATATATAGATATATACACATATTTTGATGACTCTTCTATATGTATAAACATAATTTGATGACTTCTTCAATAAAACCTTACTATTTCTTTACTTCAATATGATCAACTTTAAATAAATTTAATATAAATCTTTAATTTGTATTTTTACAAATATGCCTCTTTCCAAGCTAAGTTAAAATCTCATCCAACATTAAAGATACATTAATAACATGTTAGCACATATCCAAGAAGTGTCAGACCTTATTTCTGAAATTAAAACAAAAAACTGAACTATATAAGTATATATACATCCAAGTTGTGTCAGACACGTGTCCAAAGCATCGGTGTCGAACACATGCCTTACAAGGAAACTACTCCTTGTAGAAATGTCCTCTCCAAGGTGACATAAACACTTTAGTCTTAATTTTCATGTGTTTACTCAAAATTGACTCACTCAAAAAACTAATGTCCAATATATCACGTTCTTGATCTTTGATTATTTGGACACTAGACTTTTCTAATAATTTATCAGTATGCAGGCTGAATGCCCTCTTACAAGCCTATAACCTGACAGAAGAAGAAAACCTAGACAGAAAGGAGCAGTGATAATAATTATGGAATTGTGACAGTGTTCATCACCAAGTGAATTAAGGTCAAACTTTTCAAGATAATTGTTGACAACTACACTCATACTACCCCCCATATATATCTGATCTCCAAATAACTTGCACTGCCTCTGAGTCCCTACTCCCCACTTCTTGAGCTTTAGTCCATCTCATTTAGCTAAAGTAATGTCAGGTACTTAACATATTAACATACTCAAGTCTAAGATTGAGATTTTCTATGACCTTTCCCATTCAAAAAAGAAAATGTCAAAACAAAAAAGCATGCAAATTTAACTCCTTTCACACAATGTGAGGGCATACATGTTTATTCTATTCCAAATGCTACATTGGCTGGTGATGCAGTTTAACCATAGAAAATATATAAGCATACAAAAGATTGTCATAAAATTATTATCAACTTCATTATGTACTAAATCATCCAGAATATTGAGAGTGGTTATTAAAAACTAACTGCATCTAGAAAGAAAAAACATCAAAGAAAAAAATTAAATACTATATTGGGCAAGATTACAAATCTTGCCTTCGATTTGGACATTCACTCTGCATATGTTATTCCTGATAAATTCAATATGTATGTTGTAGAATAAAAAGAATAACATAGGAAAAAAATTGCTCATACCACATTGGAGGCGGTACCGCCAGGGCAACAAGCTAGCAGTATTAAACCAACTGATACAGAAGGTGGGAGCCCCAGTAATTTGCTAATGATCATTCCAGAAGTTGGCATGATGGTATACTGAGCAACGCATCCAAAAAGTATCTGATCAGGTCAAAAAGAAGAATGTTATCAACTTGGGCAACTTGTATTCAAGTAAAGCATTCTATAGAAGAATAAAGAAGTTCTATTTTTCTTGATGAAACTCTCCATCTCTCTGTATTTCAAAATTTGCTAATGATCATTCCAGAAGTTGGCATGATGGTATACTGAGTAATTTGCTAATGATCATTCCAGAAGTTGACATTATGTCTAACTTAAAAGGAGTTTTTCAATAAATGTGACAGAAGAAGAGGCAGCCAAAGGGCTTGGAACACACATCTCTTGAATTGAATAGATCTGCATTGTGTCAACTAAGAAATTATTGCTTAAATACACAATTCCTTGTAATAATATTTCCTTGAACAGAAAATCAGGCAAAGCAGATACTCAAATATTTGTTATAGTGATACAGATTTAATAAGACAAAAAGTAGAATAACATTGCTAGCCATAGCCCATGCATAAAACTATCACATAGTAAATCATAAGCAGGCATTCTCATAAAACATGTCCAGAAGAAAATAAATCCAGAACATTGTTCAAAGTCCATCACCGTGTAATAAAGGAATCCTGTTGCAAATTATCTATCAAGTCCAATAAACTGGGAAATTCTTTGAAATTTTCTCATAATTAAATCAAAGCACACTCACTTCCCAAATCACAACAAAGCCCAAATTGCAATGTAAAAATACATAATTTATATGTAACACAAACATTAAATTGTAATTGGGTATTGTAGGAACTCACAGCAAGAGGCCTTTGCATGAACAAATTGAACAAGTCTTTGAGCTCCAATGTGAGACCCATTACAAGCATGATGAACCCAAGTGACAAACTATATGAAGCTGGGCCTCTCTCCACAAACCATGAGAAAATAGATGGTCTGAAGCAAGCAACAAGGCCTCCAACTGTGACATAGAAAGGGTACAGACTCGCTGCAGTGGACAACATGTTTTCCCATCTGGGTTTTGCGTGAGTGACAGATGAGCGGTGGTCAGATTCAGAACTTCCACCAACACATCTGATGGTGGGTGATTTTGAGAGCTTTGGTGATATGGAAATGGTGGGTTTGATCGGTCTGAGGAAGGAAATTCTTGGGTGGGTTTTTGGGGATGGAGTGAAGGGACTGAAGCATATAGAAAGGGTCATGGTATTGATTGCTATGGGTATATTTTTTTCAAGATTGCTATGGGGTATGGAAGGGAAGCTTTGTGCCATTCATTGATATTTTTGAAGTCTCTTAGTACTTTTTTTTTTTTTTTTTTTTTTTTTTTTTTTTCTTAATCAAGTCTGTACTTTTTTTTTTTTTCTGTTTTTTAAGTTTGTAGAGAGAGAAAATCTTGATGGGACCTGAGCTCGTCAATGTGATTCCATGGGCGCACATCACGTGCCATTAATCTAGCTGGATAATGTTGACCGTTCAGTGCAAGGCATTCGCAAGACCATTTCCAAACTGATGATAATAACTAAATCTATATATAATTATTTACATTCATAAATATAACATAAAATAAAATAGTAATTAATTTTCTCTTTCTTTTTCTCTATTTATCTATATATATACTATAATATATATAACATATATATATATATATAATTATTTATTTCCATCAATAATAATGTTAACATAAAATAAAAAATTAATTAAATTTCTCTCTCTCTATATATATATATACATATACATTATAATATATATAACCTAATATATATAATTATTTATTTTTTATAAATAATAATATTAATATAAAATAAATGATAAATTACACTAACCTCCCCTGAGGTTTAGTTAATATACACTAAACTCCCATCTTGTTTGTCAAATTACACTGACCTCCATTGTCAGAGTTATTAGGTAAATGTCGTTAACGGAAGTAACAAAATGTCAAGCCCCGAAATTCGAAACAACGGAGACTTCATCACCAGGTATGAATCCCGAAGGTGAGTCCAAGTCAACCACTCATGACTCATACACCATTCCCATTCTGATACCACCTTTGATACCATGTAGTCACGCCCCTACTTTTTGATACCAAGATCGATATAAAAATTGGAGGTGAATAGTGAAAGTCCCACCCGGTTCGCACTCATGAACCGCTCAATTTCATAATCCAACTTTCTGTGTGTTTATAATTTTAGAGTGATACTAAGTCCATTGGAAAAATGATCCAAAAATACTCAATTTCAAAAAAAACCACGCTCAATTCCAATTTAAAACGAAAGAATTATGCTCGATTGAAATTTGGACCAATCTCAAAGCTTACTTATAATCACAAGGGTGATTTACTAATTAAATTCTAGTACACTACTTCAAACGCTAAATTAATGCAGAATCATAATTACCCACATACGTTTACATACGTATGACTCAACCTCAATAATGCATTATGGCCACACATTGCATCCCCAATTAACTCCTCATTTATATCTCAACAATCCACCTAACCACACATTACGATGTATCATAATGTTGGTTACAATGCATCGCATAAGGTGCGTAATATCCTGCGAAATCTTCTAAAAAATTACCCAAATACGAAGCATCGTAATGGGGATTACGATGCATCGTAGTCACTCACTCTATTATACTAACAAACTCACCAAGTGATTACAACAATCATTCTTCTTCCGATTCATCATCCTAAACATACAATCATAAAACATAATTATCATTTCTCCACATCCCAAACATCCACAAAGTGATAATTTATCACAATTAGATTCCACCTTATATACTTGAAACACAAAAATGATAATTTATGCATTATCATACACCTACTTCAAGAACCATCAATTTTACATAATCTTCAAGAGTTGTCAAACTTATCATACATAGATAGAACATTGAAAGTGTCATACATACTTCTTATCCAAAATAGATACAACATTTCTAAGCTAGTTCACACACCACAAGTCGACATGGATGTCTCTACACATGTCTTAGAACACAAAAAAAAAAGCTCAAAAATGGAGTTCTGCTACTCTAGGACTAACTCATGGTTGTGCATCCTCAACCACTTCCTTATCATGTCCTAAAAGTGTTAGTGTAGGGGGATGAGCAATTTCAACAAGCATAAGGTTAATGTATTGTGCAATCCATTCAATGCCACATTTCATTTTTAATGCATAAAACATAACTCATGCTCGACAAATATGTGTCATGCTCTCTAGCATTCTAGTCACAAGCTTAAACGCTCAATTCGTTCATGTCATGGTATATACATCAATTATAACTTGACAACCACATAAAACGCATTTTATACACATAGCATATTTCCATCATATATGTAACATATGACAATAATCGAAAATGGATAAACACTCACACAAGTCATGTACTTCACTTAAGTTACACATAAGACTTAACACACTCACCCTTTCTCGAATTTGGTTCACATTCACTCACATATAAGATACGTACCAAAGTTCCATATCTTAAGTTCATGCTTATTATGGGCTACTAACCCATGCGGTTATCACCCATCTTGCACAAGTTTGAGGTTCTTCAACCCCAGATGATATGTTTTTCTACTACTTTTCAGTGAGCCACTTTTGAGACACACTCCCCACTCACACAAAATATTTCACATTTTGCATACACATTCACAAGTTCGAATCAAACCCTAACACTTTCTAAATCTAGAGAGAAGTTGAAGAACTCAAAGAGGAGAGAAGGAGGAGCTTGGGCGGCTATTTGGAGAGAGAATTAATGGCTGAAATATTTGTCCCTTGATATTTATAAGCCCCACGCCGTAAAAAGACTAAAATGCCCTTACTCACTTAACGTACATTCTCGACCTCTGTTTTCAAATTCGAAAGAAGTTATGGACTCGAAATCACTTCTACATCTCTCCAAATATTCTAATTGATCTACCCGACCCTTATCCCGAGTCTCGATGACCCAAAATTTCTGAATGAGCCAAATGACTCACAACACTTTTCGGACCTCTAAACTAGTCTCCACATATATAAATCATACTTATAACATATGCAAAACATTTAAATTCCTATTTCGGAAAAAAAAATTTCGAATCTCGACACAAAATTACCTTTTTGTCCTTTTTTTTTTTAATATCATTTTAGTTTATAAACAAAGCAAAGCGAAGAGACAAAATTATCTAATTGTATTATAACGTCTGTTCATCCTTTTCCTTTCACTCCACTACCATTAACGACACCAGTGAGCTAAATAGTTCATTTAGAAAACAAAATATAAATTTAATGAAAAATAAAATATTTTTGACAACTTAAATTCAATTGTAGTTTAAATAAATAAGTGAAGAGCACAAATTTAACAAATGAATCCATGAATTGAAATGGATTTATATTCATGTATGTAACTAAGGAACAATAATAATTTTTTAGAGATGTGGCCATAAATTGAAAAGAATAAATGGGTTGGCTAGCTACTAGCTTTTATATATGAGTTGGCTATTTGGCTCTATAATTTGTATACTAGTGTGTGTGTGTGTGTGTAAATATTTATGTGTATAATCAAAATAATGAACTTTTGTACTATGACTTTTAAAAATGTAAAAAAAAAAAAAAAAAAAAAATTTATTACATAAATTGAACCCAAAATCTCCAATTCAAATAATTTAACCCTAATTCTTCTAAACTCAATTTTGAAACACATAAATGTCCATTGAACCCAAACGATACAATTAAACTCTCTAATTTCAAGATCCTAACTCTTGATTGAATTAAGTGAAGAGAGAGAAAGTAGGGAGGGGGTGATGATGAAAAGAAAAATGAAAAGAGAAAAAAATATTTTATCACTTCTCTCTCTTGCCACCAGAAATTATTGCTGGCAACCTTCGCTGAAAATCAAATTTTGACTTTTTGAAATGATAAGAAGTAGAATGGGATAATTTTGTCAACTTTATTCAGTTAAAAAAGGTATTTAAGTATTTCATGTGATTTCATATAGATAATTACATCTTTACATATTTTTCAAGGGTAGAACTGAAATTTAAAATATACAAATTGTTGATATCATAATTTTTCGTCATTGACTGTGTTGACCATTAACGAAAGGGAGGTCTGCGTTATCTCGTATTCAAATCTCAAAGGAGGTTAGTGTAATATGACAAAATAAGAGGCGACGTCAGTGTATATTGATTAAATCTCAAGGGAGGTCAGTATAATTTTACCCTAAAATAAAAAATTAGTTGCCAATGTATATTATCATGAAGAGTATTGTGGTCATTTTTCTATTATGATATTTTTATATTAAAATACATTTAAATAATCAGAGACAATCGAGACATTTCACATATTTTAAAAAATAAAAAAACTGACAAGAGGTGTTGGTAACGAAAATTCACAAAGTTGTAGTCGTGTATCAATATATCAAGCCTCAAGGGTGTCAGTGATATTTACCCTAAAAAAAGATAAAATACGGTAATATAAAAATAATAAATTATATTTTATATATACAAATAATTAAAATATTTACTTTTTATAAAATATTATAATTAATAAACAAAATAAGAGTTAAAAGTCATATTATATAATTTGTATGAATAAATTTTGTATTAAATCATTATATATATCTCAACACTTTTATTTAAAATAAATATTAACATTTTCTTAACAATTGTACTATGATATTATTATTGCAAAAACTACATTTTAATGGTCAAAATTTGTTAAAAATGTGTTATGAAGTATCTAATATTAGGGGTGTACAAAGAACTGGTGAAACCTCTATACATATATTTTTTAAAAAGAAAATTCAATTTTCATTAAATTCAAAAAATAAAAACTTATTATAACAAATATTTAACAATTATAATCACGCATTTTCTTAACTTTAGAGTTCAAATTTTAAATTATCATGAAAAATAATGAAAAATATTATACCTAATAATAGAACATGTATTTATTTATATACTACCAATCAGAGCGGATTGGTGTTTTTTCCACTATTTCCAAACTCACTCCAATACCTCTTAGGATATATCCAAACTCATGCGCGAGTTAAATTGGCATCCCTAGCCAATAGTATATATAATCATGGTGACAAATTTGAGATGATAATTAAATTATGGCAAAATTTGTAAGAAAAACTATACATGCTACAAAAAAAAAAAAAAATTAATGAATTACAGTTTAAATTACTAAGAATAATTCAGTAATCTTGAAATATATGGATATTATACATTATGTTTGGAATATTTTATAAATAATTTGAAAGGTTTCATAAAATTTTAAAAATTATATATACAAGTATGTTATTATATATGAGTTAGAATATAATGTCGTATATTAACAAAGTTCGTTACCAAAACTTAACTTAATCATAGTCAAAGGTTCGATCAACATTGAAGATGGAAACTTCATCTTCAAAACCATTGATCACATAATTTAGGTAAAAGTAAAATTGATTTAAAGAGCTAATGTCTAAGTGGTTAAAAACTAGACAAGTTCGACCAATCAAATTATAAAATTCCGTCTTTGAGTGGATT
Organism: Cornus controversa; assembly: GCA_026545225.1. Taxonomy (NCBI): domain Eukaryota; kingdom Viridiplantae; phylum Streptophyta; class Magnoliopsida; order Cornales; family Cornaceae; genus Cornus; species Cornus controversa. The sequence goes on along the minus strand of CM048853.1, from coordinate 25,993,840 downwards.
TGGAGTTTTCGGAACTCCTTCGTTACATTCTTTGATATACTTTACGAAATTCGAAAAAATAGTGAAAATAGGGAGTGAAACAAAAAATGATGTCTATGTTATTTAATGCGAGTTACTTTTACATATATGTTTTTTTTTTTTTTAAAAAAAAAAAAAGCTACTTTGGAGTATATGAAAATAATTAGGGAGGATATCATAGAAAAAAATAAATAAATTGTAATTGACCACTTCTTTGACATAAATTTGATCGTACCATGTGCAGACTGTAGCAGTGTGCTTTGGTTAATTTTTTTTTCTTTCTTCCTTCTTTTAAGCCAGAGTAATCAACCAACCTGCTAGTTACATATTTTGAAAAAAGGTTATGACTTTAAATTGAGTAGAATGAAAATATATGATTTCTGTAACGAACTCCAAATAATTAAAAAAAAAAAAGGACTTGATTGTTGTTGATGAACAAATAATCAACGCACCTATTAATTATTTTGAATTTTTGAATGATTTGCAAATTTCGAATGTATGCAATTATTTTTAAATCACGTGCATCATTTTAGTCTGGACCTAGCATTTGGGGAATCTCAATTTGGAGAGCCAAGGGAGTCAAAAGACTGCCCGTTGAGCTAGTCTGTATAGGAAAATAAAACAAAAACAATTTTTTTTTTTTCATTTTGACTTGATGCAGTTTATTTAATTACTAGTGTATTGGATTTATTAGCTTTCACAAGGTATAGTGTGTCCGTGACTTTGCTAAAAACAGGTTTGTTGATTCTTGGAAGCTGCTATGAACAACTTTAGTTTTCACTAGGTCCTTTACATTTTCATAATTAGACATTTTCAACTATAGGTAAGTTTACTTCTATATTTAAATACTTGGTCCGATTGATGACCGTAGATGTTTAGTGTTTATAAAAATAAATTTGTGGAACAAACATATTTGATAATTTTAATTTTGTTTATAAATTATCTAAACACTTTTAAAACAATATTGTAATGAAAGCTTTTGAAACCTAAATACCGAAATAGTGTTTTAGTGTTTATGCTCATTAAAAAAAACTTTTTTTTTAATCTAAAATTGTTATTATATTATTTTAATAAAAAAGTGAAGTTAAAATTGAGAAAATGAAAAGAAAAAAAATTCATACATCAGTAATATATTCACGAATTTTTCATAATGCCCAATCATGCATTTGTAAAACCACCAATAGCTAAGAAAGAGAATTTAGGTAAAGAATATAAAAATGTGCCAAAAATAAAAAGCTCAAATTGAGCTAAACTTGATAATTAAAGAAAATGCAAACAATAATTTAAGCAATAGAAAGGTCGGTAATTTAGGACATGTTTGGCATGCATTTTTTTTTTGTTTTTTGTTTTTTGTTTTAGCACTATAGCAAATAACTGAAACATATGAGCTGAGTGGTGAGAAAACGGATGCAAAAGTTTATTTAAAACCTAGAGGGGGGTGATTATGTTTACTCGATTTTTGCTTAATTTTTCAGATTATTCCAATTATAAGTCCAATTATAAATTAAAGCAATCCCAAAAAGCAAGTAAATAAAATAAAGTGTAATAAAGTAAAGAATACACTAGATATACGTAGAAAGCCCACATCAAGAGAAAACTACTGGTGGGGTGAGGCTTGTAGCTCCGGAGAACAAAATCCACTATCGTCGAAGCAAAGTATAACATATTTTGTCCAAGACTCATTGTAGAGACCGGGTCCAATTTAGGCCAGTATTCTTTTATGCATCATTTTTATCATAAACACATTTTAAATGATGTTATGCATGTTTTAAATGTGGGAAACATGTTTGGGAACTTGTTTATAGATTTGAAGAAGTTTTGGAATCATTTGATGAAATTTGAGATTTTTGGGTCGGCGGGGCCCAGGACATTGGTCAGGTGGGCCCGGAATCTAGAAATTTTTTAAAAAAATATTATTTTTGATTTTAGATCAAATGAAATTTTAAATGAGTTAAGAAAATGATTTTGGAACTATAGCCACTTTCAAAATCGAAAATAGAGGTCGGGAGGGTACATTAAGTGACCCGGGGGCATTTCGTTCATTTCGCGCCCCAAGATATTATAAATGCCTGGAGGTTGAGATCCCAACCATTACATACAGCTGAAATATCTCTCTCACCTCCCTTTTCATCTCATTTCCCTCTCTCTTCATTTTGGAAGTGTTGGGCTTATATTTGGAGGTTCCCAAAGAAGGGTAAAGTGTTCTACGGGTAAAGGGCATCGGTTTGAACTGAACAAACTCAGTTTTTGGTAAGGTAGAACTTGAAAAAATTCTAAAATTTAGCTAGAAGAGGTTTCAAAGTTGAGGTAGGAGTGTGAATTCCTTCTTAGCCTTGATTCTATAGGTCCCTTATTTGTGACATAAAATTTTTATGACTTTCTTTTGTAGAAATTGATGCATATTATGAATTTAGAATTGTCTATCATGTCATAGATTGAGATTATGTTGTATGCATGTGTTGAATGCTACTCATGAGTACTTTATGAGTCATTGTATTCATTTAGAATTGTATATGAAATTTGACTCCATGTGTGGAAGAAATGCATATAATAGATTTATTGAAAATATATTATTTTGATTTCATGAGTTCATTTGAAATTTGCATTGTAATATGCTTGAGTTTGAAGGTGTATGCATTAGCTATAGATGTAATGCATTTAGAGTAAGTTTTGTGACAATCTTGGTTTTGTGCATGTGTCATAAATGTGCACTTATGTGGTGATTGATGATTTTTGGGGCAAGTGTGAGAATTAAGAAGGGCCCAGAGCCCTAGGGTGAAAGGCCCAAAATTTGGCCAAGCGGATGTCGCTACCGTCAGGTTAGCAACCCGTAAAGCGTAAGCAGAGTATGTGGTCTTACAAAGGCTCTTAATATATATGTGATAATCAGAAGTCCCCAGTTGAATTGATTTCAGAGTATACGTGGTGTTGAATTTATTTGTGAATGTGATTCATTTTAAACCGTTTACGTGTATTGGAGATATGTTCTATCATACTTGATTCCAAAAATGAATATGTTCTGAGTATGAAAAATATTGAAGCATGCCATGTAGTTGTATAGAGATCTCATGGTGCATTCATGCATGGCTACCTGAGTCAATGTTGAGTCAAGTGGATCATCTCTACTAGGCTAGTTGTATGCTTACCCCCTCCCCCAAACCTTTTTATGATAAAGCACCAGTGGAGGACGAAGCTTAGATGTGCTCGAGTGGAATTTTTGGTGTTTGTTTGGATTTATGTATATGGATGTCCATTCCGGGCTGTGGCATGTTGATTATTTTAGAAACGTTGTTCTTACGTTTGGATTATCTTTATGTTTTTGCACTTCAAATGTATTAGCCATGTGTGACACGTCCATAACTTTTGGAGAATGAATGAATGTATGATGGATAGTTTTAAAATTTCAATGTATATGTAATATGGATGTGACCATTTGGATATGAAAGTTTTATGTTTTGATCACACTATTTCTGCTTTGGATCATATTAGATGTTTTATGCTTTATGGGGAATGTATGTATGTTGAAAGATAATAATTGGATAAGAATTTTGTTGATTGTGATCACTTGAGGGTTATGTAAGACTTGTAGGTCGAGTGATTACGATGCATCGTAATCCCCATTATGATGTATCATAATTCGGCGATGCATCGAAGACCCAATGACGATGTATCATAAAAGTGTTGAGAAAATGGATGAAAAACAACACGTTCCACATGTTATTACGAGACACCTACGATGATTCATAGGTTACGTTGTATTGTAATCTCCATTACGATGCATCGTAGTCTATAGTTAAACTAATGATAGGAGTAATGTTTGGATGTGCATGTGTGGCCATGTGTGGGGCCCATAGTGATGGATTGATGTTGAGTTATACTTATATGATTATATGTATGTAATTAAGTTTCTGCGTTAATAAAAGGTTAAGATAGTTCACTAGGGTTTAATGGATGGACTCAACCTCAGAATTCGGGCTCAAAAATCGGGGCGTGACAACTTGATATCAGAGCATAATATTCGAGTGTAATTGTGATTAGGAGTGAGGATGTTTAACTTAATCACCCCCATTTTCCATGCCCTTCTGGGTGTTGGAAATCAGGGTGTGACACTCACACCCACTCCACTCTGACAAGAACTTGATGCGGAATGCCTCAAGCTTACTCTTGCAACTCACTCGTCCAATTGTTGTAGACTTCCGGCTAACATCATAATCCTTGCATAAAGGTAATTGGAATAACACAAATACTCAATAAGTATTTTGTTCCCTTCGTAGTGCGATTTTCTTCTCCTTCATCTCTAACGAACAGTTGTAGAAGAAACCAAATAATCCAGTAGCTTAATTAATAAGAAATCTTTGAAGCAGTCTTCGAATGATTGATTAAGCAAATAGAGAGACATAACCTAAATCACTCATAGTGTATATATGTGTGTGATCTCTCAAAGAAATATAAACAAAGAATTAAAGAAGAATTCTCCACTCTAAAAATATATCTATGATTTTTGTTTTTAGAAAATAATATTTTTGATATGTATTAAAAGTTTCGTGAAACCACACTGAAAGAAATCATATGAGATTTTTATAGATGTTAAAAATTTTAATTTTTCTTGAAAAAAAAGTTAAAAATCAATAGGAAACAAGTCCCAAAATTTAAGAAAATTTCAGAGTCAAATTTGGGTCAAAACAGGACACTACAGACTTCACTTGGACCCGTCCAGGGCTCTGCCTTGCAAGTTTTGAAGTCTAGAGACTTCATAGACCAGTCCAGGTTTGAGCTAGACTAGTCCAACCTTGAAAAGTTTGAAAAATTTATCGAAAAATCCTAATTTTCAAGGTCAGACCACCTGATTTGAAATATATATGTTCTCACCACTTTACTAGATTATGTGACTCTCATACTTGATCAGGGATATCCACATGTAATCGAAACCATCCGAAAACTTCAATCGATCAAACCTTTATTCAATATATTGATGTCTTTTTCCGTCATTTGCATGGTTGTTACTGTAGAACACTGCTCACTTTGAGACTTCAATTACATAATAAATTACATGAATATAAATAAAAGATTACAACTCGATCATTGTTAGGTTTGACACCAAAGATTGCCAATTACAAAAATGTACGTCACAATCTCCTCATTTGGCAATTTCGTGACAAAACCAACCTAGAACATCATAACCTAACCACTGGAAAAATGAGATTACAATATATCTCAAAATACAAAGAAATATAACTTAAATATCTCAGAGCATCACTAGTAAGTTTCCAAGTTTCATATATAATGTCTTCCAAAAATCTGTAAAATCTGCACATCATGCAAGCAATATTACCTGTGAAAGCTTAATAAAGAAAATATAATGATATCACGATAAAAAATTCCCTTAATCATATAAATAATGATAAAAAAAATTAAATATACTAGTTCTCCCCCATATAGTCTCCCCCATATATCAATCAAACAAATATATATGTCTTCCCCTTTTTGGAGCAAATTAACAAAGTAAGAACAAAAAAAACATGAGAAACTATCACAAAATCATTAAGTGACATAACAAGTGTGACCCAAGAATTGTCCCTAGAGGGGGGTGAATAGGGACTTTAAGCAAACAATGGAACTTTTTCGATTTAGTATATTTTGACAAAAATTAGTTTGAATGGATTTTTGTCAAATGCTTGGTGAACTTATGTATTCAACAAGTGGATTGAGAATGCTCTATCTATTATGCACTTAAATGATCTAGTGGAAACAACAAACGTAAGTGTTCATGTAAGTGCAACATATAATGCTTGTAGTATATGGAGATGTTGATTGTGCATTTGTCAAATACATGGTATGCAAATTGATTAGTAAATAGATACTCAAATAACTACTCAATCAATTAACAATTTAATCAATTTCATAACTCAACCAAAATACTCCAAGCATTCATCCCGTCCTCCTCATATGAATTAAAACATATAATCTTATAGCATTCATATATAAAGCATATGGAATTTAAATAAATGAAATGATATCAAATAAAGGAGTTTAAAGATAGAGAAATGCAAACCAAGTGACACCATGATTTTTACATGGTTCGGCCCCTCTTGCCTACGTCCATGCCTCAAGAGAACTTCTTGAGGTTTCCACTATAGAGCCTTCCTTAATGGTGGAAAGCAAACCGTACAATTGCCAAGTAAATTACTTGGGCTTCCTTTGTAATACCCCGCTCCAACACATGGTATGATATTGTCCGCTTTGGGCTTGAGCCCGCACGATTTTGCTCTTAGGTTTTACCCCAAAAGGCCTCATACCATTTGAAGAGAACATACTACATATAAGTACATCCCCTTTTCCACACCCAGGCGATATGGGATTGAGCACCCTGTACCCTGTCAGTGTGGTAGCTTAGCCTAGTGTCTGTCTTCGCACCCACCCACTCACACCCGTCCACAAGGGTTACTACATCCTTGCTCAATGACATCCTCGCCAAGACTTCTTTGCCAAGCTCATGGCTTGGGCTTTCTTGCTCAATGAACTCCTCACCGAGACTTCTTTGCCAAGCTCATGACTTGGGCTTCCTTGCCAAGTGCGCATCACTTGGTCTTCCTCTTAAAGGTAGATAAGAATTTGTGGAACAATTACAACAATATTCCTTAATGAATAGATATTCAATACACGCTCAAATCCTAGAGTTATATATGAAGATCTCAAATGAAAAACTCAACTCTAGATATGGAAGATGAATCACAATGAATGATGAGAAAGATGAGACTCAATAGTGATTCCTATAAGAGATATACTACCAAGTAGAATGCAAATATTTGCATTCAAGAATTTCTCAAGTTTATCCTCATGGGTAGGTTTCTCTCTAACTCTCTCCTCCACTCTTCTTTACTTTTGGCTCTACACTTCACTATGTCTCACACTCTTGCAAAATGCAGCTCACACTCATATATATAGTGTTTTGGAAGAAAAATGGCCATTTGAGACATGTGGCAGCCGTTTAGTGAAGAATATAGCTGTTGGAGTTTGAATCTCCAGGTTTCGGTCGATTGATGAATTCATCAGTCGACTGAAAGTGTTGTTTCGGTCGACTGAAGCAATGCTTCGGTCGGCTGAAATCTCCCCTGTTTTGCACACCCTACTGGAATGAATTTCCAGTTTCTATCAGTCGACTGATGGATTCCTTCAGTCGACCGAAAGGCCTCTATCAGTCGACTGATGGGTTCATCAGTCGACCGAAAGTCCCTAGGTCAGAATCTGTTCTCAGACTCAGCCAGTTTATCCTGCACAGTGCACTAATACACTGCACACTTAATTACATTGAAAACATTTAAGTAAATTTCTATTTACTTTAAGTTATTCAATGTAATTAAACAAAGTACCCCCCATTTGGATTCAATAAAAATAATTTTAAAATCAAATTCTAAGTGAATCAAAATCTGATTTTTCAGTTTTAGTACAAAATAGATTTTCACAGCTTTGACATAACAATTTAACGTGCAATATGAATGACCAAAATAAGTCATTTGGGGCTGAGAAAATTCATGTGATCATAATAAATCATGGGGTATAATTACCGGGACTTTTTATGTCAGAATTCATTAAAAAAACTCATATTTACGTTTTTACCCCTAGAATCCAACACTTAGCCAAATTTCTGCGCTAAGTACCCAAAACAGTAACTATGCATGACACGGCTTTATATAGTGATTCATTTGAGTTCAAAGCCTAAGTCAATGTATCTAAGAACCATAAATGATATGATTGAAAGACATGGTCCTAGTTATAGCTTTCTAGTTGAGTTTTTCTAAAGCTTATGATGACTTGAACTAACTCAATCATAGCAACGGCCTCATGATGTTATAAGTGAAGTTCATGGCCTAATTCTAAGTGTCCAAGGAACCATGATATGATATAAATGATATGCATTGATCCTAAAATCCACTAGGTCAATAGATGAGCTTTCAAAAGAAGTTACTTCATAAATAACTTTACATTAAATCTAGCACTCACCCAAGACTAGCCTACCCAAGTCTTTTGATCTTCAAATCTTTAAGTTTTTGGGTTCCTTCATCATGTGGCTTGGATTCACTTCAACTTCGCCATTGATCTTGATTATTGATCTTCGAGATCCATGATCATGTGGCTTCATATATCTTCTTCTAATTTCTTTTGAAGTCCAATGCCTTTAAGTTACTTGAGATAATATGGTATTTTATAAACGGCACACTCAAGTAAACTTATTAAATCTACAGTACAATAGGTTGTTATCATCAAAATCATCCAAGTAACCTAGGGTTGAAACATTGAGGTCAACAACAAGAACATGCACTCCATTAAAAAATTGTAACCAAGAGTCCCAAAATTAAGAGTTACAATTCAAATAGCCAAAATAAACATAGCATAACATAAATATGTTCAAGCAAATAAACATACAAAACTAGACATAACATGTAAGCACTCCAAGTTTAGCAAAAGAACCTAACTATGTCTAAAACGCTAAGACCTAATCCTCATTTTATTTATCATCATCATTGCTAGAACTCCCTAGAATAGCTTTTCGATTTAATGCTTTAAGTTTTGAAAACTTCCTCTTTAAGTACCTATCCAAACCCCTCATGTGATGATTGTACTAACTTGTAGTTAAAACACAATTGGAATTAGGAACATAAAGTCCAGGAATATGAGCATTATCATCACTTTCATTCACATCTTCATTAACATGTTGCCTATCAGCCTCCTTGTGTGCTCTTTCCTTCATCTTGTTGGTAATTGAATATTTAAAATTAGAAGCTGTAAACTTTCCTTTGGGCTTTTCAACTAATACATTTGAAGGAATGTACACCTTCTTTGCCTTACGAATCTTCATCAGGATCAATGGAAAAGGCAAAACATTGGTAGGCCTAAAATCATTAGACTCTTGAATCATTGTCCTCAAAATAGTAACAGGCATATTAATCTTATCACCATTCACAATGTGATACAAAATTTTACCTCTATGCCTTGACAAATCACCCTTATGATCATGAGGATCAAGAGTATAAGACATAATCAAATTCAAAGCAGAGACATTGTCAGTTATATAAGCACTATAAATTTTATTCTCAAGCAATGACGCATTAGATTCACACAACTTCCACATGATGGCTTTCATGCTTGGTATGTTCTCTTCAGTACCATCATATGGAAGAATTAAACCATCTTCAGCCTTTGGAACACCAATAACCTCAAAAATCTTGGTTGTCACTTTGATTTCAGTCCTAAAGCACTTCATAGTCATCCACAATTCTTTCTCACTATAAGCAAGCACATTGCCATAAAAGTAACGAACCATATTGGAAACACAATCTTTGTCTAGATTAGCTAAAGAACTCCATCCATTATTTTTAAAATAATGCACAAAATCCAAGTGCTAAATTGCCAAAATGCTTTTAATCTTATCCTATTATACACTTGGAAAAGAGAAAATTGACTTAAAACACTTGAAAATATTTCATTTATTTTATCTCTACCAAAAATAGGACCGAAGTCATACTTTCAAGGGTATTATTATATATTGTGTTCTACTTTATGCCACAATAAATCCTTTTACAAAACTAAATCTATAATCTTTTTTGCCTTCAAATTTATTGTTTCTATTGCTATAATTTTTTTGATAATGAAATTTCTTCTTGGCTACAATTAATTATGTAAGAATGAATACAAAGAGCATATTAAATTGAATATTTTCATTTTATCAATTAAGCATGTAGTGAAAAAGTTCATTTTAAAAAAATCTAATTTCTATAACACAAAAAAAAAGATATTACCAATAATTAACACAGAAAAATTAGAACCACAATTGCTAGTCAATAACAAAAAAGATGCATCAATATTAAACTTGTAGCTTGTTGCATTTAAATTTAAATAGTTCCATCAAGTTTAACAAACCAACCAAAAAAGAAAAAACCCTAATTTCTGATCATTCACTTGTTGAAGAAGTGGTAGAACCAACTCTGGTTTAGCAAAATATCTAAAATGAAATGAAGAATAAACGGTGGAGATTGAGAAATCTAACGGTAGAACCAGCGATAAACTGCCTTTGATGAAATCAACTTTCGTTCCATGTTGCCGAAAACGCAAAATATCTTCTTCATGACCCCCCATTACTACTTCTTTCTTTGTATCCATATCTATCTATCTATCTATAAGTGTGACGAGGAGTTTGGGACGAAAGTGGAGTCTAGTTGATAGAAGAGGGATTAACCAAGGATGGCAAATTATCATAGCCCGATGGGTTTTCGCCTTGCTCCGGAGTAGATTTGGTATGCTCTAATAGGAGTAGGGGCGGATATGGGTTTCAAAATTAAAACCTAAATCGAGTTCTAGACGGAGGCAAATTTATTGTGGAATCCTATCGTATCCGTCCTGATTATATATGTGTGTGTGTGCATTTTAGTACTTTTTTTGTTACATTTACGGTCTTATTTCCTTGCCCTTACATTAACTTTCTAATTTCATTACTACCCTCATATATATATATATAGTAACATACCATAGACTATGGTTTCTAAAAGGTGAAGCCCAATATGCAGATTTGACTTTTGAGCAAGTGAATTTGTTAACAGACCGTAAAAAAAAAAAATGTTAACGGGGCAGGGCGGGTACCAATTATCCCAAAAGTGCGGGTATAGTATGCTTGCCAATAATTCGTCTCGGGTTCTTAACAAAAATAGTAGGAGGATTTTCTTAATGGGGCGGGGTAGGATTTTGGCAAATCCACCCCATGGTGGCCCCTTTAATTTTTTTTTATGCATGTAAGATATAAAAAATTACTAAATGACCCCCCTAAACTTATTTTTTTTTCTAAAAATTTATGTAACTATTTATTTTCCATCTTACTCTTCTTCTTATTCTTCCAAAAAACGATTCGATTCTCATAAAAAATAATAATTACATTTTCTTTTTTCCATCAAATCCTATTTTTTTCCTTCAAAGTTCTCTCATATTTTTCTTCTTCTTTGTTTTTCTTTTTTCTTCAATTTTTCCCATCTTTTTGCACTTGTGTATGATATATGTACGGTAACATTCTTTTTTTTCATCTTATTACTTTTTTATTCTCCTATCCTATGAGTTTATTACTGAAATTTTACACACGTAGGACTTGTTTGGTTAAAAGAGCAAAATCTGAAAGCAAAAACAAAGTCATTTTCACTTATTTTTGCTATGGTAGCTGAATAAATGTGATAGAGATTTTTTTTTTTGAAAAAATCAATATAATGTAAATGTAGTAACCCTTGTGGACAGGTGTGAATGGGTGGGTGTGAAGATAGACACTGGGCTGAACTACCACACTGACAGGGTACAGGGTGCTCAATCCCACATGGCCTGGGTGTGGAGAAGGGGATGTGCTTATATGTAGTGTATTCTCTTCAAATGGTATGAGGCCTTTTGGGGGTAAAACCCAAGAGCAAAATCGTGCGGGCTTAGGCCCAAAGCGGATAATATCATACCATGTGTTGGAGTGGGGTATTACAGTAAATATCCTTTCTTTAAAATAATTCAAACATCTTTTTTATGAAATATTGTGCAACAAATTATTTACCAATTATATTTTTGTGAAATTGTTGTCAAAAGGACCTCTAATGTCCATATTTATGTGAATATTTTTCTACAACAATTTTTTTTCTCGAATTATGACATACCATATGAATTTTTATTATTACGTTGTTACTACACTTTTATTTTTTCGATTTGTTGTCTTTATCGCACTAATTTTTTTTTATAATATATACTGTGCCTCCAAGACAAATTCTTGGCTCCGTCCCTCTATGCATATATATATATATATATATGTATTTGAATAAATACATATCTTAGCTTCTTTGGAGCGATTGAGAACATAGTTTACGTTTGAAAGATTTGACATACTTTCATGATTGCTGGAGTAGAGGTATATAATTTTAATTGATTAGTGAGAGAGACCAATGTTTTAAATAAATTGGTAATATACGTAAAAAAAATTATTAGAGAACCAAAGTTTGTGTCTACTGACCATCCAAATCTAATAAATTTATAAATACAAAATGTCAATACAACCAGTTGGTTCAACCCTCTATTTGGTGAGTGAGAGAGAGGACTTGATAAAATGTAGTTGACTCTCCTCTTTTAGATCTAGTGCCACGGATTTTTTTTGAACATTTTATTAACCGACTTGAAGTTACCAACCGTGTACAAAACGAGAAATTATACTTTAAACATTGTAACTATTACATGGTACAACCAACGATTAGAAACATACCACAAAAATAAAGTAATTTCACATGTTTACTATAAAATCAATATCTTTGGTTTTGTGGTGTGTTTCAAATTGTTAATTGTACCATGTCATTGTCACAACGATTGTAAAGTGTAATTTCTCGTACGATAGGTCTAACTTAGCTGAAATAATGAAGGATACAACTTGATACAAAAATTAAAAAAAAATTTAAATAAAAAAAAAGAAGAAGAAAAATAGGGAGTATATGAGTCCGGTGGTGGATTATTGGGTCCTTTAAGAGACGCGACACCACAAACTTTAACAAAAAAATATCGTTAATAGTATCCTAAAAAATTCATAATTTATTCCATAAAAAAAATTCTAACACTTGATATGATCAAATTAGTCTTATACCGTGGAAAAATAAATAAATAAATAAATCTGAAAACAAGTCGGGCTAACTCAGCCTGTTGACTGTCTTTTCTGTATACTTTTTTTAGTTCCGTTGCTACCGCGGGTTTTACACAATCGATCAGATCATACAGAAGAAAAGGTTCTCTATTGATTCAAACATTGTATCTATGGGATAGGGATAGAGGAAGAGGAAAAATCGAAGATTTCACATAGTAATTTTTACCGAAAAATCAATCTGATTTATTTCGTACCCTTCACTCAATAAGAAAATGGATCAAATTCTACAGGATCAAACCTATGGGACTTAAGGAATGATGGAAGGGAATAAAAAAAAAAAGAGGGAAAAATAAAATTTTAAAATAAATAAATAAAAATGAAGCAGAAGAACCCGGATTCCAAATGAACAAATTCAAACTTGAAAATGATCTTTCTGATTTTTGAAGAATGAGAGACAAGGGGGATTGATCGAGAAAGATCTCTTGTTCGTTACAAACAAAAATTTGGTTAGGCCCATGAAATTGGTGCACTCCTGGCCTGGGCTCGAGCCTAGGCCGGGCTCAAGTTGACCTACATGTTTTACTCCCCAAAGCCCAAACATATATATTGGTATCCAAGAGATGTTTAATCATGAATATTGAGAGTCGAGAGAGAATCAAAAAAAAAAAGACCAGATGAGTATTTTCAGATTAGGTCAATAATACCAAACTTTAACAAGATTTAAAGGAGTGTTTATATCTCATGATTACAAGAAGTACTTGAGATTAGATGTTATATTGTTAACCCATTACAGTAATAATGTAACATCACGTCATGCATAAGATGTTGCTTATGATGCACGTGTTCTAAAAACAAAAACAAAACAAAAAAAGTGTAGGATGATAACCGTTCACCTTTTGGCTTAAAAAGAGAATTGTACATAGTTGCATAAACACGCAATATTAATTCACATGAACATTAAAGAATGCTATCATAGTGATTATATTGGTTGGTTTAAAGATTCAACTAATTTAATTATTTTATATATCAATTATGATTTTTTAAAAAAAATTAAATTATCGAAAAAATTGATATCTTTAAATCTTGATTTGTGTGCATGTCATTCTACTGTCAAGTGTAATTTCTTGATGTATACGAAGAGATTTTATTTGTGTTTAAAAAAAATCATTTATTAAAAGAAGTATAGAGCACCTCCTTTACTAAGGTCAAGAAATTTGTAACGTTGTTACGAGTGCTTCCCTCTCATTAAAGGGTCAAGCGAAGTAAAAAAAAATTGAGCACTGCACAGCAAACCATTCATGCATCAGGCAAGGAAAAAGTACCAAGCACAACTGAGGCAAAAAAAGGAAAAAGACTCAAGCATAGCTCAGGCTAAAAAAAAACTTTCATGGTAATACAACAGGGCGAGAAGTAAGAGTTAGCATTTCCAAAGTTTGACAAACAATCATTCAGAAACGGGGGACAACTAATAAACGATAGATTAATAATTCAAAATTTGAAGTGTAATCCCAACTGGTTATGATAAGATAGTAAGTTGATGAAGCGCTTAAAATTTAAAAGAGATCTAATGGAATGGTACACCAACAATGTTGTATCTTTATTATTCTTCTCTAAAAATTTCTATCATTGACTTAAAAGTCAGAGGGTTTTGGCCAGCATTCAATCGGTGTCGGTCCCGTCTCATCTCCTTTCTATTTTACAGAACCAGAGCCAAATCGGATCATGAAATTTTTAGCTTCATCATTCACAATTCTCACACTCATATGAACCTTTTGGTGGTGCTTTGAGTACAACATAGAAGTAAAACCATAATACACTTAATCTTATCGTAATATTGTCTTATCCTAATATACACTTGGAAGAGAGAAAACTGACTTTAAAACACTTGAAAATGTTTCATTTATTTTATCTCTACCAAAAATAGGACATAAGTCATGCTTTCAGGGGTTTGCTTGTTTGCTTGTATACTCTCTTCTACTTTACAGCACTGTAAATCTTTTTACAAAACTAAATCTATAATCTCTTTTGCCTTCAAATTTATTGTTTCTATTGCTATAAATTCTTTGATAATGAAATTTCTTGTTGGTTGCTATTAAATATGTAAATATGAATACAAAAAGCATATTAAATTGAAGATTTTCATTTAAGCAATTAAGCATGTAAAAATGAATAATAATAAAAAAATACATTACCAATTCTTAACACACGAAAACTTAGAACCACAATCACTAGTCAATAACCGAAAAGATGCGTCAATAGTAAACTTGTAGCTTTTTGCATTGAAATTCAAATAGTTCCATCAAGTTTAGCTAACAAGTACTCTTTTTTTTGAGATATAATTTCAAGTCTCTTGTGCTTTACAAAAGATTTCAAGTTGCCTTGTTCAATATGAAAAAAAACAATTTGGGCTCAAGACCTTAGCGAGAAGAATAGTGTTAATTTGTTTATACATGACAATGATATTCCAACTACTTTGGGCACAAGTCATTAAGTTTGTTCACTACAATTAAAAAATAAATAAATTAAATTATAGTTCTCAAATACCAGCCAATAAAATGGGAACAGGAAAAAAAAAATACATGACCCATATGGATGTTTGAAACAAGAAGAAACTTCAAATAGAATTGAAGTGGAAGTGTGGAACTTCAAGTTCCAAGTTTATCAATAGCAGCAAAAAGAAAATATGCATGTGACACACAAAAGTAAATCTTGTACAGACATTCAAAACATAAACACACACACACATACATATATATATATATTTTTTTCCTAATGGTAACTACACTAAACTTTGAATTTTCAAAGTATCATACCATTTGTGCCATCACATCACATGGGAAATTAGACTAACTAAAGTTAGAAATGAGAAGGGAATCAATCAGTTTAGTCAAGTGCATAGGCATCAATGAGGCAATAAATTAAAGGGATAATTACACTTACCTCCCTTCTAGTTTGGCTTTATAACACTTACCTCCCCTGTGTTTTGGAATATAACACTTACCCCCCTCTAGTTTGCACATTGGTAACAAATACCCCCTTTTGTCAATCAAACTAACGGTTATTGCTAATATCATCAAAATTTAATCTTAAAAGGATAATTATACCCCACTATGAGCCACCATTTTGAGCAAACCCACTTCGGACCTTCAACCATAGCAACATCACCTCCAGAAGAGCCACCACCCACCACCTGCACCATCAACAATCACCATTGAAACCACTGCCGAGAAGACCCAACTCTAGCCAAACCACTAGCCACTACCATCCCAATGCCAAAGTTGCGATTGAAGCCAAGACTCACCACCTCCACTGCCGCACCTAGAAGACTTATATCTCCACTGCCATCATCACATCGGCCAAAAAGACCCAATGTCAATCAGACCTACCAAACCACCAACTCCACCACCATTATTCAAGCAACACCCAAACAGTTGTGTAAACCCATTTCCCCCACTGTGAGCAGACCCACTTCGGACCTTCAACCGTAGCGACATCACCTCTAGCCGAGCCGCCACCCAACTCCATCTCCACTATGCTTCACCACCTACGCCATCAACACTCACCATTGAAACCATTGCTGAGAAGACCCAGCTCCGGCCAAACCACTAGCCACTACTATCCCAATGTCGGAGCTGTCATTGAAATCGAGACCCGCCAACTTCAGTTGCAACATTTTTGAGTATATAATTGTCCTTTTAAGATTAAATTTTGATGATATTAGCAATAACTGTTAGTTTGATTGACAAAAGGGGGTATTTGTTACTAATGTGCAAACTAGAGGGGGGTAAGTGTTATATTCCAAAACACAGGGGAGGTAAGTGTTATAAAACCAAACTAGAAGGGAGGTAAGTGTAATTATCCCTAAATTAAAACTCAAGCTGAAGTAGAACAGAGTTCACCAAGTCAACACAAACCGAGCTGAGTTTTTTACCACAAATGGCACACAAGACATAACATTGTAGATAATGAAGAAAATGGCAATCAGTGTTGTTGTGAGTGGGGTCCACCCTATCATTATATATCATATATACAGTATTACCTCGACAGTAGATGGTGTATTGCAGTGAATTCAGTATTGGAATGGATGACATATTGCGTGTGTGATGAAGTTGAGATGGTGAAAGAAGCTAGTGGTATATGACTGGTTTGTGTGGCTGCGGAAAACTCTCTCTATATATATATATATATATATATATATATATTAGGGCTGCAACTCGGGCGGGCAGGACGGGTTGGAGACTTAATTCGGGTTCAATCCTAAATATAAATTGGTCAACCCTATCCCGGCCCGAACCCGAGCATGAACCCGACTATGTGAACTCGGGCTCAACCCATTTTTAATTTTCAGAACCTCGGGTTGAAATCGGGTTGGGAAATTGGGCTACAAATTCGGGTTGAATTCGAGTTTGATATTTCAATCAGTGGTGGGTACCCGAGCATGAACCCGACTATGTGAACCCGGGCTCAACCCGTTTTTAATTTTCAGAACCTCGGGTTAAAATCGGGTTGGGAAACCGGGCTACAAATTCGGGTTGAATTCGGGTTTGATATTTCAATCAGTGGTGGGTCTTCTTCGTATCAAAAATTTATATTGCTGGCATGAGGAATCAAACCTCATTCCTCTTCAGACTTCAAATTTAGTAATGCACTCCAACCACCTATCCATCAATGTCCTTTGATTATATAAGATGCAACAATAGTATTTAATATATAAAACTGAAAGTTTGGACCATTTATTAAAATAAGTTTAAAACATTAATTAAATTACAATAATATTTACTCCCTTTAAATATAACAAACAAACGTTATAAATTATATTATTAACTAAATCAATGACATAATTTTCACTATCTTAAAATCAAATAAAAACAATAATCTCACTCAAACATTCTAATATATATTAATATTGAAGTATTATTAACAAAAAATAAAGGAGTGGTATAACTTATATTACTTTAACTAATATGCTATACTTTATATCTCAGGACACTAAAGAAAAAATTAATTTCTTGGATTGTCGGAAACGAGATCCGTACTTTTTGAGTGATCATCAGTCAATTCCATTTGGTTATCTTCCGGATTTGTGAGATAGATATACGTATGTATTGTAAAGCTAGGAATAAGATGTGTATAAGTATGTTATGTAGATTATTTACATTTCAATTGGGGATCTCTATTAATTGATGTATAAATCATGCAAGCTAGTGTAAATCTTGGTTGTACTAATGATTTGAATTGTAAGTGTTATATTAATCTTCAATTCAACTTTATCTTGTTTTAAAATTGATTTATTGTTGATTAATCTCATACACTATTGTTCTTTGTAAACAAGCATTTATGCACTATAAAAGAGTGTATATAACAACTTTTATTTAGTATGATAAAAATTAAATAAAAACTTAATTTCATAAAAGAAAATAGTTTAACTTATATTACTTATAATTATTATATGTTATACTATATATCTCGGGACACTAAAGAACAACTTAATTTTATAAAACTAGATGTTCATATTAAATGATTTAAAATTATCAATTATTCTAATTGATTTTTTAGACACTTGACTAAGTAATCAATTTTTTACAAAATAGAAGAAAATAGTCTAACTTGTATTACTTATAAAAGTTATTTGTTATACTATATATCTCGTGACACTATATAACAACTTAATATTATAAAACTAGATGTTTAGATTAAATGATTTAAACTCATCAATTAATCTAATTGATTTTTTAGACAATTGACTAATTAATCAAATTGTGATAAAATAGAAGAATATATAATATATAACTGGCTCACCAATCACATGCAAGCAAGGTCATGGTCAAGTATGACATAATCAAGCCCACATTGGTGTAATATAACAGAATTGATTATCGCATGAATTTGATAGACATAAGTTTTTAATGAATTTTAATTAATTTAGTGAAATTTATTATTGGAGACCATTTAGCATAAGTAATGATTGATTTATAAATTGCATCCATGTCTTTATTAAAAAAGTGAGTAGTTGTTTTTTACTAAATCAATGAATACTCATAGATTTAAGAATGAAATAAATAAAAATTTATACTATAACTAATATATTAGAAGATAAAAAATTTATATATAATACACGTGAAAACAAGTAATGTGAAAAAGTGGTAGAAGAACTCCTCTCATATATGTTTATATGTTTCTAACATTTTAAAACAAATTTACAATATTAAGCTTTATATTTTTTAAATTTTAAAATAAATTAATAAATATTAATGCTAAAGTATTATAAGTAAAAATAAAAATCTTATAGCATTATACTAGTATTTTTATATTTTCGTTAGAGTGCTTAGCTTTCTTAAAGAAATCCATTAAATATAATTATTGGTGTAATATTATCATAAAGAAGGCATTGGCATTATGGTTTGAGTGCTTACAAAAAATAACTTGAGCTAAGGTTCGACTCTTCATATCACTGCACTTTTTATATATATATTAGCTTCATACTTCGGGTTGGGATTCGGGTTCGTATTACGGGCCGAGCTCGGGTTGAGTTCGGGTTGGGATTCATACCAGCCTGGGCCCGTCCCGAAGTTCAAAATTCACAGCCCAGGCCCGAAAATTTTCGGGCTGGGCTCGGGCTGGGTCAGGTTGGACCCGCCCGAGTTGCAGCCCTAATATATATACACTAGGGTATTGCCCGTGCCTACGGCACTATACCACAAAAAATTATTAGACTGAAATATAAACTAATTTTATATAATTAACGTGTGAATAAACAAATATTTACAAAATACTATTTGCATTAGCTACTGTTTACAAAAAAAAACAATGAGCACGCGTCTCTTTTTCTACTTCTTCAAAGATAAAATCATTTTTCATGAAGTAATTAGTCATGCCCATGAATCTTAGCTTTTCAAATTTCATGCTTTTACTCCATTCTTGCCACATGAAACCAAACCCAATATCACATCTTAACCTCCAGAAATCCAAAACTAACCGACATCAGCCCATGGACCACAACTTCACAATCCAAATGCCAACCTCCTAAACCAACTACCACAAACCCATTATCCATGCAAACCAACCCAACACCAACCCATTTCCTCCATTTTATCCACCAACACCAAGCAAACCCACTGCCAAACAAAACTGACGACCCACCACTTCCATGCAAGCCAAAAACAACTACCAACCATATATCACCACATATTGCACAACAAACCCATTTCACCATCGCATCCCTCACCTCTCCACCAACCACCAGCCAACAACCGTGACCTCACCTCTCCACCAACAGTCGTGGACCAACACACAACCTCACCTATACCACCTTCATCATGCCTTAACCAACCATCACCTCACCTTCAACACCATAACCCACAACCGAGCCCCCAACCAACCAAGCCACTACTTCCACAAACCGCGAACCACCCATAAACCACCACCATTTCAGCCGCACCACAAACAGCCACCAACGCAACTCATCATTTTCACTCCATCACTTACCCCACCTACCCATTTCCAGCAAGCAACCAGGGAGAATGTTCACTAATCAACAAACAACCCACAAGAAATAACGGAATTGACGCAAAAGGCAAAAAAAGTTTAAAATTTGCTTTCTTACTTGTATTTGAAAAAAGGTTCAACCAAGCAGTACCACAATTTCATCCTTACCTTCTGGTTTTTGGAAACCCCTGTTTGAGAGGGTTTGATCCTTCACCAATCCGTACAGTCAGACCAACTTTTATCCACCAAGCCAAATATGTCACCTCAACAAAGTTAAATACCAAATGTCCGGTTATATAGATTGCCTGAACTGGGCATCTGGAACTGATTCGTTTAAGACATACAAAAAGATAATAAGGCATCAAGACATGGTTACCTCAACTCTTTAGTTTTATGTCATAAACAACTTATTTGATGAGCCTAATTAACATAACTTTCAATTGCATTTCATGTTTTGCATGCATTTTTCATCATAAAAGTAGTGCGAAGTAAAAATCTCTAAAATCCACTCAACTTAAAATTAAATATAAATTCCTCATCAATATAAAATTCCTCATCAATAAAGATCTAGAAAGCACGGACACTTCGTATAAGGGTGCCATGTCCGTGTCGGACACTCGGACACTTCTCGGACACTCCTCAGACATGTGTCAGACACTCCTTAGAAGTGTCCTGTAATTTTTTTTTAGGACACGGCGGGGACATGGCAAGGACACGCGGGGGACACGGCGGGGTACATTTTGTAATTTTTAAAAATGCAAAAAAATCCCTGAACTTTTCCAAAGTTACAAAAAGACCCATTTGAACTATTTTTTTGAGCATTTCAGCCCATCACCTTCTAAAAGTTGACATCTTGACCCCTTGAAATAACTTTAATGACATATATACCATTTAATATGGCTATTATGCCCTTTTCTATATAAATATAGTATTTTCTAAAATAAAAAATTTTAAAAATAAAAAATAGTTAGATAAAATTCATAAATAATAAATTTAGAAACAAAAAAATAAAAAAGTCAATAGAACTTTATTTAACATGGTGGTATTTTGTATTTAAATTTATTTGTTTGTTATTAGAAAAATGAGTAATATGCAAGATTCTAGTAGTGGGTTTTAATATAATGAACATCCTTTTTGAAAATACATTAATTGCTTGATAATAAATTGAAGTATTTGTGTGATTTATTATTTTTTTATTGTTAGATTTATGGTATTGTGGATATTGGTTAACTTATTGAATATATATTAATATATTATTTCATAGCCGTATCCCCGCCGTGTCGTGTCCTATTTTTTTGAAATTTGCCGTGTCGCCGTGTCCATGTCGTGTCGTACCCGTGTCCCGTGTCCGTGTCCATGCTTCTTAGATAAAGATTCAAATTCATAGTATTCTGGGACTAAAAAAAGAGATATCATTTTCGAGAGTTTGTGGGGAGAGAGAGAGACTGATAGCCAATCCGTCAAATCATGTCCATTACACTATGTTCACATCACCGCAACCATTACCATTATGACAGCTGCAAGTGTTATTCAAATCCTATTGCATTACTGATATCTCAATACAATTTTAAAAAGCAGCAGTAAAATTCTTACCTTAGAGATCATGGATGGCTACAGTCACTGGTTGTCCCGTCATCCTTCCAAGTTGAGCACAAAACCTTCAAAAAGATCAATTATCAAAAACATTTTTCTCGGCAACAAAAAGTCTATTCCTAAATTAATGAAAATTTGATACGTATTACCGGCTGGTCATGTGACATTGATGCTTTGGGCATACTGCCAGCAGAAGTAGTCCCATTCTGCATTATCTCCCAACATCGTACCTGTGTAGATTTAACACAATATGGAATTGGATATTAGAATATTAATTCAAACAAAACATAAAATAATACTCCGTATTAAAAATCCCAGCCTGTCACTGTTGAAGAGAGAAATGCACCCACAAAGAAAATAACCCAGAATCAGAATTAGAATCATTTGACAAAAGGTCTACAAAAATTGAGAACATATTGTGGTTTTGGGATCACCTGGTTTCTCGATCTTTGAGATGAATAGAACAGAGACGGAAGCGATTGATTGCAGAGATCTGCTTCCACTCTCCATAAAGTCGTCCGTGGCGGATCCCAGCGGCCCACCCCAATGATCTCTCACAGTCGTCCGTGGCGGATCCCACCAGCCCACCCCTCCAGCGGCATCGTCTGTGACCTTCCAACGGCCGACAGCGCCGCCGTCGTAGCTCCAGCGTGAAATTCGGACGGTGAAGAGAAGAGAAAGTAAAGTGAAAAACGTGAGAGAGATAGGAGATAGAGATAGAGAGAGATGAGAGATAGAGATAGAGATAGAGTGGATCTGCTGGAGAGAGAAAAGAATAAAAATATAGTTGGTGGGTTGGATTAATCTGGGCCATTGATAGGGATATATAGTTAGTGGGTTGTCTTTGGACCGTAGATAAAGATATATATTTTGAACCGTTAGATGGACTTTTTAAGCATTTGTGACCCTTAGATGAAGAATTTATTTTGGGGGAAAATTCAAAATCAATGCTGAAATGTTATATAGATATATATATAGGCTTGGTCATTCTATATGTTGGATCATAGGAAGTGAAAGTAAATAAGAGCTCTACTATCTCCCTCTTGCCTATTACCTTCTTATCAATGTGTTCGCAACTTTTTAGATATAATAGTGCATTCTCTTTTATATTTATAATACGTTATTAGCGCTTAGTCTCTGTCAACTAAGGCCACCAGCAGTGGGGTGGCCAGACATAAGTCTGACCATCCAAATGTTACTGTAGTTAAACAATAGAATAACTACAATGGTGGATTCCAGCACCGGTTAGTTGTGTTTCGCCGGATTCCGTGAAGCACATAGCTAACCCTGTAGCAATTTTTTATCTTTTTTTTGTCTAGAAACTCGTGCCATATATATGTGTGTGTGTGTGTGTGTATCATTTACTTAAATCTCAATAACTTTCACTACAAATTGAATTTTTTGATGAAACTAATTTTGTTAGAAAGATAATTTCGAGAGCTTTAATTTGACTACCACTTAGGCTATTTTTTGACTTAAAACAAAAAAATTATGAATATTTCAAGTTAAAAAAGTATTAAAAAATTTAATATATATATGTATATACATAAAATTTTAGATTAATTTAATTGTATAAGATTATTTAATTGTGTGGGTAGTGAAAATTTAGAGAACCTGTTGTAGAGTCAAAATTTAGAGATCCTGACATGATAATGTGGCTAGCTAAAATGATAAGTTGGCTAGCTAAAATTCAAATTTGGAGAACCAAATTTGGCTAACCTATAGTGGATGCTCTAAGGAGAAAATTGTATTTTTCTCTCTCACGGGTTAAAAAACTTAATTAACAAAGGCTGAATTATTTATAATATTCGCAAACGTGAAGATTGCCAGTCAGAAGTCCTTTACACTAACTCTTTGCGAGCCCAAAGTTTAGCAAAGGGGTAAAGTGCATAAAACTCTTCTTATGATTTGAAAATTGTGCAAAATAATACCCCTCATATTCACTTTGTGTCATGTAGTTTGTCTTTTGTGCAAATAACCTTCTTTGACCGATAAAATTACCACTATACTCCAAAATTTTCAGCACAAATTATGAAAAGACTAAAATACCCATGTCTCTCTCCTTGTCCTCACCAATCGATGCACACTCTCTCACTTCTCACTCAACATCATTCTCTTTCTTCTTTACTTTTTCTTTTTTTTTCTTCTCTCTCTACAACGATGGACGGTGCATGGGGCGATGGCCTGGAATAGTGGCAAGGAAGGTTGAAGATGGTGGAGATGGTTGGATGGTGAGATCTCTCTCTCTCTCTGCAAAATCCCTCTATCTTCTTTTTATTTTCTTCTTTCTCACATGGAATAGACAGT
This sequence comes from Cornus controversa, assembly GCA_026545225.1. Taxonomy (NCBI): domain Eukaryota; kingdom Viridiplantae; phylum Streptophyta; class Magnoliopsida; order Cornales; family Cornaceae; genus Cornus; species Cornus controversa. Next base: position 25,969,800 of record CM048853.1, on the reverse strand, counting down.
TCATGAAAGAAAATAGAACAATTTTCACATTCTCTGTTGTGTAGAGCCAAGATTTAATCTTTTGTAAAAGGAGCTGCTCTCAATGATGCAGAAAAGAAAGGAAAAACTATATTTTTTTTTTGATAAGGAGAAAGGAAAAACTATTACAACCACAAAAAGATCATTTCTCATGCTCTATACATACATATGTAGGAAAAAGATTTAAGACAAATTACAAGAAATAAAGTGAACATGTGTTTTTTACACAATTTTTGTGCACTTTACCGTGTTTTTTACACAATTTTTTGTGCACTTTACCATTTTGCAAAGTACACTGTATTCTTGAACTCTTTGGAAGCTTGGTGAAAGACAATATAATATCCTGTGAACATGTTGAAGAAAGCCCGGAGCCTTCTAAGTAATAGTTTTATCAACCAAGTGATGAGTACGCGCGGATATGTATTCAAATACATAATAGTAAGAAAGCATGCATACTTTACCAAAATGTTGTATATGTGTTGGACACTTGAGTACTTCGTCAAACTTTCATGATAGTTTTTTTTAAGACACTATTTGGATATTCTTTAAATATATGTTGAATACTTCATAACAGTATGCATATTTAAGTATTTCGAATGAAAATTATATACGACTAAATTATAATTAAAACTTTAAGTTAAATATACGTAGAAAATTAAATAAGTTTGGTCCTTTAATCTATTTGTCTATTTTTGTTTATAAGTTTGTTTAGTTATTAATTGTTTAATGATAAATTAAAATATTTTTGTAATGTAATTATTTTATTAAATAATTAATATATTATTTTATAACCGTATTTTTGTTTTTTATTAGTAAGAATATCGCATCCCACATCTCCTGTGACCCATGTGCATTAATGACTTTCCTCTAGTTATTCTTATTATTTTGCTGACACACTGTGCATATGGTTACTGTGATAGCTGTGATATGGGGCTTGGGAATTGAGAGACGTGCAACTTTCTCACTGTGCTGCGTAAGAGCAACCGGTGTAGCAATGGCTACACCGGCTGGCTATGCCACAAATTGTGGCTAGCCATGTGCTGATGTGGCTAGCCACAATTTGTGGCCAGCCCAGCTGCACGGTATAGTGCTGGCTGGGCTAGCTATATTTTAATATATTTATGAATTTTTGTATTTTATAAAATTATATAAAATATATTTATTTAATTGTTTGTTTGTATTTTTTTCAACGGCTATTTTTCAATTACTTATGTTTTGATTTTTTTTTTCCATTTAACATTTTTGTTAACAAAAAAATAAAAAAAATTTAATATAAAGACACTACATATTTTCTCACAAATAACTAAATAAAATGATATTACATATTTTCTCACAAATAACTAAATAAAATAAAACGATATTACATATTTTCTCACAAATAAGTAAATAAAATCGAGATCGATCATTTTTGGCAGCACACATACATACTCGTCTTAACAGGATTCGCAATGGAGATAACAATTTGAATCTCAGGAGAGATCTCATGAACCATTTATGGGATAAATATGGTAATGAATAAGTTGAAAGAAAATATTATCTTCAATGTAATTTTTCGTATTGTTTGTTATGAATAAAAATTATTTGTTTTACTTTTCTTCTCATTAATATATTGACAATTTATTTAAAAAATAATTCAATAGACGAAGAACTATTTTTCTTATAAAAAAACAAAAAGAAACAAAATCATAAGTAAAAAAATAATATTTTTTAGACAATATACAAAGGTAGATAGACCCAAATAATGAAAGAAAAAAAAATAATAATAACAAAAAAATATTAACAATAATACATCATTTAGTGTAAATATTATGATTATATAAACATATATTAGAATAAAAAAATAAAGTAAAAGGAAAGCAAAAAAAAACTAGAAGAAAAAGAAAATAATAATGAAAGAAGCAAAAAAATTAATAATAACAAAAAAATATTAACAATAATACATCATTTATTGTAAATATTATGTTTATATAAATATATATTAGAATAAAAAAAATAAAGTAAAAGGAAAGAAAAAAAAACTAGAAGAAAAAGAAAAGAAATAACAAAACTAGAAGATAAAGAAAATAATGAATGAAATAAGAAAATGAAAAAGAAAAAAAAAATGTGGCCAGCCAACATTTTGGCTGGCAATGAGGCTGGCTCTGCATAGCAGAGCCAGCGCCAGCGACCCTAGGCTGGCCCTCTTGTGGCCAGCCCCATACCAACCAAAAAACTGGCTACATTTAGCGCCAGCTAGCCAAACAAGCCCCTATACCGCTTGCCCTAAGAGTATATATTTGTGTATTCCTTTTAGGGGCATATTTGGAAGTTCAACTTTTTATGATAGGGTTTATTTTTTTATAATAACAATGATGAATTTACTAGTCCTTATTTAAAAGTTAGTGTTATTATTATATAGTGGAACTAATTTTTAAAATAATAAAGTTTGAAAAGAATAATTTAGAAATCATATAAAAGATAGTATATTTATTTTAAAAAATGAACATATATTTTGGGACATTCCAAAATAGAATTATAAACTTACATTATGGAACGAAGAGAGGAGGGAGTAGTTTGTTCCAATTCCATTTCCTTACACTATTTGTTGTGGGTCCATCTATCAAAACTTACCCAGCGAGTTTAAACTCTCAGTAATTTTAGTCATTCACTTATGTTTCACAATTATCAAACTTATAATATTCACACAAATCTAATTGCATTGAAGGGTTTAATCCAATCTTTCACTAAATTAATTTTTTTTTTTTCCACATAAGTTCAATACATTAAATCAATACTTCTCAGTTAGTCAAATTAAAATACCATATTTAGTTTAGCATATTGATGCAAAAAATCATATACCTTTTTATAATTTATTTAAATTTTCACTTTTTTTTTAAAATTTTCGTATGTTAGATATGGGATCAAAATTCATTTATTTCATAATTGAGTTTATTTGAATTCATTAATTTCATAAAAAGTATGACTACTAAGTATTTTTAATAACGACGACAACTCATATTTCATGAATATGTTATTTTGTGTTGAATAATTTTTAAAAAAATCAATTAAATCACTAATATTCATTAAAAAATCATCTTAATTGAATAATGTTGTAAAAATTCGCATATAAGTGCACTTTGATTACTATGTGCATGATTGGAAAAAAAATTACGATTGTTATAACAATACCTTTTTATTACGCTAATACGAATCCAATTCAGCTACTCCGCAATTGCAATTGCGAATCTTGTTTTCCATATACTAGATTGTTCACAAAACAAATAAACAAACAAAAAAAAAACTTTTGATTTCTGATGATTCACTTGTTGGAGAAGTAGTAGAACCAACTCTTATTTAGAAAAATATCTAAAACGAAGTGAAGAATAAATTGTGGAGATTGAGAAATCTAAGGGTAGAACCAACAGTAAACTATCTTCGATGAAATCAGCTTTCATTCCATGTCGCCAAAACCCAATATCTTCTTCATGACCACATTACTTTCTTTTTCAATATCTATATCTATATCTATCTATCTCTATCTATTTATGAGTACGACGAGGAGTTTGGGACGAAGGTAGAGTCTAGTTGATAAAAAAGGGATTAACTAGAAGTAGCAATTTTTCCTATCTCAGTGAGTTTTCGCCCCGTCCTAACCTGCCCTGAAGTGAAAAAAAAAAAATTAACTAGACGGAACCGGTACCAATTATTCCAACGGACGAGGTATGGTATGCTTGCCAATAATCCATCTTAAATTTTTAACAAAAATAATATAAAATTTTTTTTAACGAAACGGGTTTTGACAAATTCGCCCCATACCCATGGTTGATTGTGCAAGAGAAGAGAAACCGTGGATATTTTGGTTTCAAATTTGAAGAAAGCTAACCGCAGTGGAATGTGTGATTGCACGGTCGCTGCAAGAGTAAGTAGCTATAGTAATTAATTGAGAGTAATTAGTTTACATGATTCTTCTAGTTGTAAATTACTTTAATACCCCTTCTGTACTTCTTTACAGTATATTCAAATTCAAAAGTAACTTAAATGAAAAAATAAATAGTGTTTTTGTCGGATGCTACAAAAGGAAAGAAGAGGTAAATTACGTCACGTATTATAAAGAAAGAGATAATGTTCCAATTAGAAAAGTGATAATCACAAAGAAAGAGAAAAATCTTTTAGTCGGCAAAGAAGAAAGCTTTGTATACAAGAATAAAGAAAAAAAAAAAAAAGAGAAAATATTGAATATATATATGTGATGTAAATATGATGGTGTTTCTTTACATTAAATGGTTGACACCTAAAGTTTTAGTTCACTTCTACTTCTAGTTGTTGCGAGTGTGTATATATGTATATATATACATACATATAGAAGACTCGCAACAACAAGAACTAGAAGACTGGTAACAGTAACAACTAGAGCTAGAAGTAGATATATATATATATACGTATAGAAACTCGCAACAACTAAAACTAGAAGACTCGTAACAACTAGAACTAGAAGTGTGTATATATATATATATATATATATATATATATATATCTAGAAACTCGTAACAAGTAGAACTTTACGTGTCAACCATTTAAAGTAAAGAAATGAGTGTGATGAGTTTTCTTTCCAGATTTTGAATTCTGACCGGGATTTTGATGGAGACGTGTTGTTTGAATTTTATTATTAAATTAATAAAAAAAAAAGTTGATGGAAATGATCTTCGTTTCTGTTGGGATTTGAAATGAATTTTTTAACGCAGCAAAATATTTTATTTATTTGGCGGTGGACACGTGGCTCAAGGAGAGCCAAGTATGGCCCCACTATTCATTACTCAAAAGCAAAACCAGTAAACCACTCACTCACTCAGTGCCTTGTCTAAATTCAATGAATACTACACAGGTGTCTCGTTAGATCTCACCTTAACGGAGCTTTGTTGGGTGGGTCCCACTTTTTCAAACAGTGAAAATGTTGACGTCATGGCATTTCTCATCTGATTTGACACCACCCCCACATACTGGCAGACGCCGTCAGCATTTGGTTCTCCAAGATTAAATTAACATTATTGCAACCTATACTATATTTCTACTGTACAATGCAACATTGCTACCTTGATATATATATATATATATATATATATATATATATATATAATTTTATATCAATTCCTCATTTATATTAATAAAAATAACCCATTTAAAACAACCCCACCATACATTTGATATTTCTTTTCAAAAGCAAAGAGGATCACAAGGTCAAATTTGATTAGAAAAATACAAAGAAAAAGGAAAAAAAGAGACGTGTAGTCTTCTCTACTCTCTCTCTCTCTCTCTCTTTCTTTCTTTCTTCCTCATGAGTCAAGAGACTCAAAGACCCAACGATGCCTAATGTCTGAGCCATGATTGTATTTAGTTGATTCTGGAAACGCGTGGCCGACACGGTACTCCTCCTCGATTAGCTGTGTCGGTGCCAGCGATCTACTTGTCAATGAAGCAAAGAACACCCTTCGGTGTCAATCAAACCTCATTGGATCATGCATAATTTTCATGTCTATATATAAGTCGTTAAGTACCCACTTTAGTTAGTTGTATTCCGACCACCATTATTCATTTTCAGTGTTGATTGATATATCTTTCCACAAAGAAGGCAACAATGGAGAAGAAACAAGTAGGGGAAGAAGGGCAAGAGCAACCTCTACTCACTCCATACAAAATGGGAAAATTCCAACTTTCCCATAGGTATAGTATATCTTACCAACACCACCAATTTTCCATGATTTCTAACTTGAATTCATTCTCTTTGTGTTATCGTTTTGATCAAGTGTTTGATGAAAATCCAGTTTAATATTGGTTTTTTTTTTATATGTTTATTTCTTGTCAAGTTATTGCTGTATAGATTTGTTGTAGCTTGAATCTAATTTTTTGTACGCCGAGTGTTTGATGAAAGTCCAGTTGACAAATCCTTTGATTTGTGAAATTTAGTAATTCATTGTCAATTAACTTCCTTGAGTTCAGCAAATTTTTTATGCATCAAGTTTTTTTGTTGTACACTAAGTATGAAAATAGCATCTAATGTTTGCAATCTGATTTAGATAAAACGAATTATGCCCCCTATGCTTCATCTTCACGCTAGAGAATATTTTTAAAGTGTCAATTAAGAATTGTGAATTAGTCCTTTGCAAGCTACTCTATTGCATTGTTATAGAATGCTCTGTTCCACTTTTTCATTCCTTCTTAACTTTGCTTCCCTAGTTTATGTTCCTTCCCTAGTTTTGTTTGAGTCCTATCTGCTGAAATAGCCAGCCCACTTCGTGTCTTTTGAGATTGAACCCAAAGAATATGTTTTTCCCTGCTATGGTCAGAAATTTATTTTCTATCATTGATTTATATTGCCAAGTGTTAATCTGTGTCACAAAGAAAAGTTGTCAACTCATTATTATCAAATGTGTAAATTTTAATAAGTTTTTCTGAACTGAGGAAAAATAAGTGTTTTTTTTTTTTTGCCGAAATGTGAAACTTAATTATGTAGGGATATAAACAAAGAAAGAACCGAGGAAAGAGGTGAGAATTTTTCAGATATAAAATGGTAGTATCCAGTGCACAAGGCTCCCGCTTGAGCGGGGCCTGGGTTTGGGAGAGGTGGATGTAGACAAAGCCTTACCTCCATTTTTTGGAGGATCGGAAATTTTTCTGATATAATTCCAAGAATTGGAAAGAAATACGGGGAGCGGTGGCAGAATCTGCAAAACAGTGTCTATTGGTTACACCAATTATTTTTGCATAACATGTGGATCTTTCATGATGAATTAGAATAAACCTCCTATCATCTCTCAGCACTGGAACTGTATAATTCCTGGTTCCGATTGAGCTGAGTAAGGACGTAGTCGATAGCAGCTTCTTAGCACTTCCTGTGTCTATTTAGTTGGTAGGTGAGAAATCGAAATGGTTGAAGCTAGAGGACCTACAGATTCTTGCATTCAGCAGTTATTCCCCATTCCCCATCCCTTATATAATTGCCCATGTTGTATGTTCACTCTGCTTCAGTAAGGATAGTAAAGGAAAGGGAAACAGGATGAAATGGACCTAAAAGCAGCTGAGCTACGAAGACTGATCAGATATTTATATAAAAATTTATACCTTCCATAGTCCTTGTACTCCAAAATATGGATCGGAAGGTTGTATCTCATTAGTAGGCATTTTCCTCCAAAGTTTTTTAGAGGAATGCACTGCTTGAATATTCTTGTATGTGTGGCTCAGTTTCTTTAGACTAATATTTGATCATTCTCCTCTTTTTCTTTTAAAAAATTTAGTTCATTTTCCAATAATAAATTTATCAAAACATTACTTTTGTACATAATAGTGCTGAATACTTTAATCAGAACAAATGACATGCAATCATTTTGCAAGGGAGACGATTTAGATTATGAGATTGTTCTGTCTTCTTATGCTTTTGATGTGGATGTTTAAATGCCTGCCTCTTAATTAGTTTGGTTTCTTCATTCGTTGCTATTTTCATACTTAGTGTACAACTGTACATGTAGATTCATATGTACTTAGAAAAGTACTTATAATAATCACATCTTGGGTTGGCAACTTTGAAATACCCCCAGAAAATTTCGCGCATGAGGTGTGGTCAGTCTCATACACAAAACCTGGAAGATACATACAATACAACTGGTAGCAACAAGCATAGAATACAAAAGATATAATGAACAATTTTCTAAAATCAGAAAAGAAAGTTCCTCTGAATTAAAATAACTGCTAACTAAACAAGTATATGTCCGGTAATACAATTTGGAAGTCCTGTAACCCAAGGACCTCTTAACCAGAATGAACAAAAGTTTTTAAATTCTAAAATTAATATCAACAATCAAAGTCTCAAAAGTTCATAGTATAACTCTTGAAGAAAAACAAGTTCTTATCCTGTAACTGATGAGATGAGACGTCTGCTACAACCAAACCCTAAAACTCTATCCTCGCGATGGAACCTGTCTGAAACCTGAAATATCAACAAAGTGGGTTAAACTCACGAGCAAGTTCTATCTACTACATCCCAATCAGAGAACCAATATACATACCCTCAATATAAGGGGCACAAAATAAGTTCATAGATTTAACATACAAGTTATTCTTTTATCCAGTTTCATGTTTTCAAAACAATCGTCAACATTTATAATATTCCACCCAAACCTTTATTATGCATATGTGAACACATTCTTTACGTTCAACAGAAATAAACATAACATACAATGCTATCAAGTTTAAGAAATCCTAACATGTCATCATTTTATCCTTTGATACCTTAATAGGTATAGGTATATATACATACTGGTCATTCCCTACCTAGTTCATGTTTTCATAAATCAAAATCATCTTATACGTTATCCCAATGAACCCTTATCACTCAACAATGAACACCTTCTTTAAGTTCAAAGTAAAGAAACATATGCATACATTTTATTAAATCTCGACAATCATGACAAAACAAATATAATGTATAGATACCTGATTAGGTATGGGCGATCCTGACACGCCGGGCAATCCTGACATGCCAAATAAAATGTATAGATACCTTATTAGGTATGGGCGATCCTGACACGCCGGGCAATCCTTACATGCCAAAATAAAATGCATAGATACCTTATTAGGTATGGGCGATCCTGACACGCCGGGCAATCCCTACATGCCAAAATAAAATGTATAGATGCATTCCAATATGAAACATAAAATAAACAAGGTGCATTATGATTTAAATTTGCACAAACCATTATTTCAATTTATCCACATGAAATTATTACCATAAGACAAATCATTTACAAGTAAACTATAAGCACGTATTTGATGGGCATTTATATCCTTAAAGGAAAATATATACAGAAAAACCAAATAACCCAAGCATCCATTATAGAAGCAATTTTCCAACTCAACCTCCAATGCACTCAATTCTACGAGGGAGTCTAAACCTAACTTTTATCTAGGTTTCTGAGCCTATTCCACTTCTCAAAACCCTATTAAATCATTCTGGAATTTTCTAGAAATTTTGAAATATTTTCAACAAATAAAAGAAGGTGAAAATCCAACTTTTAGACACTTTAAAAATTAATTGAACACCAAGGGAAGCTCATTTTCAGATGAAAATTTAAACCCAAGTTTATCTAACCTCCAGAAAGTTAGAGCAAAAATTTGGGAATTTTTGGAATTATAAAAGTATTTTCTAAAATTACAGAAAGAGAAAAATTCAACTTTTAGACACTTTAAAAATCAATTGAACACCAAGGGAAGCTCAATTTGAGTTGAAACTTTAAACCCAAGTGTATTTAACCTCCAAAGAGTTATAGTAAAAATTTGGGAATTTTTGGAGTTGTAAAAGTATTTTCTAAAATTACAAAAAGTGAAAAATCCAACTTTTAGACACTTTAAAAATCAATTGAACAACAAGGAAAGATTAGTTTGAGTTGCAAATTTAAACACAAGTGTATTTAGCCTCCAGAGAGTTACAGTAAAAATTTTGGAATTTTTGAAATTTCTAACCATTTTCTAAAATTAAAGAGACTAAAAAAAATAGTTTTTAGACACTTTAAAATTTTATTTAAAGAGAATGGTAAATTATTTCGACATGAAATTTAAACCCCAAGCTCCTCAAGCTCCCAGGAAGTTGACATTAAATTTTCGGAATTTTTAGAATTATAAAAGTATTTTTAAAAAATGATTTTTCCAGATTTTCAAATTTTCCCAAAAGTTTCAAAAATACAAAATAAATATCAAAACAATTCGGAATGGGCCCATATTGGACCCAGAGGTAGGGCCCCGCGAGTGGGGCCCGAAAATAATTTTCCGGCCACCGGCCGGACGCGCCCACACTCGCCGGCGGCGCGCGTGGGGGTCACGCGCCAGCTGGGTTGTCTTCCCCAGCGCGCAGGCAGCACGCTAGGGGATTTTTCGGCGCTGATTCCGGCTTCGTCCGACCTCCGTTCAGCCTGATTTTTGTACCGTTCTTCTCCTCTTGATCCCCTCTACCCATCGGTACAAAAAGCCCCATAAAAAATTGTCCGAATCAAAAACCCCTAATTCACAAGTTTTAGGGTTCTTCGCAAAATTTAAAATTTTCAACTCAAATTTCTCACGATCTATTTTATTAAAGATCAAGGGTTATTTTGAAGACAATCACAAGAGAGAATGCTTGCGAATTAACATCTTTTCTCATCCTAAATTGATGTATAAACTGATTCCTATATAATTTACACATACATGAAATATATATGAATATATTCTTACATATATATATCTATATTCCTATATACAGTTTAGCATAATAATTTCCACGAAATTTATCCATAAGAAGCAACAAAACAAAATACATTTATAAACAGATTTTCAATATAAACCAAATTCTTAAACCTAGACTATGCATACGGATTCAAAGAGGAAGAGAAGAATCAAACTTGCCTCTTTGACGAATCAACTTGTTCACCCGATCGTCACTCCCTTCTCTCTTTCGTTTACTCCCTCAGTTCTGTGCGTAAAGCAACGGCCAAAAACCCTAATTTCTTCTTTTTCCTTTTTGTCTTAATTATTATTCTATTATTGATTTTCTTAAAACTAAATAAAATCAAAATAATAATAATAATAATAATAGAAATAATAATATAAATATAACCCTAGGCCCATCATTTTTAAACACAACCTTAGCCCACTCATTCTAGCCCAAATTCCTCCCTAACCCAAACCAAAACATTTAAATAAAATAACACACAATTAATAACAATTCACATAAAATGATAAAAATATAAACAGAGACATTTAAATGAAATGAATTGAATCTATAAAACCTAAGCAATCCACATAAAATGATAAGATGCATATATAAAAGACAAGCAACTCACCTACCATGATAATTTATATAAAAGAAAACATTTCACATGAATTAATAGAATGAAGTAATAATAGAAAGAGATTAAATTTCTTTAAAATAATTGACACCTAAATTTTTCGGGGTATTACAAACTTAGTATTTTTCCCCTTACAATAAATGATTTTTCATCAGGCCATCATTGAAAATCTCCACGTTTTCCTGTTCTTGTTTAATTATATATCTATATTGTATTTTTCAATCCTAAGCAAGCTATTGTAATAAAATTAGAGTTGGTGAGTCACCTAATTCAACTTTGAACTTCTTATGAGTTAGGGACTATCTAGATGTAATTATTCTAGTTTATTACTTCCTTCGGCAATAAGTTCCATTACCTAATGTAGTAACTATTTTTGTGCTCCACAATTTTCAGAATTGTTTTGGCACCATTGACTAGGAATAGATCTTTCAGAAATGTTCCTCAGCCACATGCTATCGTGTATTACTCCCAGAGAACAACCAAAGGGGGCCTTCTCATAGCAGAGGCAACTGGAGTTTCTGACACAGCCCAAGGGTAATTAATAGTTGTACTTATCTGAGTTCTTTGGGGTCATAGATTTAAAAAACAGCTTACATATTTGAGCATATGATTGCTTTCTTCATAGTTTCATCAGTACTTTTTCTTTCTTCACTATAGGCAACGAGATGCACCTGGTATATGGACAAAAGAGCAAGTAGAAGCCTGAAACCCAGACTAGATGCTGTGCATGCCAAAGGGGGTATCTTTTTTTTGCCAGATTTGGCATGTGGGGAGAGTTTCAAATCGAGGTATTTTTTTGATTTCTTACCTCATTTATTCTCTTTCGTTATGGGATGACTTTTAACTAAGCATCACTTAAAGATAGGGCAAGTTAAATGTTTCAAACATGTTTTTTGTTGTTTACAAAACCTGGATATTTAAAGTTTTGGAGTTGTTGGGATGCATCTCACAGTGGATCTTTTCAGGCCCACGATGTATTTGTATCCAGAAGTTTGAACTGAATTAAACAATTCATCAGATTTAAAATCACCTTTCTAGGTTTCATTTCTCCTTTTTTTAAAAGAAAAAAAGAAATTAGCTTCCTTGTTTGTGCAACATGATGAAAAAGTACAACAGAATTTGTTGGAATAACTTTTTGCATGCTAATTTTCAGTTGTGGCATTTATATAGATTTACATATGCTATTCTTTTTTCTTTTCTTTTTTAAGTATAAATTTACCAATAAGAGAGAGTATACTTAGGTGGCAAGAGCCTATTCAATCTATTCAATGCCGACCTATAGATACACCTGTGAGGAGAGGTAGATTTATTTGCATAGAAGGTAAGACACAAAGGGGTTGACCAAAACTAACATGGAATGAAGTAATAAGAAATGAATTTTAAAAAATTAAATCTAATAGGAGCTATAGCTTATGATAGAAAAGAGTGGCAAAAGAGAATTCATGTGGCCGCCCTCGTTTGTACGGGATAAAGGCAAGGATGATGATGATGATGATGATGATGATGATGAGGAAAGAAGCACTAAAACACCCACTTTGTCCAATTGGAACTTGAAATCTTAACCTCCTCTTTGAGAGGTGGGACGGATACCACTCAAGCATCGGGGCTTCTTGGATTAACATTACTGTCGTGTATTTTGTTTCTTTACTGCTATAAAAAGAAGAGAGAAAAACCTTCTTCAGAAAATTCTGGAACCTTGTTTTTGAAAGTATTGTACCAGAGTCTACATAAAGCTACCAATGGTTTTAGCAACTCCAATTTGTTAGGGGTGGGTAGTTTTGGCTCAGTATATGAAGGATTTCTTGATCAGGAAGGGAAAAAGGTTGTTGTGAAGGTACTTAATCTTTTGCGGCCAGGAGCTTCCAAGAGTTTCATTGCTGAGTGTGAGGCATTGAAGAACATCAGGTATCGAAATCTTGTCAAGGTAATCACTGCATGTTCAAGTGTTGATCACCAAAATAATGACTTCAAGGCTCTGGTTTATGAGTTCATGGTCAACGGGAGCCTAGATACTCTGTTGCATCCAATTCAAGGTGAACTTGAGGCATATGAGGAAGCAAAAAGTTTGTCTTGTTCAGAGATTGAATATTGCCATTGATGTTGCTTGTGCCCTGGATTATCTCCACCATCATTGCCAAACAACAATAATCCACTGTGATTTGAAGCCAAGCAATGTTCTGTTGGATGATGACATGACTGCACCTGTAGGTGACTTTGGAATATCAAGATTTCTTCTTGATGTTTATGATAACGAAAGTGGAAATCAAACCAGTTCTATTGGAATCAGAGGATCTGTTGGTTATATGCCACCAGGTATTAACAATACAACTTTATTTATTTTTTTCTTTGTTAACATTTCTGTCCCTAAATCATAAGGAGTTTTGATGATATATATATATATATATATATATATATATATATATGGAACAAACAAGTTATCTAGAAATACTTTTTGGAGTTAATATTGCTCACTTTTGTTACATGTATTACACTTGCTTTCCTCAGCTGCTCTGGCAAAGAACTAGAAGGAACATTGATAATCATTGTTTTGAAAATCAAAATTACCCTTTTTGAGCCATCCGAAATAGTTGTCAAGTTTTGGCTCAGAATTGCAACTAACATGCCTTTTGTTCACAAGTATTTAGTCACTTGAAATCACTTATTTGAAGAGTATGACGGATAATAAATTAGTTATTCTGTTATGCTCTCCAAGTTTTTTCATTCATGTTCTTGAAAATTTAAATATTTCTAGAAAGTTTGATAAACAATAATTTAGAGTAAAGACCGAGGCTGTGTTTGGCTTCATGGAATTGGAGTCTAGGAATTAGAATTGAAATTGGAATTGGAGAAAATTTTCTCTAACCATGAACAAAATTTTCTCCAATTCTAATTCCAATTCTATGCAGCCGAACACATCATGAACGAACTTTGAAAAAGTAGTAATTTTTAAGCTAGGAGTAAAGTTTTATGTAGTTGAGTCATTTGACTTAATCCTTGTACTAAAAGATTGGGAAAGAAAAAGGAAATGTGTTTGTGTAGAAGATTTATGCAAGAGAATTGCTAAAATCTGAACCTAGCATAGGACTTTAAATATGCAATTCCTTCTTAGGTCTAAACAATGTATAATGAATCAACATTTTACGTATAATTAAAATGTTGGTTTGCTAAAGAGATACTTACATTTCTTTTTGCACTGGGTTGTAGAGTATGGTATGGGAAGTGAGGTGTCAACATTCGGTGATGTGTACAGCTATGGCATTCTCTTGTTGGAGATGTTTACTGGAAAAGGCCGACTGATGAGATGTTTAGTGACGGTTCGAACCTTTATAACTATGCCAAGACAGCTTTGCCGGACAGAGCAGTCAGAATTGCAGATTCATTACTTCTTCAGCAAGGAGAAGAAGGGAGACAAGCACGAGCACCAACAACATTCTCAATCAAAGCATCGCTAGCAGTTATAAGATTCAGGAGTGCTTGACTTCGATATTTAGAATTGGAATTGCTTGTTCAGAAGAGTCACCGACTAAACGATTGGATATTACGGATGTTGTAGCTAAGTTGCATGTCACCAGGAACAATTTTCTGGGAACACACGTTGGAAGAACTAATTAACTGCATGACTAGGTAACTTTAAAATGCTCAGCTTGTTAATTTGCATCTTTCACTTTCTTATATCACATTCAATGTCTAATCTAATAGCTAACTATGTTTCCTCTTATCCCAGATGCTTGAGGCCTGTTAAGCTTCAACTTGAAGAAGTTGGTTGATTCAGCAATTGTGCAAAGTCAAATATTCCTTTTGCTGCTTGTTACACATACTGTTCTGTATTTTCTCTATCTTTTTCTTTTTTTTTTCGTGTTTTATTTTATCTCTGTTCTCCAGTGTGCAACTTTTCTCACTGTTCTGTATTTTCTCTATCTTTTTCTTTTTTTTTTCGTGTTTTATTTTATCTCTGTTCTCCAGTGTGCAACTTTTCTCATTAAATGTCTTCAATAAAGAGGCATGCAAGTAATTTGAAAGCACAGGCATATTTGGTCACTTTTTGTATTTTGTCACTTTTTGAAAGCATAGTGGGTTTAGTGCAATTTGGCCTAAAATTTATAATGTAACACATAAATTTGAATATGAGACAAACAAAAAAATCAATCAATGACAAACCAAAAATGAAACACAAGATATACGTGATTCGGTCAAACAAAACCTACGTTCAAAGATGAGAAGAGATTAATTTAAAATTTTGTAGAGATATTACAATTGTAGAATATAAATACAGGACCATGTACAAAAATTAGCTCTTACCCCAGAGCTCTTCACATGTACCACTACACGAAACCCTCTCTCACCATCAATGTTCTCTCCACACTCTACCATCTCGTAAACTCTCAATACCCATTAACTCCACTTCACTCCCTCATAAGGTTACATCTCTCTCAACTCATAAATTTCAACTCATACCCTAGGTATCTATTTATAAAGTCCAAAACTCAATTATTTGTTGGACAATAATTACAATTGCTTGGAGCCCAATACTTGCCTAATAAGAATTTATCAAAAACAACTTAAAATAGAAACTTAATTACAATAAAATTTGAGACGCAAAAATACCTAACAGAATTGTCTATTTTGACAGGAGTGTAGAGTACACAGGTTAAAAAATGTGAAATGTGTAAATTTTACACGGTCCACAACACCTATTTATATTTTCTTGGTATATTTGGTGGGGATATTCTAGTTTTTTTTTAAATGGGTTTAATTTGTTGTTGGGACAATTTTCTGTGGATTAAAGCTATTATGGTTTCAACTTTGGGAAGCCCATCCCAAGAGAATATAAATCAGTTCCTCATGTTAAGTTAAACTGGTAGCTCAAGAAGTTCTCTATTTGTTTTTTTTTTTTTGTATTTCTTTATTCTTTGTTTTAGCATGAACCTGATTTCACATTAATCCAAATATTAGACAAACAAGAAAGTACCAGCCACTTCAAAAATGTCAAAAGTGTTTTGATCTAAAGAGATGACTTATACGAAGGTGGGTTTTGATTTAAGGAGAATCACCTTTACCAAGGTTTTTTTGATCTAAACAAAATGAATTTTACAAAGGTCAATGTTTCGATCTAAAGAGAATGACCTTTACGAATGTTTGTTTTAATATAAAGAAAATGACATTTACGAAGGTTGATGTTTCGCTACGTTTATGAATGTATGTTTTAAGCTTTCGCAATGGCAACTTCTAAGGAATTTGAATTTTGATTTAAAGAAAGTGACTTGTAAGGAAGTGCATGTTTTAACTTGAGGAGAGTGACTTCGATGGAAGTGCATGAATTTGAGATGAAAATGACCACTTTTAAGAAAGTGAGTTTCACAATTGAAAATGGTCACTTTTAAGAAAATTGTGAATTTTGAAATGAAAATGACGAAAATCTAGAAAGTGAAGTTTAAAATGATGATTTTTAGGAAAATCATGAAAATAAAGTTTATAATGATGATTTTTAGGAAAACCATGAAAAGGTAGATTAGAATGATAATTTTAAAGAAAATCATGAACTTAGATTTTAGAATGATGGTTTTTAGGAAAATCACGAAAAGAGAGTTTACAAAAATGATGATTTTTACGAAAATCATCCAAAGAGAATTTAAGATGACAATCTTTAAGAAAATCATGAAAAGGGTGTTTAAGATTATTTTTACGAAAATCATGAAAAGAGAGTTTTAAATAATGATTTTTATGAAAACCATAAAAAGAGAGTTTAGAATGATGATTTTTAGGAAGACTATGGAAAGAGTGTTTTAGATGATGATTACGAAAATCGCGAAAAGAAAGTTTTAGAAATGATGATTTTTACGGATATCATGAAATGAGAGTTTTCTAAAGTGATTTGTTGATGTTAAAAGTGTGAGAGAAAGATGAGAGAAATCTCTTGATTGAATTGAATGTCTATGACATGAAAGGAAGGTGGGTGGGTGGTGCAACAAACCTAGTCCTAGTATGTCTAGATTTATATACATGTGTATAATGTGAATAGTGTACACTAAGAGCTCCTCTCAAACTCAAGGTAAATTATATAAAATCAGCCTAAGTTTGGATATATCCGAATGTCCCTGAATCTATCTGATATCTGACAGAATGTACAGTAGAAAGAGAGATCATAATTGAAGTTTGATCGCCAAAAGCCTGATCGATTGTTATGCCCGTTGTGACGAGAATGTTTAAAAAAATTTGGTTGCAAATGTTGGCGTGGCAGTGATTATGACGTGGTGACAAGCCAAATGTTGAGTGGCAGAGACATGGCATGATAATGACGTGTCGAGTGACTGGGCAGAGATGATGAGGCACTGGTTGACGAGGCTAATGACATGTCTAAAAGTTTGTGTCTGCTGACAGAGTGTCCACGTCAGACTATGTTGCTGACGTGGCCAAATGGAGGGCTTTTGGCTTGTCTTAGCACGTGAGAGCGCATGGAAACGCGCAACAACTCTGGTGGTGTGTGGCAACGCGTGGGAGCATGGGAAAATGTCAGAAACTTCTGGTGGCGCGTGAAGGATCTTTTCATGGTGGTTCCGGCGGTGTTTTGACAATCTCCTTGAGTTCTTTCGAATGATCTATTCTAAAACTCAAAAGGACACTCATAAGACCTGATTTTGAGATGGGACAATGGTTGAACGACCGGAACAAAAATAAAATGAAGGACAAATTTAGAAAGGTAGTTCTGATAACATGTTAAAGTGAGAGAGAAAGATGAGAGAAATCTCGATTTTGAATTGAATGTCTATGACTTGCCACAAAAAAAAAAAAAAAAAAAAAGAATTGAATGTCTATAATCAGTAAATAAGGGTCATTATATTGGCAAATTGTGAAGCTATACAAGGAAGGTGGTAGGTGAGGCTATACAAGAAGGGTGGTAAGTGAAATGAACCTAATCCTATTGTGTCTAGGTTTATATACATGTGTATAATGTGAATAATGTACACTAACAGTTGAATATCAACTTCTATTTAATTTAATGGCAATTTACTTGTCATAAACTGGTTAGGTGGGAAATATCATTAGTTATTCGATGCATGGGCTTCTTCTTGCCTATCGTATTAAGGGCTCAACCACGCCCGTTGACATCACTCATGAGGCAGGCAAAGTTAAATCAGGAAAATAAATTTTTGGCAATGGATTATTGATAAAAAGTGACTTAAGGAAATATGTTTGCAAAAATTTCATGAAGAGGAGAAAAGCATGATCAGAGAAATCAACAATAAAAAGGGTCTCACTGTCTCTCATCGTCAACTTCCAGACTACTTTTTTCTGGATCAGAAGGATCAATGTATCTCCAAATGAAACCCAAACTGCTTCCCATGATATTCATAATCACAGCGGACATTGCAGGAGGTAATGCAACCATTGGCGAAGTGAAATGAGAGGTTGCTAAAACCACACCTAAAGAAGAATTTTGCATACCAACCTGCAAGGAAGTGATAAACAATGATAGACTAGTGTTACCATGATCTATGCCATTACACAAATAAAACCAAAGACTGAAAAGACTCTTGAGCAAGGTTCAAATTGACAATTTTGAAACAACATTTTGATTTCATTCTGTCTCCTGCTTAATCAAGTCAACTCACGCAAAAGTTTAAATCATTTTTTCTGCAAAAGATATTGAAACACTAAATTTGTTTTACAATTTTTATCAGGGTTCAAACTGATTTGGCAACAATTTTAAGCTTGATTGAATCTAGAAGATCAATTAAGCATGCAACAGATCAGTACCTCAATTGATATTGCTCGTCGTTGCGGTTCTTTAAATCCAGAAATAGCTGCTGATATGTACCTGCAAATAAAGAGCCATTATTTTACTACATCATATTATATCACACAAATCCCTTCTACCACAATTAATTAACATCTCATTAATTCTAGTAATCTATCTATGTAAACTTGTCTTGTCACAATCAAATCACATTCATGGAAGCACTATTTCTGGTAATCTGCCTACATCTAACTTTACCAATCAAGGAGAGAGAAAAACTGAGAGAACGAACAATGAAAGAAATGTTACTTTGATCCAAGATATTAACCTATCTTGCAGCCTAATTTTTTAAGAACAGCTGACATCATGTGCTGATCAATCATCCAACTTAAAGCATTTATAAATTCTGTTCCTATTAATTCCCACAAAAATTATTGTTAGCCCATAGTTGTCAAAAGCGCACGCCTGAGGTGCGGGGCGTAGCGAGGCGCAGCCTTTGCGCCTAGGGTATGCCCAGGAGAGGCGCCTTCAAAGAGGCGCGCGCCTGAAGCACTGAGGCGCGAGGCGCACCTGCAGAGCCTGTTTCACTCACTCCGGAATCTGTTTTTCTGTGTCATTTGTTGTTACTTGCCATGAATATGCTTTTTATTTGCTCTCAATTGTAGTTGTTCTACATTGTTTCACTCACTCACTACAAAATGTAATTTTTTTAAAAAAAATTCAACTTGCTCCTCGCTTCAGTCAGGCCCGCGCCTCGCCTCCGCCTCGCGCCTCAGGCTCCAAGAAGCCTTAGCGCCTTAGTGCGCCTTGAGCCTTTAACAATTATGTTGTTAGCTAGCTGTCTTGCATTCTTATACATGATCCGCTTCAGTGACATACCCTTCACAGATCCACATAATGAGAAGTGGATTTTGTACTTGATGCGTGTATGAAGTTAGTATACTTCATCTGTGATGTATTTGCAATGTTACCAATTGATAAGCAGCCTATTCAGATCTAAATTTACCATTAAGGATCCTGTTTAAATATTTACAGGAAGCTTCTATATCTAGAGATGTCATAAGTTAATATATATATATATATACATATATTTGTTTAACTAATATATTAAGTATCAACACACAACAACAACAATCAAGCCTTTTTTCAAGTACTTGGGGCCAATTATATGAATCCTATATTTCTCTTCCACTCTATTAAGGGCAGAGCCTTAGTCAAATCCATGCTATCATATCCATCCTTACTAACTCTACCCACGTCAATTTTGGTCTTCCTCTTCCCCAAGTATTACATACATGTCTTTTATTGTGTTAATGTATTCCTTTAAGATTCCATTCTTTTTTTAAAACCCTCCATATTAGATCACTAGGTACCCTATCATAGGCTTTCTTCAAATCAATAAAAACTATATAGAGATCTCTCTCCTTCTCTCTATATCTTTTCATTAATCTCCCGAATAAGTAAAAATAGACTCCATCATTGACCTTCCCGGCATGTATCCAAATTGTTTTTCCGACACATCAGTCTCTCGTCTGAGGTGCATCAAGTATCAACATAGTTATTAGTACTATAGCACACACTAATAGTACTGGAAAAGGCCTCTAAGCCCCTATCCTCATCAGAAATCACTAAGATCGTTTGTACTTATACATCACTCAGGGAAGTAGAAAGAGATGAGGGGAGAAAAGATCAATAAGTATAGAAATAGTAGGTAACATGAAACAGAGCATATAAGAGAGACACAAGGAAAGTATGATAATGTGGATTTGAGTGAGATGATCATCCAAAGCTTTCAAACACTCAATATTGTGTATTCAATATATATAGAATACACAAACCATTGGCTACCCAATGATCACACGATCTAAGAGCTTGAACCGCATATGATTTGCACCTACTACTGGAAAGGGGAAAAGATAAATAGAATTAGTGCGTTGTAAATTAAGGTTACGTATTTATGTTTATTATTGTTTTTGATAATGTTTAGTTTTAGGATATTTCCGTATTATTCTATTTTTAGGGTTTGTTCATGATTTTGCCCATATAAAGGCTCATATGTAATCAAAATATTCAACTTCGAATTATTATCGTGATATTCAAAATTCTGAGTCTTTTTCTCCCCATTATTATTGCTCTCCTAAACCCCCAATTTATCTAGCCTATCTCTTCAATCTGTCTTCTCATCCCTTTTTCTAGTCTCATCATCCCCTTCTTTCTTTCTGACTTTAGAATTATTGCCACCAGATTGTTCTGGTTTACATCAACTGCTATCAATACACTATTAGTACTACATCAGTTCAGTATTAGGGCATATTGGACCTATGCCATCAGTTTGTAATCAGAGCACAAGATCCAAATTCAAATCAAAAGGTCCACGCATCCACTGTTCGTTGTGATTTCATCAACCCCAAACAAACCCAACAATCAAGACCCATTGTCGTGAAACCCAAACCCCACTGCCTTTGTCCCTGTTCATCTTCAATAACCCCAATCACAACCCCCTTGGCATACCCCGTTATCACTGTAACTATTTTAAACAATTTTTTGAATTTAAATTAAATAATTAAACTTTAAATTCAAATTATGACTAAAATTAAAATTTACTCAATCCATTATATCAAGCAAACATGCAATAATCAACTAAAGCAGTAAATAATGAACACAAATATGTTTTTCCATAGAAAACCTAACCGACAAAAGTCACAGAACTTAGACCAGGCAAATCAAATCCACTATGAGAAAAGAATAGATTCCAACTAGGTTAAAGTTCCCCAAACCCAAGAACTCCTCTTGACATAGACCGAACCACCGAACTTCCACTCAAGTTTTCAAGCACACGATCCTCTCATCAACAGACTTCACACACCGTACGAATCTGCTTCTCCAACCAGCGATTCAATTTTAAGCCAACTAGGCGTCCAACCCAGTCTCTGAAAAATTGATAGAGTTGTTGGTGTTGAACTTATCAGTATATCTCTGCAACGATGATGTCAATACACTAGGAACACACTCACCAATTCTAATGCAAGAATGATGAATGTAAAGAAATATAGATGCACTCTAGAACTCACAAATATTCTCTCTATATATGCTCCATGTATGCTCTATATCCATGCATGAAATCTACACTAGAGTAGTGTATATGGAAAATTAGAAGCACAGAGAGAATAGGTTTCCAGTGTTTTAATTTGAAAAGGAAACTGGAATCCCAAATAGATTGATCCATCGAGAAACTGGTCACTCAAAAAATACTGTGTGTATGCTCTAAATCTGTGATTGAAACCTGCCCTAGAGTAGTGTATATAGAGGAAAATTAGAAGCACAAAGAGAATAGGTTTCCAGTGTTTTAATTTGTTAAAGAAAACTGGAATCCCAAATAGATCGATCAATCGAGAAACCCGTCGCTCAATTGAACCATATCTAGAGAGTTTCAATCAATAGTTTGATAGAGCAAACCACTGTGCAGAGTTTATACTTGGAAATTTTCAATTTGAGAAGTTTTCAAAACAGTTACATCCATATCTAAAAGAATTTTAAGACAACAACCAAGTCTTTCCCAATTAATTGGGGTCGGCTATCAAAAAGAATTTTAAGAATCAAATCAAATAATGAAATATTTAAAATCCTATAAATGTATTCATGAAACTTAGTTTTCGCGAGTGCATCCAATGTGTCAAATTACTTTTTTACCCTTGGTGTAGAATTTTACACTTTTACCCTTTTATGTAGCTTAAATTTCATCTTCAATCATGCTCAAGAGGTAACTAAGCATGACACTAACTTTTGGATTTCTAACTAATCTAGAAATAAGAAACAAAGTTACAGACTCTAGTTTTCATCAACGGAATTTGCCAACCTAAGTCCTATTCAAGAAAAAAGGTCATTGGGCATGATATATAGTTCATTGTACTGTTAAAGAAACAGTCTGACCAAGTATAGGGTCTTACTGAAAATAAAAGGAAGGAAAAAATAATTTTCATGGTTTAGAAAACAATTTATGGGCACAAGGGTTTCGATGGAAGATAAAGTCTCATAAAATTTGAATAGTTGTACCATCAAGGCTTTAGCTCAAGTGATATATCCTCTTCCTCCTACATAAGAGGCTGAGGTTTCAAGTCCCCCCCTTGGGGAAATAATGGGTGTGTGAATATCTTACCTATCCAAAAAATATAAAAAAAAATTGAACAGCTGCAGATTCTTATAGTCACTTCAGAATGCATGGGTAAGGAAATGCACCTTATATAAGTACTGCAACTTCGTTAATACTAACTAGATCAAAATGAAGTCCGAAAGCAAAACAAAGGACTAGCTTGGTACTGATAAACTACTGCACCTGAGACTCGAAACAAATACATCAAGATAATCTCTAGATTAGTGAAAAATTGGCTATTGAAGTTAACAGATCTGAGCTTCAATAGAAAATTGGCTATTGAAGTTTCATTCCAAGGTGATGCTAAAATTAAGGTATGAGACACATATTTTATTAAATTCTTGTTCAGCTATTGTCGGCATGGATTTCAAATAACCCTTTGTACCTTGTTATTTGAAATTCACACACATACTCCTCCCAAATCAATCCATATTTTTTGATAAAATTGAAATCTCAATTATTAAATTTTAATTTAAACTATACTTCTCAAATACTTGAACCTACTTTTGTTCATTTGAAACACTTCAACCCAAATGGAGTGTTAGTAAAAGAAAAAGATTACAGATTGAGTAGGTAATCAAGTGATCAACCTCATAGTCTGCTCAAAAAAATGAAAGAGAACTCTTGAAGCAGAAAGATGGCCTTATCAGATTAAAGTAACAAGAGAAAAAAAAAAAATGGAAGTCAAACCATACCCCACAAAGAATCCAGCAAAATGCAACAACAGCACAGAAAGTATTATAACACCCAGTTCACCAGATAGTATAGCTTGAGCACGATGGAGAGGGGACAATCCAGATGACAATGATGCATTAACCATAGAGGATTTCAGACGAACAACACTTTCTGAGAATACGCTGAGAACAGGTAAAAGAGAATCATATTAATATATATATATATAGTATCCTAATGCACCATTTTTTATGAGAACAAATCAAAGTGTATATAATCAAAACCTGCATGCAAGCAGTGATGAAGCTAGAACAGCAAGCAGCGGTGCAAAAGGAGTAACAACTTTCACTGCTCCAGGAAATGTGCTCTGTGCATAAGAACCTAGCAGAATTGGAGCAACAACCACCTTGACAGGAAACAAAGAAGATCATGATTCCCCAGAAATAGAATATGTGAATATATAAAATAGTATAGCAAAAAGTTCCAGGTATAAATTTAAATTTACCTGCAAGGTGCTGATGGAAAGTTGAAGAGCATCGACAGGAACATATGTTCCTGCCAGAATCTTGGTCAAAATAGGAGTGAGGAGCACTGCTCCAAGGGTGGTGCAGACTGTCATTACAATAGATAATGGAACATCCCCTTTAGCAATTAAGGTCACCTGTAAGACTATTTCACAAATAGCAATGAATGGGAGTTTTGCGAACATTGATACCATGCATTTGGGTGTTCTAACATATTACTGAACTGTATTAAATTTCCATGTGACTTGGAACATAATATCATCTGTTTCTTGAAACTAAGTTTTATTACAGAATTATACAGAAACCTTTTTTTTTTTAAGCAGCCCAAATGCTCATCACATCCACAAGTTTGGCAAATATAAAAAGGACTTTATATCATGTGAAACTATTATAATTAAAGAATCAGTCAATATCAATGGATGATGATATTTTGTAAAAGAAAAGTCGCAAGGCCATAAGATTTCCGATAAGATAAAATGACAATAAGTTCTAAAGAACTGGAATATGCACAAGCCCCTTTTTAAATCACAGACATCCTAGTTAATTTTTCACCACAATTAAACCACCATTAAAATAGCAAGATAAAAGGTAAAACAAAAAGAAATCCTGGCAAGTCAACTTAGGCACGAAAATTGTCACACATGACCATCTATTATGCAATGAGTTCACTATTCCCCATTTTAGATAAAATAGAAATTATCAAAAGGATTTTCTACGGACAGCATGATTTAAGAAAATTAGGAGACCAAAAATTTGATGGCTGACATGGTCTCAGAAAGAACCCTACTCTGTTCCATCCATTGTCGGACAGGAAAATTTGTGGGCCATGAAGGATGTCTCATTTATCCATCCTTCCATTCTCTCCAACTTTCCCTTGTACCAAACAATGGAACCTATTCCATTCTTCCTCACTTTCCTCACACCCTCTTCCTTCCCTCCTACTAAACAAAACATTAGTAAAGAATAAACTCAGGGAGACTGAAGAATGTACAATTTGTTAACAACACTCTAATATGTCAAAGTAGGCACCGTTTAGTTAGACCTATGTGAGGTGAATAGGTCTTGTGAATATTTAATTGTGACTAACTTCTCAAACTTCTACCAGTCCCCATTTTAAACTCAGTTAATTAGTTAATCATGTGACTCAATACAATCACACACATACATAGAGCAGTAAAAAATAAATAAAGAAGAGAGCAATTTTTTTACATGGAAAACCTAGAAAGGGGAAAAACTACGAGACCTAGTATAGCCATGAACGATCCACTATGAGAAAAGTATTAAACACTAGGTTGAACAGATCTACCCTAAGAATTCTCTAGTTACCTTTGAACTAGACTCAAACCAAGAACTACAACATCGCCCCTTCCATTTTGAGGTGACGAAAGGATTGTACTATTCGAGCACTTTATTTCTTTTTCATGTTATTCTCAGAGGTATGGAGAAAACAACACTAGAAGATCCTCCACAATCTTTGTTGCTACCAGTCAACAAGCTTGCTCTCCATGGTTGTTCAATCCATGATCTTCAAATTTTGCAAGTTGCTGCTTTATTTGATTGTGTTTGATGTGCTGCTTGCTTTAAGTCTCTCAATCACATATGTAGAAATGGTTTACTAGGAAGCACGGACATGCCTAAAAGGTCAAAGAATCCGTGTCGGACACCGACACGTGTCGGAAACCCCAAAAGATGTGTCTGAATTTTTTAATTTTCCGACAAGCTGTGGACATGGCATAGACACACCATGGACACATTTCCGACATGCATGTCACATTGTTAGGGAGTTATAGTTTTAAAAAGAAAGATAGTTTTTTTAAGTGAAATATGCTTTCTTTCTTTGACTATTTTTAATAAAATTGCGGTCATAACATATGATATTTAAATTTTTTGATTAAAAACAATTATTATTGTTGTGGAGTAGATTCAATTGTGTAATTCCTTAAATGATAAACTAATTATTTTTATAACTCATTAATTACTATGATTTGTGATTTTTTCATTGTTAGGTTGATGAAAAATAATATTACTCTTAAAATATATGACCATATATATAAAAAGATATATTTATTAGTTGTTGTATCCCCGTCGTGTCCGTGTCTTACTTTTTTACAATCTTCCGTGTCGCCGTATCTATATCGTGTCGTGTCGCATCCGTGTCCCATATCCGTATCCGTATCCGTGCTTCTTAGACGGTTTATAATAAACCTTAGATTGAATCTCAAACTCTCACTAAAAAAATAATTCTCTCACCAGATGTAGAGAGATCAAAAGACTGAATAGTCTGAATGTCACCCCATATTTATAACCCATATAAAAGTCCTGTGTAAAATAAGAAGCTAAATCCTCCTCTCTCTTTTTTCATTTTTCTTTTTTCTTTTTTTGACAAGTAGGAAGTTAAATCCTCTTTAAATTATGTTTAAAGAGATTTTCCAAAAAAGTGTATCTTTGACCCATTTTCTCATTGAGCGAAGGGTACGAAATAAATCAGATTGATTTTTCGATCAAAAGTACTATGTGAAATCTTCGGTATTTCCTACGAATATATTCACTCTTTTTTTTTTTTTTTGTGATTCGTGGTTAGTCCTTGAATCTAGAAAGAATACAGAAATAGAATAAGAATCTACTTTGAATGTAGATCCACTAGTTAGGAAAGGATTAATCTACAAAGAAGTAAAAGACAGAGAGACCAACCACAGAGACCAACCACAGGATGAAGTAATTAGAAATTATTTTAAAAATTTTAAATATAAGATGAGAAATGGCTTGTAATAGAATCAATGGAAAAAGATAATTCATATGGGCGACCCCCATTCATTTGGAATTAAGGCAAGGATGATGATGACAATGATCTGCTTGTATATGTAGGTAAATATATATATAGATATATACACATATTTTGATGACTCTTCTATATGTATAAACATAATTTGATGACTTCTTCAATAAAACCTTACTATTTCTTTACTTCAATATGATCAACTTTAAATAAATTTAATATAAATCTTTAATTTGTATTTTTACAAATATACTTTTTTCCAAGCTAAATTAAAATCTCATCCAACATTAAAGATACATTAATAACATGTTAGCACATATCCAAGAAGTGTCAGACCTTATTTCTGAAATTAAAAAAAAAATGAACTATATATACATCCAAGTTGTGTCAGACACGTGTCCAAAGCATCGGTGTCGAACACATGCCTTACAAGGAAACTACTTCTTGTAGAAATGTCCTCTCCAAGGTGACATAAACACTTTAGTCTTAATTTTCATGTGTTTACTCAAAATTGACTCACTCAAAAAACTAATGTCCAATATATCACGTTCTTGATCTTTGATTATTTGGACACTAGACTTTTCTAATAGTTTATCAGTATGCAGGCTGAATGCCCTCTTACAGAAGAAAACCTAGACAGAAAGGAGCAGTGATAATAATTATGGAATTGTGACAGTGTTCATCACCAAGTGAATTAAGGTCAAACTTTTCAAGTTAATTGTTGACAACTACACTCATACTACCCCCCATATATATCTGATCTCCAAATAACTTGCACTGCCTCTGAGTCCCTACTCCCCACTTCTTGAGCTTTAGTCCATCTCATTTAGCTAAAGTAATGTCAGGTACTTAACATATTAACATACTCAAGTCTAAGATTGAGATTTTCTATGACCTTTCCCATTCAAAAAAGAAAATGTCAGAACAAAAAAGCATGCAAATTTAACTCCTTTCACACAATGTGAGGGCATACATGTTTATTCTATTCCAAATGCTACATTGGCAGGTGATGCAGTTTAACCATAGAAAATATATAAGCATACAAAAGATTGTCATAAAATTATTATCAACTTCATTATGTACTAAATCATCCAGAATATTGAGAGTGGTTATTAAAAACTAACTGCATCTAGAAAGAAAAAACATCAAAGAAAAAAATTAAATACTATATTGGGCAAGATTACAAATCTTGCCTTCGATTTGGACATTCACTTTGCATATGTTATTCCTGATAAATTCAATAAGTATGTTGTAGAATAAAAAGAATAACATAGGAAAAAAATTGCTCATACCACATTGGAGGCGGTACCGCCAGGGCAACAAGCTAGCAGTATTAAACCAACTGATACAGAAGGTGGGAGCCCCAGTAATTTGCTAATGATCATTCCAGAAGTTGGCATGATGGCATACTGAGCAACACATCCAAAAAGTATCTAATCAGGTCAAAAAGAAGAATGTTATCAACTTGGGCAACTTGTATTCAAGTAAAGCATTCTATAGAAGAATAAAGAAGTTCTATTTTTCTTGATGAAACTCTCCATCTCTCTGTATTTCAAAATTTGCTAATGATCATTCCAGAAGTTGGCATGATGGTATACTGAGTAATTTGCTAATGATCATTCCAGAAGTTGACATTATGTCTAACTTAAAAGGAGTTTTTCAATAAATGTGACAGAAGAAGAGGCAGCCAAAGGGCTTGGAACACACATCTCTTGAATTGAATAGATCTGCATTGTGTCAACTAAGAAATTATTGCTTAAATACACAATTCCTTGTAATGATATTTCCTTGAACAGAAAATCAGGCAAAGCAGATACTCAAATATTTGTTATAGTGATACAGATTTAATAAGACAAAAAGTAGAATAACATTGCTAGCCATAGCCCATGCATAAAACTATCACATAGTAAATCATAAGCAGGCATTCTCATAAAACATGTCCAGAAGAAAATAAATCCAAAACATTGTTCAAAGTCCATCACCGTGTAATAAAGGAATCCTGTTGCAAATTATCTATCAAGTCCAATAAACTGGGAAATTCTTGGAAATTTTCTCATAATTAAATCAAAGCAACACTCACTTCCCAAATCACAACAAAGCCCAAATTGCAATGTAAAAATACATAATTTATATGTAACACAAACATTAAATTGTAATTGGGTATTGTAGGAACTCACAGCAAGAGGCCTTTGCATGAACAAATTGAACAAGTCTTTGAGCTCCAATGTGAGACCCATTACAAGCATGATGAACCCAAGTGACAAACTATATGAAGCTGGGCCTCTCTCCACAAACCATGAGAAAATAGATGGTCTGAAGCAAGCAACAAGGCCTCCAACTGTGACATAGAAAGGGTACAGACTCGCTGCAGTGGACAACATGTTTTCCCATCTGGGTTTTGCGTGAGTGGCAGATAAGCGGTGGTCAGATTCAGAACTTCCACCAACACATCTGATGGTGGGTGATTTTGAGAGCTTTGGTGATATGGAAATGGTGGGTTTGATCGGTCTGAGGAAGGAAATTCTTGGGTGGGTTTTTGGGGATGGAGTGAAGGGACTGAAGCATATAGAAAGGGTCATGGTATTGATTGCTATGGGTATTTTTTTTCAAGATTGCTATGGGTATGGAAGGGAAGCTTTGTGCGTCCATTGATATTTTTGAAGTCTCTTGGTACTTTTTTTTTTCCCTTAATCAAGTCTGTACTTTTTTTTTCTTTCTGTTTTTTAAGTTTGTAGAGAGAGAAAATCTTGATGGGACCTGAGCTCGTCAATGTGATTCCATGGGCACACATCACGTGCCATTAATCTAGCTGGATAATGTTGACCGTTCAGTGCAAGGCATTCGCAAGACCATTTCCAAACTGATGATAATAACTCAATCTATATATAATTATTTACTTTCATAAATATAACATAAAATAAAATAGTAATTAATTTTCTCTTTCTTTTTCTCTATTTATCTATATATATACTATAATATATATAACACATATATATATATAATTATTTATTTCCATCAATAATAATGTTAACATAAAATAAAAAATTAATTAAATTTCTCTCTCTCTCTCTCTATATATATATATACACATATACACTATAATATATATAACCTAATATATATAATTATTTATTTTTTATAAATAATAATATTAATATAAAATAAATGATAAATTACACTAACCTCCCTTGAGGTTTAGTTAATATACACTAAACTTCCATCTTGTTTGTCAAATTACACTGACCTCTCTTGTCAGAGTTATTAGATAAATGTCGTTAACGGAAGTAACAAAATGTCATGCCCCGAAATCCGAGACAACGGAGACTTCATCACCAGGTATGAATCCCAAAGGTGAGTCCAAGTCAACCACTCATGACTCATACACCATTCCCATTCTGATACCAGTTTTGATACCATGTTGTCACGCCCCTACTTTTTGATACCAAGATCGATATAAAAATTGGAGGTGAATAGTGAAAGTCCCACCCGGTTCGTACTCATGAACCGCTCAATTCCATAATTCAACTTTCTGTGTGTTTATAATTTTAGAGTGATACTAAGTCCATTGGAAAAAGGATCCAAAAATACTCAATTTCAATTTAAAAAGAAAGAATTATGCTCGATTGAAGTTTGGACCAATCCCAAAGCTTACTCGTAATCACAAGGGTGATTTACTAATTAAATTCTAGTACACTACTTCAAACGCTAAATTAATGCAGAATCATAATTACCCACATATGTTTTCATACATATGACTCAACCCAATAATGCATTATGGCCCCACACGTGGCCACACATTACATCGCTGATAAATTCTTCATTTATATCTCAACAATCCACCTAACCACACATTACGATGTATCGTAATGTTGGTTACAATGCATCGCATAAGGTGCGTAACATCCTGCGAAATCTTCTAAAAAA
Source organism: Cornus controversa (assembly GCA_026545225.1). Classification (NCBI taxonomy): domain Eukaryota; kingdom Viridiplantae; phylum Streptophyta; class Magnoliopsida; order Cornales; family Cornaceae; genus Cornus; species Cornus controversa. The sequence goes on along the minus strand of CM048853.1, from coordinate 25,939,154 downwards.
TTACCCAAATACGATGCATCGTAATGGGGATTACGATGCATCGTAGTCACTCACTCTGTTACACTAACAAACTCACCAAGTGATTACAACAATCATTCTTCTTCCGATTCATCATCCTAAACATACAATCATAAAACATAATTATCATTTCTCCACATCCCAAACATCCACAAAGTGATAATTTATCACAATTAGATTCCACCTCATATACTTGAAACACAAAAATGATAATTCATGCATTATCATACACCTACTTCAAGAACCATCAATTTTACATAATCTTCAAGAGTTGTCAAACTTATCATACATAGATAGAACATTGAAAGTGTCATACATACTTCTTATCCAAAATAGATACAACATTTCTAAGCTAGTCCACACACCACAAGTCGACATGGACGTCTCTACACATGTCTTAGAACACAAAAAAAAAAAAAGCTCAAAAATGGAGTTCTGCTACTCTAGGACCAACTCATGGTTGTGCATCCTCAACCACTTCCTTATCATGTCCTGAAAGTGTTAGTGTAGGGGGATGAGCAATTTCAACAAGCATAAGGTTAATGTATTGTGCAATCCATTCAATGCCACATTTCATTTTTAATGCATAAAACATAACTCATGCTCAACAAATATGTGTCATGCTCTCTAGCATTCTAGTCACAAGCTTAAACGCTCAATTCGTTCACGTCATGGTATATACATCAATTATAACTTGACAACCACATAAAACGCATTTCATACACATAGCACATTTCAATCATATATGTAACATATGACAATAATCGAAAATGGATAAACACTCACACAAGTCATGTACTTCACTTAAGTTACACATAAGACTTAACACACTCACCCTTTCTCGAAGTTGGTTCACACTCACTCACATATAAGATACGTACCGAAGTTCTATATCTTAAGTTCATGCTTATTATGGGCTACTAACCCATGCGGTTATCACCCATCTTACACAAGTTTGAGGTTCTTTAACCCTAGATGATATGTTTTTCTACTACTTTTTAGTGAGCCACTTTTGAGACACACTCCCCATTCACACAAAATATTTCACATTTTGCATACACATTCATAAGTTCGAATCAAACCCTAACACTTTCTAAATCTAGAGAGAAGTTGAAGAACTCAAAGAGGAGAGAAGGAGGAGCTTGGGCGGCTATTTAGAGAGAGAATTAGTGGCTGAAATATCTGTCCCTTGATATTTATAAGCCCCATGTCGTAAAAAGACTAAAATGCCCTTACTCACTTAACGTACTTTCTCGACCTCTGTTTTCAAATCCGAAAGAAGCTATGGACTCGAAATCACTTCTACATCTCTCCAAATATTCTAATTGATCTATAACCCAAAATAAATGTTTCTTAAAAAAAAAATCCAGATTCCCGGGCCTACCCGACCCCTATCCCGAGTCTCGATGACCCAAAATTTTTGAATGAGCCAAATGACTCACAACACTTTTCGGACCTCTAAACTAGTCTCCACATATATAAATCATACTTATAACATATGCAAAACATTTAAATTCCTATTTCAGAAAAAAAAAAATTCGAATCTCGACACAAAATTACCTTTTTATCCTCTTTTTTTTAATATCATTTTTAATTTATAAACAAAGCAAAGCGAAGAGACAAAATTATCTAATTGTATTATAACGTCTGCTCATCCTTTTCCTTTCACTCCACTACCATTAATGACACCGGTGAGCTAAATAGTTCATTTAGAAAACAAAATATAAATTTAATGAAAAATAAAATATTTTTGACAACTTAAATTCAATTGTAGTTTAAATAAATAAGTGAAGAGTCTGTTATTCACAAATTTAACAAATAAATCCATGAATTGAAATGGATTTATATTCATGTATGTAACTAAGGAACAATAATAATTTTTTAGAGATGTGGCCGTAAATTGAAAAGAATAAATGGGTTGGTTGGCTACTAACTTTTATATGAGTTGGCTATTTGGCTCTATAATTTGTATACTAGTGTGTGTGTATGTGTGTGTGTGTGTGTGTGTGTGTGTAAATATTTATGTGTATAATCAAAATAATGAACTTTTGTACTATGACTTTTAAAAACGTTAAAAAAAAGAATAAAAAGAAAAAAAGAAAATTTTATTACATAAATTGAACCCAGAATCTCCAATTCAAATAATTTAACCCTAATTCTTCTAAACTCAATTTTGAAACCACATAAATGTCCATTGAAGCCAAGCGATACAATTAAACTCTCTAATTTCAAGATCCTAACTCTTGATTGAATTAAGTGAAGAGAGAGAAAGTAGGGAGGGGGTGATGATGAAAAGAAAAATGAAGAGAGAAAAAAATATTTTATCACTTCTCTCTCTTGCCACCAGAAATTATTGCTGGCAACCTTCGCTGAAAATCAAATTTTGACTTTTTGAAATGATAAGAAGTAGAATGGGATAATTTTGTCAACTTTATTCAGTTAAAAAAGGTATTTAAGTATTTCATGTGATTTCATATGGATAATTACATCTTTACATGTTTTTCAAAGGTAGAACTGGAATTTAAAATATACAAATTGTTGATATCATAATTTTTCGTCATTGACTGTGTTGACCATTAACGGAAGGGAGGTCTACGTTATCTCGTATTCAAATCTCAAGGGAGGTTAGTGTAATATGACAAATAAGAGGGGACGTCAGTGTATATTGATTAAATCTCAAGGGAGGTCAGTATAATTTTACCCTAAAATAAAAAATTAGTTGCCAATGTATATTATCATGAAGAATATTGTGGTCATTTTTCTATTATGATATTTTTATATTAAAATACATTTAAATAATCAAGGACAATCAAGACATTTCACATATTTTAAAAAATAAAAAAACTGACAGGAGGTGTTGGTGACGAAAATTCACAAAGTTGTAGTCGTGTATCAATATATCAAGCCTCAGGGGTGTCAGTGATATTTACCCTAAAAAAAGATAAAATACGGTAATATAAAATTAATAAATTATATTTTATATATACAAATAATTAAAATATTTACTTTTTATAAAATATTATAATTAATAAACAAAATAAGAGTTAAAAGTCATATTACATAATTTGTATGAATAAATTTTGTATTAAATCATGATATATATCTCAACACTTTTATTTAAAATAAATATTAACATTTTCTTAACAATTGTACTATGATATTATTATTGTAAAAACTACATTTTAATGGTCAAAATTTGTTAAAAATGTGTTATGAAGTATCTAATATTAGGGGTGTACAAAGAACTGGTGAAACCTCTATACATATATTTTTTAAAAAGAAAATTCAATTTTCATTAAATTCAAAAAATAAAAACTAATTATAACAAATATTTAACAATTATAATCACGCATTGTCTTAACTTTAGAGTTCAAAATTTAAATTATCATGAAAAATAATGAAAAATATTATACCTAATAATAGAACATGTATTCATTTATATACTACCAATCAGAGCGGATTGGTGTTTTTTCCACTCTTTCCAAACTCACTCCAATACCTCTTAGGATATATCCAAACTCATGCGCGAGTTAAATTGGCATCCCTAGCCAATAGTATATATAATCGTGGTGACAAATTTGAGATGATAATTAAATTATGGCAAAATTTGTAAGAAAAACTATACATGCTACAAAAAAAAATTTTAAATGAATTACAATTTAAATTACTAAGAATAATTCAGTATTCTTGAAATATATGGATATTATACATTATGTTTGGAATATTTTATAAATAATTTGAAAGGTTTCACAAAATTTAAAAAATTATATATACAAGTATGTTATTATATATGAGTTAGAATATAATGTCGTATATTAACAAAGTTCGTTATCAAAACTTAATTTAATCATAGTCAAAGGTTCGATCAACATTGAAGATGGAAACTTCATCTTCAAAACCATTGATCACATAATTTAGGAAAAAGAAAAATTGATTTAAAGAGCTAATGTCTAAGTGGTTAAAAACTAGACAAGTTGGACCAATCAAATTATAAAATTCCGTCTTTGAGTGGATTTGGAGTTTTCGGAACTCCTTCGTTACATTCTTTGATATACTTTACGAAATTCAAAAAAATAGTGAAAATAGGGAGTGAAACAAAAAATGATGTCTATGTTATTTAATGAAAGTTACTTTTACATATATGTTTTTTTTTTTTTAAAAAAAAAAAAAAGCTACTTTGGAGTATATGAAAATAATTAGGGAGGATATCATAGAAAAAAATAAATAAATTGTAATTGACCACTTTTTTGACATAAATTTGATCGTACCATGTGCAGACTGTAGCAGTGTGCTTTGGTTAATTTTTTTTTCTTTCTTCCTTCTTTTAAGCCAGAGTAATCAACCAACCTGCTAGTTACATATTTTGAACAAAGGGTATGACTTTAAATTGAGTAGAATGAAAATATATGATTTCTGTAACGAACTCCAAATAATTAAAAAAAAAAAAGACTTGATTGTTGTTGATGAACAAATAATCAACGCACCTATTAATTATTTTGAATTTTTGAATGATTTGCAAATTTCGAATGTACGCAATTATTTTTAAATCACGTGCATCATTTTAGTCTGGACCTAGCATTTGGGGAATCTCAATTTGGAGAGCCAAGGGAGTCAAAAGACTGCCCGTTGAGCTAGTCTGTATAAGAAAATAAAACAAAAACAATTTTCTTTTTTTTTTTCATTTTGACTTGATGCAGTTTATTTAATTACTAGTGTATTAGATTTATTAGCTTTCACAAGGTATAGTGTGTCTGTGACTTTGCTAAAAACAGGTTTGTTGATTCTTGGAAGCTGCTATGAACAACTTTAGTTTTCACTAGGTCCTTTACATTTTCATAATTAGACATTTTCAACTATAGGTAAGTTTACTTCTATATTTAAATACTTGGTCTGATTGATGACCGTAGATGTTTAGTGTTTATAAAAATAAATTTGTGGAATAAACATATTTGATAATTTTAATTTTGTTTATAAATTATCTAAACACTTTTAAAACAATATTGTAATGAAAGCTTTTGAAACCTAAATACCGAAATAGTGTTTTAGTGTTAATGCTCATTAAAAAAAACTTTTTTTTTAATCTAAAATTGTTATTATATTATTTTAATAAAAAAGTGAAGTTAAAAGTGAGAAAATGAAAAGAAAAAAAATTCATACATCAGTAATATATTCACGAATTCTTCATAATGCCCAATCATGCATTTGTAAAACCACCAATAGCTAAGAAAGAGAATTTAGGTAAAGAATATAAAAATGTGCCAAAAATAAAAAGCTCAAATTGAGCTAAACTTGATAATTAAAGAAAATGCAAACAATAATTTAAACAATAGAAAGGTCGGTAATTTAGGACATGTTTGGCATGCATTTTTTTTTTTTTTGTTTTTTGTTTTGGCACTATAGCAAATAACTGAAACATGTGAGCTGAGTGGTGCAGAAACGGATGCAAAAGTTTGTTTAAAACCTAGAGGAAGGTGATTATGTTTACTCGATTTTTGCTTAATTTTTTAGATTATTCCAATTATAAGTCCAAATATAAATTAAAGCAATCCCAAAAAGCAAGTAAATAAAATAAAGTGTAATAAAGTAAAGAATACACTAGATATACGTGGAAAACCCACATCGAGAGAAAACTACGGGTGAGGTGAGGCTTGTAGCTCCGAAGAACAAAATCCACTATCGCCGAAGCAAAGTATAACATATTTTATCCAAGACTCACTGTAGAGACCGGGTCCAATTTAGGCCGATTTTCTTTTATGCATCATTTTTATCATAAACACATTTTAAATGATGTTATGCATGTTTTAAATGTGAGAAATATGTTTGGGAACTTGTTTATAGATTCGGAGAAGTTTTGGAATCATTTGATGAAATTTGAGATTTTTGGGTCGGCGGGGCCCAGGACACTGGTCGGGTGGGCCCGGAATCTAGAAAATTTCTAAAAAAATATTATTTTTGGTTTTAGATCAAATAAAATTTTAAATGAGTTAAGAAAATGATTTCGAAACTGTAGCCACTTTCAAAATCGAAAATAGAGGCGGGGAGGGTACATTAAGTGACCCGGGGGCATTTCGTTCATTTCGCGCCCCAAGATATTATAAATGCCTAGAGGTTGAGATCCCAACCATTACATACAGCTGAAATATCTCTCTCACTCTCCCTCTTCATCTCATTTCCCTCTTTCTTCATTTCAAAAGTGTTGGGCTTATATTTGGAGGTTCCCGAAGAAGGGTAAAGTGTTCTACGGGTAAAGGGTGTCGGTTTGAACTAAACAAAACCATTTTTTGGCAAGGTAGAACTTGAAAAAATTTTGGAATTCAGCTAGAAGAGGTTTCAAAGTTGAGGTAGGAGTGTGAATTCCTTCTTAGCCTTGATTCTATAGGTCCCTTTTTTGTGACATGAAATTTTTATGACTTTTTTTTTTGTAGAAATTGATGCATATTATGAATTTAGAATTTCTAGCATGTCCTAGATTGAGATTATGTTGTATGCATGTGTTGAATGCTATTCATGAGTACTTTATGAGTCATTGTATTCATTTAGAATTGTATATGAAATTTGACTCCATGTGTGGAAGAAATGCATATAATAGATTTATTGAAAATACATTATTTTGATTTCATGAGTTCATTTGAAATTTGCATTGTAATATGCTTGAGTTTGAAGGTGTATGCATTAGCTATAGATGTAATGCATTCAGAGTGAGTTTTGTGACAATCTTGGTTTTGTGCATATGTGTTATAAATGTGCACTTATGTGGTGATTGATGATTTTTGGGGCAAGTGTGAAAATTAAGAAGGGCCCAAAACCCTAGGGTGAAAGGCCCAAAACTTGGCCAAGCGGATGTCACTACCATCAGGTTAGCAACTCGTAAAGCGTAAGCAGAGTATGTGGTCTTGCAAAGGCTCTTAATATGGATGCGATAATCAGAAGTCCCCAGTTGAATTGATTTCAGAGTATACGTGGTGTTGAGTTTATTTGTGAATGTGATTCATTTTAAACCGTTTACGTGTATTAGAGATATGTGTTATCATACTTGATTCCAAAAATGAATATGTTTTGAGTATGAAAAATATTGAAGCATGCCATGTAGTTGTATAGAGATCTCATGGTGCACTCATGCATGGCTACCTGAGTCAATGTTGAGTCGGGTGGATCATCTTTACTAGGCTAGTTGTAGCTTACCCCCTCTCCCAAACCTTTTTATGATAAAGCACCAGTGGAGGACGAAGCTTAGATGTGCTCGAGTGAAATTTTTGGTGTTTGTTTGGATTTATGTATATGGATGTCTATGCCGGGTTGTGGCATGTTGACTATTTTAGAAACGTTGTTCTTACGTTTGGATTATCTTTATGTTTTTGCACTTCAAATGTATTAGCCATGTGTGACACATCCATACCTTTTAGAGAATGAATGAATGTATGATGGATAGTTTTGAAATTTCAATGTATATGTGATATGGATGTGACCATTTGGATATGAAAGTTTTATGTTTTGATCACACCATTTCTGCTTTGGATCATATTAGATGTTTTACGCTTTATGGGGAATGTATGTATGTTGAAGGATAATAATTGGATAAGAATTTTGTTGATTGTGATCACTTGAGGGTTATGTAAGACTTGTAGGTCGAGTGATTACGATGCATCGTAATCCCCATTACGATGTATCATAATTCGGCGATGCATCGAAGACCCAATGACGATGTATCATAAAAGTGTTGAGAAAATGGATGAAAAACATGTTCCACATATTATTACGAGACATCTACGATGATTCATAGGTTACGATGTATTGTAATCTCTATTACGATGTATCGTAGTCTATAGTTAAACTAATGATAGGAGTAATGTTTGGATGTGCATGTGTGGCCATGTGTGGGGCCCATAGTGATGGATTGATGTTGAGTTATACTTATATGATTATATGTATGTAATTAAGTTTCTGCGTTAATAAAAGGTTAAGATAGTTCACTAGGGTTTAATGGATGGACTCAACCTCGAAATTTGGGCTCAAAAATCGGGGCGTGACAACTTGGTATCAGAGCATAATATTCAAGTGTAATTGTGATTAAGAGTGAGGATGTTTAACTTAATCACCCCATTTTCCATGCCCTTCCGGGTGTTGGAAATCAGGGCGTGACACTCACACCCACTCCACTCTGACAAGAACTTGATGCGGAATACCTCAAGCTTACTCTTGTAACTCACTCGTCCAATTGTTGTAGACTTCCGGCTAACATCACAATCCTTGCATAAAGGTAATTGGAATAACACAAATACTCAATAAGTATTTTGTCCCCTTCGTAGTACGATTTTTTTCTCCTTCATCACCAACAAACAGTTATAGAAGAAACCAAATAATCCAGTAACTTAATCAATAAGAAATCTTTGAAGCAGTCTTTGAATGATTGATTAAGCAGATAGAGAGACATAACCTAAATCAGTCATGTGTATATATGTGTGATCTCTCTCAAAGAAATATAAACAAAGAATTAAAGAAGAATTCTCTACTCTAAAAATATATCTATGATTTTTGTCTTTAGAAAATAATATTTTTGATGTGTATTCAAAGTTTCGTGAAACCACACTGAAAGAAATCATATGATATTTTTATAGATATTAAAATTTTTAATTTTTCTTGAAAACAAGTTAAAAATCAATAGGAAACAAGTCCCAAAATTTAAGAAAATTTCAGAGTCAAATTTGGGTCAAAACAGGACACTACAAACTTCACTTGGACCCGTCCATGGCTCTGCCTTGCAAGTTTTGAAGTCTAGAGACTTCATGGACTAGTCCAGGTTTGAGCTAGACCAGTCCAACCTTGAAAAGTTTGAAAATTTTACCGAAAAATCCTAATTTTCAAGGTCAGACCACCTGGTTTGAAATATATGTGTTCTCACCACTTTACCTAGACTACGTGACTCTCATACTTGATCAGGGATATCCACATGCAATCGAAATCATCCGAAAACTTCAATCGATCAAACCTTTATTCAATATATTGATGTCTTTTTCCGTCATTTGCATGGTTGTTACTATAGAACACTGCTCACTTTGAGACTTCAATTACATGATAAATTACATGAATATAAATAAAAGATTACAACTCGATCATTGTTAGGTTTGACATCGAAGATTGCCAATTACAAAAATATACGTCACAATCTCCTCATTTGACAATTTCGTGACAAAACCAACCTAAAACATCATAACCTAACCACTGGAAAAATGAGATTACAATATATCTCAAAATACAAAGAAATATAGCTTAAAGATCTCAGAGCATCACTAGCAAGCTTCCAAGTTTCATATATAATGTCTTCCAAAAATCTGTAAAATCTGCACATCATGCAAGCAATATTACTTGTGAAAGCTTAATAAAGAAAATATAATGATATCACGATAAAAAAATCCCCTTAATCATATAAATAATGATAAAAAAATTAAATATACTAGTTCTCCCCCATATAGTCTCCCCCATATATCAATCAAACAAATATATATGTTTCCTCCTTTTTGAAGCAAATTAACAAAGTAAGAACAAAGAAAACATGAGAAACTATCACAAAATCATTAAGTGACATAACAAGAACATGAACTCCATTAAAAAATTGTAACCAAGAGTCTCAAAATTAAGAGTTACAATTCAAATAGCCAAAATAAACATAGCATAACATAAACATGTTCAAGCAAATAAACATAGAAAACTAGACATAACATGTAGCACTCAAGTCTAGCAAAAGAACCTAATTAGGTCTAAAACACTAAGACCTAATCCTCATTTTATTCATCACAATCATTGCTAGAACTCCCTAGAATAGCTTTTCGAATTAATGCTTCAAGTTTTGAAAACTTCCTCTTTAAGTACCTATCCCAACCCCTCATGTGCTGATTGTACTAACTTGTAGTTAAAACACGATTAGAATTAGGAACATAAAGTCCAGGAATATGAGCAATATCATCACTTTCATTCACATCTTCATCAACATGTTGCCTATCAGCCTCCTTGTGTGCTCTTTCCTTTATCTTGTTGGTAATTGAATATTTAAAATTAGAAGTTGTAAACTTTCCTTTGGTCTTTTCAACTAATGCATTTGAAGGAATGTACACATTCTTTGCCTTACGAATCTTCATCAGGATCAATGGAAAAGGCAAAACATTGGTAGGCCTAAAATCATTAGACTCTTGAATCATTGTCCTCAAAATAGTAGCAAGCATATTAATCTTATCACCATTCACAATGTGATACAAAATTTTACCTCTATGCCTTGACAAATCACCCTTATGATCATGAGGATCAAGAGTATAAGATATAATCAAATTCAAAGCAGAGACATTGTCAGTTATATAAGCACTATGAATTTTATTCTCAAGCAATGATGCATTAGATTCACACAACTTCCACATGATGGCTTTCATGCTTGGTATGTTCTCCTTAGTACCATCATATGGAAGAATTAAACCATCTTCAGCCTTTGGAACACCAATAACCTCAAAAATCTTGGTTGTCACTTTGATTTCAGTCCCAAAGCACTTCATAGTCATCCACAATTCTTTCTCACTATAAGCAAGCACATTGCCATAAAAGTAACGAACCATGTTGGAAACACAATCTTTGTCTAGATTAGCTAAAGAACTCCATCCATTATTTCTAAAATAATGCACAAAATCCAAGTACTAAATTGCCAAATGCTTTTAATCTTATCCTATTATACACTTGGAAAAGAGAAAACTGACTTAAAACACTTGAAAATGTTTCATTTATTTTATCTCTACCAAAAATAGGACCGAAGTCATACTTTCAAGGGTATTATTATATATTTTGTTCTACTTTATGCGACAATAAATCCTTTTACAAAACTAAATCTATAATCTCTTTTGCCTTCAAATTTATTGTTTCTATTGCTATAAATTTTTTGATAATGAAATTTCTTCTTGGCTACAATTAATTATGTAAGAATGAATACAAAAAGCATATTAAATTGAATATTTTCATTTTAGCAATTAAGCATGTAGTGAAAAAGTTCATTTTAAAAAAATCCAATTTCTGTAACACAAAAAAAAAAAAATACATTACCAATAATTAACACAGAAAAATTAGAACCACAATTGCTAGTCAATAACAAAAAAGATGCATCAATAGTAAACTTGTAGCTTGTTGCATTTAAATTTAAATAGTTCCATCAAGTTTAACAAACCAACTAAAAAAGGAAAAACCCTAATTTCTGATCATTCACTTGTTGAAGAAGTGGTAGAACCAACTCTGGTTTAGCAAAATATCTAAAATGAAATGAAGAATAAACGGTGGAGATTGAGAAATCTAATGATAGAACCAGCGATAAACTACCTTTGATGAAATCAGCTTTCGTTCCATGTTGCCGAAAACGCAAAGTATCTTCTTCATGACCACCATTACTACTTTTTTCTTTGTATCCATATCTATCTATCTATCTATCAGTATGACGAGGAGTTTAGGACGAAAGTGGAATGTAGTTGATAGAAGAGGGATTAACCAAGGATGGCAAATTATCATAGCTCGATGGGTTTTCGCCCTGCTCCTGAGTAGATTTGGTATGCTCTAATAAGAGTAGGGGCAGATATGGGTTTCAAAATTAAAACCTAACTCGAGTTCTAAACGGAGGCGAATTTATAGTGGAATCCTATCGTATCCGCCCCGATTATATATATGTGTGTGTGTGTGTGCATTTTAGTATTTTTTTGTTACATTTACGGTCTTATTTCCTTGCCCTTACATTAACTTTCTAATTTCATTACTACCCTCACATATATATATATATATATATATATATATATATAGTAGCATACCATAGACTATGGTTTCTAAAAGGCGAAGCCCAATATGCAAATTTGACTTTTGAGCAAGTGAATTTGTTAACAGGCTGTAAAAAAAAAAAATGTTAACGGGGCAGGGCGGGTACCAATTATCCCAAAAGTGTGGGTATAGTATGCTTGCCAATAATTCGTTTCGGGTTCTTAACAAAAATAGTAGGAGGATTTTCTTAATGGGGCGGGGTAGTATTTTGGCAAATCCACCCCATGGTGGCCCCTTTAATTTTTTGTGAAATTGTTGTCAAAAGGACCCTTAATGTTTATATTTATGTGAATATTTTACTACAACAAATTTTTTTTTTTGAATTATGACATACCATATGAATTTTTATTATTACGTTGTTATTACACTTGTATTTTTTCGATTTGTTGTCTTTATCGCACTAAAAAAAATTTATAATATATACTGTGCCTCCAAGACAAATTCCTGGCTCCGTTCCTCTATGCATATATCTATATGTATTTGAATAAATACATATCTTAGCTCATGTATATATATATATGTATTTGAATAAATACGTATCTTAGCTTCTTTGGAGCGATTGAGAACGTAGTTTACGTTTGAAAGATTTGACATACTTTCATGATTGCTGGAGTAGAGGTATATAATTTTAATTGATTACTGAGAGAGACCAATGTTTTAAATAAATTGGTAATATACGTAAAAAAAATTATTAGAGAACCAAAGTTTGTGTCTACTGACCATCCGAATCTAATAAATTTATAAATACAAAATGTCAATACAACCAGTTGGTTCAACCCTCTATTTGGTGAGTGAGAGAGAGGACTTGATAAAATGTAGTTGGCTGGGGAAGCATAACTCATAAACTGTACCTTCTTAGTTTGACTCTCCTCTTTTAGATCTAATGCCATGGATTTTTTTTAACATTTTATTAACTGACTTGAAGTTACCAACACTGTACAAAACGAGAAATTATACTTTAAACAATTGTAACTATCAGGTGGTAGAACCAACGATTAGAAACAATAAGAAGAAGATGAAATCAATATATTTGGTTTTGTGGTGTGTTTCAAATTGTTGATTGTACCATGTCATCGTTACAACGATTGTAAAGTATAATTTCTCGTACGAAAGGTCTAACTTAGCTGAAATAATGGAGGATACAACTTGATACAAAAATTAAAGAAAATTTAAAAAATAAAAAGAAGAAGATGAAAAATAGGGAGTATATGAGTCCGGTGGTGGATTATTGGGTCCTTTAAGAGACCCACACCACAAACTTTAACAAAAAATATCGTTAATAGTATCCTAAAAAATTCATAATTTATTCCATAAAAAAAAAAATCTAACACTTGATATGATCAAATTAGTCTTATACCGTGGAAAAATAAATAAATAAATCTGAAAACAAGTCGGGCCAACTAAGCCTGTTGACTGTCTTTTCTATATACTTTTTCCAGTTCCGTTGTTACCGCGAATTTTACGCAATCAATCAGATTATATAGAAGAAAAGGTTCTCTATTGATTCAAACATTGTATCTATGGGATAGGGATAGAGGAAGAGGAAAAATCGAAGATTTTACATAATAATTTTTATCGAAAAATCAATCTGATTTATTTTGTACCCTTCACTCAATGAGAAAATGGGTCAAATTCTACAGAATCAAACCTATGAAACTTAAGGAATGATGGAAGGGAATAAAATAAAAAAAAAAGGAGAAAAATAAAATTTTAAAATAAATAAATAAAAATGAAGCAGAAGAACCCAGATTCCAAATGAACAAATTCAAACTTGAAAAGGATCTTTCTGATTCGCGAAGAATGAGGGACAAGGGGATTGATCGAGAAAGATCTCTTGTTCGTTACAAACAAAAATTTGGTTAGGCCCATGAAATTGGTGCACTCCAGGCCTAGGCTCGAGCCTAGGCCGGGCTCAAGTCAACCTACATGTTTCACTCCTCAAAGCCCAAACATATATATTGGTATCCAAGAGATGCTTAATCATGACAATTGAGAGTCGAGAGAGAACAAAAAAAAAAAAAAAAGACCAGATGAGTATTTTCAGATTAGGTCTATAATACCAAACTTTAACAAGATTTAAAGGAGTGTTTATATCTCATGATTACAAGAAGTACTTGAGATTAGATGTTATATTGTTAATCCATTACAGTAATAATGTAACATCACGTCATGCATAAGATGTTGCTTATGATGCACGTGTTCTAAAAAAAAAAAAAATGTAGGATGATAAACGTTTACCTTTTGGCTTAAAAAGAGAACTGTACATAGTTGCATAAACACACAATATTAATTCACATGAACATTAAAGAATGCTATCATAGTGATTTTATTGATTGGTTTAAAGATTCAACTAATTTAATTATTTTATATATCAATTATGATTTTTTTTTAAAAATTAAATTACAGAAAAAATTGATATCTTTAAATCTTGATTTGTGTGCATGTCATTCTACTATCAAGTGTAATTTCTTGATGTATATGAAGAAAATCGGATCATGAAATTTTTAGCTTCTATCATTTACAATTCTCACACTCATATGAACCTTTTGGCAGTGCTTTGAGTACAAAGTAGAACTAAAACCATAATACACTTGGTCTTATCCTAATATATACTAGGAAGAGTGAAAACTGACTTAAAACGCTTGAAAATGTTTCATTTATTTTATCTCTACCAAAAATAGGACCTAAGTATATCTTTTTACAAAACTAAATCTATAATTTCTTTTGCCTTCAAATTTATTGTTTCTATTGCTATAAATTCTTTGATAATGAAATTTCTTGTTGGTTGCTATTAAATATGTAAATATGAATACAAAAAGCATATTAAATTGAAGATTTTCATTTAAGCAATTAAGCATGTAAAAATGAATAATAATAATAAAAAAAAAGACATTACCAACTCTTAACACACGAAAACTTAGAACCACAATCACTAGTCAATAACAGAAAAGATGCATCAATAGTAAACATGTAACTTTTTGCATTTAAATTCAAATAGTTCCATCAAGTTTAGCTAACAACTACTGTTTTTTTTAGATATAATTTCAAGTCTCTTGTGCTTTACAAAAGATTTCAAGTTGCTTTGTTCAACATGAAAAAAACAATTTGGGCTCGAGACCTTAGCGAGAAGAATAGTGTTAATCTGTTTATACATGACAATGATATTCCAACTACTTTGGGCACAAGTCATTAAGTTTGTTCACTACAATTAAAAAATAAAAAAAATTAATTAATTAAATTATAGTTCTCAAATACCAGCCAATAAAATGGGAACAGGAAAAAAAAAATACATGACCCATATGGCAATCTTGTGACTTCAAGTTCCAAGTTTATCAATAGCAGCAAAAAGAAAATATGCATGTGACGCACAAAAGTAAATCTTGTACAGACATTCAAAACATAAACATATATATATATATATATATATATATATATATATATATATATATATTCCTAATTGGCAACTACACCAAACTTTGAATTTTCAAAGTATCATACCATTTGTGCCATCACATCACATGGGAAATTAGATTAACTAAAGTTGGAAATGAGAAGGGAATCAATCAGTTTAGTCAAGTGCATAGGCAACAATGAGGCAATAAATTAAAACTCAAGCTGAAGTAGAACAGAGTTCACCAAGTCGAAACAAACCGAGCTGAGTTTTTTTACCACAAATGGCACACAAGACATAACATTGTAGATAATGAAGAAAATGGCAATCAGTGTTGTTGTGAGTGGGGTCCACCCTATCATTATATGTCATATATACATTATTACCTCGACAGTAGATGGTGTATTGAAGTGAATTCAGTATTGGAAATTTGGAATGGATGACATATTGCGTGTGTGATGAAGTTGAGATGGTGAAAGATAGGGCTGTAAATGAATCGAGTTGTTTGTGAGTAGTTTGGATTTGGGTTCGTTAATGGATCGGCTCGGACTCGTTCGTTAAGTAAACGAGCCGAACTCGAGCTCGGTTTCTAGGCTCGTTTAATAAACGAGCCGAGTCCGAATAATGTTGGGTTCGGCTCGTGTAGGCTCGTGAACATAAGCTCGTTTAGAGCTCGTTTATAACTTGTAAGTTCGTGATTATGTTCATGAACATAAGTTTGTGTAGGCTCATTTACGTTCATGAACAAGCTAAAACGATCTTGAACACGAGTCCGAACGAATTTTTTTATTAAACGAGCGGAGCCCGAGCTTCTCAAAATAATGACGAGCTTGAGCCCGAGCTCAGCTTTTCGAGCTCATCACGACCCGAGCCGAGCCCGAGCGAGCTCACAAACAAACAAGCCCGAGCCCGAGCAGGCTCAAGCTCGGCTCGGTTCATTTGCAGCCCTAGTGAAAGAAGCTAGTGGTACATGACTGGTTTGTGTGGCTGTGGAAATTCTATATATATATATATATATAGGCTTGGTCATTGTATATGTTGGATCATAGGAAGTGAAAGTAAATAAGAGCTCTACTATCTCTCTCTTCCTCTTGCCTATTACCTTCTTATCAATGTGTTGCAACTTTTTAGATATAATAGTGCATTCGCTTTTATATTTATAATACGTTGTTAGCGCTAAGTCTCTGTCAACTAAGAAGAAAATTGTATTTTTCTCTCTCACGGGTTAAAAAAATTAATTAACAAAGGCTGAATTATTTATAATATTCGCAAACCTGAAGATTGCTAATCAGAAGTCCTTTACACTAACTCTTTGCGAGTCCAAAGTTTCGTAAAGGGGTAAAGTGTATAAAACCCTCCTTATAGTTTGAAAAACGTGCAAAAAATACCACTCATGTTCACTTTGCCTCTTGTAGCTTGTTTTTTGTGCAAATAACCTCCTTTGACCGGTAAAATTACTACTATACTCTAAAATTTTCAGCACAAATTATGAAAAGACTAAAATACCCATGTTTCTCTCCTCGTCCTCCCCAACCGATGCACACTCTCTCTCTCTTCCCACTCAGCATCATTCTCTTTCTTCTTTACTTTTTCTTTTTTTTTCTTCTCTCTACAATGGTGGATGGTGCATGGGGCGGTGGCTTGGAATAGTGGCAAGGAAGGTTGAAGATGGTGGAGATGGTTGGATGGTGAGATCTCTCTCTCTCTGCAAAATCCCTCTATCCTCTTTTTATTTTCTTCTTTATCTATGAAAAGTATATATATATATATATATATATATATACACACACACACACTAGGTATTGCCCGTGCCTATGGCACTATAAAAAAAATTTATTGGACTGAAATAGAAGTTGATTTCACCCAATCAACTGATAGAATGAGTCTTTCACTTTCATACTGTGTAATTGGGTTCAAAGCAATGCCTTCAAATGATAGAATGAGTCTTTCAAGCACCATTCTATCTGTATACTTTCATTTGAAGGCATTGCTCTGAACCCAATTACACAGTATGAAAGTGAAAATTTTAATTTTCTAATTTTTTTCAGATTGAAAAATGTTATTATTACTATTATTTAGTGGAGAGAGAGCTGTGCACAAAATATGCTTTCATTGTTAGTAGAAATTAGTGAAGAGAGAGACAACTGAGAACAGAACACGCTTCTAATACAAAATGTCAATATAATTACCATAAAAATAATGATGGGAACTAAAAAAGAAAATGTAAATGGTGAATTTTTTAAAACATCTTTGATGGTGAATTTTTAATGGACAGAGATTCAAATAAAATGCTCAAAATGTAATATAGATATAACATTTTGTATTGAGGACAGCTAGACTCTAAGTATTAAGAATACACCCAAACCATTGATTCTAAAAACTCATAAAGTATACAACAATTCCCATAAAATTAAAATAAGCACAAATATCAATCAACAAAATCATTTCAAAACTAACACACATCACAGAGAATAGACAGTTCATGAAAGAAAATAGCACAATTTTCACATTCTCTGTTGTGTAGAGCCAAGATTTAATCTTTTGTAAAAGTAGCTGCTCTTAGTGATGCAGAAAAGAAAGGAAAAACTTTTTTTTTTTTGATAAGGAGAAAGGAAAAACTATTACAACCATAAAAAGATCATTTCTCATGCTCTATACATACATCTGTAGGAAAAAGATTTAAGACAATATATATCATGAACAAAGCCTGGCTAAGGATCTCGAATTACTGTGACTTGATAATTTTGACTTTATGATCTTTGTCATTTGGGTTTCCATCTTTTTACAAACTTTCTCCAATTCCAACACCCTCGATTGCATACCTTGTAGATGTGCTTTGAGCTTCCCATTCTCAGTCGAAGGATCAATGCAAGATGCAGAAAATAAAGGAAAAACTATTTTTTTTTTTTTGATGAGAAAGGAAAAACTATTACAATCACAAAAAGATCATTTCTCATGCTCTATACATACATCTGTAGGAAAAAGATTTAAGACAAAATATATATCATGAACAAAGCCTTGCTAAGGATCTCGAATTACTGTGACTTGATAATTTCAACTTTATGATCTTTGTCTTTTTGGTTTCCATCTTTTTACAAACATTCTCCAATTCCAACACCCTCGATTGCATACCTTGTAGATGTGCTCTGAGCTTCCCATTCTCAGCCGAAAGATCAACACAAGTCTCGTAGAAAAGTCAAACTTGAAGGAGCGGCAGCGATGCTTCTTCTTCCAGATCAAGTAACGGCTCTAGCGGTTGTTGCAGCTGCGTCGAGAGCTTCATCGACCGGATCTGGCCGTTCAAAAACAACTCGAGGTCGGCAATGGGAATGAGCGCCGACGATAGGTGGGCCACGGCCGGGGCCGAACCTTCGTGCTTGTTCACTATCGGAGTTTCCACGGCAAGTTATGAAGAAGATGGTGGAGCCATGGTGATGACTATGGGTTGGAGACGGGAATGATGATCGGATGATGAAAAAGATGATAGTTTCCTGTGTGAATATATAGATATAGAAATTTCAATACACTCTTCAGATCTGAAGTTAAAGGCTCAACATTTTGAAAAATTAAAACAAACCATCAAAACAAACCCATCAATAGAATGTACATACAAATAGAAAGAGATCTAAGGCACACAGACCTTCCATCAATATTTTTTACAAAAATTCAGTAAACCCACATAAAAAGAGTACATAAAGAAAGTAGAAAGAGATCTGAGGTGGTAGAAAGAGAGTGGGTGGGCTAACATGAGTAGGTGGAGTTTTAAATAGATATAATGTTTAAATTTTGAATTTAGGTGGAAATGAGTTGGTGAGAGTGAATGGTGAACGTTAGATGGTAGATAGAAAGAGTGATTTTAGATCGTAGATAACAAAAGATATTTTCAATTGCATAATTGATTTTTTAAGCAATCACGACTGTTGAATTGTATTTTTTGACATTATTTTGCCAAGCTCAAATGTAATATAGATATATATGTATATATTCTTATTTTATTCTATTTTTCTCACTCATTTCTCTCTCTACCCATGTTTCTCTCTCTCCTCTCATTTTCTTCTTTTATTCTTTTTCTTCTCTACACCTCACCTACACTCTCCCTCTTCACTCTCCATCTTCCACAGCATACATATATATTATTTTAATCATTCTATCCTCAATTTTTGCTCTAATGGTAACCGTGCTTGTATATATATATATATAAACAAATGGAACATAATTGGAATTGAAGAGAGAGAAAGTGAGATTGAAGAGAGAGAGCCGGTGGTAAGCTAGAAGAGAGAGAAAGTGAGAAGAAAAAAAAAAAGTACATAAAAAAATGAAAGAGAGTGCTCTTTCGGTGAGAGAGAGAGAGAGAAAAGGAAGAAAAATAAATAAAAGGTAATTTGAACATTTTGACCTTTTCACATTAAAAAAAAAATTAGTATTTAATTTTGTGTTAAAATTTTTAAAGTATAGTGATAAATGATAATTTTATCTATCAAAAGAGGATTATTTACACAAAAAAACAAATTACAAGAAATAAAGTGAACATGTGTTTTTTACATAATTTTTTGTGCACTTTACCGTTTCGCAAAGTACACTGTATTCTTGAACTGTTTGGAAGCTTGGTGAAGACAATATAATATCCTGTGAACATGTTGAAGAAAGCCTGGAGTCTTCTAAGTAATAGTTTTATCAACCAAGTGATGAGTACGCGCGCATATGCATTCAAATACATAATAGTAAGAAAGCATCTAGGTGAAAGTGTTCTATATGTGTCGAATACTCGAATATTTCATCAAAGTGTCATGATAATTTTATTTTAAGACACTTCTTGGACAGTTCTCAAATACATATCGGACACTTCATAACAGTATGCATATTCAAGTATTTCTAATGAAAATTATATAGAACTAAATTATAATTAAAAATTTAAGTTAAATATACGGAGAAAACTAAATAAGTCTGATTCTTTAATCTATTTGTCTATTTTTATTTATAAATTTGTTTAGTTATTAATTATTTGATAATAAATTAAAATATTTTTGTAATGTAAATTTTTTTATTAAATAATTAATATATTATATTGTTATTTTATAAAGTATTTTTTATTATTATTTAGAATATCGCATCCGGCATCTCCTGTGACCCATGTGCATTAATGACTTTCCTCTAGTTATTCTTATTATTTTGCTGACACACTGTGCATATGGTTACTGTGATAGCTATGTGATATGTGGCTTGGGAATTGAGAGACGTGCAACTTTCTTGCTGTGCTGCGTAAGAGTATATATTTGTGTATTTTTATAATGTACATATTCATCTTGCATGTATTCCTTTTATACACTCCCTTTGTCCCAAAGTTTAGGGGCATATTTGGAAGTCCAACTTTTTATAATAGGGTTTACTTTTTTTTATAGTAACAATAATGAATTTACAAATTAGTCTTTGTTTAAAAGTTAGTGTTATTATTATATAGTGGGACCAATTTTTAATATAATGAAGTTTGAAAAGAGTAGTTTAGAAATTATATAAAAGATAGTATATCTATTTTAAGAAATGAACATGTATTTTGGGACATTTCAAAATAGAATTGTAGACTTAAATTATGAAACGGAGAGAGAAGGGAGTAGTTTGTTCCAATTCCATTTCCTTTCACTATTTGATGTGGTCCATCTATCAAAACTTACCCAACGTGTTTAAACTCTCAGTAATTTTAGTCATTCACTTACGTTTCACAATTATCAAACTTATAATATTCACACAAATCTAATTGCATTGAAGGGTTTAATCCAATCTTTCACTAAATTAATTTTTTTTTTCCACATAAGTTCAATACATTAAATCAATACTTCTTAGTTAGTCAAATTAAAATACCATATTTAGTTTAGCATAATGATGCAAAAAATCATATACCTTTTTATAATTTATTTAAATTTTCACTTTTTTTTTAAATTTTCGTATGTTATATATGGGATCAAAATTCATTTATTTCATAATTGAGTTTATTTGAATTCATTAATTTCATAAAAAGTATGACTACTAAGTATTTTTAATAACGACGACAACTCATATTTCATGAATATGTTATTTTGTGTTAAATAATTTTCAAAAAAATAAATTAAATCACTAATATTCATTAAAAAATCATCTTAATTGAATAATGTTGTAAAAATTCGCATATAAGTGCACTTTGATTACTATGTGCATGATTGGAAAAAAAAATTACGATTGTTATAACAATACCGTTTCATTACGCCGATATGAATCCGATTCCGTTACTCTGCAATTGCAACTGCAAATCTTGTTTTCCATATATTAGATTGTTCACAAAACAAATAAACAAACAAAAAAAACTCTTGATTGCTGATGATTCACTTGTTGGAGAAGTAGTAGAACCAACTCTTATTTAACAAAATATCTAAAACAAAGTGAAAAATAAAGTGTGGAGATTGAGAAATCTAACGGTAGAACCAACAGTAAACTAACTATCTTCGATGAAATCAGCTTTCATTCCATGTGGCCGAAAACACAAATATCTTCTTCATGACCTCATTACTTTCTTTTTAATATCTATATCTATCTATTTATCTATATATATATATATATATATATATATATATATATATATGAGTATGACGAAAAGTTTGGGACGAAGGTGAAATCTAGTTGATAGAAGAGGGATTAACTAGTGGTAGCAATTTCTCATACCTTAGTGAATTTTCGCCTCGTCCCATCCCGCCCTAAAGTGAAAAAAAAAAATTTCATCTTGCCGGAGCCGGTACCAATTATTCCAACGGATGAGGTATGGTATGCTTGCCAATAATCTATTTTAGATTTTTTAACAAAAATGGTATGAGAATTCTTTTAACGGAATGCGTTTTGACAAATTTATCCAGTACCCACTCCTTTGTCACTCCTAATTAACTGTGATGTAAGCTAGGATTTCAGAAAAGAATAAAAGTTTTTGGAACGATAAGTGTTGGTTGATTGTGCAAGTGAAGAGAAACCGTGGATATTTTGGTTTCAAATGTGAGGAAAGCTAATCGCAGTGGACTGTGTGATTGCACGGTCGCTGCAAGAGTAATTAATTTACATGATTCTTTTAGTTGTAAATTACTTTAATACCCCTCTGTACTTGGCATATCCAAATTCAAATTGATTATTCCAACGCTTTCTTCTTTGCCGACTAAAAGATTTTTCTCTTTCTTTGTGATTATCACTTTTCTAATTGGAACATTATCTCTTTCTTTATATTACGTGACGTAATTTACATCTTCTTTCCTCTTTTGTAGGATCTGACAAAAACACTAGTTTTTCATTCAACTTAATCCATTGAAACTTTCGAGTGATTTCAAATACATGTGAACATCATTGATCAAGTATGAGAGTCACATTTACCGAAAAAAAAAAAAGTATGAGAGTCACCTAATTTAGGTAAAGTGGTGAGAACACAAATTTTAGACAGAATTACACTAAACCCACCGTGCTTTCAAAAAGTGACAAAATATGCTTGTGCTATTTTTGTGACCAAATAAAATCCTGTGCTTTCAAATTACTTGCACGCCTCTTTATTGAAGACATTTAAATGAGAAAAGTTGCACACTGGAGAAGAGAGATAAAATAAAACACGAAAGAAAAAAGAAAAAGAAAGAGAAAATACAGAACAGTATGTGTCACAAGCAGCAAAAGGAATATTTGACATTGCACAATTGATGAATCAACCAACTTCTTCAAGTCCAAGCTTAACAAGCCTCAAGCATCTGGAATAAGAGGAAACATAGCTAGCTATCAGATTAGACATTCGAATGTGATATAAGAAACTGAAAGATCATTTGCATTTTGGTGTAGAACTTCATACTTGCTCTCTGTCTTCAATTTAATGATCAATTACAAGAATAGAATTGAAAGATTATAACTTAATCAAGTTTAGTTTTGACATTGAAAATTGTCAATTACAAATTTATACGTCACAATGATCACTTTTAAAAAAGTGAGTTTTGAACTTGAAAATTGTCACTTTTAAGAAAATGAGTTTGACTTGAAAATTGGTCACTTTTAAGAAAATGAGTTTTGGACTTAGAAAATGATCACTTTTCAGACAGTGAGTTTCAAATTTTAAAATGGTCACTTTTATGAAAATTGTGAATTTTGACGATTTTTACAAAAAGTATGAAAGTGGAATTTAGAATGATGATTTTTGGGGAAATCATGGAAAGAGAGTTTATAATGATAAGTTTTAGAAAAACCATGAAAAGAGAGTCTAGAAATGATTTTAACGAAAATCATGAATAGAGAATTTTAAGAAGACAATTTTTAGTAAAATCGTGAAAATTGAGTTTATAATGATGATTTTACAAAAATCATGAATTTGAAGTTTCGAATGATAATTTTTAGGAAAATCGTGAAAAGAGAGGTATGTAAAAATCATGAAAAGAGAATTTAAAATGATGATTTTTAGGAAAATCATGAAAATTGTCTTTATAGTGATGATTTTCACGATTTTTAGTCCTAGAGGAGAAACGCGTAATAACAGAAATGTTACAGTGAAAAAGGTCTCACTGTCACTAGTCATCAACTTCAAGACTCTTTTTAAGAAAGCCGGCATTATCCTCTAATTATTGTTTAATTTATATTATTTAATATTTTCAATTTATTTTCTAAGAAAAAAAAAATTTGTGCAACACAGTATGCAATATTATAGGTATTTTACTCATTTAAAATAATAATATAACAAAATTAAATTATAAAATATGTTTTTAAAAACATGTCGAAAGAAAAGGGTTGAACACATATCTCATACTCATAAATGTTTTACCTATTTTTGAAAACGGCTTGTAACATAAGACTAAATATTTGAATATGTATTTATTTGGCCATAAAGCTCAAAGAAGCGAGTGAAGTAAAATGCAGCACCATTAAAATCAGTTTTCCAACAGGATACAAGGGTACATTTTCATGCAAATCTATACAAATCTCATTGATATGACTTGCGATACTTACTTTAAGTAAATAGATAACATGGTGGGCTCAAATGTAAGGTTAGGCAATTTTAGGGAAAATAATAAGAGTACTTGCTTTCTATGAAAAGTATAAGATGAAGAAAAACAATGCTAA
The DNA here is from genome assembly GCA_026545225.1 of Cornus controversa. Lineage (NCBI taxonomy): Eukaryota > Viridiplantae > Streptophyta > Magnoliopsida > Cornales > Cornaceae > Cornus > Cornus controversa. The sequence goes on along the minus strand of CM048853.1, from coordinate 25,914,817 downwards.
GGCTTCTGGAAAGTGGGAAACTTTAACAAAAGCAAATTGAATGTGGACAAAAATTAATCTCTGAGGTTGGAACCTTGGAGGCAGCTGGCAAATTGAAAGAAGTGGAGTATTCTAATTGAGATTTCTCGAATGAGAAATTATTTGATGGTCCAAGACAATCATGAATTGTCACATAAGTAAAAAAATTAAAAAAAGCGAACACATTTATTTGTCATATAATAACTTCTCGATTCAAAGCTAGGAACCCTCTTTGCACTCCATTCAACAAAAGCAATGTGAACAAGACATGTCTTTTGGAAAAATGGAGAAAAGTGCCAAGACTATTTTTTTAGTCCTTCTAACAAAAGTAGTTTAAATATGAATATGAATGACTTGTGTGTCTACTAGTGATCGACTTCAATAGTCCGGGAATCATATAATAACTTCCCAATTCAAAGCTAGAACCCTTCATTCAACAAAAGTAGTGTGAACGAGACAAGTCGACCTTTGAAAAAATGGAGAAAAGTGCCAAGGCTTTCTTTTTTTTAGTCCTTCCAACAAAAGTAGTTTAACATTCCTCTGCCAATAGCTAGGAACCCTCTTTGCGGTCCATTATTCAACAAAGGCAGTGTGAACAAGACAAGTCTTTTGGAAAAATGGAGAACTCTAGACATTACTTGTGATTTGCGTGGGAGGTGCAAGTGTCAAGACTTTCTTTTGTTGAGTCCTTCCAATAAAAGTAGTTTAAATATGAATTGAATTTGGTTCATTTTACATAAGCTCCAATAGTTGAAGAAAAACTAAAAACTATCAGGAGGGCTAGGTCTAAGCGATCGTAACTCGGTGTTCTCTTTTTCTCTAATAGTTTCAAGAGCTAGTAATTAAACTGTGCTCAAATTTTCGGAACTTAAATCCAGTCAACAGGTACAATTGATATATAGTTATTAGTTGATTTAGGTTTTGAGAGGACTTAATAACTTCTTTTGTTTTGCAGGAAGTGGAGCACCAACATCCATATTATAGAGGCTGATCGAGAAGCTACACTTAAGTTTTCCTAAAAATTGTGGCTTTCAAGCAATGGGCATTTCAAGGTCACTTTTCAACATTTGCATCTATGTTGTGGTTGCATGCTGCTTGAGCATGACACATGCAAACTTTCCTAGTGCCGAAGCCACTTCCAGGGTGGGAGGGAAAGGAAATGAGACAGATCGACTTGCATTGCTCGCATTCAAGGCCAAAATAGGAGATGATCCACTCCAAGTTATGGGGTCGTGGAACGGATCAATTCACTTCTGCCAGTGGCATGGTGTTACATGTGGTCGTCGCCACAAAAGGGTCACCCAATTGAACCTACAATCCCAAAAAATGTCAGGGTCCATATCGCCATACATTGGGAATCTAAGCTTTCTAAGAGTATTAAATCTTCAGAACAATAGTTTTGAAAAAGAAATTCCCCATCAACTTGGCCGATTACGGAGACTGCAAATTTTAGCCCTTACCAATAACTCAATAACTGGTAACATTCCTGCCAATTTATCTGCTTGCTCTAACCTCTTTGGCTTATATTTGGGAAAAAATAATCTGGTAGGGCCAATTCCTGTAGAGCTGGGCTCCTTGTCAAAGCTCCGGGTAATTTCTCTTGGCCCTAATGACCTAATAGGAAATTTACCTAGTTCATTCATGAACTTATCCTCTCTTGAGGTACTTTATGCATTTGGAAATAATATTGGCGGGAGTGTCCCTGATGCACTTGGCCAACTTACAAACCTAAGAGTGATTGCACTAGGAAGGAATAGGTTGTCTGGTACCATCCCTCCTTCAATCTTCAATCTCTCTACTCTGACCGCTTTTGATATGGTGCTAAATAACCAAATAGTAGGCAGCCTTCCCTCGGACATAGGCATCACTCTTCCTAATATTCAATTCTTTAGCATCGCCGGTAACAAACTTTCTGGATCTATTCCTATCTCAATATCCAATGCATCGAATTTGGAATACTTTATAGTCGGGGTAAATGATCTTGCTGGAAAGGTGTCAACAATGGAGAGACTGCATAAGCTCCGTCTTTTAAATTTAGGCGGCAATCATCTTGGAAGTGGGGGAATAGAAGACTTCAACTTTTTGTCCTCTTTAACCAATGCCACCAGTTTAAGGGTGTTGGTAATGGCCAACAATAATTTTGGAGGAATGCTTCCCCAATCCGTCGGCAACTTCTCAACTAAGCTTGAACTCTTCGATGTATCTAACAATCATATATTTGGAAGCATCCCGGCTACGATTCAGAATCTCATCAACTTGAATTGGCTAAATATGCGGGGCAACAAGTTCACAGGTAACATTCCCATCGAGACTGGAATGCTTCGAAAGCTAAACATATTGAACTTGCGCAATAACCAATTTTCTGGATGCATTCCCTCATCTCTCGGAAATTTAAGTATTTTATTAAGACTTGGCCTTTCTAATAACAATTTTAATGGAAGCATCCCTTCAAGCCTTGGGAAATGTCAAAATTTATTAAGACTTGGCCTTTCTAATAACAATCTCAATGGGACCATACCCTCAGAAGTTATGAGTCTCTCCTCATCAATCTATCTTGATTTCTCTCAAAACCATTTCACCGGTTCACTTCCCATGGAAGTTGGAAATTTAAAAGATGTAGGTTTTCTAAATGTTGCTGACAATATGTTGTCCAATGAAATTCCCAGTACTATTGGTAGTTGTGTGAAATTAGAGAACTTATATATGGCGGGTAACTTTTTCCAAGGAAGCATTCCATCATCTTTGAGCTCTCTGAGAGGTCTTCAAATTTTAGATCTTTCTCGAAACAATTTGTCAGGAAAAATTCCAGAATATCTTGAGCGCTTTGTATTCTTACAAACTTTGAATCTATCTTGCAATGATCTTGAGGACGTGGTACCAATTAAAGGTGTCTTTGCAAATGCATCTGCAGTTTCAGTTACCGGAAACAATAAGCTATGTGGAGGTATACCTGAATTACAACTGCCTACCTGTAACTTCAAAGGACCCAAAAAGAGGGGATTAATTCTTTCCGTAAAATTAATAATCCTCATAGCATAGGGGCTTCTTGGATTAACATCACTGTCGTGTATTCTCTTTCTTTACTGCCATAAAAAGAAGAGAGAAAAACTTTCTTCAGGAAATTCAGGAAGCTTGTTTTTGAAAGTATCCTACCAAAGTCTACATAAAGCCACCAATGGTTTTATCAACTCCAATTTGATAGGGGTGGGTAGTTTTGGCTCAGTATATGAAGGATTTCTTGAACAGGAAGGGAAAAAGGTTGCTGTGAAGGTACTTAATCTTTTGCGGCCAGGAGCTTCCAAGAGTTTCATTGCTGAGTGTGAGGCGTTGAAGAACATCAGGCATCGAAATCTTGTCAAGGTAATCACTGCATGTTCAAGTGTTGATCATCAAAATAATGACTTCAAGGCTCTAGTTTATGAGTTCATGGTCAACGGGAGCCTAGATACTCTATTGCATCCAATTCAAGGTGAACTTGAGGCATATGAGGAAGCAAAAAGTTTAAGTCTTGTTCAGAGATTGAATATTGCCATTGATGTTGCTTGTGCACTGGAGTATCTCCACCATCGTTGCCAAACTACAATAATCCATTGTGATTTGAAGCCAAGCAATGTTCTGCTGGATGACGATATGACTGCACATGTGGGTGACTTTGGAATATCAAGATTTCTTCTTGATGTTTATGATAATGATAGTGGAAATCAAACCAGTTCTATTGGAATCAGAGGATCTGTTGGTTATATGCCACCAGGTATTGACACTACAACTTTATTTATTTTTTCTTTGTTAACATTTCTTTCCCTAAATCTTAAGGATATATATATATATATATATATATATATATATATATATATATATATATATAAGTTCAAGTTAGATGGAACAAACAAGTTATCTGGAAATACTTTCTGGAGTTGTTATTGCCCACTTTTGTTACATGTATAACACTTTCTTTCCTCAGGTGCTTTGGCAGAGAACTGGAAGGAACATTGATAATCATTGTTTTGAAAATCAAAATTACCCTTTTTGAGCCATCCGAAATAGTTGTCAAGTTTTGGCCCAGAATTGCAACTAACATGCATTTTGTTCACAAGTATTTAGTCACTTGAAATCAGTTATTTGAAGAGTATGACAGATAATAAATTAGTCATTCTGTTATGCTCTTCAAGTTTTTTCATTCATGTTCTTGAAAAATTATATATTTCTAGAAAGTTTGATAAATAATAATTTAGAGTAAAGACTGAGACTGTGTTCGGCTTCATGGAATTGGAACCTAGGAATTGGAAATGGATTTGGAAAAAAATTTCTCTAACCATGAACAAACTTTTCTCCAATTCCACCAATTCCAATTCCGAGGCTCCAATTCTATGCAACCGAACACAACCTGAAAAAACTTTGAAATTGTAGTAATTTTTAAGCTAGGAGTAAAGTTTTATGTAGTTGAGGCATCTAACTTAATCGTTGTACTAAAAGATAGGGAAAGAAAAAACAAATGTGTTTGTGTAAAAGATTTATGCAAGAGAATTAATTGCTAAAATCTGAGGCTAGGATAGGACTTTAAATATGCAATTCCTTCTTAGGTCTAAACAATGTATAATGAATCCACATTTCACATATAATGAAAATGTTGGTTTGCTAAAGAGATATTTACATTTCTTTTTGCACTGGGTTGTAGAGTATGGTATGGGAAGTGAGGTGTCAACATCCGGTGATGTGTACAGTTATGGCATTCTCTTGTTGGAGATGTTTACTGGAAAAAGGCCGACTGATGAGATGTTCAGTGATGGTTCAAACCTTCATAACTATGCCAAGACAGCTTTGCCGGATAGGGTAGTCAGAGTTGCAGATTTAGTACTTCTTCAGCAAGGAGAAGAGGGGGAGACAAGCACGAGCACGAGCACCAACAACATTCTCAATCAAAGCATCGCTAGCAGTTATAAGATCCAGGAGTGCTTAACTTCGATATTTAGAATTGGAATTGCTTGTTCAGAAGAGTCACCGACTAAACGATTGGATATTACGGATGTTGTAGCTAAGTTGCATGTCACCAGGAACAATTTCCTGGGAACACATGTTGGAAGAACTAATTAACTGCATGACTAGGTAACTTTAAAATGCTCAACTTGTTAATTTGCATCTTTCACTTTCTTATATCACATTCGAATGTCTAATCTGATAGCTAGCTATGTTTCCTCTTATCCCAGATGCTTGAGGCCTGTTAAGCTTGAACTTGAAGAAGTTGGTTGTTCATCAATTGTGCAATGTCAAATATTGCTTTTGCTGCTTGTTACACATGTTGTACTGTATTTTCTTTTTTCTTTTTCTTTTTTTTTTTTTTATCTTTTTCTTTCGTGTTTTATTTTATCTATGTTCTCTGGTGTGCAACTTTTCTCATTTAAATGTATTCAATAAAGAGACATGCAAGTAATTTGAAAGCACAGGGTGTTATTCGGAAATAAAATAGCACAGGGGTATTTTATCACTTTTTGAAAACATAGGGGGTTTAGTGCAATTTGACCTAAAATTTATAATGTAGTGCATAAATTTGAATATGAGACAAACCTATAAACATGAGAGACAACCTCTCAAATCTTTGTTGTGTGAATAGCACAGGGAGTTAGTGCAATTTGGCCTAAAATTTATAATGTAATGCATAAATTTGAATATGAGACAAACCTATAAATATGGGAGACAACCTCTCTAATCTTTGTCGTGTGAATAAGATGAACTCCTGTGACCGTTCTATTAAACATTAAGAGGTGTGGTGGTTCCATCAACCACCACTACTCTTCATATATGTGACTATGTGACTATTTATTGCGAAGATAAATTACTCACATACCCCTAAGGTTTTTTTTATTACACACAGTGAAAAGTAGGATGGTTTAATTAAGCCATCATAATTTGCCTAGACTCCACGCGTGTTAACAATGACTCCCCGTCACTAAACTAATGGTCAAATTTATCAAAAACATTTGATGTTATGACATATTTGTCCTTCTTATTACTGAAACGATGTTAATACTCTTTCAAGATTCTAACTTACAATGATACCCAAACTGCATGTACCAAATTCCCTTGCTACATAAGGGTTTAATTATATATTTTTTTTAAGAAAATCATTTTGTTGACCCCTATACGTACTTTAGAAAGAATTTGTTATGGGGAAGCAGAAGCGAAAAGAATAAAACCAATCAACGACAAATCAAAAACAAAACACAAGATATACGTGGTTTGGCCAAACAAAACCTACGTCCACGAATGAAAAGAGATTCCTTTAAAATTCTGTAGAAATATTAGAACTACAGAATACAAATACTGAACTGTGTACAAAATCTAGCTCTTGTCCCAGAACTCTTCACATGCATCACTCCACGAAACCCCATCTCACCATCGGTGTTCTCTCCACACTCTACCAACTCATAAACTCTCTCTACCCATCAACTCCACTTCACTCCCTCATGAGGCTACATCTCTCTCAACTTATAAGTCTCAACTCATACCCTAGGCATCTATTTATAGAGTTCAAAACTCACTCTGAAAAGAATTACAATTTGCTTGGAGCCCAATACTTGCCTAATAAGAATTTACCAAATACAATTTAAAATAAAAACTTAATTACTAGAATTTGAGACACAAAAATAATAATCAGAATTGTCTATTTTGACAGTGTAGAGTGCACGAGTTAAAAAATTGTCTATTTTGGTGTAGAATTCATAGCTTAATTAAGTTTAGTTTTGACATCGAAAATTGTCAATTACAAATTTCTACGTCATAACGATCACTTTTAAAAAAGTGAGTTTTGAACTTCAAAATTGTCACTTTTAAGAAAATGAGTTTTAGACCTGAAAATTGGTCACTTCTAAGAAAATGAGTTTTGGACTTAGAAAATGATAACTTTTAAGAAAGTGAGTTTCAAATTTTAAATGGTCACTTTTATGAAAATTGTGAATTTTGACGAGGTTTACAAAAAGTATGAAAGTGGAATTTAGAATGATGATTTTTGGGGAAATCATGGAAAGAGAGTTTAAAATGATAAGTTTTAGAAAAACCATGAAAAGAGAGTCTAGAAATGATTTTAACGAAAATCATGAATAGAGAATTTTAAGAAGACAATTTTTAGTAAAATCGTGAAAATTGAGTTTATAATGATGATTTTACAAAAATCATGAATCTGAAGTTTCGAATGATAATTTTTAGGAAAATCGTGAAAAGAGAGGTATGTAAAAATCATGAAAAGAGAATTTAAGATGATGATTTTTAGGAAAATCATGAAAATTGTCTTTATAGTGATGATTTTCACGATTTTTAGTCCTAGAGGAGAAAAGCGTAATAACAGAAATGTTACAGTGAAAAAGGTCTCACTGTCACTAGTCATCAACTTCAAGACTCTTTTTAAGAAAGCCGGCATTATCCTCTAATTATTTTTTAATTTATATTATTTAATATTTTCAATTTATTTTCTAAGAAATTTTTTTTTTGTGTAACACAGTATGCAATATTATAGGTATTTTACTCATTTAAAATAATAATATAACAAAATTAAATTATAAAATATGTTTTTAAAAACATGTCAAAAGAAAAGAGTTGAACACATATCTCATACTCATAAATGTTTTACCCATTTTTGAAAACTGCTTGTAACATAAGACTAAATATTTGAATATGTATTTATTTGGCCATAAAGCTCAAAGAAGCGAGTGAAGTAAAATGCAGCACCATTAAAATCAGTTTTCCAACAGGATAAAAGGGTACATTTTCATGCAAATCTATACAAATCCCATTGATATGACTTTAACAAAAGCAAATTGAATGTGGATAAAAATTAATCACGACGGTTGGAACCTTGGAGGCAGCTGGCAAAATAAAAGAAGTGGAGTATTCTAATTGAGATTTCTCGGATAGAAATTATTTGATGGTCCAAGACAATCACGAATTGTCACATAAGTAAAAAAATTTAAAAAAAAAAAAAAAGAGGATACATTTATTTACGTGTCAATTTGTGATTGACTTATCCAATAGTAGATCATATAATAACTTCTCGATTCAAAGCTAGGAGTTAGGGGTGGCAAAATTAGACAAGACACAACACGATAACACAAAACAAACACGACACGGGTTAAGCAGGTTTAGGTTTGAGGTAAGCCGACATGTTTAATAAATAAATCAACACGAACACGACTCGCAAAAATTGAGTTTGATTTGGGTTTAAGATGTTTAACCCTTGACAGGATTACAACACGATTACCACATGAGTTATTCATATATTATGGTTTTATACAAACTTATATATACATAGTTATATATATTGCAATTATTTGTAATCTATTTGTTTGTTTACAGGATTGATATATGCATAAAATGCAAGGATGAGAATGTTATGGTGTCTTCCTAGTTGCTGAATTACCTTAGTATGTTTTTTATTTTATATATAGATACAAAATTTATAATATGGTTTGATTTTAGGATTTATATATTGATATGTAATTTATTTTTTATATGATCTTTGGAGAGATTTTTAGGGGTGGAGAAACTCATATGTTAAACAGATTAAAAAGATCATTAAACAAGTCATTCCATTATAAGACATGTTTATTAAACAGGTTACACGGATCGACACGGGATAACACGTTTAATAAACGAGTTAATTAATTTTGACACGATTATTAAATGGGTCGGGTTAGAGTTGAGGTGTTTAGTAGAATACTCATAAATCGACACGACACAAACACAACACAAGAACACAAATTGTCACCCCTACTAGGAACCTCTTTGGACTTGATTCAACAAAAGCAATGTGAACGAGACAAGTCTTTTGAAAAAAAGGAGAAAAGTGCCAAGACTTTCTTTTTTTGAGTCCTTCGAACAAAAGTAGTTTAAATATGTATATGAATGACTTGCGTGTCAATTAGTGATTGACTTCTCCAATAGTCTGGGAATCGTGTAATAACTTCTCGATTCAAAGCTAGGAACCCTCCATTCAACAAATTAAAGCAGTGTGAACGAGGCAAGTCTTTTGAAAAAATGGAAAAAAGTGCTAAGACTTTCTTTTTTTTTGTCCTTCCAACAAAAGTAGTTTAAATATGAATATGAATGGCTTGCAATTCAACTAGTGATTGACTTCGCCAATAGTCCAGGAATCATATAATAACTTCCCGATTCAAAGCTAGGAACCTTCCATTCAACAAAAGCAGTGTGAGCAAGACAAATCTTTTGAAAAAATGGAGAAAAGTGCCAAGACTTTCTTTGTTTGAGTCCTTCCAACAAAAGTAGTTTAACATTCCTGCCAATAGCTAGGAACCCTCTTTGCACTCCATTCAACAAAGGTAGTGTGAACAAGACAAGTCTTTTGGAAAATGGAGAACTCTAGACATGACTTGTGATTTGCATGGGAGGTGCAAGTGTCAAGACTTTCTTTTTTTAGTCCTTCCAACAAAAGTAGTTTAAATATGGATTGAATGTGGTTCATTTTACATAAGCTCCAATAGTTGAGGAAAAACTCAAAACTATCAGGAGGGCTAGGTCTAAGCGATCATAACTCGATCTTCTCTTTTTCTCTAATAGTTTCAAGAGCTAGTAATTAAACTGTGCTCAAATTTTTTGAACTTAAATCCAGTCCACAGGTACAATTGATATATAGTTATTTGTTGATTTAGGTTTCGAGAGGTCTTAAAAATAATTCCTTCTGTTTTGCAGGAAGTGGAGCACCAACGTCCATATTATAGAGTCAGATCGAGCAGCTACACTTAAGTTTTCCTAAAAATTGTGGCTTTCAAGCAATGGGCATTTCAAGGTCACTTTTCAACATTTGCATCTATGTTGTGGTTGTATGCTGCTTGAGCATGACACATGCAAACTTTCCTACTGCCGAAGCCACTTCCATGGTGGGAGGGAAAGGAAATGAGACAGATCGACTTGCATTGCTGGCATTCAAGGCCAAAATAGCAGATGATCCACTCCAAGTTATGAGGTCGTGGAACGGATCAACTCACTTCTGCCAGTGGCATGGTGTTACTTGTGGTCGTCGCCACAAAAGGGTCACCAGGTTGCGGCTACGATCCCAAAAATTGTCCGGGTCCATATCACCGTACATTGGGAATCTAAGCTTTCTAAGAGTATTAAATCTTGAGAACAATAGTTTTGAACAAGAAATTCCCCATCAACTTAGCCATTTACGGAGACTGCAAGTTTTGGACCTTAGCAATAACTCAATAACTGGTAACATTCCTGCCAATTTATCTGCTTGCTCTAACCTCTTTGGCTTACATTTGGAAAATAACAATCTGGTAGGGCCAATTCCTGAGCTGGGCTCCTTGTCAAAACTCCAGCAAATTACTATTAGCCGAAATGACATAACAGGAAATGTACCTCATTCATTCATGAACTTATCGTCTCTTGAGACACTTTATGCATACGGAAATAATATTGGCGGGAGTGTCCCTGATGCACTTGGCCAACTGAAAAACCTAAGAGTGATTTCACTAGGAATCAATAGGTTGTCTGGTACCATCCCTCCTTCAATCTTCAATCTCTCTTCTCTTACAGCTTTCGATGTGGGGTTAAATAACCAAATAATAGGCAGCCTTCCCTCGGACATAGGCATCACTCTTCCTAATATTCATTTCTTTAGCATCGGCGGTAACAAATTTACTGGATCTATTCCAATCTCAATATCCAATGCATCGAATTTGGAAGTGTTATCGGTCAGTTTAAATGATCTTGCTGGAAAGGTGCCAACAATGGAGAGACTGCATAAGCTCCGTCTTTTAAATTTAGGCAGCAATCATCTTGGAAGTGGGGGAATTGAAGACTTCAACTTTTTGTCCTCTTTAACCAATGCCACCAGTTTAAGTGTGTTGGCAATGGGCAAAAATAATTTTGGAGGAATGCTTCCCCAATCCGTCGGCAACTTCTCAACTAAGCTTGAAGTCTTCGGTGTAGGTGACAATCATTTATTTGGAAGCATCCCGGCTACGATTGGGAATCTCACCAACTTGAATTGGCTAAATATGTGGGGCAACAAGTTCACAGGTAACATTCCCACTGAGATTGGAATGCTTCGAAAGCTAAACAAATTGAAACTGGGAGGTAACCAATTTTCTGGATGCATTCCCTCATCTCTCGGAAATTTAAGTGTTTTAAACGAACTGTATTTGCAACACAGTAACCTTAATGGAAGCATCCCTTCAAGTCTTGGGAAATGTCAAAATTTATTAAGACTTAGCCTTTCTAATAACAATCTCAATGGTACCATACCCTCACAAGTTATCAGTCTCTCCTCATCAATCTATCTTGATTTCTCTCAAAACCATTTCTCTGGTTCACTACCCATGGAAGTTGGAAATTTAAAAAATTTAGGTTCACTAAATGTTGCTGACAATATGCTGTCCAATGAAATTCCCAGTACAATTGGTAGCTGTGTGAAATTAGAGAACTTGTATATGGCGGGTAACTTTTTCCAAGGAAGCATTCCATCATCTTTGAGCTCTCTGAGAGGTCTTCAAGTTTTAGATCTTTCTCGAAACAATTTGTCTGGAAAAATTCCAGAATATCTTGAGGGCTTTGAATTCTTACAAAATTTGAATCTATCTTACAATGATCTTGAGGATGTGGTACCAATAAAAGGTGTCTTTGCAAATGCATCTGCAGTTTCAGTCACCGGAAACAGTAAGCTCTGTGGAAGTATAACTGAATTACAGTTGCCTACATGTAGCTTCAAAGGATCCAAAAAGGGGGGATTAATTCTTTCCGTAAAATTAATAATCCTCATAGCATCGGGGCTTCTTGGATTAACATTACTGTCGTGTATTCTCTTTCTTTACTGCCGTAAAAAGAAGAGAGAAAAACTTTCTTCAGGAAATTCAGGAAGCTTGTTTTTGAAAGTATCCTACCAAAGTCTACATAAAGCCACCAATGGTTTTATCAACTCCAATTTGATAGGGGTGGGTAGTTTTGGCTCAGTATATGAAGGATTTCTTGAACAGGAAGGGAAAAAGGTTGCTGTGAAGGTACTTAATCTTTTGCGGCCAGGAGCTTCCAAGAGTTTCATTGCTGAGTGTGAGGCGTTGAAGAACATCAGGCATCGGAATCTTGTCAAGGTAATCACTGCATGTGCAAGTGTTGATCATCAAAATAATGACTTCAAGGCACTGGTTTATGAGTTCATGGTCAACGGGAGCCTAGATACTCTATTGCATCCAATTCATGGTTGACTTGAGGCATATGAGGAAGCAAAAAGTTTAAGTCTTGTTCAAAGATTGAATATTGCCATTGATGTTGCTTGTGCACTGGAGTATCTCCACCATCGTTGTCAAACTACAATAATCCATTGTGATTTGAAGCCAAGCAATGTTTTGCTCGATGACGACATGATTGCACATGTGGGTGACTTTGGAATATCAAGATTTCTTCTTGATGTTTATGATAATGATAGTGGAAATCAAACCAGTTCTATTGGAATCAGAGGATCTGTTGGTTATATGCCACTAGGTATTGACACTACAACTTTATTTATTTTTTTCTTTGTTAACATTTCTTTCCCTAAATCTTAAGGAGTTTTGGTGATATATATATATTTATATATATTATTACACAGCCAAATAAGTTCAAGTTAGATGGAACAAACAAGTTATCTAGAAATACCTTCTGGAGTTCTTATTGCCCACTTTTGTTACATGAATAACACTCGCTTTCCTCATGTGCTCTGGCAGAGAACTAGAAGGAACTTTGATAATCATTGTTTTGAAAATCAAAATTACCCTTTTTGAGCCATTCGAAAAATTTGTCAAGTTTTGGCCCAGAATTGCAACTAACATGCATTTTGTTCACAAGTATTTAGTCACTTGAAATCAGTTATTTGATGAGTATGACAGATAATAAATTAGTTATTCTGTACTGCTCTTCAAGTTTTTTCATTCATGTTCTTGAAAAATTATATATTTTTAGAAAGTTTAGTAAATAATAATTTAGAGTAAAGACTGAGGCAGTGTTCGGCTTCATGGAATTTGAGCCTAGGAATTAGAATTGGAATTATAGAAAATTTTCTCTAACCATGAACAAAATTTTCTCTAATTCCACTAATTCCAATTCCAATTCCAATTCCAAGGCTCCAATTATATGCAGCCGAACACAATTTGATCGAACTTTGAAAAAGTAGTAATTTTTAAGCTAGGAGTAAAGTTTTATGTAGTTGTGGCATCTGACTTAATCCTTGCACTAAAAGATTGGGAAAGAAAAAAGAAATGTGTTTGTGTAAAAAATTTATGCAAGAGAATTGCTAAAATCTAAGGCTAGCATAGGACTTTAAATATGCAATTCCATCCTAGGTCTAAACAATGTATAATGAATCAACATTTCACATATAATTAAAATGTTTGAATTTTTTTGCACTGAGTTGTAGAGTATGGTATGGGAAGTGAGGTGTCAACATCCGGTGATGTGTACAGTTATGGCATTCTCTTGCTGGAGATGTTTACAGGAAAAAAGCCGACTGATGAGATGTTCAGTGATGGTTTGAACCTTCATAACTATGCCAAGACAGCTTTGTCGGACAGGGTAGTCAAAGTTGTAGATTTAGTACTTCTTCAGCAAGGAGAAGAGGGGGAGATAAGCACAAGCACAAGCACGAGCACAAGCACCAACAACATTCCCAATCAAAGCATTGCTAGCAGTAATAAGATTCAGGAGTGCTTGACTTCGATATTTAGAATTGGAATTGCTTGTTCAGAAGAGTCACCGACTAAACGATTGGATATTACGGATGTTGTAGCTAAGTTGCATGTCACCAGGATCAATTTTCTGGGAACACATGTTGGAAGAACTAATTAACTGCATGACTAGGTAACTTTAAAATGCTCAACTTGTTTTTGCATCTTTCACTTTCTTATATCACATTCGAATGTCTAATCTGATAGCTAGCTATGTTTCCTCTTATCCCAGATGCTTGAGGCCTGTTAAGCTTCAACTTGAAGAAGTTGGTTGTTTCATCAATTGGGCAAAGTCAAATATTCCTTTTGCTGCTTGTTACACATACTGTTCTGTATTTTCTCTATCTTTTCCTTTTTCTTTCGTGTTTTATTTTATCTCTGTTCTCCAGTGTGCAACTTTTCTCATTAAATGTCTTCAATAAAGAGGCATGCAAGTAATTTGAAAGCACAGGCATATTTTGTCACTTTTTGAAAGCACAGTGGGTTTAGTGCAATTTGGCCTAAAATTTATAATGTAACACATAAATTTGAATATGAGACAAACAAAAAAATCAATCAATGACAAACCAAAAATGAAACACAAGATATACGTGATTCGGTCAAACAAAACCTACGTTCAAAGATAAGAAGAGATTCATTTAAAATTTTGTAGAGATATTACAACTGTAGAATATAAATACAGGACCATGTACAAAAATTAGCTCTTACCCCAGAGCTCTTCACATGTACCACTACACGAAACCCTCTCTCACCATCAATGTTCTCTCCACACTCTACCATCTCGTAAACTCTCAATACCCATCAACTCCACTTCACTCCCTCATAAGGTTACATCTCTCTCAACTCATAAATTTCAACTCATACCCTAGGTATCTATTTATAAAGTCCAAAACTCAATTATTTGTTGGACAATAATTACAATTGCTTGGAGCCCAATACTTGCCTAATAAAAATTTACCAAATACAACTTAAAATAGAAACTTAATTACAATAAAATTTGAGACGTAAAAATACCTAACAGAATTGTCTATTTTGAAAGGAGTGTAGAGTACACGGGTTAAAAAATGTGAAATGTGTAAATTTTACATGCTCCACAACACCTATTTATATTTTTCTTGGTATATTTGGTGGGGATATTCTAGCTTTTTTAAAAATGGGTTTAATTTGCTGTTAGGACAATTTTCTGTGGATTAAAGCTATTATGGTTTCAACTTTGGGAAGCCCATCCCAAGAGAATATAAATCAATTCCTCATGTTGAGTTAAACTGGTAGCTCAAGAAGTTCTCTATTTGTTTTTTTTTTGTATTTCTTTATTCTCTGTTTTAGCATGAACCTGATTTCACATTAATCCAAATATTAGACAAACAAGAAAGTACCAGCCACTTCAAAAATGTCAAAAGTGTTTTGATATAAAGAGATGACTTATACGAAGGTGGGTTTTGATTTAAGGAGAATCACCTTTACCAAGGTTTTTTTGATCTAAACAAAATGAATTTTACAAAGGTCGATGTTTCGATCTAAAGAGAATGACCTTTACGAATGTTTGTTTTAATATAAAGAAAATGACATTTACGAAGGTTGATGTTTCGCTACGTTTATGAATGTATGTTTTAAGCTTTAGCAATGGCAACTTCTAAGGAATTTGAATTTTGATTTAAAGAAAGTGACTTCTAAGGAAGTGCATGTTTTAACTTGAGGAGAGCGACTTCGATGGAAGTGCATGAATTTGACATGAAAATGACCAGTTTTAAGAAAGTGAGTTTCACAATTGAAAATGGTCACTTTTAAGAAAATTGTGAAGTTTGAAATGAAAATGACGAAAATCTAGAAAATGAAATTTAAAATGATGATTTTTAGGAAAATCATGAAAATAAAGTTTATAATGATGATTTTTAGGAAAACCATGAAAAGGTAGATTAGAATGATAATTTTAAAAGAAAATCATGAATTTGGATTTTAGAATGATGGTTTTTAGGAAAATCACGAAAAGAGAGTTTACAAAAATGATGATTTTTACGAAAATCATCCAAAGAGAATTTAAGATGACAAATCTTTAAGAAAATCATGAAAAGGGTGTTTAAGATTATTTTTACGAAAATCATGAAAAGAAAGTTTTAAATAATGATTTTTATGAAAACCATAAAAAGAGAGTTTAGAATGATGATTTTTAGGAAGACTATGGAAAGAGTGTTTTAGATGATGATTACGAAAATCGCGAAAAGAAAGTTTTAGAAATGATGATTTTTACGGATATCATGAAATAAGAGTTTTCTAAAGTGATTTGTTGATGTTAAAAGTGTGAGAGAAAGATGAGAGAAATCTCTTGATTGAATTGAATGTCTATGACATGAAAGGAAGGTGGGTGGGTGGTGCAACAAACCTAGTCCTAGTATGTCTAGATTTATATACATGTGTATAATGTGAATAGTGTACACTAAGAGCTCCTCTCAAACTCAAGGTAAAAATTATATAAAATCAACCTAAGTTTGGATACATCCGAATGTCCCTGAATCTATATGACAGAATGTACAGTAGAAAGAGAGATCATAATTGAAGTTTGATCGCCAAGAGCCTGATCGATTGTTATGCCCGTTGTGACGAGAATGTTTAAAAAAATTGGTTGCAAATGGTGGCGTGGCAGTGATTATGACGTGGTGACAAGCCAAATGTTGAGTGGCAGAGATATGGCATGATGATGACGTGTCGAGTGACTTCGCAGAAAATATGAGAATCTGGATGATGTGGCACTGGTTGACGAGGCTAATGACATGTCTAAAAGTTTATGTGTCTGCTCACAGAGTGTCCATGTCAGACTATGTTGCTGACGTGGCCAAATGGAGGGCTTCTGGCTTGTCTTAGCGCGTGAGAGCGAATGGAAACGCGCAACAACTCTGGTGGTGTGTGGCAACGCGTGGGAGCATGGGAAAATGTCAAAAACTTCTGGTGGCGTGTGAAGGATCTTTTCATGGTGGTTCCGGCGGTGTTTTGACAATCTCCTTGACTTCTTTCGACTGATCGATTCTAAATCTCAAAAGGACACTCGTAAGACCTGATTTTGAGATGGGACAACGGTTGAACGACCGGAACAAAAATAAAATGAAGGACAAATTTAGAAAGGTAGTTCTGATACATGTTCAAATGAGAGAGAAAGATGAGAGAAATCTCGGTTTTGAATTGAATGTCTATGACTTGCCACAAAAAAAAAAAAAAAAAAAAAGAATTGAATGTCTATAATCAGTAATATAATCAGTAATAAGGGTCGTTATATAGGCAAATTGTGAAGCTATACAAGGAAGGTGGTAGGTGAGGCTATACAAGAAGGGTGGTAGGTGAAATGAACATAATCCTATTGTGTCTAGGTTTATATACATGTGTATAATGTGAATAATGTACACTAACAGTTGAATATCAACTTCTATTTAATTTAATGGAAATTTACTTGTCTTAAACAGGTTAGGTGGGAAATATCATTAGTTATTCGATGCATGGGCTTCTTCTTGCCTATCGTATTAAGGGCTTAACCACGCCCGTTGACATCACTCATGAGGCAGGCAAAGTTAAATCAGGAAAATAAATTTTTGGCAATGGATTATTGATAAAAAGCGACTTAAGGAAATATGTTTGCAAAAATTTCATGAAGAGGAGAAAAGCATGATCAGAGAAATCAACAATAAAAAGGTTCTCACTGTCTCTAATCGTCAACTTCCGGACTACTTTTTTCTGGATCAGAAGGATCAATGTATCTCCAAATGAAACCCAAACTGCTTCCCATGATATTCATAATCACAGCGGACATTGCAGGAGGTAATGCAACCATTGGCGAAGTGAAATGAGAGGTTGCTAAAACCACACCTAAAGAAGAATTTTGCATACCAACCTGCAAGGAAGTGATAAACAATGACGGACTAGTGTTACCATGATCTATGCCATTACACAAATAAAACCAAAGACTGAAAAGACTCTTGAGCAAGGTTCAAATTGACAATTTTGAAACAACATTTTGATTTCAATCTGTCTGCTGCTTAATCAAGTCAAAACTCACGCAAAAGTTTAAATCATTTTTTCTGCAAAAGATATTGAAACACTAAATTTGTTTTACAATTTTTATCAGGGTTCAAACTGATTTGGCAACAATTTTAAGCTTGATTGAATCTAGAAGATCAATTAAGCATGCAACAGATCAGTACCTCAATTGATATTGCTCGTCGTTGAGGTTCTTTAAATCCAGAAATAGCTGCTGATATGTACCTGCAAATAAAGAGCCATTATTTTACTACACCATATTATATCACACAAATCCCTTCTACCACAATTAATTAACATCTCATTAATTCTAGTAATCTATCTATGTAAACTTGTCCTGTCACAATCAAATCACATTTATGGAAGCACTATTTCAGGTAATCTACCTACATCTAACTTTACCAATCAAGGAGAGAGAAAAACTGAGAGAACGAACAATGTAAGAAATGTTACTTTGATCAAAGATATTAACCTATCTTGCAGCCTAATTTTTGAAGAACAGCTGACATCATGTGCTGATCAATCATCCAACTTAAAGCATTTATAAATTCTGTTCCTATTAATTCCCACAAAAATTATTGTTAGCTAGCTGTCTTGCTTTCTTATACATGATCCGCTTCAGTGACATACCCTTCACAGATCCACATAATGAGAAGTGGATTTTGTACTTGATGCGTGTATGAAGTTAGTATACTTCATCTGTGATGTAGTTGCAATGTTACCAATTGATAAGCAGCCTATTCAGATCTAAATTTACCATTAAGGATCCTGTTTAAATATTTACAGGAAGCTTCTATATCTAGAGATGTCATAAGTTAATATATATATATATATATATACATATATTTTTTTAACTAATATATTAAGTATCAACACACAACAACAACAATCAAGCCTTTTTTCAACTACTTGGGGCCAATTATATGAATCCTATATTTCTCTTCCGCTCTATTAAGGGCAGAGCCTTAGTCAAACCCATGCTATCATATCCATCCTTACTAACTCTACCCACGTCAATTTTGGTCTTCCTCTTCCCCAAGTATTACATACATGTCTTTTATTGTGTTAATGTGTTCCTTTAAGATTCCATTCTTTTTTTAAAACCCTCCATATTAGATCACTAGATACCCTATCATAGGCTTTCTTCAAATCAATAAAAACTATATGGAGATCTCTCTCCTTCTCTCTATATCTTTTCATTAATCTCCCCAATAAGTAAAGAGCCTCCATATATCATTGACCTTCCCGGCATGTATCCAAATTGTTTTTCCGACACATCAGTCTCTCATCTGAGGCGCATCAAGTATCAACATAGTTATAAGTACTATAGCACACACTAATAGTACTGGAAAAGGCCTCTAAGCCCCTATCCTCATCAGAAATCACTAAGATCGTTTGTACTTATACATCACTCAGGGAAGTAGAAAGAGATGAGGGGAGAAAAGATCAATAAGTATAGAAATAGTAGGTAACATGAAACAGAGCATATAAGAGAGACACAAGGAAAGTATGATAATGTGGATTTGAGTGAGATGATCATCCAAAGCTTTCAAACACTCAATCTTGTGTATTCAATATATATAGAATACACAAACCATTGGCTACCCAATGATGACACGATCTAAGAGCTTGAACTGCATATGATTTGCACCTACTACTGGAAAGGGGAAAAGATAAATAGAATTAGTGCGTTGTAAATTAAGGTTACGTATTTATGTTTATTATTGTTTTTGATAATGTTTAGTTTTAGGGTATTTCCGTATTATTCTATTTTTAGGGTTTGTTCATGATTTTGCCCATATAAAGGCTCATATGTAATCAAAATATTCAACTTCGAATTATTATCGTGATATTCAGAATTCTGAGTCTTTTTCTCCCCCATTATTATTGCTCTCCTAAACCCTCAATTTATCTAGCCTATCTCTTCAATCTGTCTTCTCATCCCTTTTTCTAGTCTCATCATCCCCTTCTTTCTTTCTGACTTCAGAATTATTGGCACCAGATTGTTGGGTTTACATCAACTGCTATCAATACACTATTAGTACTACCTCAGTTCAGTATTAGGGCATATTGGACCTATGCCATCAGTTTGTAATCAGAGCACAAGATCCAAATTCAAATCAAAAGGTCCACGCATCCACTGTTCGTTGTGATTTCATCAACCCCAAACAAACCCCAACAATCAAGACCCATTGTCGTGAAACCCAAACCCCACTGCCTTTGTCCCTGTTCATCTTCAATAACCCCAACACAACCCCCTTGGTATACCCCATTATCACTGTAACTATTTTTAACAATTTTTTGAATTTAAATTAAATAATTAAACTTTAAATTCAAATTATGACTAAAATTAAAATTGACTCAATCCATTATATCAAGCCAACATGCAATAATCAACTAAAGCAGTAAATAATGAACACAAATATGTTTTTCCATAGAAAACCTAACCGGAAAAAGTCACAGAACTTAGACCAGGAAAATCAAATCCACTATGAGAAAAGAATAGATTCCAACTAGGTTAAAGTTCCCCAAACCCAAGAACTCCTCTTGACATAGACCGAACCACCGAACTTCCACTCGAGTTTTCAAGCACACGATCCTCTCATCAACAGACTTCACACACCGTACGAATCTGCTTCTCCAACCAGCGATTCAATTTTAAGCCAACTAGGCGTCCAACCCAGTCTCTGACAAATTGATTAGAGTTGTTGGTGTTTAACTTATCAGTATATCTCCGCAACGATGATGTCAATACACTAGGAACACACTCACCAATTCTAATGCAAGAATGATGAATCTAAAGAAATATAGATGCACTCTAGAACTCACAAATATTCTCTCTATATATGCTCCATGTATGCTCTATATCCATGCATGAAATCTACACTAGAGTAGTGTATAAAGAGGAAAATTAGAAGCACAAAGAGAATAGGTTTCCAGTGTTTTAATTTGTTAAAGAAAACTCGAATCCCAAATAGATCGATCAATCGAGAAACCCGTCGCTCAATTGAACCATATCTAGAGAGCTTCAATCAATAGCTTGATCGAGTAAACCACTGTGCAGAGTTTATACTTGGAAATTTTCAATTTGAGAAGTTTTCAAAACAGTTACATGCATATCTAAAAGAATTTTAAGACAACAACCAAGCCTTTTCCCAATTACTTGGGGTCAGCTATCAAAAAGAATTTTAAGAATCAAATCAAATAATGAAATATTTAAAATCCTATAAATGTATTCATGAAACTTAGTTTTCGCAAGTGCATCCAATGTGTCAAATTACTTTTTTACCCTTGGTGTAGAATTTTACACTTTTACCCTTTTATGTAGCTTAAATTTCATCTTCAATCATGTTCAAGAGGTAACTAAGCATGACACTAACTTTTGGATTTCTAACTAATCTAGAAATAAGAAACAAAATTATAGACTCTAGTTTTCATCAACGGAATTTGCCAACCTAAGTCCTATTCAAGAAAAAAGGTCATTGGGCATGATACATAGTTCATTGTACTGTTAAAGAAACAGTCTGACCAAGTATAGGGTCTTACTGAAAATAAAAGGAAGGTAAAAATAATTTTCATGGTTTAGAAAACAATTTATGGGCACAAGGGTTTCGATGGAAGATAAAGTCTCATAAAATTTGAATAGTTGTACCACCAAGGCTTTAGCTCAAGTGATATATCCTCTTCCTCCTACATAAGAGGCTGAGGTTTCAAGTCCCCCATTGGGGTAATAATGGGTGTGTGAATATCTTACCTATCCCAAAAAAATAAAAAAAAATTGAACAGCTGCAGATTCTTATAGTGAACTTCAGAATGCATAGGTAAGGAAATGCACCTTATATAAGTACTGCATCTTCGTTAATACTAACTAGATCAAAATGAAGTCCGAAAGCAAAACAAAGGACTAGCTTGGTACTGATAAACTACTGCACCTGAGACTCCAAACAAATACATCAACATAATCTCTAGATTAGTGAAAAATTGGCTATTGAAGTTAACGGATCTGAGCTTCAATAGAAAATTGGCTATTGAAGTTTCATTCCAAGGTGATGCTAAAATTAAGGTATGAGACACATATTTTATTAAATTCTTGTTCAGCTATTGTCGGCATGGATTTCAAATAACCCTTTGTACCTTGTTATTTGAAATTCACACACATACTCCTCCCAAATCAATCCATAGATTTTGATAAAATTGAATCTCAATTATTAAATTTTAATCTAAACTATACTTCTCAAATACTTGAACCTACTTTTGTTCATTTGAAACACTTCAACCCAAATGGAGTGTTAGTAAAAGAAAAAGATTACAGATTGAGTAGGTAATCAAGTGATCAACCTCATAGTCTGCTCAAAAAAATGAAAGAGAACTCTTGAAGCAGAAAGATGGCTTATCAGATTAAAGTAACAAGAGAAAAAAATAATGGAAGTCAAACCATACCCCACAAAGAATCCAGCAAAATGCAACAACAGCACAGAAAGTATTATAACACCCAGTTCACCAGATAGTATAGCTTGAGCGCGATGGAGAGGGGACAATCCAGATGACAATGATGCATTAACCATAGAGGATTTCAGACGAACAACACTTTCTGAGAATACGCTGAGAACAGGTAAAAGAGAATCATATTAATATATATATATATATTAATATCCTAATGCACCATTTTTTATGAGAACAAATCAAAGTGTATATAATCAAAACCTGCATGCAAGCAGTGATGAAGCTAGAACAGCAAGCAGCGGTGCAAAAGGAGTAACAACTTTCACTGCTCCAGGAAATGTGCTCTGTGCATAAGAACCTAGCAGAATTGGAGCAACAACCACCTTGACAGGAAACAAAGAAGATCATGATTCCCCAGAAATAGAATATGTGAATATATAAAATAGTATAGCAAAAAGTTCCAGGTATAAATTTAAATTTACCTGCAAGGTGCTGATGGAAAGTTGAAGAGCATCGACAGGAACATATGTTCCTGCCAGAATCTTGGTCAAAATAGGAGTGAGGAGCACTGCTCCAAGGGTGGTGCAGACTGTCATTACAATAGATAATGGAACATCCCTTTTAGCAATTAAGGTCACCTGTAAGACTATTTCACAAATAGCAATGAATGGGAGTTTTGCGAACATTGATACCATGCATTTGGGTGTTCTAACATATTACTGAACTGTATTAAATTTCCGTGTGACTTGGAACATAATATCATCTGTTTCTTGAAACTAAGTTTTATTACAGAATTATACAGAAACCTTTTTTTTTTAAGCAGCCCAAATGCTCATCAAATCCACAAGTTTGGCAAATATAAAAAGGACTTCATATCATGTGAACCTATTATAATTAAAGAATCAGTCAATATCAATGAATGATGATATTTTGTAAAAGAAAAGTCGCAAGGCCATAAGATTTCCGATAAGATAAAATGACAATAAGTTCTAAAGAACTGGAATATGCACAAGCCCCTTTTTAAATCACAGACATCCTAGTTAATTTTTCACCACAATTAAACCACCATTAAAATAGTAAGATAAAAGGTAAAACAAAAAGAAATCCTGGCAAGTCAACTTAGGCACGAAAATTGTCAGACATGACCATCTATTATGCAATGAGTTCACTATTCCCCATTTTAGATAAAATAGAAATTATCAAAGGATTTTCTACAGACAGCATGATTTAAGAAAATTAGGAGACCAAAAATTTGATGGCTGAGATGGTCTCAGAAAGAACCCTACTCTGTTCCATCCATTGTTGGACAGGAAAATTTGTGGGCCATGAAGGATCTCTCATTTATCCATCATTCCATTCTCTCCAACTTTCCCTTGTACCAAACAATGGAACCTATTCCATCCTTCCTCACTTTCCTCACACCCTCTTCCTTCCCTTCTACTAAACAAAACATTAGTAAAGAATAAACTCAGGGAGACTGAAGAATGTACGATTGTTAACAACACTCTAATATGTCAAAGTAGGCACCGTTTAGTTAGACCTATGTGAGGTGAATAGGTCTTGTGAATATTTAATCGTGACTAACTTCTCAAACTTCTACTAGTCCCCATTTTAAATTCAGTTAATTCGTTAATCATGTGACTCAATTACAATCACACACATACATAGAGCAGTAAAAAATAAATAAAGAAGAGAACAATTTTTTTACATGGAAAACCTAGAAAGGGGAAAAACTACGAGACCTAGTATAGCCATGAACAATCCACTATGAGAAAAGTATTAACACTAGGGTGAACAGATCTACCCTAAGAATTCTCTAGTTACCTTTGCACTAGACTCAAACCAAGAACTACGACATCGCCCCTTCCATTTTGAGGTGACGAAAGGATTGTACTATTCGAGCACTTTATTTCTTTTTCATCTTTTTCTCATAGGTATGGAGAAAACAACACCAGAAGATCCTCCACAATCTCTGTTGCTACCAGTCAACAAACTTATCAGCCACAAGCTTCCTCTCCGTGGTTGTTCAATCCATGATCTTCAAATTTTGGAAGTTGTTGCTTTATTTGATTGTGTGTGATGTGCTGCTTGCTTTAAGTCTCTCAATCACATATGTAGAACGGTTTACTAGAAAGCACGGACACGCCTAAAAGGTCAAAAAATCTGTGTCGGACACCGACACGTGTCGGACACACCAAAAGATGTGTCTGAATTTTTTTAATTTTCCGACACGCTATGGACATGGCACAGACACACCATGGACACATTTCCGACATTCGTGTCACATTATTAGGGAGTTATAGTTTTAAAAAGAAAGATAGTTTTTTAAAGTGAAATATGCTTTCTTTGACTATTTTTAATAAAATTGCGGTCATAACATATTATATTTAAATTTTTTGATTAAAAACAATTATTATTGTTGTTGTGGAGTAGATTCAATTGTGTAATTCCTTAAATGATAAACTAATTATTTTTATAACTCATTAATTACTATGATTTGTGATTTTTTCATTGTTAGGTTGATGAAAAATAATATTACTCTTAAAATATATGACCATATATATAAAAAGATATATTTATTAGTTGTTGTATCCCCGTCGTGTCCGTGTCTTACTTTTTTACAATCTTCCGTGTCGCCGTGTCTATATCGTGTCGTGTCGCATCCGTGTCCCATATCCGTATCCGTATCCGTGCTTCTTAGACGGTTTATAATAAACCTTAGATTGAATCTCAAAGCTCTCACTAAAAAAATAATTCTCTCACCAGATGTAGAGAGATCAAAAAACTGAATAGTCCGAATGTCACCCCATATTTATAACCCATATAAAAGTCCTGTGTAAAATAAGAAGCTAAATCCTCCTCTCTCTTTTTTCTTTTTTCTTTTTTTGACAAGTAGGAAGTTAAATCCTCTTTAAATTATGTTTAAAGAGATTTTCCAAAAAAGTGTATCTTTGATCCATTTTCTCATTGAGCGAAGGGTACGAAATAAATCAAATTGATTTTTCGATCAAAAGTACTATGTGAAATCTTCGGTTTTTCCTACGAATATATTCACTGTTTTTTTTTTTTTTTGTGATTCGTGGTTAGTCCTTGAATCTAGAAAGAATACAGAAATAGAATAAGAATCCACTTTGAATGTAGATCCACCAGTTAGAAAAGGATTAATCTACATAGAAGTAAAAGACAGAGAGACCAACCACTGGATGAAGTAATTAGAAATTATTTTAAAATTTTTAAATATAAGATGAGAAATGGCTTGTAATAGAATCAATGGAAAAAAATAATTCATATGGGCGACCCCCATTCATTTGCAAATAAGGCAAGGATGATGAAGACAATGATCTGCTTGTATATGTAGGTAAATATATATATAGATATATACACATATTTTGATGACTCTTCTATATGTATAAACATAATTTGATGACTTCTTCAATAAAACCTTACTATTTCTTTACTTCAATATGATCAACTTTAAATAAATTTAATATAAATCTTTAATTTGTATTTTTACAAATATACTTTTTTCCAAGCTAAATTAAAATCTCATCCAACATTAAAGATACATTAATAACATGTTAGCACATATCCAAGAAGTGTCAGACCTTATTTCTGAAATTAAAAAAAAAATTGAACTATAGATACATCCAAGTTGTGTCAGACACGTGTCCAAGCATCGGTGTCAAACACATGCCTTACAAGGAAACTACTCCTTGTAGAAATGTCCTCTCCAAGGTGACATAAACACTTTAGTCCATGTGTTTACTCAAAATTGACTCACTCAAAAAACTAATGTCCAATATATCACGTTCTTGATCTTTGATTATTTGGACACTAGACTTTTCTAATAATTTATCAGTATGCAGGCTGAATGCCCTCTTACAAGCCTATAACCTGACAGAAGAAGAAAACCTAGACAGAAAGGAGCAGTGATAAAAATTATGGAATTGTGACAGTGTTCATCACCAAGTGAATTAAGGTCAAACTTTTCAAGATAGTTGTTGACAACTACACTCATACTACCCCCCATATATATCTGATCTCCAAATAACTTGCACTGCCTCTGAGTCCCTACTCCCCACTTCTTGAGCTTTAGTCCATCTCATTTAGCTAAAGTAATGTCAGGTACTTAACATATTAACATACTCAAGTCTAAGATTGAGATTTTCTATGACCTTTCCCATTCAAAAAAGAAAATGTCAGAACAAACAAGCATGCAAATTTAACTCCTTTCACACAATGTGAGGGCATACATGTTTATTCTATTCCAAATGCTACATTGGCTGGTGATGCAGTTTAACCATAGAAAATATATAAGCATACAAAAGATTGTCATAAAATTATTATCAACTTCATTATGTACTAAATCATCCAGAATATTGAGAGTGGTTATTAAAAACTAACTGCATCTAGAAAGAAAAAACATCAAAGAAAAAAATTAAATACTATATTGGGCAAGATTACAAATCTTGCCTTCGATTTGACATTCACTCTGCATATGTTATTCCTGCTAAATTCAATAAGTATGTTGTAGAATAAAAAGAATAACATAGGAAAAAAATTGCTCATACCACATTGGAGGCGGTACCCCAGGGCAACAAGCAAGCAGTATTAAACCACTGATACAGAAGGTGGGAGCCCCAGTAATTTGCTAATAATCATTCCAGAAGTTGGCATGATGGTATACTGAGCAACGCATCCAAAAAGTATCTGATCAGGTCAAAAAGAAGAATGTTATCAACTTGGGCAATTTGTATTCAAGTAAAGCATTCTATAGAAGAATAAAGAAGTTCTATTTTTCTTGATCAAACTCTCCATCTCTCCGTATTCCAAAATACTTGTGACATAATGTCTAACTTAAAAGGAATTTTTCAATAAATGTGACAAAAGAAAAGGCAGCCAAAGGGCTTGCAACACACATCTCTTGAATTGAATAGATCTGCATTGTGTCAACTAAGAAATTATTGCTTAAATACACAATTCCCAGTAATAATATTTCCTTGAACAGAAAATCAGACAAAGCAGATACTCAAATATTTGTTATAGTGATACAGATTTAATAAGACAAAAAGTAGAATAACATTGCTAGCCATAGCCCATGCATAAAACTATCACATAGTAAATCATAAGCAGGCATTCTCATAAAACATGTACAGAAGAAAATAAATCCAAAACGTTGTCCAAAGTCCATCACCGTGTAATACAGGAATCCTGTTGCAAATTATCTATCAAGTCCAATAAACTGGGAAATTCTTGGAAATTTTCTCATAATCAAATCAAAGCACACTCACTTCCCAAATCACAACAAAGCCCAAATTGCAATGTAAAAATACATAATTTATGTGTAACACAAACATTAAATTGTAATTGGGTATTGTAGGAACTCACAGCAAGAGGCCTTTGCATGAACAAATTGAACAAGTCTTTGAGCTCCAATGTGAGACCCATTACAAGCATGATGAACCCAAGTGACAAACTATATGAAGCTGGGCCTCTCTCCACAAACCATGAGAATGTAGATGGTCTGAAGCAAGCAACAAGGCCTCCAACTGTGACATAGAAAGGGTACAGACTGGCTGCAGTGGACAACATGTTTTCCCATCTGGGTTTTGCGTGAGTGACAGATGAGCGGTGGTCAGATTCAGAACTTCCACCAACACATCTGATGGTGGGTGATTTTGAGAGCTTTGGTGATATGGAAATGGTGGGTTTGATCGGTCTGAGGAAGGAAATTCTTGGGTGGGTTTTTGGGGATGGAGTGAAGGGACTGAAGCATATAGAAAGGGTCATGGTATTGATTGCTAGGGGTATGTTTTTTTCAAGATTGCTATGGGTATGGAAGGGAAGCTTTGTGCATCCATTGACATTTTGAAGTCTCTTAGTACTTACTCTTTTTTTTTTTTTTTCTCAATCAAGTCTGTCCCTTTTTTTTTTTCTTTTTTTTGAAGTTTGTAGAGAGAGAAAATCTTGATGGGACCTGAGCTCGGCAATGTGATTCCTTGGGCCCACATAACGTGCCGTAATGTTGACCGTTCAGTGCAAGGCATTCGCAAGACCATATTCAAACTGATGATAAACACTCTAGTGAACTGCGGGAAGCGTGAATATCCGGGACAACAATATGACAAATTAAAAATAAAAAGGTAAGTATCAGCAGCATTTCTTAAGGTTTAGTGTATTAATATCCGATTACAATTTTGTAAATTTTTATATTTAATATTTTATATTGTATACCATAGATACTTTTTTTTTTTTTTTTTGTCAAAAATACACTGTGTCAGAACACTTTTTAACAGTAAAATGACTATGTCATCCTTTAACTTTTGATCTAACTCATTTGACTACTAAATTTACTCATTTAACTTTATCTGATATACCAAAATACCTATTTGAATATACTTATATATATACTAAAATATATGTAATCTATATATAATTATTTATTTTCATAAATATAACTTAAAATAAAAAAGTAATTAACTTTCTCATTCTTTTTCTTTATCTATCTATATATATACAGTATACTATAATATATATATAATTATTTATTTTCATAAATAATAATGTTAACATAAAATAAAAAATTAATTAAATTTCTCTTTCTTTTTCTCTATTCATCTATATATATATATATATATATATATATAACCTAATATATATAATTATTTATTTTCATAAATAATAATATTAATATAAAATAAAGGGTAAATTACATTAACCTCCCTGAGGTTTAGTTAATATACACTAACCTCCCATCTTGTTTGTTAAATTATACTGACCTCTCTTGCTAGAGTTATTAGGTAATGTCATTAACGGAAGTAACAAAATGTCACGCCCAGGAATCTGAGACACCGGAGACTCCATCACCAGGTCGGAATCCCGAAGGTGAGTCCAAGTCAACCACTCATGACTCTTACATCATTCCCATTCTGATACTAGCTTTGATACCATGTTGTCACGTCCCTATTTTTTTATACCAATATCAATATAGAAAATGGAGGTGAACAGTGAAAGTCCCACCCGATTCGCACTCATGAACCGCTCAATTCCAGAATCTAACTTCTTATGTGTTTAGAATTTCAAAGTGATACTTAGTCTATTAGAAATAGGATCCAAAAATATTCAATTTCAAAAAAAATCACGCTTAATTTCAATTTAAAACGAAGGAATTACGCCCAATTGAAGTTTGGACCAATCCCAAAGCTTACTCGTAATCACAAAGGCGATTTCTTCCATTAAATTCTAATACACTACTTCAAACACTAAATCAATGCAGAATCATAATTACCCACATACGTTTACCTACGAATGACTCAACCTCAATAATCCATTATGGCCCCCCACACGTGGCCACACATTGCATCCCCAATTAATTCCCCAATTATATCTCAACAATCCACCCAGCCACACATTAGGATGTATCGTAATGTTGGTTACGATGCATCGTATTTACTATGCATCGCATAAGGTGCGTAACATCCTACGAAATATTCTGAAAAATTACTCAAATTCTCACCTATTTTATGATGCATCGCTAATGGAATTACCATACATCTTAATGGGGATTATGATGCATCGTAATCACTTACCCTGTTACACTAACAAACCTACTAAGTGATTACAACAATCATTCTCCTTCCAATTCATCATTCTAAACATACAATTATATAACATAATTATCATTTCTACACATCTCAAACATCCACAAAGTGATAATTTATCACAATTAGATTCTATCTCATACACTTGAAACACAAAAATGATAATTCATGCATTATCATACACCTACTTCAAAAACCATCAATTTTACATAATCTTCAAAAGTTGTCAAACTTATCATACATAGATAGAACATTGAAAGTCTCATACATACTTCTTATCTAAAATAGATACAACATTTCTAAGCTAGTTCACACGCCACAAGTCAACATGGACGTCTATACACATATCTCAAAACACACAAAAAAGGCCCAAAAATGTAGTTCTTCTATTTTTGGACCAACTCATTGTTGTGCATCATCAACCACTTCCTTGTCATGTCCTTAAAGTGTTAGTGTAGGGATAAACAATTTCAACGAGCTCAAGGTTAATGTATTGTGCAATCCATTTAATGCCATATTTCATTTTTAATGCATAAAACATAACTCATGTTCGACAAATATGTGTCATGCTCCTTAGCATTCATCAATTATAACTTGACAACCACATAAAACGCATTTCATACACATAACACATTTCCATCATATATGTAACATATGACAATAATCGAAAACGGATAAACATCCACACAAGTCATGTACTTCACTTAAGTTACACATAAAACTTAACACACTCACCCTTTCTCGGATTTGGTTCACATTCACTCATACACAAGATACATACCGAAGTCTCATATCTTAAGTTCATAGTTATTATAGGCTACTAACCCATGCGGTTACCACACATCTTGCGCAAGTTTGAGGTTTTTCAACCCTAGAGGATATGTTTCCCTACTACTTTCCCACGAGCCACTTCCGAGACACACCCCACACTCACACAATATATTTCACATTTTGCATACACATTCACAAGTTCGATGCATTACACCCATTGTATGTCCTTATTCAATTCTAGTATGTCACACTAGAACCATAAGACACATACATAAGATAAAACCTCCAAATTATGTTTTCATCATTTTTTCCCAAAAACCCCATATATGCAATTTATACTCTATTTTGTACATAAAAGCAATTCATGCAATTCAAGGCATACACTAACCATTTCTAACAAGAAAAACATATGTGGAACCATATAGAACAAGGATTACTGATGTGGCCAAAATTGTTTTTCTTTTTATAGCCTACTATTGCCTATCAAAATATAATTTAAGCCACTCGCAAGACAATGAATCTTTGTAGATACAGTTATATATAAAGGGTATCGATCCCACGAGGATTACGTGGGTGAATTGCACTATCGAGAGAGAACTTCCAATTTAATCCTAAAAATAGAATTTTTGGTTTAAATTTGAAACTATTTCGTAAAATGTAAAAACATTAAAAACAAAGAGTTTGTAAAGTTGAGAGAGAGAGAGCTAGGGGTGGTTTCCACCTCTAGTCATTTGACGTGTCCAAGTATGTAGCAAATGGGACTTTTTAGAATTATATGCAACACAATGTCATTAGGCTTGTGGCCTATAATGACATATCAAAAGATAAATATGATTTTTAACTAAACATAGCCCATCTTCAACAAGCATAGTCCTTCAACCTATCTACTTATCCTACCTTTTAAATGTACCTAAGTGCATCCGACTACCCTATTTTGGCATGGGCTATATAAGCAAGAAACATCACATTCCATGAAAAACCATTACAAAGCCATCATTGACACTTTTTGTGAAAGTTATAAATGTTGGGCATTCAAAATGAAATATTTCTACTCTAAGACAAGAGCAATAAATGATATCAAATAAATATATTGAAGAGGTTCACAAATGTTATATAAAACACTAGGCTAAGTAATCAACATATAAATATAAATTCCAAAGTTGCTACAAAATGAACAAGTTACATGGCTAGGGGTTTCACCCGCACCCTAGATGAAAAGTTAGTTGAACATAGGAGACTTGCAATCCTCCATAGACAGAGATATGAAGCTCCAAAGGGTCTGGTTCAGCTGCTCTTCTCTCCTCTCCAAGTTGATATATCTCTTTTTGCTCAAAACATGCATATATGTCCATCCATAAGTGTCCTTGGGTCCCACCATGCCTATATATTTATATAATCCACCTAATATATATATGCTCCCTTCATATGTCTCTTTGAAGTCAGAAAATCCTCCAAAAGGACGTGCAAAGGTCATTAATGAATGCAAGTGGCAAGACAAGTGGGCAAGTGGACAAGTGGCCAACTTGTAGTCTGCAGAATCTCGATTGTGCAAAATTGAGGTTTCGCACAATCGAGATTTCGATCATGCGAAATGTCTGTTTCGCACAATTGAGATTTCGATCGTGCGAAATCAGTATCTCGATTGTGCGAAATGTCTTCATGAATTTCTTGATTCCTTCACTTCCACAACATTTGATCGAAAATATTGCCCTTTTTGGGACAAAACCTAAAATTTAACAAAAACACAAAAATAACATAAAAATACCTAGGTAAACATAAATATGGAATCAACATATGTAATTAAGAAGGGTTAAATGCGCAACACTGAACACTTATCAATTATAACCTAGGTTTCTATATACATCATATATTACACGAAAAACATTCATTTTATGCCAAAAAATGAAATTTTACTTGAACTTAGAAGACACGACACACACACTCTATCTCAGTAGTTTTAGTTTCAAATTATCCCACAATTTCACCACTCTCAAAGTTACTTAACATCGACTTTGTCTGGTTGTAAACGAAGCCCTTGTTACGTAGAACGTACTTAATTTCCTTCTTCGGCGTCCTTCGAATCAAACCCTAGCACCTTTTAAATCTAGAGATAAGTTAAAGAACTCAAAGAGGAGAGAAGGAGGAGCTTGGCCGGCTGTTTAGAGAGAGACAATTAATGGTTGAAATATCTGCCGCTTGATATTTATAAGCCCCACGCTATAAAAAGACTAAAATGCCCTTACTTACTTAACGTACCTTCCCAACCTCTATTTTCGAATCTGAAAGAAACTATGGACTCGAAATCACTTCTACGTCTCTCCAAATATTCTAATTGATGTATAACCAAAAATAAAATTTCTTGAAAAAAAAATTCAGATTTTCTGGCCCACCCGACCCTTATCCCGGGTCCCAACGACCCAAAATTTCTGTAATACCCCGTAATCTGAGGATATCTAAATTGAGTTTTTATTTATTTGATTGAGTTTTTAATTATTTAAATGCTTTAATTAATTTTGTCAATGCCTGTTTTTATATGTTTAATGTGGATGTTTGAATTATTGCTAAGTGTTGATTGAGTTTAATTGTGTGTTAAATATTTGTTTTAAATATATATTTTTTTCTGTTAAATAAAAATATGTTGGTTTGAGCTGCATTTTCTTTATTTTTGTTTTATTATTATTATTATTAGGTTGGGCTAGGCTGCTGGGCTGGGCTATATATATGTATATATATATATCTATATATATATATATTTATATATAGTTGGGCTAAATATTTTATATTTATTAGTTTAATTATTTAGGAATATTAAATAAGAGAAAAGGAATTAGGGTTCAGTAGTTTCTACGCACAGAGGATTCCTACGCACAGATAGGGAAAAGACGGTAGACGCCAGGAAAACAGAAAAAAGTGATTTTTACTCAACATCACAAGGCAAGTTCGAACTCTTCTCTTCCCCTTTGAATCTGTATACATATATATTTTTGTATATACATGTTGCTGGAATATATGTATAATATATATATTAATTGTATAGACATGTTGCTAGAAATTTGTATGCAATTAATTATGAAATTAAATGATTTTGCATGCTAAGAATAATTCTGTGAATTAAACATGAAGATTTTGGAATTTTGGTACTGTTTTAGGATATTTTTGCATATGTTTATACATGTATATATGACTGTATAGGCGGGTATATATATATATATATATTAACATGAAATTGGGTTTACTGTATTCATTATTTTTGAACGTTTTTGTTCTGATTAAAAGGTAGATCTTACTTCCTAGAACAATCCTTGAAAGTTTGGTTGTAAACCGTTAGGTAAATTGATGGGAAATTAAGTTTGAAATTTTAGATTTTCGAAACTTGAAATTGGGCGTTTTTGATTTAGGCCGCGAGAGGGGATGATTTTGGTACCAATGCATAGCTTAGATCGATACGAGTTCAATGGTATATTCATATGCGCGATTCGGTGCCCGAAAGTGATCGAAAACTGATCGTGAAGTTTCTCCACCATTGTTGTTGCGTGGAGCTTCATTAGGAAGAAGGAAGAAGAAAGAAAAAAAAAAAAAAAGGGTGGCCACGTGTTCCGCCGGCGCGTGGGGGAGCATGCAGCCAAAACCGGTGGCCGAAAAAGTATTTTTGGGCCCCATTCGCGGGGACCCACCTCTGGGTCCGATATGGGCCCATTCCGAATTATTTTGGTAATTGTTTTGAATTTTTAAAATTTTTGGAAAAACGTGAAAATTCATAAAATCATTTTTTAAAAATACTTTTATAAATCTAAAAATTCCCAAAATTTTATGTCAACTTTCTGGGAGCTTAAGGAGCTTGGGGTTTAAATTTCATGTTGAAATGATTTAGCATTGTCTTTAAATTAATTTCTAAAGTGTCTAAAAATTGAGTTTTTTAGCTTCTTTAATTTTAGAAAATACTTAGAAATTTCGAAAAATTCTGAAATTATTATTGTAACTTTATAGAGGCTAAATACACTTGGGTTTAAATTTTCAACTCAAAATGATCTTCTTTTGTTGTTCAATTGATTTTTAAAGTGTCCAAAAGTTGGGTTTTTCACTTTCTGTAATTTTAGAAAATACTTTTGTAATTCCAAAAATTCCCAAATTTTTGTTGTAACTTTATAGAGATTAAATAAACTTGGGTTTAAATTTTCATCTTGAAATGAGCTTCCCTTAGTGTTCAATTAATTTTTAAAGTGTCTAAAAGTTGGGTTTCACCTTCTTTTATTTGTTGAAAATATTTTGTAAAATTCTAGAAAATTTTAGAATGATTTAATATGGTTATTAGAAGTAGAATAGGCCCAGAAACCTAGATAAGAGTTTGGTTTAGACTCCCTCATAGATTTGAGTGCATTGGGGGTTGGATTGGGTGTTTGCTTCTAAAGTGGTTAAATTGTGTTATTTGATTTACTTGAATGTATTTTCCTTTAAGGATATAAATGCCCATTAAATACTTGATTATAGCTTACTTGTGAACGATTTGTCTTATGGTGATAATTTCATGTCGGATAATTTGAATTACTTTGTTTGTGCAAATTAAAATCATAATGCACCTTGGTTATTTTATGTTTCATATTGGGAATGCATCTATACATTTTATTTTGGCATGTAAGGATTGTCCGGCGTGTCAGGATCGCCCATACCTAATAAGGTATCTATGCATTTTATTTTGGCATGTAAGGATTGCCCGGCGTGTTAGGATCGCTCATACCTAATAAGGTATCTATGCATTTTATTTTGGCATGTAAGGATTACCCGACGTATCAGGATCGCCCATACCTAATAAGGTATCTATGTATTTTATTTTGGCATGTAAGGATTGCCCAGCGTGTCAGGATCGTCCATACCTAATAAGGTATCTATGCATTTTATTTTGGCATGTAAGGATTGTCCGGCGTGTCAGGATCGCCCATACCTAATAAAGTATCTATACATTTTATTTGGCATGTCAGGATTTCCCGGCGTGTCAGGATCGCCCATACCTAATAAGGTATTTATGCATTTTATTTTGGCATGTAAGGATTGCTCGGCGTGTCAGGATCACCCATACCTAATAAGGTATCTATATATTTTATTTGGTATATCAGGATTGCCCGGCTTGTCAGGATCGCCCATACCTAATAAGGTATCTATACATTATAATTACTTTGTCATGATTGCCTAGATTTAATAAAATGCATGCATATATTTCTTTACTTTGAACTTAAAGAATGGGTTCATTGTTGAATGATAAGGGTTTGTTGGGACAACGTATAAGATGATTTTGATGTCTGAAAAATGAACTAGGTAGGGCATGACCAGTATGTATATACCTATACCTATTAAGGTATCAAAGGATAAAATGGTGACATATTAGGATTGTTTAAACTTGATAGTATTTCATGTTATGTTTATTTCTTAAGGAATGTGTTTACTTTTGCATAATAAGGGTTTGGGTGGAATATTATAAATATTGACTATTATTTTGGAAACATGAAACTGGATAAAAGAATAACTTGTATGTTAAATCTATAGATTTATTTTGTGTCCCTTATACTGAGGGTATGTATATTGGTTCTCTGATTGGGATGTAGTATATAGGGTTTAACCCACTTTGTTGATATTTCAGGTTTAAGACGGGTTCCACTGCGAGGATAGAGTTTTAGGGTTGGTTGTGGCAGATATCTCTTCTCATAGGTCACAAGGTAGAAACCTATCATCTTATTCAAGGGTCATACTATAAACTCGTTTAGAGATTTTGGTTGTTAGTTTTAAATTAGAGTCTTAAACTTTTATTTATTATGATTAAGGGGTCCTTGGGCTACGGGACTTCCAAATTGTATAAGCGAACATATAATTATTTGTTTACCAGTTATTTCAATTCAGTGGGATTTTCTGTTCAACTTTTAGAATTTATTTTACTGTCTTTTGTATTCTATACTTGTTGCTACTAATTGTATGTATCTCTCAGGTTTTGTGTATGAGACTGGCCACCTCATACACGAAATTTTCTGGGGGGTATTTCATTTGGTATCAGAGCATTCCAGGTTCAAGTATTCTCGAGTCTGTAGGGTCCGTCGTAGGGTATCTTCCGCGTTGCGTATTCTAATAAATAGAATCTAAGTATAGGATTCATTGTACTCTATACATCTTAGTCTACTATTGGGGTCTTATGTAGATGTCACCCCGTAGGAGGAGGAAGGCAAACCACTACTAAGGTCAGGATAATGTTCAGGATGAAAATGTTGAATTTTCCCTCGATTTGGCAGCCATGATCGCTTAGACTGTAGCTACAGGAGTGCCGACTGCTCTTTAGAAACAGCAGCCACTGCAAATGGCACATGTTCCATTACCAGTTGAACAGCCTAACAAGTGGGAAAGATTCAAAACTCTTTTACATTAGGGAATTCCTGGACTTACAGAAGAATGACAAGACAATCGCAGGGTCGGAGTAGGAGTTCACCAATTTATCTTTGTTACACCTGAGGAGGTGAACACTGAAAAGAAGAAGGTGAGCTGTTTTGTGAAGGGATTGATTTAAACTACTCAATAGGTCATTGTGGGTAATCTAGCTTATTCCACTTACACTCAGGTGGTTGATGTTGCATTGCAGCACTATCAAACAAGGAGGGATTATAAGAAAGGATAAGGGGAAAAACGGAATGATAAATACTTCGTTAGCCAGATAGTGGAGAAGAAAATGGAAATAGCAGGGCAATCTATTCAATAGATGAACTATGGGAGGGTCTACAACGTCATGCTAGATCATGTGTAGGCCCCACCACAATGAGGCGGAGTCCACTTGGATGAGGGAGGATGAAATAAAGTCAAAATATTCAGATCTTTTATTTTAGGTATGAGGCGAATTCCGAGGACGAAATTCCTTTTCTAGGGGGGAATAATGTAATACCCCGTAATCTGAGGATATCTAAATTAGGTTTTTATTTATTTGATCGAGTTTTTAATTATTTAAATGCTTTAATTAATTTTGTCAATGCCTGTTTTTATATGTTTAATATGGATGTTTGAATTGTTGCTAAGTGTTGATTGAGTTTAATTGTGTGTTAAATATTTTTTTTAAATATTTTTTTTTCTGTTAAATAAAAATATGCTGGTTTGGGCTGCATTTTCTTTATTTTTGTTTTATTATTATTATTATTATGTTGGGCTAGGCTGCTGGGCTGGGCTATATATATATATATATATATTTATATATAGTTGGGTTAAATATTTTATATTTATTAGTTTAATTATTTAGGAATATTAAATAAGAGAAAAGGAATTAGGGTTCAGTAGTTTCTACGCACAGAGGATTCCTACGCACAGATAGGGAGAAGACGATAGACGCCAAGGAAAAGAGAAAAAAAGTGATTTTTGCTCAACATCACAAGGCAAGTTCAAACTCTTCTATTCCCCTTTGAATTTGTATACATATATATATTTTTGTATATACATGTTGCTGGAATATATGTATAATATATATATTAATTGTATAGACATGTTGCTAGAAATTTGTATGCAATTAATTATGAAATTAAATGATTTTGCATGCTAAGAATAATTCTATGAATTAAACATGAAGATTTTGGAGTTTTGGTATTGTTTTAGGATATTTTTGCATATGTTTATACATGTATATATGACTGTATAGGCAGGTATATATATATATTAACATGAAATTGGGTTTACTGTATTCATCATTTTTGAACATTTTTGTTCCGATTAAAAGGTAGATATGGGTTGGCTACTTGGCTCTGTAATTTTGTATACTAGTGTGTGTGTGTGTATTTATGTATATAATCAAAATAATGAACTTTTGTACCGTGACTTTGAAAAACGTAAAAAAAAATTGAAAAGAAAAAAAAAAATTATTACATAAATTGAACCCAGAATCTCCAATTCAAATAATTTAATCCTAATTCTTCTAAACTCAATTCCAAAACCACATATATGTTCCATTGAAGCCAAGCCTCATAATTAAACTCTCTAATTTCAAGATCCTAACTCTTGATTGAATTAAGTGAAGAGAGAGAAAGTAGGGAGAATGTGATGATGAAAAGAAAAAAGAAGAGAAAAAAAAATATTTTATCATTTCTCTCTCTCGCCACCAGAAATTATCGCCAGCAACCTTCGCTGGAACTCAATTTTTGACTTTTTGAAATGATAAGAAGTAGAAGGGGATAATTTTGTCAACTTTATTCAGTTAAAAAAGGTATCTTACTATTTCATGTGATTTCATATGGATAATTACATCTTTACATGTTTTTTAAGGGTAGAACTGAAATTTAAAATATACAAATTGCTGACATCATAATTTTTCGTCATTGACTGTGTTGACTATTAACGAAATGGAGGTCTGTGTTATCTTGTATTCAAATCTCAAGAGAGATTAGTGTAATATGACAACCAGGATTGGATGTCAGTGTATATTGATTGAATCTCAAGGGAGGTCAGTGTAATTTACCCTAAAATAAAAAACTAGTTGCCAATGCATATTATCATGAAGGGTATTGTAGTCATTTTTCTATTCTGATATTTTTATATTAAAATACATTTAAATAATCAAGGACAATCAAGACATTTCACATATTTTAAAAAATAAAAAAGCTGACAGGGGTGTTGGTGACGAAAATTCACAAAGTTGTACGTAGTCGTGTATCAATACATTAAGCCTCAGGGGTGTTAATGATATTTACCCTAAAAAAAAGATAGAATACGGTACAACAGAATATAGTAATATAAAAGTAATAAATTATATTTTATATATACAAATAATTAAAATATTTACTTTTTTATAAAATATTATAATTAATAAACAAAATAAGAGTTAAAAGTCATATTACATAATTTGTACGAATAAATTTTGTATTAAATCATGATATATATCTCAATACTTTTTGAAAAATAAATATTAACATTTTCTTAACAATTGTACTATGATATTATTGTTGCAAAAACTACATTTTAATGTTCAAAATTTGTTAAAGATGTGTTATGAAGTATAAAATCAGTGAAACCTGAACCAGAATAGTAAGGAACCGTAACTGAACCGAACCGAACCGTTCACTGCGATTCTGATTCTGGTTCCAAATTTTAGGAACTAGTCACTATGATTCTGGTTCCGGTTCCAAGTTAGAACTGTTAGAAAATATATATATATATATAATATAATATAATATATAAATGAATAATAATAGCTTCTAAGTTGTAGTGTTCTATATATATATATAAATATAAACTATATAATATATAAATAAATACTAATACCTTCTAAATTCTAGTGTTCTATATATATATATATATATATATATATATATATAAAGTATAAAATATATAATTTATAGATAAATAGTAATAGTTTCTAAGTTCTAATGTTTTATATATATATGTATATAATATAAAATACATAAATAAATACTAATAATTTATAATCTATTGTTATAACTAGGGGTGCACAAGTATGAGTGTGTATCTTGTCAATGTTAAAAAAATATAAAAAAAAATATAGTTGACAAAGAACCATTGGGGAACAGAGTCGGAACTGCAAAGAACTGGAACCGAACCGAACTCAACAGTTTCGATTCCAGTTTCAAATTTAAGGAATGATTGGAAACGATTTTGGTTCTAGTTCCACCAAGAACCGTAAGGAACCGAACCGTATGCACCCCTATCAGATATGTAGTCGAAGTATCTGAGAAGTATCAAACACGCATTAAAAATAAGAAATATATTTTAAAATTATGGATATGTTTAGAAGTATCAGACATGTATTCGTGAGTATCTAAGGAGTTAGAAAGCACGGATACTTCACTGAGGGTGCCGTATTCGTGTCAAACACTCATTGGACACGTGTCGGATACTTCATATAAGTGTATTGATATTTTTCTTTTTAGGACATTTCTCGGACACTCATTGGACATGTCTCGAACACGTGTCGGGTACTTCGTAACAGTGATGTATATTCAAGTATTTTGAAAGTAAATTATATGCAACTAAGTTATGATTAAAAATCTAAGCTAAATATATGCAGAGGATTAAATAAGTCTGGTTCTTTAATCTGTTTGTCTATTTTTGTTTATAAGTTTGTTTGGTTCTTAATTGCTTGATGATGAATTAAAGTATTTCTGTAATGTAGTCTTTTTTTTGTTGAATAATTAATATATATTAACATATTATATTATTATTTTATAGTCGTATCCTCGCTCTATCCATGTCTTTTTTTTAAAAAAAATTCATATCGCCGTATCAGTGTCGTGTTGTACTCGTGTTCCATGTCCGTGTCCGTGTCCGTGTTTCTTAGCTAAGGAGTATTTGTATCTGATACGAACACGATATGGGTACTCGTAAGAAATAAGAAAATATATTTTAAAATTATGAATAAGTTTAGGAAATATCTGACACGAATTCGTGAGAATCCAATGAGTTTTGGTATCCTATACGAACACGATACGAGTACATTACTTTTGTAGAAGTATTCGTAATTCCTAACTGCATGGTAATACCATCTCATAAGTGTCATCAATTAATTATATTTTGTCATACAAATAAAAATCTATTTATTTTTAAAAGTTTTATCACTATGTGTCAATATTTGTACCATATTGTGAGGTCTACCATATTTCTTTCCAAGAGTAATGATAGAAAAAGTGAGAACCAAATCACCAAAACACAGAGCCTATGTATCTTGTTCTGTGGTTTGATTTTGACAATACAACCATTTTCTTTTGGATAATGCTACTCAGGCAGAATTCTTAGGCAGAATTCGTAGGCGGAAACATTTACATTCATTGGATGCATGTGGTGAGTGTATGTGGTGGGACCTACCACATGCATCTAATGGATCTAAAACTTTCTGTCTGTGAATTCTGCCTAAGAATTCTGCCCAAGTAGCATTACCCTTTTCTTTTTTTCCAATTGCACAAGTAATTGAAATGTCAATGGAACCCATCTTGTGTCAAAGTTGGACAAATTTGGGTCTCACACTATATATATATTTTTCAAAAAGAAAATTCAATTTTCATTAAATTCAAAAAATAAAAACTATTTATAACAAATATTTAACAACTGTAATCACGCATTTTCTTAACTTTATAGTTCAAATTTTAAATTATCATGAAAAATAATGAAAAAATATTCTAACTAATAATAGAACATGTATTTATTTATATACTACCACCAATCAGAGCGGATTGGTGTTTTTTCCGCTCTTTCCAAACTCACTCCTATACCTCTTAGGATATATCCAAACTCATTTCACTAGGAGCGAGGTCGGGCCCACATGCGCGAGTTAAATTGGCATCCCTAGCAAATAGTATATATAATCGTGGTGACAAATTTGAGATGATAATTAAATTATGGCAAAATTTGTAAGGAAAACTATACATGCTACAAAAAAATTTAAAAAAAAATGAATTACAGTTTAAATTACTGAGAATAATTCAGTAATCTTGAAATATATGGATATTATACATTATGTTTGGAATATTTTATAAATAATTTGAAAGGTTTTACAAAATTTAAAAAATTATATATACAAGTATGTTATTATGAGTTAGAATATA
Organism: Cornus controversa; assembly: GCA_026545225.1. Classification (NCBI taxonomy): domain Eukaryota; kingdom Viridiplantae; phylum Streptophyta; class Magnoliopsida; order Cornales; family Cornaceae; genus Cornus; species Cornus controversa. The sequence continues at coordinate 25,872,691 of CM048853.1, read as the reverse complement.
ATACCGTATATTAGCAAAGTTTGTTATCAAAACTTAATTTAATCATGGTCAAAGGTTCGATCAACATTGAAGATGGAAATTTCATCTTCAAAACTATTAATTGATCACATAATTTAGGTAAAAGTAAAATTGATTTAAAGAGCTAATGTCTAAGTGGTTAAAAACTAGACAAGTTGGACCAATCAAATTAGGCAATTAGATGGTAGTTTTTCTAGAATCAATTTTTTTACCATCATAAATGAGTTTCCAAATGCAAATTGAATATTTTTTTACTAAATTTGGAATATATCTCTAAAAAAGATCATTTCCCAATTGTCATATGTAACATCCGAATATTTAAGGACTCAACCATTTTTGTGATGATTTTGAAGTTTTCTAAATCATATTGAAGCCTTTTTGTTACCCAATTCAGACTAGTCTGTCAAAAGGAAAGGTGGTTATTTAATCCCGGTGCTATTTTCGTGGAGTATTTTAGAAGGGAAAGATTTAACACAAGCCTAATCTTTTACATTCTTTTGCATAGAGTGTCTAATATCCTGGTGTGTCAGAAATTTTAATCTGATTTCAATTAGAGTCAATTTTCCGATCATATCGTGAATACGACTAAAAATAATTTTAAGTTATAGAATTCTGTCTTTGAGTAGATTTGGAGTTTTCGGAACTCCTTGGTTCCATTCTTTGATATACTTTACGGAATTCAAAAAAATAGTAAAAATAGGGAGTGAAACAAAATATGATGTCTATGTTATTTAATGCGAGTTACTTTTATATATATGTTTTTATTTTATAAAAAGAAAAAAGTTACTTTTGAGTATATGAAAATAAAAGGTAAAATCAATTGCAAAGTAGGTTGATGTTGTGAACTCAACCCTTTACTGTTTTTTCAGGTTCATGTTGGTCACATGTGAAATGTGACGAAGGAACATGTTGAAATAGAGTTTAGTTTGGTTATTTTAAATTAATTTTTTTAGCACAAGTGACTTTTGTAAGAAAGATAGTCATGATTTTATTAGTTCACAGTGGACTTATTATAGATTTTTATTTATTTATTTAAACACATAACCCTCTTTGGCACGACTTTTTGAATCCACCCAAGATACAAACTGTGGATGCAACTCGAACCTAAAATTTATTATATATTTATTTTATAGTAAAGTGTTATTAGTTAATGGTATAATTTTTGTTGGACCGACCATACTAGTATACTACTTACATAGAATTATTACGCATAAATGGTAAATCTAAACTTTTATATTTATTGAATGCATGTGATAGATTTCACGACATGCACTTACCATATATATTTTATGAATGAAAAAGTGTAGATCTAACAATTTTATCTTATCTGACTATCATTTTTTATTTAACATTGTTGTGGGTGGATTTATTTTATGATAAAAGACCTGAGTCATTGGGTATAGTTTTCACTGGTTTCTGTTTACTCCACTCTAGAGATAAGAAGAATCAGAGGCCATATGCTTTGTGTTGATGCAAATTAATCTTAATTAATGGAATGAACTTGGTTGTTGACTTATGTTGCCTCAAATCAGTGAATCAGGTGTGCTTTTTTACTTTCGTATACTCGTTTAACACGTGTGATAATACTTGCTCAAATATTTCTAACAAAAAAGAAGAGTGACATAAGTGAAAATAACTAGGAGGATAGCATAGAAAAAAAAAAAAAAGAATTGTAGTTGACCACTTATTTGACATAAATTTGATTGTATCATATGCAGACTCCAGTGTGCTTTGGGTTTTCTTTTTTTCTTTTTTCTTCTTTTAAATGAGTAATCAATCAGTCTACTAGTTTCATATTTTGGATGAAGGTTATGACTTTAAGCAGAGTGAAATGAAAGTATATGATTCATGTAACGGATTTTAAATAGTTAAAAAAAGAGAACTTGGTTGTTGTTGATGAACGAATAATCAGCCCACCTCTTAGTTATTTTGAACTATTAAATAATTTACAAATTTCGAATGCGGACAATTCTCCTTAAATTACATGCATCATTCTAGTCCAAACCTCGAGCCAAAGGAGTACTTTCAAAGGCTTTACCGGCCACCCGTTGAGCTAGTCTGTAAAGGAAAATAAACAAAAACATTTTTTTTTTTCATTTTGACTTGATGCAGTTTATTTAATCACTAGTGTATTGGATTTATTAGCTTTCACAAGGTATAGTTAGTGTCTGTGACTTTGCTTAAAACAGGTTTGTTGATCCTTGGAAGCTGATATGAACAACTTTAGTTTTCATTAGATGCTTTACATTTTCATAATTTGACATTTTCAACTAGGTTAGTTTACTTCTATATTTAAAGACTTGGGCCCGATTGATAACATTAGATGTTTAGTGTTTATAAAAATTTATTTGTGGAATAAACATGTTTGATAATTTTAATTTTGTTTATAAATTGTCTAAACACTTTTAAAATAACACTTAATGAAAGCTTTTGAAACCTAAATACCGAAATAGTGTTTATACTTATTAAAAAAAAATCTAAAATTGTTATTATATTATTTTAATTAAAAAGTTAAGTTAAAAGTGAGAAAATGAAAAGAAAAAAAATTCATACATGAGTAATATATTCACGAATTCTTCATAATGCCCAATCATGCATTTGTAAAACCACCAATAGCTAAGAAAGAGAATTTAGGTAATGAATATAAAAATGTGCCAAAAATAAAAAAGCTAAAATTGATAATTAAAGAAAATGTAAACAATGATTTAAGCAATAGAAGGGTCGGTAATTTAGGACCTGTTTGGCATGCGTTTTGTTTTTGTTTTTTATGCTTTTATTTTGGCACTATAGCGAATAACTAAAACATGTGAGTTGAGCAGTGCGGAAATGGATGCGAAAGTTTGTTTAAAACCTAGAGGGGGTGATTAGGTTTACTCGTTTTTTGCTTAATTTTTCAAATTATTTCAATTATAAGTCGAATTAAAAATTAAAGCAATTCCACAAAAAGTAAATAAAATAAAGTGCAATAAAGTGAAGAATCCACCAAATATACGTGGAAAATTCAGATCAAGAAAAAACCACGAGTGAGGCTTGTAACCCCAGAGAACCAAATCCATTATCGTCGAAGTAAAGTACAACATACTCTGTCCAAGACACACTGTAGAGACTGGGTCCAATTTAGGCCGGTTTTCTTTTATGCATCATTTTTATCATAAACATATTTTAAATAATGTTATGCATGTTTTAAATGTGAGAAACATATTTGAAAACTTGTTTAGAAATTCGAGAAAGTTTTGGGATCATTTGGTGAAATTTGAGATTTTCGGGTCGGCGGGGTCCGGGACACAGGTCGGGTGGGCCCGAGAATCTAGAAGATTTCTAAAAAAATATTATTTTTGGTTTTAAACCAAATAAAATGTTAAATGAGTTAAGGAGGTGATTTCGGAGCCGTAGCTTTCAAAATCGAAAGTAGAGGTCGGGAGGGTACGTTAAGTGTCCCGGAGGCATTTCGGTCATTTTGCACCCTAAGATATTATAAATATCTAGAGATTGAGATCCCAGCCATTACATACAGCTGAAATATCTCTCTCACTCTCCCTCTTCATCTCCTTTCCTTCTCTCTTCATTTCGGAAGTGTTGGGCTTAGATTTGGAGGTTCCAGAAGAAGGGTAAAGTGTTCTACGGGTCAAGGGCGTCGGTTTGAACCGAACAAAATCATTTTTTGGTAAGGTAGAACTTAGAAAAATTCTAAGATTTAGCTAGAAGAGGCTTTAAAGTTGAGATAGGGGTGTGAATTCCTTTTTAGCATTGATTCTATAGGTCCCTTACTTGTGACATGAAATTTTCATGACTTTCTTATGTAAAAATTGATGCTAGCATGTCCTAGATTGAGATTATGTTATATGAATGTGTTGAATTCTATTTATGAGTCCTTTATGAGTCATTGTGTTCATTTAGAATTGTATACGAAATTTGCCTCCATGTGTGGAAGAAATGCATAGAAGAGATTTTTTGAAAATGCATTATTTTGATTTCATGAGTTCATTTGAAATTTGCATTGTAATATGCTTGAGTTTGAAGGTGTATGCATTAGCTATAGATGTAATGCATTGAAAATGAGTTTTGTGACAATCTTGGTTGTGTGCATGTATGTGATAAATGTGCACTTATGTGGTGATTGATGATTTTTGGAGCAAGTGTGAGAATTAAGAAGGGCCCGGAGCCCTAGGGTGAAAGGCCCAAAACTTGGCCAAACGGATGTCGCTACCGTCGGGTTAGCAACCCTTAAAGTGTAAGCAGAGTACGTGGTCTTGCAAAGGCTCTTACTATAGATGTGATAATCAGAAGTCTCCAGTTGAATTGATTTTAGAGTATACGTGGTATTGAGTTTATTTGTGAATGTGATTCATTTTAAACTGTTTATGTGTATTGGAGATATGTGATATCATACTTGATTCCAAAAATGAATATGTTTTGAGTATGAAAAATATTGAACCATGCCATGTAGTTATAGAGATCTCATGGTGCATTCATGGATGGCTGCCTGAGTCAATGTTGAGTCGGGTGGATCATCTCTACTGGGCTAGTTGTATGCTCACCCTCTCCCCCAAACCTTTTTCAGATAAAGCACCGGTGGAAGACGAAGCTTAGATGTGCTCGAGTGGGATTTTTGGTGTTCTTTTGGATTTATGTATATGGATGTCCATGCCGGGTTGTGGCATGATGACTATTTTAAAAATGTTGTTCTTACGTTTGGATTATCTTTATGTTTTTGAACTTCAAATGTATTAGCCATATGTGGCACGTCCATAACTTTTGGAGAATGAATAAATGTATGATGGATAGTTTTGAAATTTCAATGTATATGCAATATGAATGTAACCATTTGGATATGAAATTTTTATGTTTTGATTACACCATTCCTGCTTTGGATCATATTAGATATTTTACACTTTATGGAGAATGTATGTATGTTGAAGGATAAGAATTGGATAAGAATTTTGTTGATTGTGATCACTTGAGGGTTATACAAGGTTTGCAGGTTAAGTGATTACAATGCATCATAATCCCCATTATGATGTATCGTTATTCGACGATTCATCGAAGACCCAATGACGATGTATCGTAAAAATGTTGAGAAAATTGATGAAAAATAGCACGTTTTGCATGTTATTACGAGACATCTAGGATGATTCGTAGGTTATGATACATCGTAATCTCCATTACGATGCATTGTAATCCACAGTTAAACTAAGGATAGGGGTAATGTTTCGACGTGCATGTGTGGCCACGTGTGGGGCCCATAATGATGGTTTGATGTTGAGTTATATGTCTAATATTATATGTATGTAATTAAGCTTCCGCATTGATAAAAAGGTCAATATAATGGTATAATTTTTGTTGGACCGACCATACTAGTATACTACTTACATAGAATTATTACGCATAAATGGTAAATCTAAACTTTTATATTTATTGAATGCATGTGATAGATTTCACGACATGCACTTACCATATATATTTTATGAATGAAAAAGTGTAGATCTAACAATTTTATCTTATCTGACTATCATTTTTTATTTAACATTGTTGTGGGTGGATTTATTTTATGATAAAAGACCTGAGTCATTGGGTATAGTTTTCACTGGTTTCTGTTTACTCCACTCTAGAGATAAGAAGAATCAGAGGCCATATGCTTTGTGTTGATGCAAATTAGTCTTAATTAATGGAATGGACTTGGTTGTTGACTTCTGTTGCCTCAAATTCAGTGAATCAGGTGTGCATTTGTACTTTCGTATACTCGTTTAACACGTGTGATAATACTTGCTCAAATATTTATAACAAAAAAGAAGAGTGACATAAGTGAAAATAACTAGGGAGGATAGCATAGAAAAAAAAAAAAAATTGTAGTGGACCACTTATTTGACACATATTTGATTGTACCATATGCAGACTCCAGTGTGCTTTGGGTTTTCTTTTTTCTTCTTTTAAACCTACTAGTTTCATATTTTGGATGAAGGTTATGACTTTAAGCAGAGTGAAATGAAGAGTGAAATGAAAGTATATGATTCATGTAACAGATTTTAAATAGTTAAAAAAAACAGAACTTGGTTGTTGTTGATGAACGAATAATCAGCCAACCTCTTAGTTATTTTGAACTATTAAATAATTTGCAAATTTCGAATGTAGACAATTCCACTTAAATTACATGCATCATTTTAGTCCAAACCTCAAGAGCCAAAGGAGTACTTTCAAAGGCTTTACCGGCTACCCGTTGAGCTAGTCTGTAAAGGAAAATAAACAAAAACATTTTTTTTTTCATTTTGACTTGATGCGGTTTATTTAATCACTAGTGTATTGGATTTATTAGCTTTCACAAGGTATAGTTAGTGTCTGTGACTTTGCTTAAAACAGGTTTGTTGATCCTTGGAAGCTGATATGAACAACTTTAGTTTTCATTAGATGCTTTACATTTTCATAATTTGACATTTTCAACTAGGTTAGTTTACTTCTATATTTAAAGACTTGGGCCCGATTGATAACATTAGATGTTTAGTGTTTATAAAAATTTATTTGTGGAATAAACATGTTTGATAATTTTAATTTTGTTTATAAATTGTCTAAACACTTTTAAAATAACACTTAATGAAAGCTTTTGAAACCTAAATACCGAAATAGTGTTTATACTTATTAAAAAAAAATCTAAAATTGTTATTATATTATTTTAATTAAAAAGTTAAGTTAAAAGTGAGAAAATGAAAAGAAAAAAAATTCATACATGAGTAATATATTCACGAATTCTTCATAATGCCCAATCATGCATTTGTAAAACCACCAATAGCTAAGAAAGAGAATTTAGGTAATGAATATAAAAATGTGCCAAAAATAAAAAAGCTAAAATTGATAATTAAAGAAAATGTAAACAATGATTTAAGCAATAGAAGGGTCGGTAATTTAGGACCTGTTTGGCATGCGTTTTGTTTTTGTTTTTTATGCTTTTATTTTGGCACTATAGCGAATAACTAAAACATGTGAGTTGAGCAGTGCGAAAATGGATGCGAAAGTTTGTTTAAAACCTAGAGGGGGTGATTAGGTTTACTCGTTTTTTGCTTAATTTTTCAAATTATTTCAATTATAAGTCGAATTAAAAATTAAAGCAATTCCACAAAAAGTAAATAAAATAAAGTGCAATAAAGTGAAGAATCCACCAAATATACGTGGAAAATTCAGATCAAGAAAAAACCACGAGTGAGGCTTGTAACCCCAGAGAACCAAATCCATTATCGTCGAAGTAAAGTACAACATACTCTGTCCAAGACACACTGTAGAGACTGGGTCCAATTTAGGCCGGTTTTCTTTTATGCATCATTTTTATCATAAACATATTTTAAATAATGTTATGCATGTTTTAAATGTGAGAAACATATTTGAAAACTTGTTTAGAAATTCGAGAAAGTTTTGGGATCATTTGGTGAAATTTGAGATTTTCGGGTCGGCGGGGTCCGGGACACAGGTCGGGTGGGCCCGAGAATCTAGAAGATTTCTAAAAAAATATTATTTTTGGTTTTAAACCAAATAAAATGTTAAATGAGTTAAGGAGGTGATTTCAGAGCCGTAGCTTTCAAAATCGAAAGCAAAGGTCGGGAGGGTACGTTAAGTGTCCCGGAGGCATTTCGGTCATTTTGCACCCTAAGATATTATAAATATCTAGAGATTGAGATCCCAGCCATTACATACAGCTGAAATATCTCTCTCACTCTCCCTCTTCATCTCCTTTCCTTCTCTCTTCATTTCGGAAGTGTTGGGCTTAGATTTGGAGGTTCCAGAAGAAGGGTAAAGTGTTCTACGGGTCAAGGGCGTCGGTTTGAACCGAACAAAATCATTTTTTGGTAAGGTAGAACTTAGAAAAATTCTAAGATTTAGCTAGAAGAGGCTTTAAAGTTGAGATAGGGGTGTGAATTCCTTTTTAGCATTGATTCTATAGGTCCCTTACTTGTGACATGAAATTTTCATGACTTTCTTATGTAAAAATTGATGCTAGCATGTCCTAGATTGAGATTATGTTATATGAATGTGTTGAATTCTATTTATGAGTCCTTTATGAGTCATTGTGTTCATTTAGAATTGTATACGAAATTTGCCTCCATGTGTGGAAGAAATGCATAGAAGAGATTTTTTGAAAATGCATTATTTTGATTTCATGAGTTCATTTGAAATTTGCATTGTAATATGCTTGAGTTTGAAGGTGTATGCATTAGCTATAGATGTAATGCATTGAAAATGAGTTTTGTGACAATCTTGGTTGTGTGCATGTATGTGATAAATGTGCACTTATGTGGTGATTGATGATTTTTGGAGCAAGTGTGAGAATTAAGAAGGGCCCGGAGCCCTAGGGTGAAAGGCCCAAAACTTGGCCAAACGGATGTCGCTACCGTCGGGTTAGCAACCCTTAAAGTGTAAGCAGAGTACGTGGTCTTGCAAAGGCTCTTACTATAGATGTGATAATCAGAAGTCTCCAGTTGAATTGATTTTAGAGTATACGTGGTATTGAGTTTATTTGTGAATGTGATTCATTTTAAACTGTTTATGTGTATTGGAGATATGTGATATCATACTTGATTCCAAAAATGAATATGTTTTGAGTATGAAAAATATTGAACCATGCCATGTAGTTATAGAGATCTCATGGTGCATTCATGGATGGCTGCCTGAGTCAATGTTGAGTCGGGTGGATCATCTCTACTGGGCTAGTTGTATGCTCACCCTCTCCCCCAAACCTTTTTCAGATAAAGCACCGGTGGAAGACGAAGCTTAGATGTGCTCGAGTGGGATTTTTGGTGTTCTTTTGGATTTATGTATATGGATGTCCATGCCGGGTTGTGGCATGATGACTATTTTAAAAATGTTGTTCTTACGTTTGGATTATCTTTATGTTTTTGAACTTCAAATGTATTAGCCATATGTGGCACGTCCATAACTTTTGGAGAATGAATAAATGTATGATGGATAGTTTTGAAATTTCAATGTATATGCAATATGAATGTAACCATTTGGATATGAAATTTTTATGTTTTGATTACACCATTCCTGCTTTGGATCATATTAGATATTTTACACTTTATGGAGAATGTATGTATGTTGAAGGATAAGAATTGGATAAGAATTTTGTTGATTGTGATCACTTGAGGGTTATACAAGGTTTGCAGGTTAAGTGATTACAATGCATCATAATCCCCATTATGATGTATCGTAATTCGACGATTCATTGAAGACCCAATGACGATGTATCGTAAAAATGTTGAGAAAATTGATGAAAAATAGCATGTTTTGCATGTTATTACGAGACATCTACGATGATTCGTAGGTTATGATACATCGTAATCTCCATTACGATGCATTGTAATCCACAGTTAAACTGAGGATAGGGGTAATGTTTCGACGTGCATGTGTGGCCACGTGTGGGGCCCATAATGATGGATTGATGTTGAGTTATATGTATATGATTATATGTATGTAATTAAGCTTCCACATTGATAAAAAGGTCAATATAGTTCACTAGGGTTTAATGGACGGACTCACCCTCAAGATTCGGGCTCAAAAATCGGGGCGTGACAACTTGGTATCAGAGCATGATATTCGAGTGTAATTATGATTAGGAGTGAGGATGTTTAACTTAATCACACTCATTTCCCATGCCCTTCTGGGTGTTGGAAATCGGGGCGCACTCACACCCACTCCACTCTGACAAGAACTTGATGCGGAATGCCTCATGCTTACTCTTGCAACTCCCTCATCCAATTGTTGTAGACTTCCAGCTAACATCACATTCCTTGTAGAAAGGTAATTGGAAGAACACGAATACTCAATAAATGTTTTGTCCTCTTCGTAGTGCGATTTTCTTCTCCTTCCTCACCAACGAACAGTTGTAGAAGAAACCAAACAATCCAGTAACTTAATCAATAAGAAATCTCTAAAGCAGTCTTCGAATGATTGATCAATCAAATAGAGAAACGTAACCTAAATCACTCATAATGTATATATGTGTGTGATCTCTCAAAGAAATATAAACAAAGAATTAAAGAAGAATTTTCTGCTCTAAAAATATACCTATGTTTTCTCTCTCTAGAAAATAATCTTTTTTATGTGTATTCAAATCTTCGTGAAAGCACACTGAGAGAAATCATATGAGGCTTTTATAGATATTAAAAACTCTAATTTTCTTTGAAAAATAATTTAAAAATCAATAGGAAACAAGTCTCAAAGATTAAGGAAATTTCATTGCCAAATCTGGGTCAAAACAGGACACTGCAGAGCCAAAATCCGCCACCAGAGGGCTTGGGCCGGTCCAGGGCTCTGCCTTGCAAGTTTTGAAGTCCTGAGACTTCATGGACCAGTCCAGGTTTGAGCTGGACCAGTCCAATCTTGAAAAGTTTGAAATTTTTTTCGAAAAACCCTAATTTTTAAGGTCGGACCACCTGGTTTGAATATGTGTTCTCACCACTTTACCTAGAGTATGTGACTCTCATACTTGATCAATGATATCCACATGCAATCGAAATCATCTGAAAACTTCAATCGATGTCTTTTTTCGTCATTTGCATGGTTGGTGTAGAACACTGCTCACTCTGAGACTTCAATTACGTGATATAAATTACAAGAATATAAATAAAATATTACAACTCGATCATTGTTAGATTTGACACCGAAGATTGCCAATTACAAAAATATATGTAACAATCTCCCCATTTGGCAATTCGTGACAAAACTAACCTAGACAATCATAACCTAACTACTGGAAAAATGAGATTACAATATGTCCCAAACATCTCAAAATACAAAGAAACATAACCTGAAGATCTCAAAGCATCACTAGCAAACTTCCAAGCTTCATATGTAGTGTCTTCTAAAAACCTATAAAATCTGCACATCATGCAAACAACATTACCTGTGAAAGCTTAATAAATAAAATATAATAATATCACGATAAAAAAAATCCCCCTTAATCATATAATAATGATAAAAAAAATTAAATATACTAGTTCTCCCCCATATATCAATCAAATAAATATATACTTTGGAGCAAATTAACAAAGTAAAAACAAAGAAAACATGAAAAACTATCACAAAATCATTGAGATAACAAGAAGATGAATTCCATTAAAAACCTGTAACCAAGAGTACTAAAATTAGGAGTTACAGCCCAAATAGCTAGCCAAAATAAATATAGCATAACATAAACATATTCAAGAAAATAAACATAAAAAACTAGACATAACATGTAAGCACTCAAGTCTAGCAAAAGAACCTAACTACGTCTAAAACACCAAGACCAAATCCTCATTTTCTTCATCACCATCATTGCTAGAACTCCCTAGAATAGCTTTCCGAATTAATGATTCAAGCTTTGAAAAATTCCTCTTCAAGTACCTATCCAAACCCCTCATGTATTGATTGTATTGACTTGCAGTTAAAGGACGATTAGAATTAGGAACTTAAAGTCCAGGAATATGAGCATTATCATCACTTTCATTCACATCTTCATTAACATATTGCCTAGCAGCCTCCTTTTGTGCTCTTTCCTTCATCTTGTTGGTAATTGAAGACTTAATATTAGAAGTTATAAACTTTTCTTTGGGCTTTTCAACTAATGCATTTGAAGGAATGTACACCTTCTTTACCTTAAGAGTCTTCATCATGATCAATGAAAAAGGCAAAACATTGGTAGGCCTAAAATCATTAGACTCTTGAATCATTGTCCTCAAAATAGTAGCAGACATATTAATCTTATCACCATTCATAATGTGATACAAAATTTCACCTCTATGCCATGACAAATCACCCTTATGATCACGAGGATCAAGAGTATAAGATATAATCAAATTCAAAGCAGAGACATTGTCAGTTATATAAGCACTATGAATTTTATTCTCAAGCAATGGAGCATTAGATTCACACAACTTCCGAATGATTGCTTCCATTCTTGGTATGTTCTCATCAGTACTATCATATGGAAGAATTAAACCATCTTCCGTATCTGGAACACCAATAACCTCAAAAATCTTGGTTGTCACTTTGATTTCAGTCCCAAAGCACTTCACAATTGTCTACAATTCCTTCTTACTATAAGCAAGCACATTGCATAAAAGTAACGAACCATGTAGGGAACACAATCTTTGCCTAGATTAGCAAAAGAACTCCAACCATTATTTCTAAAATAATGCACAAACTCCAAGTCATAACCTTGCCAAATGTTTTTAATCTTATCCTATTATACACTTGGAAAAGAGAAAACTAACTTAAGACAATTGAAAATGTTTCATTTATATTATCTTTACCAAAAATAGGACCGAAGTCATACTTTCAGGGGTATTCTTATATATTTTGTTCTATTTTATGCCACAATTGTAATACCCCAGAAATTTGGACGGCAATTATTTTTAGAATTTTGAATTACTTTATATTATTTTATTGATTCATGTGAAATGTCTTACCTCTATTTTTATTATTTTATGTGAGTTGTTTTTCCTTTATAGGCGTTTTATCATTTCATGTGAATTGATAAGTTTGATTTTGTTTATCATTTTATGTGAATTATTTTTGTCTTTATAGATTCCAATTATTTCATGTGAAATTCTCTGCTTTTATTTTTTTACCATTTTATGTGAATTGTTTATTGATCATGTTTGTCTTACTTAAATTTTTAAATGCTTTGGATTGGGCTAGGAAAGAATCTGGGCTGGAATGTTTGGGCTAAGGGTATGCTTAAGTTGATGGGCCAGAGTTATGGTTATATTATCATAATTCTTTTATTTATTTATTTATTCATTTTAGTTTATTTAATTTTTAGAAAAACAATAATAGAATAAAAATAATTAAGACAAAAATAAAATAAGAGACTAGGGTTTTTGCCGTTTGCTTTACGCACAAAAACCAAGAGAGTAAACGAAAGAGAGAAGGGAGTGAAGGAACGATCGGGTGAACGGGTTGTTAAATCGTCAAAGAGGCAAGTTTGATTTTTCTCTTCCCCTTTGAATCCGTATGCATAGTCTAAGTTTGAGGAAATTGTTTATATTGAAAATTTGTATATAATTCTATGTTTATTTTTCTTTGGTTACTGTTGATAAATTTCATGGGAATGATTATGCAAACTGTATATAGGTGTATAGCTTTATATATGTATGAATATATGCATATATATTATGTATGTGTTTAATGGATAGAAATTCGTACATGCATGAATTTGGGATGAAAAGGGGTGTTGATTTGTAAAACTTTTGAGTTGTTAATGTCCAGTAAACGACCCTTGATCTTTAGGAAAACAGATCGTGAGGAATTTGGTTTTAAATTTTTGAATTTTGCGAAGAACCCTAGAACTTGTGAATTGGGGGTTTTCGTTTCGGGTCATGGTAGAGGGGGATTTTTGTACCGATGCGTAGACGGGATCAAGAGGAGAATTTTGATTAAAAAAAAATGGGGCTGAACGAAGGTCGGACAAAGCCAGAATCAGGCCGGAAAAGTCCCCAGCGCGCTGGGGAAGACAGCTCCAATCGGCATGTGTTCCCCACGCGTGTCGCGGGCTCGTGGGGGAGTGTGCGGCCGGCGCTGGTCGGTGTCCAGAAATATATTTTTGGGCCCCACTCGCAGGGGCCCACCTCTGGGTTCAATATGGGCCCATTCCGGATAGTTTTGATATTTCTTTTGTATTTTTGAAATTTTTGGAAAAACTTGAAAATTTGAAAAATTATTTTTAAAAAATACTTTTATAATTCTAAAAATTCCCAAAATTTTATGTCAACTTCCTGGGGGCTTAAGGAGCTTGGGGTTTAAATTTCATGTTGAAATGATTTACCATTGTCTTTAAATTAATTTTTAAAGTGTCTAAAAATTGGATTTTTCAGCTTCTTTAATTTTAGAAAATACTTAAAAAGTTTCAAAATTTCTCAAATGTTTACTGTAACTTTATGGAGGTTAAATAAAATTGGTTTTAAAGTTTCATCTCTAAATGAGCTTCCCTTGGTGTTCAATTAATTTTTAAAGTGTCTAAAAAATTGGGTTTTCACGTTCTTTTATTTTTAGAAAATATTTTTAAAATTTCAGAAAATTGTAGAAAAATTTAGGTAACTTTATATGATTAAAATGCACCTGAGTTTTAAATTTTAGGTGAAGATGAGTCTCTCTTGTGATTGTGTTGGTTGTAAACGTATGCCTCGAATTATGTTTTATTTTATTTTTGCTAGAAAAATATTTTTTAAAATTCCCAAAAATTCTAGAAAATTTTCAGAATAATTTAATAGGGTTCTTAGAAGTAGAATAGGCCTAGAAACCTAGATAAGAGTTAGGTTTAGACTCCCTCGTAGATTTGAGTGCATTGGGGGTTGGACTGGGTGTTTGCTTCTAAAGTGGTTAAATTGTGTTATTTGATTTACTTGAATGTATTTTCCTTTAAGGATATAAATGCCCATTAAATACTTAATTATAGTTTACTTGTGAACGATTTGTCTTATGGTGATAATTTCATGTCGGATAATTTGAATTACTTTGTTTGTGCAAATTAAAATCATAATGCACCTTATTTATTTTATGTTTCATATTGGGAAATACATCTATACATTTTATTTGGCATGTAAGGATTGCCTGGTGTGTCATGATCGCCCATACCTAATAAGGTATCTATGCATTTTATTTTGGCATGTAATGATTGCCCGTCGTGTCAGGGACACGCATACCTAATAAGGTATCTATGCATTTTATTTTAGCATGTAAGGATTACCCGGCGTGTCAGGATCGCCCATACCTCATAAGGTATCTATGCATTTTATTTGGCATGTCAGGATTGCCCGGCGTGTCAGGATCACCCATACCTAATAAGGTATCTATATATTATATTTGTTTTGTCATGATTGCCTAGATTTAATAAAATGTATGCATCTGTTTCTTTATTTTTGAACTTAAAGAATGTGTTCATTGTTAAATGATAAGGGTTTTTTGGGACAATGTATAAGATGATTTTGATTTATGAAAACATGACTAGGTAGGGAATGACCAGTATGTATATACCTATACCTATTAATGTATCAAAGGATAAAATGGTGGTATGTTAGAATTGCTTAAACTTGATAATATTTCATATTATGTTTTTTTCTGCTGAACTTAAGAAATGTGTTCACTTTTGCATAAGAAGGATTTGGGTGGAACATTATAAATAATGACTGTTGTGTTGGAAACATGAAACTGGGTAAAAGAATAACTTGTATGTTAAATGTATGGATTTCTTTTGTATCCCTTATATTGAGGGTATGTATATTGGTTCTCTGATTGGGATGTAGTAGATAGAACATGCTCATGGGTTTAACCTACTTTATTGACATTTCAGGTCCCAGGCAGGTTTCCCCGCGAGGATAGAGTACTAAGGTTGGTTGTGGCAGACATCTACTCTCATCAGTCACAGGGTAGGAACCTACCTTATTATTCAAGAGTCAAACTATGAACTCGTTTGGAGATTTTGGTTGTTAATTTTAGATTAGAGTCTTAAACTTTTGTTTATTATGATTAAGGGGTCCTTGGGTTACTGGACTTCCAAATTGTATTATCAAACATATAGTTATTTGTTTACCAGTTATTTCAATTCAGTGGAATTTTCTGTTCAACTTTTATAATTTATTTTACTGTCTTTTGTATTCTATGCTTGTTTGCTACCAGTTGTATGTATCTCCGAGGTTTTGTGTATGAGACTGGCCACCTTATGCGCGAAATTTTTTTGTGGGGGGGGGGGGGGGTATTTCAACAATAAATTTTTTTACAAAACTAAATCTATAATCTCTTTTGCCTTCAAATTTATTGTTTCTATTGCTATAAATTTTTTGATAATGAAATTTCTTCTTGGCTACTATTAATTTTGTAAGAATGAATACAAAAAACATATTAAAATGAATATTTTCATTTTAGCAATTAAGCATGTAGTGAAAAAGTTCATTTAAAAAAACCCAATTTCTATAACACACACGAAAAAAAAAATACCAACAATTAACATAGAAAAACTTGAAACCACAATCGCTAGTCAATAATAGAAAAGATGCATCAATAGTAAACTTGTAGCTTGTTGCATTTAAATTTAAATAGTTCCATCAAGTTTAACTAACCAACCAAAAAAAAAAACCCTAATTTCTGATCATTCACTTGTTGAAGAAATGGTAGATTCAACTCTGGTTTAGCAAAATATCTAAAATGAAGTGAAGAATAAACGGTGGAGATTAAGAAATCTAACGGCAGAACTAGCGATAAACCGCCTTTGATGAAATCAACTTTCGTTCCATGTTGCCGAAAACGCAAAATATCTTCTTCATGACCCCCATTACTTTCTTTCTCTGTATCTATATCTATCTATCTATCAGTATGACGAGGAGTTTGGGACGAAGGTGAAGTCTAGTTGATAGAAGAGAGATTAACCAAGGATGGCAAATTCTCACGCCCTGATGGGTTTTCGCCCCGCTCCGGAGTGGATTTGATATGCTCTAATAGGAGTAGGGGCGGATATGAGTTTCAAAATTAAAACCTGACTCGAGTTCTAGCTAGAGGCGAATTTATAGTGGAACCCTCCTGTACCCGCCTTGATTATATATTTATATATATATATTTTAATATATATATATATACATACATGTGCATTTAGTTTTTTTTTGGTTAAATTTACGGTCTTATCTCCTTGCCCTTACATTAACTTTCTAATTTCATTACTACCCTCATATATATATATATAGTAACATACTATAGACTATGGTTTCTAAAAGGCCAACCCCAATATGCAAATTTGACTTTTGAGCAAGTGAATTTGTTAATAGGGCAGGGCAGGGCGGGGTACCAATTATCCCAACAGAGCGGGTATGGTATGCTTGCCAATAATCCGTCTCGAGATCTTAACAAAAATAGTAGGAGGATTTTCTTAACGGGGCGGGGTAGGATTTTGGCAAATCCACCCCATGGTGGCCCCTTTAATTTTTTTTTTTTATGCATATAAGTTTTAAAAAATTACTAAATGACCCCCTTAAACTTATTTTTTTTCTAAAAATTTATTTAGTTCTTTATTTTCCATCTTACTCTTCTTTTTATTCTTCCAAAAAAAAATCGATTCTCATAAAAAATAATAATAGGAGTAACATTTTCTTTTTTCCAGCAAATCCTATTTTTTTTCCTTCAAAGTTCTCTCATATTTTTCTTCTTCTTTGTTTTTCTTTTTTCTTCGATTTTTTCCCATCTTCTTGCACTCATGAATGATATATGTACGGTAACATTCTTTTCTTTCATCTTATTACTTTTTATTCTCCTATCCTATAAGTTTATTACTAAATTTGACACACTTAGGACTTGTTTCGTTAAAAAACCAAAACTTGAAAGCAAAAACAAAGTCATTTTCACTTATTTTTGCTATTATAGCTGAATAAATGTGATGAGAATTTTTTCAAAAAACCAATATAATGTAAATACCCTTTTTAAAAAATAATTCAAACATCTTTTTATGAAATATTGTGAAACAAATTATTTACCAAGCATGTTTTTGTGAAATTATTGTCAAAAAGACCCTTGATGTCCATATTTATGTGAATATTTTTTTACAACAAATTTTTTTCTTCAAATTATTACATACCATATGAATTTTTATTATTAACGCCATTACTACACTTCTATTTTTTTTCGATTTGTTGTCTTTGTTGCACTAAAAAATATATATATAATGTACATTGTGTCTCCAAGACAAATTCCTGTTTCCGTCCCTCTATATATATATGTATGTATTTGAATAAATACATATCTTAGCATCTTTGGAGAGATTGAGAACATAGTTTACGTTTGAAAGATTTGACATACTTTCATGATTGCTGGCGTAGATGTATATAATGTTAATTGATTAGTGAGAGTGACCAATGTTTTAAATAAATTGGTAATATACGTACAAAAAATTATTAGAGAACCAAAGTTTGTGTCTATTGACCATCCGAATCTAATAAATTTATAATACAAAATGTCAATACAACCTGTTGGCTCAACCCTCTATTTGGTGAGTGAGAGAGAGGACTTGATAAAATGTAGTTGGCTGGGAAGCATAACTCATAAATTTTAGCTTCTTAGTTTGACTCCTCTTTTAGATCTAATGCCACGGATTTTTTTGAACATTTTATTAACTGACTTGAAGTTACCAATGTGTACAAAAGGAGAAATTATACTTTACAACTATTGAAATTATAATGTGGTACAACCAATTATTAGAAACACACTAAAAAAAATAAAGTGATCCCACATATTTACTATAAAATCAACATATTTGATTTTGTGGTGTGTTTCAAATCGTTCATTATACCAGTTGTGAAGTATAATTTCTCGTACGAAAGACCTAACTTAGCTGAAATAATAGGGGATACAACTTGCTACAAAAATTAAAGAATTTTTTTTAAAAAAAAAGAAGAAGAAGAAGAAAAACAAGGAGTATGTGAGTCCGATGGTGGATTATTGGGTCCTTTAAGAGACCCGACAGCACAAACTTTAACAAAAAATTATCGTTAATAGTATCCTAAAAATTCTTAATTTATTTCATAAAAAAAAATTCTAACAATTGATATGATCAAATTAGTCTTATACCCTGAAAAAAAAAAAAAAAAAAATCAGAAAACAAGTCGAGCCAACTCAGGCCTGTTGGGCTACAAACAAAAATTTGGTTAGGCCCATGAAATTGGTGCACTCCAGTGAATTATTGGGTTCTTTAAGAGACCGACAACACAAACTTTAACAAAAAAATATCGTTAATAGTATCCTAAAAAATTCATAATTTATTCCATAAAAAATTATTGGATCATTTATAATATGAGTCCGGTGGTGGATTACTGGATCATTTATAAATTCTGTTCCTATTAATTCCCACAAAAATTATTGTTAGCTAGCTGTCTTGCTTTCTTATACATGATCCGCTTCAGTGACATGCCCTTCACATATCCATATAATAAGTGTATTTGCAATGTTACCAATTGATAAGCAGCCTATTCAGATCTATATTTACCATTAAGGATCTTGTTTAAATATTTACAGGAAGCTTCTATATATAGAGACTTCATAAGTTAATATATATATATATATATATATATATATATATATATAGATTTGTTCAACTAATATATTAAGTATCAACATACAACAACAACAACAATCAAGTTTTTTTTCAACTACTTGGGGTCAGTTATATGAATCTTATATTTCCCTAATTAATCGTTTTTCAAAATGATTTAAACTTATCAATTAATCTAATTGATTTTTTAGACACTTACACTGATTAATCAAAGTTTTACAAAATAAAAGAAAATGGTATAACTTATAAATGTTATATGTTATACTATATATCTCATAACACTAAAGAATAACATAATATCATAAAACTAGATGTTCAGATTAAATGGTTTAAACTCATTAATTAATCTAATTAATTTTTTAGACATTTGACTAACTAATCAAATTTTAACAAAATAGAATAAAGTCGTCTAACTTATTTTACTTATAACTGTTATATGTTATACTATATATTGGGGCAGTAAAGAATCACTTATTATCATAAAACTAGATGTTCAGAGATTAAAGAGTTTAAACTCATCAATTAATCTAATTGAGTTTTTTGACACTTGACTAATTAATCAAAATTTGACAAATAGATGAAAGTGATCTAACTTATATTACTTAAATATATTTATCGTTTTAGTAATTTTATTGATCAATTTTTCCCAAATTAAATTTTTTTTCTTATTTGCAAAAATTGAAAAATATAAGGAATTTAGGCTTCGTTCGGATTGAGGGATTTGGAAGGATAAGGAGAGAAAAGAAAGGAAAGGATAGGGGATGTTGTGTTTAGATGAGCATTTATAAAAGAAAAGAAAGGATAAGGAAGGATAGCAATCCCTCCTTATCCCTCAATTGCAATCCTCCCAAAAATGAGAAGATTGGGAGGGAAATGATTGTAACTTAAGTATAACTTTTATAATACCAAAATTGACCTTACTATTTTAACACAGAATTTTTTTTATTACTTTTGAGTCCCATTAGGGCATCTCACGTTTATACTTCTCCTCCATACCCATTCGCCGACTATGCCTTTTGCTGGACATAACATTGCTTTTGTGCATTCTGATGCAAAAGAAATATATGTAAAACAAAAGTACACAAAATAAGCACCTGCACTAATGTTGCACTTGTTAAAGCTGAGATCACACCAGCGATATCTATAGCCTGTACTGTGAGTGTTTCAGTAATAGTAGCGAAATGTTGCTTCACTAATTTATGCTATGATCAGATACAAAATTGGAAAATATAGACATAAATAATCAGTATATACCTTCAACATAAGAAATAGTAGAGGTGGAGCATAAAGGAGCACATTCATCTTAACTGAAACAGCTCCACTATAATAATAAATAGGGTAAAGTCAAACACTCCAATTGAGCATAGAAAATGTTCAAAAGAGGATTAAAACACTTACTTGAAAATAATCAAACCTAGATGGAAGTTAGAACTCATAAGAGATAATAAAGTAAAAACTTCAGCCCAGAAAAAATCTAGAACAACTACTCATTTGCTTGGGGTGGCTAAATTAATCCTTATTCTCCATTCATCTTGAGCTAAAAAACATTTCCAGCTAAAAAAAAATAATAGATGAGTTTTTTATTGATAAAATAAATATAGTATAGATGAAGAGGTGAACACAAATTTACACATACATGCACTTCCTATTATATTTCTGTAATACATACAGTTCCTTCCTTATATGGGTATGTTGTAGAAACTTACTTTTTGGTTATATTACTACTAGTCCCACCTAATATTAGTATATAGTTTGTTACAATATTAAATGATAATGAAATACCCTCAGAAAATTTCGCGCATGAGGTGGCCAGTCTCATACACAAAACCTGGGAGATACATACAACTGGTAGCAACAAGCATAGAATACAAAAGACAGACTAAAATAAATTCTAAAAACTGAACAGAAAATTCCACTGAATTGAAATAACCGATAAATAAATAGTTATATGCCTGGTAATACAATTTGGAAGTCCCGTAACGCAAGGACCCCTTAACCAGAATAAACACAAGTTTAAGACTCTAATTTAAAACCAACAACCAAAACCTCCAAAAGAGTTCATAGTCTGACCCTTGAATAAGAGGATAGGTTTCTACCCTGTGACCGATGAGAAGAGATATCTGCCACAACTAACCCTAAAACTCTATCCTTGCAGTGGAACCTGTCTGAAACCTGAAATCAACAAAGTGGGTTAAACCCACGAGCAAGTTCTATCTACTACATCCCAATCAGAAAACCAATATACATACCCTCAGTATAAGGGACACAAAAGAAAACAATAGATTTAACATACAAGCTATTCTTATTCCAATTTCATGTTTTCAAAACAACAGTCATTAATTATAATATTCCACCCAAATCCTTATTATGCAAAAGTGATCACATTTCTTAAGTTCAGCAGAAATAAACATAACATGAAATAATATCAAGTTTAAGCAATCCTAACATGCCATCATTTAATCTTTTGATACCTTAATAGGTATAGATATATACATACTAGTCATTTCCTATTTCGTTCATGTTTTCAGAAGTAAAATCATCTTATACATTGTTCCAACAAACCTAATCATCCAACAATGAACACATTCTTTAAGTTCAAAATAAAGAAAACATGTGCATACATGTATAGATACCTTATTAGATATGGGCGATCCTGACACGCCAAATAAAATGTATAGATACCTTATTAGGTATGGGCGATCCTGACACGCTAAATAAAATGTATAGATACCTTATTAGGTATGGGCGATCCTGACACGCCGGGCAATCCTTACATGCCAAATAAAATACATAGATACCTTATTAGGTATGGGCGATCCTGACACGCCGGGCAATTCTTACATGCCACAATAAAATGCATAGATACATTCCAATATGCAATATAAAATAACAAGGTGCATTATGATTAAATTTGCACAAACCGTTATTTCAAATCATTCAACATGAAATTATCATCATAAGACAAATCGTTCACAAGTAGACTATAATCAAGTACTTGATGGGCATTTATATCCTTAAAGAAAATTACATTCAAGTAAATCAAATAACTCAAACATCCATTATAGAAGCAATTTCCCAATTCAACCTTCAATGCACTCAAATATATAAGGGAGTCTAAACCTAACTTTTATCTAGGCTTCTGGGCATATTCTACTACTAAGAATCCTATTAAATCATGCTGGAATTTCCTAGAATTTTTGAGAATTTTAAAAATATTTTTTTTCTAGCAAAAAGAAAATAAACATAATTTGAGGCATACTTTCACAACCAACACAATCACAAGGGAGACTCATTTTCACATGAAATTTAAAACCCAAGTGAATTTTAATCCTATAAAGTTACCTAAATTTTTCTAGAATTTTCTGGAATTTTAAAATATTTTCTAAAAATAAAAGAAGGTGAAAATCCAACTTTTAGACACTTTAAAAATAAATTGAACAACAAGGAAAGATTATTTTGAGTTGAAAATTTAAACCCAAGTGTATTTATCCTCCAGAGAATTACAGTAAAAATTTCAGAATTTTTGGAAATTTCTAAGTATTTTCTAAAATTAAAGAAGCTAAAAAAATAGTTTTTAAACACTTTAAAAATTAATTTAATGAGAATGGTAAATCATTTGGATATGAAATTTAAACCCCAAGCTCCTTAAGCTCCCAGGAAGTTGACATAAAATTTTTGGAATTTTTAGAATTATAAAAGTATTTTTAAAAAATGATTTTTTCCAATTTTCAAATTTTTTCAAAAATTTCAAAAATACAAAAGAAATATCAAAACTATCCGGAATGGGCCCATATTGGACCCGGAGGTGGGCCCCCGCGAGTGGGGCCCAAAAACAGTTTTCCGATCACCGACCGGTGCCGGCGCCGGTGGCGCTGCCCCCACACTTTTTTTTTTTCTTCTTTCGTCTTCCCACGGCTGAAGCTTTAAAGTTCAACAATGGTGGCCGAACTTCCCGACCATTTTCCGGTCACTTTCGGACACCGAATCGAGCGTAAGAATATACCATTGAACTCGTCTCGATCTAAGCTACGCATTGGTACCAAATTCACGCCCTCTTGTGGCCTAAATCAAAAACGCCCAATTTCAAGTTTCGAAAATCTAAAATTTCAAAGTCAGATTCCCATCAATCTACCCAATGGTTTACAACCAAATTTTCAAGGATTGTTCTAGGAAGTAAGATCTACCTATTGATCGGAACAAAATCCCTCAAAAATGATAAACACAGTAGACCCAAATTTCATATTTGTATATATATACACCCGCCTATACTATCATATATACATGTATATACATATGCAAAAATACTCTAAAACAGTACCAAAACTCCAAAATCCTAATGTTTAATTCACAGAATTATTCTTAGCATGCAAAATCATTTAATTTCATAATTAAATGCATACAAATTTCTAGCAACATGTCTATACAATTAGCATAATTAATTCTCACAAAATTTATCAACAGAAAAAAAAAAAACAATTATATACAAATTTCCAAAATAAACACAATCCTCAAACCTAGACTATGCATACGGATTCAAAGGGGAAGAGAAGAATCAAACTTGCCTCTTTGACGATTCAAACACTCGTTTACCCGAACTTCTTCTCTCTTTCGTTTACTCTCCTGATTTTTGTGCGTAATGCAAACGGCAGAAACCCTAGTTTCTTATTATCTTTTGTCCTAATCATTTTATTCTATTATTATTAATATTTTTTCTAAAAACTAAATAACTAAAAATAATAATAATAATAATAATAATAATAATAATAATAATAATAATAATAACCATAATAATATAACTATAACCATGGCCCAACAATTTAAGCATATCCTTAGCCCAACCATTCCAGCCCAGATTCCTCCCTAGCCCAATCCAAAGCATTTAAAATATTTAAATCAAATAATACACAATCATTAAACAATTCATATAAATTGATAAAAATAAAAGTAGAGCAATTCACATGAAATGAAAGAATTTATAAAGACAACCAATTCACATAAAATAATAATTGTATAAAGACCTAACAATTCACATGAAATGATAAAATGCATATAAAGGCATTCCACATGAATTGAAAAAAAATAATAATAATAATATAAAGAAATTTAAATTCTTTAAAATAATAGACGTCCAAATTTTTCGGGGTATTACAGATAAATATTCAATACAATAAAAAATACACAAATATTTATATGGATTTTTAAGTAAAGGGTATGATAGTAATTTGGTTATTATCATTTCTTTTCTTTTCTCTCCTCTGTCTTATCCAAACAAAAATACTATCATTTACTTTCTTTCCTTTCATGTTTATCCAAACATGAATTGAAGTTATTGCTATCCTCTCCTCTCCTTTCTCTCATAACTAATGTTATCTTCTCCTTTCTTTTCTCTCATCTTTATCCAAACGGACCCTTAGTGAACAACAAAGAGGCGAGTAGCTTAAGTTAAATTCATATTATTTATTATTTTTTGTTGCATAATAATATATAACTAGTTCACCAATCACATGCATGGATTTAACATAAATAATGATTTATTTGTAAATTGCGAGTCCATATCTATTTATGACAAGTGTAAATTGAAAGTTCATATCTTTATTAAAAAAAAATTAATTATTATTATTTTAATAGCTAGGAAAAAAAGTTAAAATTAATGAATACTAATATATTTAAAAATAAAATAAATGAACATTTATACTATATATATAACATGTTAGAAAAAAAAAATATATATATATATATATATATATATATATATATATATATATATATGTCAAAGAAAATATTGTGAAAATGTGGTAGAATAACCATTCTCATACTTTGGAAATAAATATTAATGTTGAAGTATTGTTAACAAAAAAAAAAAAAAAAAGTTTAGTTAAAGTTATATTAGCCATTAAATAAAATTATAGGTCAAATAAAAATATTAAAATAATCAATGGGTTGATGGTTGGTGTAGAATATTTTAATCACAAATTGTCACATAAGTAAAAAAATTAAAAAAAGTGAACACATTTATTTGCGTGTCAACTTGTGATTGACTTCGCCAAAAGTTGAGGATCATATAATAACTTCTCGATTCAAAGCTAGGAACCCTCTTTGTGCTCCATTCAACAATAGCATTTTGAACGAGACAAGTCTTTTGGAAAAATGAAGAGAAGTGCCAAGACTTCCTTTTTTTGAGTCCTTCCAACTACACAAAGTAGTTTAAATATGAATATGAATTGCTTGCGTGTCAACTAGTAATTGACTTCGCCAATAGTCCGGGAATCATGCAATAACTTCTCCATTCAAAGCTAGGAACCCTCTTTACACTCCATTCAACAAAAGCAACGTGATTGAGACAAGTCTTTTGGAAAAATGGAGAAAAGTGCCAAGACTTTATTTTTTTGAATCCTTCCAACAAAAGTAGTTTAAATATGAATATAAATTGCTTGTGTGTCAACTAGTGATTGACTTCGCCAATAGTCCGGGGATCATGCAATAACTTCTCGATTCAAAGTTAGGAACCCTCTTTGCACTCCATTCAACAAAAGCAACGTGAAAGAGACAAGTCTTTTGGAAAAATGGAGAAAAGTTCCAGGACTTCATTTTTTTGAATCCTTCCAACAAGAGTAGTTTAAATATGAATATAAATTGCTCGTGTCAACTAGTGGTTGACTTCGCCAATAGTTCGGGGATCATGTAATAACTTCTCGATTCAAAGCTAGGAACCCTCTTTGCACTCCATTCAACAAAAGCAGCATGATGAGACAAGTCTTTTGGAAAAATGGAGAAAAGTGCCAAGAATTTTTTTTTTAGTCCTTTCAACAAAAGTAGTTTAAATATGAATTGATTGTAGTTTATTTTACATAAGCTCCAATAGTTGAGGAAAAACTAAAAATTAGCAGGAGGGCTACGATGACAACTCGATGTTCTCTTTTTCTCTAATAGTTTAAAGAAGTAATTAAACTATGCTCAAATTTTAGGAACATAAATCCAGTCAGCAGGTACAATTAATATATTTGCATTCAGATCATATAATTTGAGGGAACCATTTTAAGTTATTTGTTCATTTAGGTTTTGAGAGGACTTAAAATAATTTCTTTTGTTTTGCAGGAAATGGAGCACCAACGTCCATATTTTTAGGAAGTTTTCCTAAAAATTGTGGCTTTCAAGCTATGGGCATTTCAAGGTCACTATTCAACATTTGCATCTATGTTGTGGTTGCATGCTGCTTGAGCATGACACATGCAAACTTTCCTACTGCCGAAGCCACTTCCAGGGTGGGAGGGAAAGGAAATGAGACAGATCGACTTGCATTGCTCGCATTCAAGGCCAAAATAGCAGATGATCCACTCCAAGTTATGAGGTCGTGGAACGGATCAACTCACTTCTGCCAGTGGCATGGTGTTACTTGTGGTCGTCGCCACAAAAGGGTCACCAGGTTGGTGCTACGATCCCAAAAATTGTCAGGGTCCATATCGCCCTACATTGGGAATCTAAGCTTTCTAAGAGAATTAAATCTTCAGAATAATAGTTTTGAACAAGAAATTCCCCGTCAACTTGGCCGATTACGGAGACTGCAAGTTTTAGCCCTTAGCAATAACTCAATAACTGGTAACATTCCTGCCAATTTATCTGCTTGCTCTAACCTCTTTGGCTTATACTTGCCAAATAATAATCTGGTAGGGCCAATTCCCGTGGAGCTGGGCTCCTTGTCAAAACTCCGGGAAATTACTATTATCCGAAATGACATAACAGGAAATCTACCTCATTCATTCATGAACTTATCATCTCTTGAGGAACTTTATGCATTTGGAAATAATATTGGCGGGAGTGTCCCTGATGCACTTGGCCAACTTAAAAACCTAAGAGTGATTGCACTAGGAAGCAATAGGTTGTCTGGTACCATCCCTTCTTCAATCTTCAATCTCTCTTCTCTTACAGGTTTCCATGTGGGGCAAAATAACCAAATAATAGGCAGCCTTCCCTCGGACATAGGCATCACTCTTCCTAATATTCAATACATTGGCATCGCCAATAACAAATTTACTGGATCTATTCCTATCTCAATATCCAATGCATCTAATTTGGAAGTGTTATTGGTCAGTTTAAATGATCTTGCTGGAAAGGTGCCAACAATGGAGAGACTGCATAAGCTCCATTTTTTAACTTTAGCCGGCAATCATCTTGGAAGTGGGGCAATTGAAGACTTCAACTTTTTGTCCTCTTTAATCAATGCCACCAGTTTAAGGGTGTTGGTAATGAGCAAAAATAATTTTGGAGGAATGCTTCCCCAATCAATTGGCAACTTCTCAACTAAGCTTGAAGTATTCCTTGTAGCTGACAATCATATATTTGGAAGCATCCCGGCTACGATTGGGAATCTCATCAACTTGAATTGGCTAAATATGCAGGTCAACAAGTTCACAGGTAACATTCCCATTGAGATTGGATTGCTTCAAAAGCTAAACATATTGAGCTTGGCAGATAACCAATTTTCTGGATGCATTCCCTCATCTCTCAGAAATTTAAGTGTTTTAAACCAACTGTATTTGCAACACAGTAACCTTAATGGAAGCATCCCTTCAAGTCTCGGGAAATGTCAAAATTTATTAAGACTTAGCCTTTCTAATAACAATCTCAATGGTACCATACCCTCACAAGTTATCAGTCTCTCCTCATCAATCTATCTTGATTTCTCTCAAAACCATTTCACTGGTTCACTTCCGATGGAAGTTGGAAAATTAAAAAATGTACATTTACTTGGTGTTGCTGACAATATGCTGTCCAATGAAATTCCCAGTACAATTGGTAGTTGTGCGAAATTAGAGATCTTATGTATGGCGGGTAACTTTTTCCAAGGAAGCATTCCATCATCTTTGAGCTCTCTGAGAGGTCTTCAAGTTTTAGATCTTTCTCGAAACAATTTGTCAGGAAATATTCCCGAATATCTTGAGGGCTTTGTATTCTTACTAAATTTGAATCTATCTTACAATGATCTTGAGGATGTGGTTCCAATAAAAGGTGTCTTTGCAAATGCATCTGCAGTTTCAGTCACCGGAAATAGTAAGCTCTGTGGAGGTATAACTGAATTACAGCTGCCTACATGCAACTTCAAAGGATCCAAAAAGAGGGGATTAATTCTTTCCGTAAAATTAATAATCCTCATAGCATCGGGGCTTCTTGGATTAACATTATTATCGTGTATTCTGTTTCTTTACTGTCGGAAAAAGAAGAGAGAAAAACCTTCTTCAGGAAATTCAGGAAGCTTGTTTTTGAAAGTATCGTACCAAAGTCTACATAAAGCTACCAATGGTTTTAGCAACTCCAATTTGATAGGTGTGGGTAGTTTTGGCTCAGTATATGAAGGATTTCTTGAACAGGAAGGGAAAAAGGTTGCAGTGAAGGTACTTAATCTTTTGCGGCCAGGAGCTTCCAAAAGTTTCATTGCTGAGTGTGAGGCGTTGAAGAACATCAGGCATCAGAATC
The DNA here is from genome assembly GCA_026545225.1 of Cornus controversa. Classification (NCBI taxonomy): domain Eukaryota; kingdom Viridiplantae; phylum Streptophyta; class Magnoliopsida; order Cornales; family Cornaceae; genus Cornus; species Cornus controversa. Next base: position 25,844,151 of record CM048853.1, on the reverse strand, counting down.
TTGTCAAGGTAATCACTGCATGTGCAAGTGTTGATCATCAAAATAATGACTTCAAGGCTCTGGTTTATGAGTTCATGGTCAACGGGAGCCTAGATACTCTATTGCATCCAATTCAAGGTGAACTTGAGGCATATGAGGAAGCAAAAAGTTTAAGTCTTGTTCAGAGATTGAATATTGCCATTGATGTTGCTTGTGCACTGGAGTATCTCCACCATCGTTGTCAAACTACAATAATCCACTGTGATTTGAAGCCAAGCAATGTTCTGCTGGATGACGACATGACTGCACATGTAGGTGACTTTGGAATATCAAGATTTCTTCTTGATGTTTATGATAACGAAAGTGGAAATCAAACCAGTTCTATTGGAATCAAAGGATCTATTGGTTATATGCCACCAGGTATTGACACTACAACTTTATTTATTTTTTTCTTTGTTAACATTTCTTTCCCTAAATCTTAAGGAGTTTTGGTGATATATAGATATATATATATATATATATATATATATATATATATATATATATATATATTACACAGCCAAATAAGTTCAAGTTAGATGGAACAAACAAGTTATCTGGAAATACTTTCTGGAGTTATTATTGCCCACTTTTGTTACATGTATAACACTTTCTTTCCTCAGGTGCTTTGGTAGAGAACTGGAAGGAACATTGATAATCATTGTTTTGAAAATCAAAATTACCCTTTTTGAGTCATCTGAAATATTTGTCAAGTTTTGGCCCAGAATTGCAACTAACATGCATTTTGTTCACAAGTATTTAGTCACTTGAAATCAGTTATTTGAAGAGTATGACAGATAATAAATTAGTCATTCTGTTCTGCTCTTCAAGTTTTTTCATTCATGTTCTTGAAAAATTATATATTTCTAGAAAGTTTGATAAATAATAATTTAGAGTAAAGACTGAGGCTGTGTTCGGCTTCATGGAATTAGAGCCTAGGAATTGGATTTGGATTTGGAAAAAAATTTCTCCAACCATGAAAAAACAATTCTCCAATTCCACCAATTCCAATTCCAAGGCTCCAATTCTATGCAACCGAACACAACCTGAACAAACTTTGAAAAAGTAGTAATTTTTAAGCTAGGGGTAAGTTTTATGTAGTTGAGGCATCTAACTTAATCGTTGTACTAAAAGATTGGGAAAGAAAAAACAAATGTGTTTGTGTAAAAGATTTATGCAAGAGAATTGCTAAAATCTGAGGCTAGGATAGGACTTTAAATATGCAATTCCTTCTTAGGTCTAAACAATGTATAATGAATCCACATTTCACATATAATGAAAATGTTGGTTTGCTAAAGAGATATTTACATTTCTTTTTGCACTGGGTTGTAGAGTATGGTATGGGAAGTGAGGTGTCAACATCCGGTGATGTGTACAGTTATGGCATTCTCTTGTTGGAGATGTTTACCGGAAAAAGGCCGACTGATAAGATGTTCAGTGATGGTTCAAACCTTCATAACTATGCCAAGACAGCTTTGCCGGACAGGGTAGTCAGAGTTGCAGATTTAGTACTTCTTCAGCAAGGAGAAGAGGGGGAGACAAGCACGAGCACGAGCACCAACAACATTCTCAATCAAAGCATCGCTAGCATTTATAAGATTCAGGAGTGCTTGACTTCGATATTTAGAATTGGAATTGCTTGTTCAGAAGAGTCACCGACTAAACGATTGGATATTACGGATGTTGTAGCTAAGTTGCATGTCACCAGGAACAATTTCCTGGGAACACATGTTGGAAGAACTAATTAACTGCATGACTAGGTAACTTTAAAATGTTCAACTTGTTAATTTGCATCTTTCACTTTCTTATATCACATTCGAATGTCTAATCTGATAGCTAGCTATGTTTCCTCTTATCCCAGATGCTTGAGGCCTGTTAAGCTTGAACTTGAAGAAGTTGGTTGTTCATCAATTGTGCAATGTCAAATATTGCTTTTGCTGCTTGTTACACATGTTATTCTGTATTTTCCTTTTTCTTTTTCTTTCGTGTTTTATTTATCTCTGTTCTCCGGTGTGCAACTTTTCTCATTTAAATGTACTCAATAAAGAGACATGCAAGTAATTTGAAAGCACAGGGTGTTATCTGGTAACAAAAACAGCACGGGGTATTTTGTCACTTTTTGAAAATATAGGGGGTTTAGTGCAATTTGACCTAAAATTTATTATGTAGTGCATAAATTGGAATATGAGACAAACCTATAAACATGAGAGACAACCTCTCGAATCTTTAAACTAACGGTCAAATTTGTCAAAAACATTTGATGTTATGACATATTTGTCCTTTTTATTACTGAAACGATGTTAATACTCTTTCAAGATTCTAACTTACAATGATACCCAAACTGTATGTACCAAATTCCCTTGCTACATAAGGGTTTAATTATATATTTTTTTTAAGAAAATCATTTTGTTGACCCCTATACGTACTTTAGAAAGAATTTGTTATGTGGAAGCAGAAGCGAAAAGAATAAAACCAATCAACGACAAATCAAAAACAAAACACAAGATATACGTGGTTTGGCCAAACAAAACCTACGTCCACGAATGAAAAGAGATTCCTTTAAAATTCTGTAGAAATATTAGAACTACAAAATACAAATACCGAACTGTGTACAAAATCTAGCTCTTGTCCCAGAACTCTTCACATGCACCACTCCACGAAACCCCATCTCACCATCGGTGTTCTCTCCACACTCTACCAACTCATAAACTCTCTCTACCCATCAACTCCACTTCACTCCCTCATGAGGCTACATCTCTCTCAACTCATAAGTCTCAACTCATACAGTAGGCATCTATTTATAGAGTTCAAAACTCAATCTGAAAAAGAATTACAATTTGCTTGGAGCCCAATACTTGCCTAATAAGAATTTACCAAATACAATTTAAAATAAAAACTTAATTACTAGAATTTGAGACACAAAAATACCAATCAGAATTGTCTATTTTGACAGTGTAGAGTGGACGAGTTAAAAAATTGTCTATTTTGGTGTAGAACTTCATAGCTTAATTAAGTTTAGTTTTGACATCGAAAATTGTCAATTACAAATTTATACGTCATAACGATCACTTTTAAAAAAGTGAGTTTTGAACTTCAAAATTGTCACTTTTAAGAAAATGAGTTTTAGACTTGAAAATTGGTCACTTCTAAGAAAATGAGTTTTGGACTTAGAAAATGATCACTTTTAAGAAAGTGAGTTTCAAATTTTAAATGGTCACTTTTATGAAAATTGTGAATTTTGACGAGGTTTACAAAAAGTATGAAAGTGGAATTTAGAATGATGATTTTTGGGGAAATCATGGAAAGAGTTTATAATGATAAGTTTTAGAAAAACCATGAAAAGAGAGTCTAGAAATGATTTTAAAGAAAATCATGAATAGAGAATTTTAAGAAGACAATTTTTAGTAAAATCATGAAAATTGAATTTATAATGATGATTTTACAAAAATCAAGAATCTGAATTTTCGAATGATAATTTTTAGGAAAATCGTGAAAAGGGAGGTATGTAAAAATCATGAAAAGAGAACTTAAGAGGATGATTTTTAGGAAAATCATGAAAATTGTCTTTATAGTGATGATTTTCACGATTTTTAGTCCTAGAGGAGAAAAACATAATCAGAGAAATGTTACGGTGAAAAAGGTCTCACTGTCACTAGTCATCAACTTCAAGACTCTTTTTTTTTTTTTGGAATAAGAAGGATCAATGTATCTCCAAATGAAACCCGAACTGCTTCCCATGATAATCATAATCACAGGGGAGATCAAATTTAAAATTGCAATATACATTACGATTCCTAAGCTGAATTGTAGTAGCTTATGCTTGCATCTAGGATCGTGTGAGCTTTATTAAGAAAGCCGGCATTATTCTCTAATTATTGTTTAATTTATATTATTTAATATTTTCAATTTATTTTTTAAGAAAAAAAATTTGTGTAACACAGAATGCAGTATTATAGGTATTTTACTCATTTAAAATAATAATATAACAAAACTGAATTATGAAATATATTTTTAAAAACATGTCAAAAGAAAAGAGTTGAACACATATCCCATACTCATAAATGTTTTACCTATATTTGAAAACTGCTTGTAACATAAGACTAAATATTTGAATATGTATTTATTTGGCCATAAAGCTCAAAGAAGCGAGTGAAGTAAAATGCAGCACCATTAAAATCAGTTTTCCAACAGGATAAAAGGGTACATTTTCATGCAAATTGTACAAATCCCATTGATATGACTTGCGATACTTACTTTAAGTAAATAGATAACATGGTGGGCTCAAATGTAAGGTTAGGCAATTTTAGGGAAAATAATAATGCTTTCTATGAAAAGTATAAGATGAAGAAAAACAATGCTAAGGCTTCTGGAAAGTGGGAAACTTTAACAAAAGCAAATTGAATGTGGATAAAAATTAATCTCTAAGGTTGGAACCTTGGAGGCAGCTGGCAAATTGAAAGAAGTGGAGTATTCTAATTGAGATTTCTCGGATGAGAAATTATTTGATGGTCCAAGACAATCATGAATTGTCACATAAGTAAAAAAATTAAAAAAAGCGAACACATTTATTTGTCATATAATAACTTCTCGATTCAAAGCTAGGAACCCTCTTTGCACTCCATTCAACAAAAGCAATGTGAACAAGACATGTCTTTTGGAAAAATGGAGAAAAGTGCCAAGACTTTTTTTTTAGTCCTTCTAACAAAAGTAGTTTAAATATGAATATGAATGACTTGTGTGTCAACTAGTGATCGACTTCAATAGTCCGGGAATCATATAATAACTTCCCAATTCAAAGCTAGAACCCTTCATTCAACAAAAGTAGTGTGAACGAGACAAGTCCTTTGAAAAAATGGAAAAAAGTGCCAAGGCTTTCTTTTTTTTAGTCCTTCCAACAAAAGTAGTTTAACATTCTTGCCAATAGCTAGGAACTCTCTTTGCGCTCCATTATTCAACAAAGGCAGTGTGAACAAGACAAGTCTTTTGGAAAAATGGAGAACTCTAGACATGACTTGTGATTTGCGTGGGAGGTGCAAGTGTCAAGACTTTCTTTTGTTGAGTCCTTCCAATAAAAGTAGTTTAAATATGAATTGAATGTGGTTCATTTTACATAAGCTCCAATAGTTGAAGAAAAACTAAAAACTATCAGGAGGGCTAGGTCTAAGCGATCATAACTCGATGTTCTCTTTTTCTCTAATAGTTTCAAGAGCTAGTAATTAAACTGTGCTCAAATTTTTGGAACTTAAATCCAGTCAACAGGTACAATTGATATATAGTTATTAGTTGATTTAGGTTTTGAGAGGACTTAATAACTTCTTTTGTTTTGCAGGAAGTGGAGCACCAACATCCATATTATAGAGGCTGATCGAGAAGCTACACTTAAGTTTTCCTAAAAATTGTGGCTTTCAAGCAATGGGCATTTCAAGGTCACTTTTCAACATTTGCATCTATGTTGTGTTTGCATGCTGCTTGAGCATGACACATGCAAACTTTCCTAGTGCCGAAGCCACTTCCAGGGTGGGAGGGAAAGGAAATGAGACAGATCGACTTGCATTGCTCGCATTCAAGGCCAAAATAGGAGATGATCCACTCCAAGTTATGGTGTCGTGGAACGGATCAATTCACTTCTGCCAGTGGCATGGTGTTACATGTGGTCGTCGCCACAAAAGGGTCACCCAATTGAACCTACAATCCCAAAAAATGTCAGGGTCCATATCGCCATACATTGGGAATCTAAGCTTTCTAAGAGTATTAAATCTTCAGAACATTAGTTTTGAACAAGAAATTCCCCATCAACTTGGCCGATTACGGAGACTGCAAATTTTAGCCCTTACCAATAACTCAATAACTGGTAACATTCCTGCCAATTTATCTGCTTGCTCTAACCTCTTTGGCATATATTTGGGAAATAATAATCTGGTAGGGCCAATTCCTGTAGAGCTGGGCTCCTTGTCAAAGCTCCGGGTAATTTCTCTTGGCCCTAATGACCTAATAGGAAATTTACCTAGTTCATTCATGAACTTATCCTCTCTTGAGGTACTTTATGCATTTGGAAATAATATTGGCGGGAGTGTCCCTGATGCACTTGGCCAACTTAAAAACGTAACAATAATTTCCCTAGGAAGCAATAGGTTGTCTGGTACCATCCCTCCTTCAATCTTCAATCTCTCTACTCTGACCGCTTTTGATATGGTGCTAAATAACCAAATAGTAGGCAGCCTTCCCTCGGACATAGGCATCACTCTTCCTAATATTCAATACTTTAACATCGCCGGTAACAAACTTTCTGGATCTATTCCTATCTCAATATCCAATGCATCGAATTTGGAATACTTTATAGTCGGGGTAAATGATCTTGCTGGAAAGGTGCCAACAATGGAGAGACTGCATAAGCTCCGTCTTTTAAATTTAGGCGGCAATCATCTTGGAAGTGGGGGAATAGAAGACTTCAACTTTTTGTCCTCTTTAACCAATGCCACCAGTTTAAGGGTGTTGGTAATGGCCAACAATAATTTTGGAGGAATGCTTCCCCAATCCGTCGGCAACTTCTCAACTAAGCTTGAACTCTTCGATGTACCTAACAATCATATATTTGGAAGCATCCCGGCTACGATTCAGAATCTCATCAACTTGAATTGGCTAAATATGTGGGGCAACAAGTTCACAGGTAACATTCCCATCGAGATTGGAATGCTTCGAAAGCTAAACATATTGAACTTGCGCAATAACCAATTTTCTGGATGCATTCCCTCATCTCTCGGAAATTTAAGTATTTTATTAAGACTTGGCCTTTCTAATAACAATTTTAATGGAAGCATCCCTTCAAGCCTTGGGAAATGTCAAAATTTATTAAGACTTGGCCTTTCTAATAACAATCTCAATGGGACCATACCCTCAGAAGTTATGAGTCTCTCCTCATCAATCTATCTTGATTTCTCTCAAAACCATTTCACTGGTTCACTTCCCATGGAAGTTTGAAATTTAAAAGATGTAGGTTTTCTAAATGTTGCTGACAATATGTTGTCCAATGAAATTCCCAGTACTATTGGTAGCTGTGTGAAATTAGAGAACTTATATATGGCGGGTAACTTTTTCCAAGGAAGCATTCCATCATCTTTGAGCTCTCTGAGAGGTCTTCAAATTTTAGATCTTTCTCGAAACAATTTGTCAGGAAAAATTCCAGAATATCTTGAGCGCTTTGTATTCTTACAAACTTTGAATCTATCTTGCAATGATCTTGAGGACGTGGTACCAATAAAAGGTGTCTTTGCAAATGCATCTGCAGTTTCAGTTACCGGAAACAATAAGCTATGTGGAGGTATACCTGAATTACAACTGCCTACCTGTAACTTCAAAGGACCCAAAAAGAGGGGATTAATTCTTTCCGTAAAATTAATAATCCTCATAGCATCGGGGCTTCTTGGGTTAACATCACTGTCGTGTATTCTGTTTCTTTACTGCCATAAAAAGAAGAGAGAAAAACTTTCTTCAGGAAATTCAGGAAGCTTGTTTTTGAAAGTATCCTACCAAAGTCTACATAAAGCCACCAATGGTTTTATCAACTCCAATTTGATAGGGGTGGGTAGTTTTGGCTCAGTATATGAAGGATTTCTTGAACAGGAAGGGAAAAAGGTTGCTGTGAAGGTACTTAATCTTTTGCGGCCAAGAGCTTCCAAGAGTTTCATTGCTGAGTGTGAGGCGTTGAAGAACATCAGGCATCGAAATCTTGTCAAGGTAATCACTGCATGTTCAAGTGTTGATCATCAAAATAATGACTTCAAGGCTCTGGTTTATGAGTTCATGGTCAACGGGAGCCTAGATACTCTATTGCATCCAATTCAAGGTGAACTTGAGGCATATGAGGAAGCAAAAAGTTTAAGTCTTGTTCAGAGATTGAATATTGCCATTGATGTTGCTTGTGCACTGGAGTATCTCCACCATCGTTGCCAAACTACAATAATCCATTGTGATTTGAAGCCAAGCAATGTTCTGCTGGATGGCGATATGACTGCACATGTGGGTGACTTTGGAATATCAAGATTTCTTCTTGATGTTTATGATAACGATAATGGAAATCAAACCAGTTCTATTGGAATCAGAGGATCTGTTGGTTATATGCCACCAGGTATTGACACTACAACTTTATTTATTTTTTTCTTTGTTAACATTTCTTTCCCTAAATCTTAAGGAGATATATATATATATAAGTTAAAGTTAGATGGAACAAACAAGTTATCTGGAAATACTTTCTGGAGTTATTATTGCCCACTTTTGTTACATGTATAACACTTTCTTTCCTCAGGTGCTTTGGCGGAGAACTGGAAGGAACATTGATAATCATTGTTTTGAAAATCAAAATTACCCTTTTTGAGCCATCCGAAATAGTTGTCAAGTTTTGGCCCAAAATTGCAACTAACATGCATTTTGTTCACAAGTATTTAGTCACTTGAAATCAGTTATTTGAAGAGTATGACAGATAATAAATTAGTCATTCTGTTCTGCTCTTCAAGTTTTTTCATTCATGTTCTTGAAAAATTATATATTTCTAGAAAGTTTGATAAATAATAATTTAGAGTAAAGACTGAGACTGTGTTCGGCTTCATGGAATTGGAACCTAGGAATTGGAAATGGATTTGGAAAAAAATTTCTCTAACCATGAACAAACTTTTCTCCAATTCCACCAATTCCAATTCCGAGGCTCCAATTCTATGCAACCGAAGACAACCTGAAAAAACTTTGAAAATGTAGTAATTTTTAAGCTAGGAGTAAAGTTTTATGTAGTTGAGGCATCTAACTTAATCGTTGTACTAAAAGATAGGGAAAGAAAAAACAAATGTGTTTGTGTAAAAGATTTATGCAAGAGAATTGCTAAAATCTGAGGCTAGGATAGGACTTTAAATATGCAATTCCTTCTTAGGTCTAAACAATGTATAATGAATCCACATTTCACATATAATGAAAATGTTGGTTTGCTAAAGAGATATTTACATTTCTTTTTGCACTTGGTTGTAGAGTATGGTATGGGAAGTGAGGTGTCAACATCCGGTGATGTGTACAGTTATGGCATTCTCTTGTTGGAGATGTTTACTGGAAAAAGGCCGACTGATGAGATGTTCAGTGATGGTTCAAACCTTCATAACTATGCCAAGACAGCTTTGCCGGACAGGGTAGTCAGAGTTGCAGATTTAGTACTTCTTCAGCAAGGAGAAGAGGGGGAGACAAGCACGAGTACGAGCACCACCAACATTCTCAATCAAAGCATCGCTAGCAGTTATAAGATCCAGGAGTGCTTGACTTCGATATTTAGAATTGGAATTGCTTGTTCAGAAGAGTCACCGACTAAACGATTGGATATTACGGATGTTGTAGCTAAGTTGCATGTCACCAGGAACAAATTCCTGGGAACACATGTTGGAAGAACTAATTAACTGCATGACTAGGTAACTTTAAAATGCTCAACTTGTTAATTTGCATCTTTCACTTTCTTATATCACATTCGAATGTCTAATCTGATAGCTAGCTATGTTTCCTCTTATCCCAGATGCTTGAGGCTTGATAAGCTTGAACTTGAAGAAGTTGGTTGTTCATCAATTGTGCAATGTCAAATATTGCTTTTGCTGCTTGTTACACATGTTGTACTGTATTTTCTTTTTTCTTTTTCTTTTTTTTTTTTTTATCTTTTTCTTTCGTGTTTTATTTTATCTCTGTTCTCTGGTGTGCAACTTTTCTCATTTAAATGTATTCAATAAAGAGACATGCAAGTAATTTGAAAGCACAGGGTGTTATTTGGAAACAAAATAGCATAGGGGTATTTTATCACTTTTTGAAAACATTGGGGGTTTAGTGCAATTTGACCTAAAATTTATAATGTAGTGCATAAATTTGAATATGAGACAAACCTATAAACATGAGAGACAACCTCTCAAATCTTTGTTGTGTGAATAGCACTGGGAGTTAGTGCAATTTGGCCTAAAATTTATAATGTAATGCATAAATTTGAATATGAGACAAACCTATAAATATGGGAGACAACCTCTCTAATCTTTGTCGTGTGAATAAGATGAACTCCTGTGACCGTTCTATTAAACATTAAGAGGTGTGGTGATTCCATCAACCACCACTACTCTTCATATATGTGTAGATAAGGGTATCACAAAGCAAGGAAAAGATGGATAGTTCAGGAAGCTTTATGTGCAAAAAACCCCACGAGGGAAGACTAAAGTATATGAAGACCCTGCGCGGAGGCATCTTCCCCGCGCATGGGATAACAACGCGGGGGACATGCACCCGCGTGGTTAACCCGTGCGCGGGTAGCCTTTCCCCGCGCAGGGAAGCCCCTCCCCGCGTAGGGTTATCCCTTCCCCGCGTAAGGATGGTTCTTCCCCGCGTGAGGATTATTATCCAAAAAGAATGCTCAATCCCCAGGAGTGGGTTAGCAAAGCATACAAAAGCACGGGGAGTGAGAAGATTGGGGGCAATCCTCTCTGACGGGCATGTTATGTTTGGTAATTAGATTCTGTTTTCTGGGATTAACTCTAAAAGGAGTATGATTCTATAAAACACTTCTAAATTAACAATCATGGCATACTCTCAAGGGTTACAAGGAACCATGGATGAATGGGCCATTGTGTGGCTTAACCAGCTCACAATCCCGAGTGGTTATCCTTGTAGCAGGGGCTATGTAGAAGACTATTAATTCCTCTCTTCAATATGGAAAGTAACTTGTCGCGACTTTACTTCTAGCATTGAGAAGCAGGAATTAATACGAGGCTACGGTGTCCCACAGACCATTTTAGGCACAGGTACAGGCTGTGATATGGTCTGGGCGATCATGGTGTCATAATGAAGCATATGACGTCATGGTCCCAAGCGGAAAGGTGGGTTGAGTGTGGTATGGAGGATTGAGAGGAAGGCTCGTTGGGCCATGGGCATCTAAAGTTGTGCTAGTGTGACTCTACGCGGGCACCATCACAACGTTTCTCGCGGGTATGACCAAGCCCGCGAGGGGTATAGACTCATGGTTACAACCGGGAGTGGTGAAGGAAGGGATACGCGGCCAAGTGCCACGTAGGATGACAGCTGTCATAAGTCCCATGCCTGAGGTCTATAAATACCCCATGGCGTGGTGACATGTGGAGGATCCTGGTGTACCCTCCCTCTCCGAATCACTCTTGCTTTCTCTCTCTCCTATCTAGCACCCAGCTCAGATTCCTATTATTGTTTCCTGGTTACTTCATCAGCTTGATCCTGTTCAGCTCTTACAACTCAGTCCTGTGATAGTCATTCCTCATAGCAGAACCCCATCTACATATTTACAATATGTGACTATGTGACTATTTATTGCGAAGATAAATTACTCACATACCCCTAAGGTTTTTTTTATTACACACAGTGAAAAGTAGGATGGTTTAATTAAGCCATCATAATTTGCCTAGACTCCACGCGTGTTAACAATGACTCCCCGTCACTAAACTAACGGTCAAATTTGTCAAAACCATTTGATGTTATGACATATTTGTCCTTTTTATTACTGAAACGATGTTAATACTCTTTCAAGATTCTAACTTACAATGATACCCAAACTGTATGTACCAAATTCCCTTGCTACATAAGGGTTTAATTATATATTTTTTTTAAGAAAATCATTTTGTTGACCCCTATACGTACTTTAGAAAGAATTTGTTATGTGGAAGCAGAAGCGAAAAGAATAAAACCAATCAACGACAAATCAAAAACAAAACACAAGATATACGTGGTTTGGCCAAACAAAACCTACGTCCACGAATGAAAAGAGATTCCTTTAAAATTCTGTAGAAATATTAGAACTACAAAATACAAATACCGAACTGTGTACAAAATCTAGCTCTTGTCCCAGAACTCTTCACATGCACCACTCCACGAAACCCCATCTCACCATCGGTGTTCTCTCCACACTCTACCAACTCATAAACTCTCTCTACCCATCAACTCCACTTCACTCCCTCATGAGGCTACATCTCTCTCAACTCATAAGTCTCAACTCATACAGTAGGCATCTATTTATAGAGTTCAAAACTCAATCTGAAAAAGAATTACAATTTGCTTGGAGCCCAATACTTGCCTAATAAGAATTTACCAAATACAATTTAAAATAAAAACTTAATTACTAGAATTTGAGACACAAAAATACCAATCAGAATTGTCTATTTTGACAGTGTAGAGTGGACGAGTTAAAAAATTGTCTATTTTGGTGTAGAACTTCATAGCTTAATTAAGTTTAGTTTTGACATCGAAAATTGTCAATTACAAATTTATACGTCATAACGATCACTTTTAAAAAAGTGAGTTTTGAACTTCAAAATTGTCACTTTTAAGAAAATGAGTTTTAGACTTGAAAATTGGTCACTTCTAAGAAAATGAGTTTTGGACTTAGAAAATGATCACTTTTAAGAAAGTGAGTTTCAAATTTTAAATGGTCACTTTTATGAAAATTGTGAATTTTGGCGAGGTTTACAAAAAGTATGAAAGTAGAATTTAGAATGATGATTTTTGGGGAAATCATGGAAAGAGAGTTTATAATGATAAGTTTTAGAAAAACCATGAAAAGAGAGTCTAGAAATGATTTTAACGAAAATCATGAATAGAGAATTTTAAGAAGACAATTTTTAGTAAAATCGTGAAAATTGAGTTTATAATGATGATTTTACAAAAATCATGAATCTGAAGTTTCGAATGATAATTTTTAGGAAAATCGTGAAAAGAGAGGTATGTAAAAATCATGAAAAGAGAATTTAAGATGATGATTTTTAGGAAAATCATGAAAATTGTCTTTATAGTGATGATTTTCACGATTTTTAGTCCTAGAGGAGAAAAGCGTAATCAGAGAAATGTTACAGTGAAAAAGGTCTCACTGTCACTAGTCATCAACTTCAAGACTCTTTTTAAGAAAGCCGGCATTATCCTCTAATTATTGTTTAATTTATATTATTTAATATTTTCAATTTATTTTCTAAGAAAATTTTTTTTGTGTAACATAGTATGCAATATTATAGGTATTTTACTCATTTAAAATAATAATATAACAAAATTAAATTATAAAATATGTTTTTAAAAACATGTCAAAAGAAAAAGAGTTGAACACATATCTCATACTCATAAATGTTTTAGCCATTTTTGAAAACTGCTTGTAACATAAGACTAAATATTTGAATATGTATTTATTTGGCCATAAAGCTCAAAGAAGCGAGTGAAGTAAAATGCAGCACCATTAAAATCAGTTTTCCAACAGGATAAAAGGGTACATTTTCATGCAAATCTATACAAATCCCATTGATACGACTTTAACAAAAGCAAATTGAATGTGGATAAAAATTAATCATGACGGTTGGAACCTTGGAGGCAGCTGGCAAAATGAAAGAAGTGGAGTATTCTAATTGAGATTTCTCGGAGAGAAATTATTTGATGGTCCAAGACAATCACGAATTGTCACATAAGTAAAAAAAATTAAAAAAAAAAAAAAAGAGGACACATTTATTTACGTGTCAATTTGTGATTGACTTATCCAATAGTAGATCATATAATAACTTCTCGATTCAAAGCTAGGAGTTAGGGGTGGCAAAATTAGACACGACACGATACGATAACACGGAACAAACACGACACGGGTTAAGTGGGTTTAGGTTTGAGGTAAGCCGGCATGTTTAATAAATAAATCAACACGAACACGTCTCGCAAAAATTGAGTTTGATTTGGGTTTAAGGTGTCTTACCCGTGACACGATTACAACACGATTACCACATAAGTTATTCATATATTTTGGTTTTATACAAACTTATATATACATAGTTATATATATTGTAATTATTTGTAATCTATTTGTTTGTTTACAGGACTGATATATGCATAAAATGCAAGGATGAGAATGTTATGCTGTCTTCCCAGTTGCTGAATTACCTTAGTATGTTTTTCATTTTATATATAGATACAAAATTTATAATATAGTTTGATTTTAGGATTTATGTATTGATATATAATTTATTTGTTATATGATCTTCAGAAAGATTTTTAGGGGTGAAGAAACTCATATGTTAAACGGATTAAAAAGGTCATTAAACAAGTCATTCCATTATAAGACATGTTTATTAAACAGGTTACACGGATCGACACGGGATAACTAGGGGTGCACACGGTACGGTTCATCACGGTTCTTGGTGGAACCGGAACTGGAATCGTTACCAACGGTTCCTAATTTTCGGAACCAGAACCGGAATTGTTAAGGGTTGGAACCGTGAGGAACCGAACCGCGGTTCTCGGTTCGATTCCAGTTCCGAACCGTGATTCCTTAGGTTTTTTTTTTTCAATGAAGCTTGAAAATACAAAATATATATATACTTACTCTAACCTCGTTGACTTATATTTGACAAATAACAATCTGGTAGGGCCAATTCCTGAAGAGCTGGGCTCTTGTCAAAGCTCCGGGTAATTTCTCTTGCCCATAATGACCTAACAGGAAATTTACCTAGTTCATTCATAAACTTATCATCTCTTGAGGTACTTCATGCATTCGGAAATAATATTGGCGGGAGTGTCCCTGATGCACTTGGCCAACTTAAAAACCTAAGAGTGATTTCACTAGGAATCAATAGGTTGTCTGGTACCATCCCTCCTTCAATCTTCAATCTCTCTTCTCTTACACATTTCGAAGTGGGGTTAAATAACCAAATAATAGGCAGCCTTCCCTCGGACATAGGCATCACTCTTCCTAATATTCATTACTTTGCCATCCCCAGTAACAAATTTACTGGATCTATTCCTATCTCAATATCCAATGCATCGAATTTGGAACAGATTGTAGTCCATGTAAATGATCTTGCTGGAAAGGTGCCAACAATGGAGAGACTGCATAAGCTCCATATTTTATCTTTAGCCTCCAATCATCTTGGAAGTGGGGGAATTGAAGACTTCAACTTTTTGTCCTCTTTAACCAATGTCACCAGTTTAAAGGTGTTGGGAATGGACCAAAATAATTTTGGAGGAATGCTTCCCCAATCCATTGGCAACTTCTCAACTAAGCTTGAATTCTTCGCTGTAGCTGACAATCATATATTTGGAAGCATCCCGGCTACGATTGGGAATCTCATCAACTTGAATTGGCTAAATATGTGGGGCAACAAGTTCACAGGTAACATTCCCATCGAGATTGGAATGCTTCGAAAGCTAAACATATTGAACTTGCGCAATAACCAATTTTCTGGATGCATTCCCTCATCTCTCGGAAATTTAAGTATTTTATTAAGACTTCACCTTTCTAATAACAATTTTAATGGAAGCATCCCTTCAAGCCTTGGGAAATGTCAAAATTTATTAAGACTTGACCTTTCTAATAACAATCTCAATGGGACCATACCCTCAGAAGTTATCAGTCTCTCCTCATCAATCTATCTTGATTTCTCTCAAAACCATTTCACTGGTTCACTTCCCATGTGTAGATAAGGGTATCGTAGAGCAAGGAAAGGATGGATGGATCAGGAAAGCTTCATGTGCGAAAAACCCCACAAGGAAAGACTAATATATGTGAAGACCCTCCGCGGAGGCTATGAAGACCCTCCGCGGAGGTATCCTTCCCGCGCATGGGATAACCCCGCGGGGGACATGCACCAGCGTGGTTAACCCGTGCGCGGGAAGCCTCTCCCCGTGTAGGGTTATCCCCTCCCCGCGTAGGGATGGTTCTTTCCCGCGTAGGGATTTTCATATGAAGGGAATGTTCAATCCCCATGGGGGGTTAGCAAAGCATACAGAAGCACAGGGAGTGAGAAGATTGGGGGCAATCCTCTCTGACGGGCATGTTATGTTTGGTAATTAGATTGTGTTTTCTGGGACCAACTCTGAAGGGAGTATGATTCTATAAAACACTTCTAAATTAACAAACATGGCATACTCTCTAGGGTTACAAGGAACCATGGATGAATGGGCCATTGTGTGGCTTGCCAGCTCACAATCCTGAGTGGTTATCCTTGTAACAGGGGCTATGTAGAAGACTATTAATTCCTCTCTTCAATATGGAAAGTAACTTGTCGCGACGTTACTTCCAGCATTGAGAAGTGGGAATTAGTATGAGGCTACGGTGTCCCACAGACCATTTTAGGCACAGGTACAGGCTGTGATATGGTCTGGGCGATCATGGTGTCATAATGAAGCATATGGCGTCATGGTCCCAGGCGGGAAGGTGGGTTGATTGTGGTATGGAGGATTGAGAGGAAGGCTCGTTGGGCCATGAGCACTAAGGTTGTGCTAGTGTGACTCTACGCGGGCACTATCATAACGTTTCTCGCGAGTATAACCAAGCCCGCGACGGGTATAGTCTCATGGTTACAACCGGGAGTGGTGAAGGAAGGGATACGCGGCCAAGTGCCACGTAGGATGACAGCTGTCATAAGCCCCACACCTGAGGTCTATAAATACCCCATGGCGTGGTGACATGTGGATCATTCTGGTGCCCCCTCCCTCTCTGAATCACTCTTGCTTTCTCTCTCTCCCATCTAGCACCCAGCTCACATTCCTATTACTGTTTCATGGTTACTTCATCAGCTTGATCCTATTCAGTTCTTACAACTCAGTCCTGTGATAGTCATTCCTCATAGCAGAACTTTTCTATCTATTTACACCATGGAAGTTGGAAATTTAAAAAATGTAGGTTTACTAAATGTTGCTAACAATATGCTGTCCAATGAAATTCCCAGTACTATTGGTAGCTGTGTGAAAATAGAGAACTTGTATATGGCGGGTAACAATTTCCAAGGAAGCATTCCATCATCTTTGAGCTCTCTGAGAGGTCTTCAAGTTTTAGATCTTTCTCGAAATAATTTGTCAGGAAAAATTCCAGAATATCTTGAGGGCTTTGAATTGTTACAAAATTTGAATCTATCTTACAATGATCTTGAGAATGTGGTACCAATAAAAGGTGTCTTTGCAAATGCATCTGCAGTTTCAGTCACCGGACACAGTAAGCTTTGTGGAGGTATAACTGAATTACAGTTGCCTACATGTAACTTCAAAGAATCCAAAAAGAGGGGATTAATTCTTTCCGTAAATTTAATAATTCTCATAGCATCGGGGCTTCTTGGATTAACATTACTGTCGTATATTCTGTTTCTTTACTGCCGTAAAAAGAAGAGAGAAAAACCTTCTTCAGGAAATTCAGGAAGCTTGTTTTTGAAAGTATCGTACCAAAGTCTACATAAAGCTACCAATGGTTTTAGCAACTCCAATTTGATAGGGGTGGGTAGTTTTGGCTCAGTATATGAAGGATTTCTTGATCAGGAAGGGAAAAAGGTTGCTGTGAAGGTACTTAATCTTTTGCGGCCAGGAGCTTCCAAAAGTTTCATTGCGGAGTGTGAGGCGTTGAAGAACATCAGGCATCGGAATCTTGTCAAGGTAATCACTGCATGTGCAAGTGTTGATCATCAAAATAATGACTTTAAGGCACTAGTTTATGAGTTCATGGTCAACGGGAGCCTAGATACTCTATTGCATCCAATTCAAGGTGAGCTTGAGGCATATGAGGAAGCAAAAAGTTTAAGTCTTGTTCAAAGATTGAATATTGCCATTGATGTTGCTTGTGCACTGGAGTATCTCCACCATCGTTGTCAAACTACAATAATCCACTGTGATTTGAAGCCAAGCAATGTTTTGCTCGATGATGACATGACTGCACATGTGGGTGACTTTGGAATATCAAGATTTCTTCTTGATGTTTATGATAATGATAGTGGAAATCAAACCAGTTCTATTGGAATCAGAGGATCTGTTGGTTATATGCCACCAGGTATTGACACTACAACTTTATTTATTTTTTTCTTTGTTAACGTTTCTTTCCCTAAATCTTAAGGAGTTTTGGTGATATATATATATTTATATATATTATTACACAGCCAAATAAGTTCAAGTTAGATGGAACAAACAAGTTATCTAGAAATACCTTCTGGAGTTCTTATTTCCCACTTTTGTTACATGTATAACACTTGCTTTCCTCATGTGCTCTGGCAGAGAACTAGAAGGAACTTTGATAATCATTGTTTTGAAAATCAAAATTACCCTTTTTGAGCCATTCGAAAATTTTGTCAAATTTTGGCCCAGAATTGCAACTAACATGCATTTTGTTCACAAGTATTTAGTCACTTGAAATCAGTTATTTGATGAGTATGACAGATAAAAAATTAGTTATTCTGTTCTGCTCTTCAAGTTTTTTCATTCATGTTCTTGAAAAATTATATATTTTTAGAAAGTTTAATAAATAATAATTTAGAGTAAAGACTGAGGCAGTGTTCGGCTTCATGGAATTTGAGCCTAGGAATTCGAATTGGATTTAGAGAAAATTTTCTCTAACCATGAACAAAATTTTCTCCAATTCCACTAATTTCAATTCCAATTCCAGGGCCCCAATTCTATGCAGCCGAACACAACTTGATCGAACTTTGAAAAAGAAGTAATTTTTAAGCTAGGAGTAAAGTTTTATGTAGTTGTGGCATCTGACTTAATCCTTGTACTAAAAGATTGGGAAAGAAAAAAGAAATGTGTTTTTGTAAAAGATTTATGCAAGAGAATTGCTAAAATCTAAGGCTAGCATAGGACTTTAAATATGCAATTCCTTCCTAGGTCTAAACAATGTATAATGAATCCACATTTCACATATAATTAAAATGTTTGAATTTTTTTGCACTGAGTTGTAGAGTATGGTATGGGAAGTGAGGTGTCAACATTCGGTGATGTGTACAGCTATGGCATTCTCTTGCTAGAGATGTTTACAGCAAAAAGGCCGACTGATGAGATGTTCAGTGATGGTTCAAACCTTCATAACTATGCCAAGAAAGCTTTGCCGGACAGGGTAGTCAGAGTTGTAGATTTAGTACTTCTTCAGCAAGGAGAAGAGGGGGAGACAAGCACGAGCACGAGCACCAACAACACTCTAAATCAAAGCATCGCTAGCAATTATAAGATTCAGGAGTGCTTGACTTCAATATTTAGAATTGGAATTGCTTGTTTAGAAAAGTCACCGACTAAACGATTGGATATTACGGATGTTGTAGCTAAGTTGCATGTCACCAGGATCAATTTTCTGGGAACACATGTTGGAAGAACTAATTAACTGCATGACTAGGTAACTTTAAAATGCTCAACTTGTTAATTTGCATCTTTCACTCTCTTATATCACATTCGAATGTCTAATCTGATAGCTAGCTATGTTTCCTCTTATCCCAGATGCTTGAGGCCTGTTAAGCTTCAACTTGAAGAAGTTGGTTGATTCATCAATTGTGCAAAGTCAAATATTCCTTTTGCTGCTTGTTACACATACTGTTCTGTATTTTCTCTATCTTTACCTTTTTCTTTCGTGTTTTATTTTATCTCTGTTCTCCAGTGTGCAACTTTTCTCATTAAATGTCTTCAATAAAGAGGCATGCAAGTAATTTGAAAGCATAGGCATATTTTCTCACTTTTTGTATTTGTCACTTTTTGAAAGCATAGTGGGTTTAGTGCAATTTGGCCTAAAATTTATAATGTAACACAAATTTGAATATGAGACAAACAAAAAAAATCAATCAATGACAAACCAAAAATGAAACACAAGACATACGTGATTCGGTCAAACAAAACCTACGTTCAAAGATGAGAAGAGATTCATTTAAAATTTTGTAGAGATATTACAACTGTAGAATATAAATACAGGACCATGTACAAAAATTAGCTCTTACCCCAGAGCTCTTCACATGTACCACTACACGAAATCCTCTCTCACCATCAATGTTCTCTCCACACTCTACCATCTCGTAAACTCTCAATACCCATCAACTCCACTTCACTCCCTCATAAGGTTACATCTCTCTCAACTCATAAATTTCAACTCATACCCTAGGTATCTATTTATAAAGTCCAAAAATCAATTATTTGTTGGACAATAATTACAATTGCTTGGAGCCCAATACTTGCCTAATAAGAATTTACCAAATACAACTTAAAATAGAAACTTAATTACAATAAAATTTGAGACGCAAAAATATCTAACAGAATTGTCTATTTTGACAGGAGTGTAGAGTACACGGGTTAAAAAATGTGAAATGTGTAAATTTTACATGGTCCACAACACCTATTTATATTTTCTTGGTATATTTGGTGGGGATATTCTAGTTTTTTTAAAAATGGGTTTAATTTGCTGTTAGGACAATTTTCTGTGGATTAAAGCTATTATGGTTTCAACTTTGGGAAGCCCATCCCAAGAGAATATAAACCAGTTCCTCATGTTGAGTTAAACTGGTAGCTCAAGAAGTTCTCTATTTATTTTTATTTTTTTTGTATTTCTTTATTCTCTGTTTTAGCATGAACCTGATTTCACATTAATCCAAATATTAGACAAACAAGAAAGTACCAGCCACTTCAAAAATGTCAAAAGTGTTTTGATCTAAAGAGATGACTTATACGAAGGTGGGTTTTGATTTAACGAGAATCACCTTTACCAAGGTTTTTTTGATCTAAACAAAATGAATTTTACAAAGGTCGATGTTTCTGTAATACCCCGTAAAATTTAGGTGTCAATTTAATCTCTTTGCATTATTACTTTATTTTATTAATTCATGTGAAATGTTTTTGTTTTATATAGATTATCATTGTAGGAGAGTTTCTTGTCTTTTATACATGCATATTGTCATTTTATGTGAATTGGTATACTTGTGTATTATTTTTTTTTATTTAAATGTTTTGGGTTGGGCTAGGGAGGAATTTGGGCTAGGATGAGTGGGCTAAGGTTATGTTTAAAATGATGGACCTAGGGTTATAATAATATTGCTTTTGCTATATTTATTTTTATTATTAATTTGATTTTTATTAGTTTTAGGAAAAACAATAAATGAAAAATTAAAACAAAAAGGAAAAGAAAAGAAGAAGAATTAGGGTTTGCCGTTGTGTTACGCACAGAACTAAAAGAGAGAAAACGAAATAGAGAAGAGAGTGACGATCGGGTGAACCAGTTAATTCGTCAGGAAAAAGGCAAGTTTAATTCTTCTCTTCCCCCTTGAATTCGTATGCATAGTCTAGGTTTGAGCATATATTTATATTAAAAATTTATAATTAATTGCATGTTTATATTTTTCTGTTATTGATAAATTTCGTGAGATTAACTATGATGATTATATGTATATTTAATTGATTTTGTTCATGTAAGGTTATATGCATATGTGTTCATGTATATGTATATTGTGTTAAGGAAGAAATCATTTATTTATGCAATTTGTATGAAATAATTGTTTAGTTGTGAACCTACTGTGTTGGAATTAAATTTGTAAACAACTCTAAATCCTTAGGAAAACAGATCGTGAATTTATTGGGTTTTAAATTTTTGAATTTTGCGAAGAACCCTAGAACTTGTGAATTGGGGGTTTTTGATTCGGGTTGTTTCGGATGGGGCTTTTTCCACCAATACGTAGACGGCGTCTAGAGGAGAAGAATGGCGCAAAAATGGAGGCGAACGGTGGCCGGAGGAGGCCGGACCGTCGCCGGGAAGTCGCCGGCAGCGCGCTGTGCGCGCTGCTGGGCGCGCTGGGGCTTCCCCACGCGCCTGGCCGGCGCGTGCCGGCGCGTGGGACCGGCGCCGGGAAAAATCTTTTTGGGCCCCACTCGCGGGGGCCCACCCCTGGGTCCACTTTGGGCCCATTCCGACATATTTTAATATTTTTTTTTAATTTTTGAAATTTTTGGAAAAACTTGAAAATTTGAAAAATCATTTTTTAAAAATACTTTCATGATTCCAAAAATTCTGAAACTTTTACTGTATGATATTGGAGATTAAATACACTTAATTTTAAATTTTCAACTCCAAACACTTTTCCCTTGTTGACCAATTAATTTTTAAAAGTACCCAAAAGCTGTCTTTTTCCTGTTTTGTAATTTTAGAAAATACTTTTACAACTCCAAAAATTCCCAAATTTTTACTGTAACTCTCTGGAGTTTAAATACACTTGGGTTTAAAGTTTCAACTCCAAATGATCTTTCCTTGTTGTTCAATTGAATTTTAAAGTGTCAAAAAGCTGGGTTTTTCCCTTTCTGTAATTTTAGAAAATACTTCTGAAATTCCAAAAATTCCCTAAATTTTTCTGTAACTGTTTAGAGATTAAATGACCTTGGGTTTAAATTTTCACCTATATTTGAGCTTCCCTTGATGTTCAATTAATTTTTAAAGTGCCTAAAAGTTGGTTTTTCACCTTCTTTGGTTTATTAAAAATGTTTTTAAATTACAGAAAATTTCAGAATATTTTCTTAGTGTTCTTAGAAGTGAAATAGGCCCAGAAACCTAGGTAAAAGTATGTTTAGATCCCCTCGGAGATTTGAGTGCATTGGAGGTTGGTTTGAGGAATGGTTTCCTCTAATGGGAGTTAAGTTGTTTTTGAGCATATCAATTGTGCTTATTATATATATAAATGCTCATGGGATACTTGATTTAATTTCACTTGTGAATGATTTGTTATATGGGGATAATTGCATAGCTGATAGTTCAAATGGATAGTCTGTGCAAAATTAAAAGTCATAATACATCTTGTTTATTTATTATTTCATATTGGGAATGCATTTGTAATTTTATTTGGCATGTAAGGATTGCCCGGCGTGTCAGGATCGCCCATACCTAATAAGGTATCTATATTTTTATTTGGCATGTAAGGATTGCCCGGCGTGTCAGGATCGCCCATACCTAATAAGGTATCTATATTTTATTTGGCATGTAAGGATTGCCCGGCGTGTCAGGATCGCCCATCCCTATTAATGTATACATGCATCATAATCGACATATCATGATTGCATAGATTTCATAAAATACCTACATGTGTATCTTGATTTGTGAACATAAAGAAGGGGATCATTTTTACATTGTAAGGGTTGTTGAGGGAATATATGAGATGATTTGTATCTTTAAAAGTATGAACTGAATAAGGAATAAACTGAGGGGTGGAACGTATATTTATCTATTGTGTCCCTCACATTGAGGGTATGTATATTAATTCTCTGATTGGGATGTAGTAGATAGAACTTGCTCGTGGGTTTAACCCACTTTGTTGATATTTCAGGTCCCAAGCAGTTTCCCCCGCGAGGATAGAGTACTAGGGTTGGGCTGTGACAGACATCTACTCTCACCAGTCTCAGGGTAGGAATCTACATTTTCTTCAGGAATAAAACTATGAACTCATTTAGAGGTTTTGGTTTTGGATTTTAATTTAAGTGTTGAACTTTTATTTCTTTCTGGTTAAGGGGTCCTTGGGTTACGGGACTTCCAAATTGTATTACCAGAATTTAATTTTTTATTTATCAAAATTTTTAATTCAATGGGATTTCTGTTCAACTTTTAGCGATTGTTCTATTTCTATCTTTTGCATCTATGCTTGTTGCTATCAGTGGTTAATATTCCTCAGGTTTTGTGTATGAGACTGGCCACCTCATGCGCGAAATTTTTGGGGGGTATTTTAGTTTCGATCTAAAGAGAATGACCTTTACGAATGTTTGTTTTAATATAAAGAAAATGACATTTACGAAGGTTGATGTTTCGCTACGTTTATGAATGTATGTTTTAAGCTTTGGCAATGGCAACTTCTAAGGAATTTGAATTTTGATTTAAAGACAGTGACTTGTAAGGAAGTGCATGTTTTAACTTGAGGAGCATGAATTTGAGATGAAAATGACCACTTTTAAGAAAGTGAGTTTCACAATTGAAAATGGTCACTTTTAAGAAAATTGTGAATTTTGAAATGAAAATGACGAAAATCTAGAAAGTGAAATTTAAAATGATGATTTTTAGGAAAATCATGAAAATAAAGTTTATAATGATGATTTTTAGGAAAACCATGAAAAGGTATATTAGAATGATAATTTTAGAGAAAATCATGAACTTGGATTTTAGAATGATGGTTTTTAGGAAAATCACGAAAAGAGAGTTTACAAAAACGATGATTTTTACGAAAATCATCCAAAGAGAATTTAAGATGACAATCTTTAAGGAAATCATGAAAAGGGTGTTTAAGATTATTTTTACAAAAATCATGAAAAGAGAGTTTTAAATAATAATTTTTATGAAAACCATAAAAAGAGAGTTTAGAATGATGATTTTTAGGAAGACTATGGAAAGAGTGTTTTAGATGATGATTACGAAAATTGCGAAAAGAAAGTTTTAGAAATGATGATTTTTACGGATATCATGAAATGAGAGTTTTCTAAAGTGATTTGTTGATGTCAAAAGTGTGAGAGAAAGATGAGAGAAATCTCTTGATTGAATTGAATGTCTATGACATGAAAGGAAGGTGGGTGGGTGGTGCAACAAACCTAGTCCTAGTATGTCTAGATTTATATACATGTGTATAATGTGAATAGTGTACACTAAGAGCTCCTCTCAAACTCAAGGTAAATTATATAAAATCAGCCTAAGTTTGGATGTATCTGAATGTCCCTGAATCTATCTGACATAATGTACAGTAGAAAGAGAGATCATAATTGAAGTTTGATCGCCAAGAGCCTGATCAATTGTTATACCCGTTGTGACGAGAATGTTTAAAAAATTTTGGTTGCAAATGCTGGTGTGGCAATGATTATGACCTGGTGACAAGCCAGATGTTGAGTGGCAGAGACATGGCATGATAATGACGTGTCGAGTGACTTGGTAGAAAACATCAGAATCTGGATGATGTGGCACTGGTTGACGAGGCTAATGACATGTCTAAAAGTTTGTGTCTGCTGACAGAGTGTCCACGTCAGACTATGTTGCTGACGTGGCCAAATGGAGGGCTTCTGGCTTGTCTTAGCGCGTGAGAGCGCATGGAAACGCGCAACAACTCTGGTGGTGTGTGGCAACGCGTGGGAGCGTGGGAAAATGTCAGAAACTTCTGGTGGTGCATGAAGGATCTTTTCATGGTGGTTCTAGCGGTGTTTTGACAATCTCCTTGAGTTCTTTCGAATGATCTATTCTAAAACTCAAAAGGACACTCGTAAGACTTGATTTTGAGATGGGACAATGGTTGAACGACCGGAACAAAAATAAAATGAAGGACAAATTTAGAAAGGTCGTTCTGATAACATGTTAAAGTGAGAGAGAAAGAAGAGAGAAATCTCGATTTTGAATTGAATGTCTATGACTTGCCACAAAAAAAAAATCGAATGTCTATAATCAGTAAATAAGGGTTTTTATATAGGCAAATTGTGAAGCTATACAAGAAAGGTGGTAGGTGAGGCTATACAAGAAAGGTGGTAGGTGAAATGAACCTAATCCTATTGTGTCTAGGTTTATATACATGTGTATAATGTGAATAATGTACACTAACAGTTGAATATCAACTTCTATTTAATTTAATGGCAATTTACTTGTCTTAAACTGGTTAGGTGGGAAATATCATTAGTTATTCGATGCATGGGCTTCTTCTTGCCTATCGTATTAAGGGCTTAACCACGCCCGTTGACACCACTCATCAGGCAGGCAAAGTTAAATCAGGAAAATAAATTTTTGGCAATGGATTATTGATGAAAAGCGTCTTAAGGAAATATGTTTGCAAAAATTTCATGAAGAGGAGAAAAGCATGATCAGAGAAATCAACAATAAAAAGGTTCCTCACTGTCTCTAATTGTCAACTTCCGGACTACTTTTTTCTGGATCAGAAGGATCAATGTATCTCCAAATGAAACCCAAACTGCTTCCCATGATATTCATAATCACAGTGGACATTGCAGGAGGTAATGCAACCATTGGCGAAGTGAAATGAGAGGTTGCTAAAACCACACCTAAAGAAGAATTTTGCATACCAACCTACAAGGAAGTGATAAACAATGACAGACTAGTGTTACCATGATCTATGCCATTACACAAATAAAACCAAAGACTGAAAAGACTCTTGAGCAAGGTTCAAATTGACAATTTTGAAACAACATTTTGATTTCATTCTGTCTGCTGCTTAATCAAGTCAAAACTCACGCAATAGTTTAAATCATTTTTCTGCAAAAGATATTGAAACACTAAATTTGTTTTACAATTTTTATCAGGGTTCAAACTGATTTGGCAACAATTTTAAGCTTGATTGAATCTAGAAGATCAATTAAGCATGCAACAAATCAGTACCTCAATTGATATTGCTCGTCGTTGCGGTTCTTTAAATCCAGAAATAGCTGCTGATATGTACCTGCAAATAAAGAGCCATTATTTTACTACACCATATTATATCACACAAATCCCTTCTACCACAATTAATTAACATCTCATTAATTCTAGTAATCTATCTATGTAAACTTGTCTTGTCACAATCAAATCACATTTATGGAAGCACTATTTCTGGTAATCTGCCTACATCTAACTTTACCAATCAAGGAGAGAGAAAAACTGAGAGAACGAACAATGTAAGAAATGTTACTTTGATCCAAGATATTAACCTATCTTGCAGCCTAATTTTTTAAGAACAGCTGACATCATGTGCTGATCAATCATCCAACTTAAAGCATTTATAAATTCTGTTCCTATTAATTCCCACAAAAATTATTGTTAGCCCATAGTTGTCAAAGGCGGGCGCCTGAGGCGCGGGGCGTATCGAGGCGCAGCCTTTGCGCCTAGGGTAAGCCCAGGCGAGGCACCTTCAAAGAGGCGCGCGCCTGAAGCACTGAGGCGCGGGGCGCGAGGCGCACGTGCAGAGCCTGTTTCACTCACTCCGGAATCTGTTTTTCTGTGTCATTTGTTGTTAATTGCCATGAATATGCTTTTTATTTGCTCTCAATTGTAGTTGTTCTATATTGTTTCACTCATTCACTACAAAATGTAATTTTTTTAAAAAAAATTCAACTTACGCCTCACTTCAGTCAGGCCCGCGCCTCGCCTCGCCTCCGCCTCAGGCTCCAAGAAGCCTTAGCGCCTTAGTGCGCCTTGAGCCTTTAACAACTATGTTGTTAGCTAGCTGTCTTGCTTTCTTATACATGATCCGCTTCAGTGACATACCCTTCACAAATCCACATAATGAGAAGTGGATTTTGTACTTGATGCGTGTATGAAGTTAGTATACTTCATCTGTGATGTATTTGCAATGTTACCAATTGATAAGCAGCCTATTCAGATCTAAATTTACCATTAAGGATCCTATTTAAATATTTACAGGAAGCTTCTATATCTAGAGATGGCATAAGTTTATATATATATATATATATATATATATATATATATATATATATATATATATATTTGTTTAACTAATATATTAAGTATCAACACACAACAACAACAATCAAGCCTTTTGTCAACTACTTGGGGCCAATTATATGAATCCTATATTTCTCTTCCGCTCTATTAAGGGCAGAGCCTTAGTCAAACCCATGCTATCATATTCATCCTTACTAACTCTACCCACGTCAATTTTGGTCTTCCTCTTCCCCAAGTATTACATACATGTCTTTTATTGTGTTAATGTATTCCTTTAAGATTCCATTCTTTTTTTAAAACCCTCCATATTAGATCACTAGGTACCCTATCATAGGCTTTCTTCAAATCAATAAAAACTATATGGAGATCTCTCTCCTTCTCTCTATATCTTTTCATTAATCTCCTGAATAAGTAAATAGCCTCCATCATTGACCTTCCCGGCATGTATCCAAATTGTTTTTCCGACACATCAGTCTCTCGTCTGAGGCGCATCAAGTATCAACATAGTTATAAGTACTATAGCACACACTAATAGTATTGGAAAAGGCCTCTAAGCCCCTATCCTCATCAGAAATCACTAAGATCGTTTGTACTTATACATCACTCAGGGAAGTAGAAAGAGATGAGGGGAGAAAAGATCAATAAGTATAGAAATAGTAGGTAACATGAAACAGAGCATATAAGAGAGACACAAGGAAAGTATGATAATGTGGATTTGAGTGAGATGATCATCCAAAGCTTTCAAACACTCAATCTTGTGTATTCAATATATATAGAATACACAAACCATTGGCTACCCAATGATGACACGGTCTAAGAGCTTGAACCACAAATGATTTGCACCTACTACTGGAAAGGGGAAAAGATAAATAGAATTAGTGCGTTGTAAATTAAGGTTACGTATTTATGTTTATTATTGTTTTTGATAATGTTTAGTTTTAGGGTATTTCCGTATTATTCTATTTTTAGGGTTTGTTAATGATTTTGCCCATATAAAGGCTCATATGTAATCAAAATATTCAACTTCGAATTATTGTCGTGATATTCAGAATTCTGAGTCTTTTTCTCCCCCATTATTATTGCTCTCCTAAGCCCCCAATTTAACTAGCCTATCTCTTCAATCTGTCTTCTCATCCATTTTTCTAGTCTCATCATCCCCTTCTTTCTTTCTGACTTTAGAATTATTGGCACCAGATTGTTCTGGTTTACATCAACTGCTATCAATACACTATTAGTACTACATCAGTTCAGTATTAGGGCATATTGGACCTATGCCATCAGTTTGTAATCAGAGCACAAGATCCAAATTCAAATCAAAAGGTCCACGCATCCACTGTTCGTTGTGATTTCATCAACCCCAAACAAACCCAACAATCAAGACCCATTGTCGTGAAACCCAAACCCTACTGCCTTTGTCCCTGTTCATCTTCAATAACCCCAATCACAACCCCCTTGGCATACCCCGTTATCACTGTAACTATTTTTAACAATTTTCTGAATTTAAATTAAATAATTAAACTTTAAATTCAAATTATGACTAAAATTAAAATTTACTCAATCCATTATATCAAGCAAACATGCAATAATCAACTAAAGCAGTAAATAATGAACACAAATATGTTTTTCCATAGAAAACCTAACCGGAAAAAGTCACAGAACTTAGACCAGGCAAATCAAATCCACTATGAAAAAAGAATAGATTCCAACTAGGTTAAAGTTCCCCAAACCCAAGAACTCCTCTTGACATAGACCGAACCACCGAACTTCCACTCGAGTTTTCAAGCAGACGATCCTCTCATCAACAGACTTCACACACCGTACGAATCTGCTTCTCCAACCAGCGATTCAATTTTAAGCCAACTAGGCGTCCAACCCAATCTCTGACAAATTGATTAGAGTTGTTGGTGTTGAACTTATCAGTATATCTCTGCAACGATGATGTCAATACACTAGGAACACACTCACCAATTCTAATGCAAGAATGATGAATGTAAAGAAATATAGATGTACTCTAGAACTCACAAATATTCTCTCTATATATGCTCCATGTATGCTCTATATCCATGCATGAAATCTACACTAGAGTAGTGTATATGGAAAATTAGAAGCACAAAGAGAATAGGTTTCCAGTGTTTTAATTTGGAAAGGAAACTGGAATCCCAAATAGATTGATCCATCGAGAAACTGGTCACTCAAAAAATACTGTGTGTATGCTCTAAATCTGTGATTGAAACTTGCCCTAGAGTAGTGTATATAGAGGAAAATTAGAAGCACAATGAGAATAGGTTTCCAGTGTTTTAATTTGTTAAAGAAAACTGGAATCCCAAATAGATCGATCAATAGAGAAACCCGTCGCTCAATTGAACCATATCTAGAGAGCTTCAACCAATAGCTTGATAGAGCAAACCACTGTGCAGAGTTTATACTTGGAAATTTTCAATTTGAGAAGTTTTCAAAACAGTTACATGCATATCTAAAAGAATTTTAAGACAACAACCAAGCCTTTTCCCAATTAATTGGGGTCGGCTATCAAAAAGAATTTTAAGAATCAAATCAAATAATGAAATATTTAAAATCCTATAAATGTATTCATGAAACTTAGTTTTCGCGAGTGCATCCTATGTGTCAAATTACTTTTTTACCCTTGGTGTAGAATTTTACACTTTTACCCTTTTATGTAGCTTAAATTTCATCTTCAATCATGATCAAGAGGTAACTAAGCATGACACTAACTTTTGGATTTCTAACTAATCTAGAAATAAGAAACAAAATTACAGACTCTAGTTTTCATCAACAGAATTTGCCAACCCAAGTCTTATTCAAGAAAAAAGGTCATTGGGCATGATACATAGTTCATTGTACTGTTAAAGAAACAGTCTGACCAAGTATAGGGTCTTACTGAAAATAAAAGGAAGGTAAAAATAATTTTCATGGTTTAGAAAACAATTTATGGGCACAAGGGTTTTGATGGAAGATAAAGTCTCATAAAATTTGAATAGTTGTACCACCAAGGCTTTAGCTCAAGTGATATATCCTCTTCCTCCTACATAAAAGGCTGAGGTTTCAAGTCCCCCCTTGGGGTAATAATGGGTGTGTGAATATCTTACCTATCAAAAATAAATAAATAAAATTGAACAGCTGCAGATTCTTATAGTCACTTCAGAATGCATAGGTAAGGAAATGCACCTTATATAAGTACTGCAACTTCGTTAATACTAACTAGATCAAAATGAAGTCCGAAAGCAAAACAAAGGACTAGCTTGGTACTGATAAACTACTGCACCTGAGACTCCAAACAAATACATCAACATAATCTCTAGATTAGTGAAAAATTGGCTATTGAAGTTTCATTCCAAGGTGATGCTAAAATTAAGGTATGAGACACATATTTTATTAAATTCTTGTTCAGCTATTGTTCGGCATGGATTTCAAATAACCCTTTGTACCTTGTTATTTGAAATTCACACACATACTCCTCCCAAATAAATCCATATTTTTTGATAAAATTGAAATCTCAATTATTAAATTTTAATTTAAACTATACTTCTCAAATACTTGAACCTACTTTTGTTCATTTGAAACAGTTCAACCCAAATGGAGTGTTAGTAAAAGAAAAAGATTACAGATTGAGTAGGTAATCAAGTGATCAACCTCATAGTCTGCTCAAAAAAAATGGAAGTCAAACCATACCCCACAAAGAATCCAGCAAAATGCAACAACAGCACAGAAAGTATTATAACACCCAGTTCACCAGCTAGTATAGCTTGAGCACGATGGAGAGGGGACAATCCAGATGACAATGATGCATTAACCATAGAGGATTTCAGACGAACAACACTTTCTGAGAATACGCTGAGAACAGGTAAAAGAGAATCATATTAATATATATATATATAGTATCCTAATGCACCATTTTTTATGAGAACAAATCAAAGTGTATATAATCAAAACCTGCATGCAAGCAGTGATGAAGCTAGAACAGCAAGCAGCGGTGCAAAAGGAGTAACAACTTTCACTGCTCCAGGAAATGTGCTCTGTGCATAAGAACCTAGCAGAATTGGAGCAACAACCACCTTGACAGGAAACAAAGAAGATCATGATTCCCCAGAAATAGAATATGTGAATATATAAAATAGTATAGCAAAAAGTTCCAGGTATAAATTTAAATTTACCTGCAAGGTGCTGATGGAAAGTTGAAGAGCATCGACAGGAACATATGTTCCTGCCAGAATCTTGGTCAAAATAGGAGTGAGGAGCACTGCTCCAAGGGTGGTGCAGACTGTCATTACAATAGATAATGGAACATCCCCTTTAGCAATTAAGGTCACCTGTAAGACTATTTCACAAATAGCAATGAATGGGAGTTTTGCGAACATTGTTACCATGCATTTGGGTGTTCTAACATATTACTGAACTGTATTAAATTTCCATGTGACTTGAAACATAATATCATCTGTTTCTTGAAACTAAGTTTTATTACAGAATTATACAGAAACCTTTTTTTTTTAAGCAGCCCAAATGCTCATCAAATCCACAAGTTTGGCAAATATAAAAAGGACTTCATATCATGTGAAACTATTATAATTAAAGAATCAGTCAATATCAATGAATGATGATATTTTGTAAAAGAAAAGTCGCAAAGCCATAAGATTTCTGATAAGATAAAATGACAATAATTTACCTGCACAAGCCCCTTTTTAAATCACAGACATCCTAGTTAATTTTTCACCACAATTAAACCACCATTAAAAGGTAAAACAAAAAGAAATCCTGGCAAGTCAACTTAGGCACGAAAATTGTCAGACATGACCATCTATTATGCAATGAGTTCACTATTCCCCATTTTAGATAAAATAGAAATTATCAAAAGGATTTTCTACGGACAGCATGATTTAAGAAAATTAGGAGACCAAAAATTTGATGGCTGACATGGTCTCAGAACTACTCTGTTCCATCCATTGTTGGACAGGAAAATTTGTGGGCCATGAAGGATGTATCATTTATCCATCCTTCCATTCTCTCCAACTTTCCCTTGTACCAAACAATGGAACCTATTCCATCCTTCCTCACTTTCCTCACACCCTCTTCCTTCCCTCCTACTAAACAAAACATTAGTAAAGAACAAACTCAGGGAGACTGAAGAATGTACAATTTGTTAACAACACTCTAATATGTCAAAGTAGGCACCATTTAGTTAGACCTATGTGAGGTGAATAAGTCTTGTGAATATTTAATTGTGACTAACTTCTCAAACTTCTACCAGTCCCCATTTTAAACTCAGTTAATTAGTTAATCATGTGACTCAATTACAATCACACACATACATAGAGCAGTAAAAAATAAATAAAGAAGAGAGCAATTTTTTTACATGGAAAACCTAGAAAGGGGAAAAACTACGAGACCTAGTATAGCCATGAACGATCCACTATGAGAAAAGTATTAAACACTAGGTTGAACAGATCTACCCTAAGAATTCTCTAGTTACCTTTGAACTAGACTCAAACCAAGAACTACGACATCGCCCCTTCCATTTTGAGGTGACGAAAGGATTG
The DNA here is from genome assembly GCA_026545225.1 of Cornus controversa. Lineage (NCBI taxonomy): Eukaryota > Viridiplantae > Streptophyta > Magnoliopsida > Cornales > Cornaceae > Cornus > Cornus controversa. Next base: position 25,811,409 of record CM048853.1, on the reverse strand, counting down.
TACTATTCGAGCACTTTATTTCTTTTTCATGTCTTTCTCAGAGGTATGGAGAAAACAACACCAGAAGATCCTCCACAATCTTTGTGGCTACCAGTCAACAAACTTATCAGCCACAAGCTTGCTCTCCATGGTTGTTCAATCCATGATCTTCAAATTTTGCAAGTTGCTGCTTTATTTGATTGTGTTTGATGTGCTGATTGCTTTAAGTCTCTCAATCACATATGTAGAAATGGTTTACTAGGAAGCACGGACATGCCTAAAAGGTCAAAGAATCCGTGTCGGAAACCCCAAAAGATGTGTCTGAATTTTTTAATTTTCCGACAAGCTGTGGACATGGCATAGACACACCATGGACACATTTCCGACATGCATGTCACATTGTTAGGGAGTTATAGTTTTAAAAAGAAAGATAGTTTTTTAAAGTGAAATATGCTTTCTTTCTTTGACTATTTTTAATAAAATTGCGGTCATAACATATGATATTTAAATTTTTTGATTAAAAACAATTATTATTGTTGTGGAGTAGATTCAATTGTGTAATTCCTTAAATGATAAACTAATTATTTTTATAACTCATTAATTACTATGATTTGTGATTTTTCATTGTTAGGTTGATGAAAAATAATATTACTCTTAAAATATATGACCATATATATAAAAAGATATATTTATTAGTTGTTGTATCCCCGTCGTGTCCGTGTCTTACTTTTTTACAATCTTCCGTGTCGCCATGTCTATATCGTGTCGTGTCGCATCCGTGTCCCATATCCGTATCCGTATCCGTGCTTCTTAGACGGTTTATAATAAACCTTAGATTGAATCTCAAAGCTCTCACTAAAAAAATAATTCTCTCACCAGATGTAGAGAGATCAAAAGACTGAATAGTCTGAATGCCACCCCATATTTATAACCCATATAAAAGTCCTGTGTAAAATAAGAAGCTAAATCCTCCTCTCTCTTTTTTCATTTTTCTTTTTTCTTTTTGACAAGTAGGAAGTTAAATCCTCTTTAAACTATGTTTAAAGAGATTTTCCAAAAAAGTGTATCTTTGACCCATTTTCTCATTGAGCGAAGGGTACGAAATAAATCAGATTGATTTTTCGATCAAAAGTACTATGTGAAATCTTCGGTTTTTCCTACGAATATATTCATTGTTTTTTTTTTTTTTTTTGTGATTCGTGGTTAGTCCTTGAATCTAGAAAGAATACAGAAATAGAATAAGAATCCACTTTGAATGTAGATCCACCAGTTAGAAAAGGATTAATCTACAAAGAAGTAAAAGACAGAGAGACCAACCACAGGATGAAGTAATTAGAAATTATTTTAAAAATTTTAAATATAAGATGAGAAATGGCTTGTAATAGAATCAATGGAAAAAGATAATTCATATGGGCGACCCCCATTCATTTGGAATTAAGGCAAGGATGATGATGACAATGATCTGCTTGTATATGTAGGTAAATATATATATAGATATATACACATATTTTGATGACTCTTCTATATGTATAAACATAATTTGATGACTTCTTCAATAAAACCTTACTATTTCTTTACTTCAATATGATCAACTTTAAATAAATTTAATATAAATCTTTAATTTGTATTTTTACAAATATACTTTTTTCCAAGCTAAATTAAAATCTCATCCAACATTAAAGATACGTTAATAACATGTTAGCACATATCCAAGAAGTGTCAGACCTTATTTCTGAAATTAAAAAAAAATGAACTATATATACATCCAAGTTGTGTCAGACACGTGTCCAAAGCATCAGTGTCGAACACATGCCTTACAAGGAAACTACTCCTTAAAAAAAATGAACTATATATAAATTTTTATAATTAATATTTTATATTGTATACCATAGATACTTTTTTTTGGGTCAAAAATACACTGTGTCAGAACACTTTTTAACAGTAAAATGACTATGTCATCCTTTAACTTTTGATCTAACTCATTTGACTACTAAATTTACTCATTTAACTTTTTCTAATATACCAAAATACCTATTTGAATATACTTATATATATACTAAAATATATGTAATCTATATATAATTATTTATTTTCATAAATATAACTTAAAATAAAAAAGTAATTAACTTTCTCATTCTTTTTCTTTATCTATCTATATATACACAGTATACTATAATATATATATAATTATTTATTTTCATAAATAATAATGTTAACATAAAATAAAAAATTAATTAAATTTCTCTTTCTTTTTCTCTATTCATCTATATATATATATATATATAATATATATAACCTAATATATATAATTATTTATTTTCATAAATAATAATATTAATATAAAATAAAGGGTAAATTACATTAACCTCCCTGAGGTTTAGTTAATATACACTAACCTCCCATCTTATTTGTTAAATTATACTGACCTCTCTTGCTAGAGTTATTAGGTAATGTCATTAACGGAAGTAACAAAATGTCACGCCCAGGAATCTGAGACACCGGAGACTCCATCACCGGGTCGGAATCCCGAAGGTGAGTCCAAGTCAACCACTCATGACTCTTACATCATTTCCATTCTGATACTAGCTTTGATACCATGTTGTCACGTCCCTACTTTTTTATACCAATATCAATATAGAAAATGGAGGTGAACAGTGAAAGTCCCACCCGATTCGCACTCATGAACCGCTCAATTCCAGAATCTAACTTCTTATGTGTTTAGAATTTCAAAGTGATACTTAGTCTATTAGAAATAGGATCCAAAAATATTCAATTTCAAAAAAAATCACGCTTAATTTCAATTGAAAACGAAGGAATTACGCCCAATTGAAGTTTGGACCAATCCCAAAGCTTACTCGTAATCACAAAGGCGATTTCTTCCATTAAATTCTAATACACTACTTCAAACACTAAAGCAATGCAGAATCATAATTACCCACATACGTTTACCTACGAATGACTCAACCTCAATAATCCATTATGGCCCCCCACACGTGGCCACACATTGCATCCCCAATTAATTCCCCAATTATATCTCAACAATCCACCCAGCCACACATTAGGATGTATCGTAATGTTGGTTACGATGCATCGTATTTGCTATGCATCGCATAAGGTGCGTAACATCCTACGAAATATTCTGAAAAATTACTCAAATTCTCACCTATTTTATGATGCATCGCTAATGGAATTACCATACATCTTAATGGGGATTATGATGCATCGTAATCACTTACCCTGTTACACTAACAAACCTACTAAGTGATTACAACAATCATTCTCCTTCCAATTCATCATTCTAAACATACAATTATATAACATAATTATCATTTCTACACATCTCAAACATCCACAAAGTGATAATTTATCACAATTAGATTCCACCTCATACACTTGAAACACAAAAATGATAATTCTTGCATTATCATACACCTACTTCAAAAATCATCAATTTTACATAATCTTCAAAAGTTGTCAAACTTATCATACATAGATAGAACATTGAAAGTCTCATACATACTTCTTATCTAAAATAGATACAACATTTCTAAGCTAGTTCACACGCCACAAGTCAGCATGGACGTCTATACACATATCTCAAAACACACAAAAAAGGCCCAAAAATGTAGTTCTTTTATTTTTGGACCAACTCATTGTTGTGCATCATCAACCACTTCCTTGTCATGTCCTTAAAGTGTTAGTGTAGGGATAAGCAATTTCAATGAGCTCAAGGTTAATGTATTGTGCAATCCATTTAATGCCATATTTCATTTTTAATGCATAAAACATAACTCATGTTCGACAAATATGTGTCATGCTCCTTAGCATTCATCAATTATAACTTGACAACCACATAAAACGCATTTCATACACATAACACATTTCCATCATATATGTAACATATGACAATAATCGAAAACGGATAAACATCCACACAAGTCATGTACTTCACTTAAGTTACACATAAAACTTAACACACTCACCCTTTCTCGAATTTGGTTCACACTCACTCATACACAAGATACATACCGAAGTCTCATATCTTAAGTTCATAGTTATTATAGGCTACTAACCCATGCGGTTACCACACATCTTGCGCAAGTTTGAGGTTTTTCAACCCCAGAGGATATGTTTCCCTACTACTTTCCCACGAGCCACTTCCGAGACACACCCCACACTCACACAATATATTTCACATTTTGCATACACATTCACAAGTTCGATGCATTACACCCATTGTATGTCCTTATTCAATTCTAGTATGTCACACTAGAACCATAAGACACATACATAAGATAAAACCTCCAAATTATGTTTTCATCATTTTTTTCCAAAAACCCCATATATGCAATTTATACTCTATTTTGTACATAAAAGCAATTCATGCAATTCAAGGCATACACTAACCATTTCTAACAAGAAAAACATATGTGGAACCATATAGAACAAGGATTACTAATGTGGCCAAAATTGTTTTTCTTTTTATAGCCTACTATTGCCTATCAAAATATAATTTAAGCCACTCGCAAGACAATGAATCTTTGTAGATACAGTTCTATATAAAGGGTATCGATCCCACGAGGATTACGTGGGTGAATTGCACTATCGAGAGAGAACTTCCAATTTAATCCTAAAAATAGAATTTTTGGTTTAAATTTGAAACTATTTCGTAAAATGTAAAAACATTAAAAACAAAGAGTTTGTAAAGTTGAGAGAGAGAGAGCTAGGGGTGGTTTCCACCTCTAGTCATTTGACGTGTCCAAGTATGTAGCAAATGGGACTTTTTAGAATTATATGCAACACAATGTCATTAGGCTTGTGGCCTATAATGACATATCAAAAGATAAATATGATTTTTAACTAAACATAGCCCATCTTCAACAAGCATAGTCCTTCAACCTATCTACTTATCCTACCTTTTAAATGTACCTAAGTGCATCCGACTACCCTATTTTGGCATGGGCTATATAAGCAAGAAACATCACATTCCATGAAAAACCATTACAAAGCCATCATTGACACTTTTTGTGAAAGTTATAAATGTTGGGCATTCAAAATGAAATATTTCTACTCTAAGACAAGAGCAATAAATGACATCAAATAAATATATTGAAGAGGTTCACAAATGTTATATAAAATACTAGGCTAAGTAATCAACATATAAATATAAATCCCAAAGTTGCTACAAAATGAACAAGTTACATGGCTAGGGGTTTCACCCGCACCCTAGATGAAAAGTTAGTTGAACATAGGAGACTTGCAATCCTCCATAGACAGAGATATGAAGCTCCAAAGGGTCTGGTTCAGCTGCTCTTCTCTCCTCTCCAAGTTGATATATCTCTTTTTGCTCAAAACATGCATATATGTCCATCCATAAGTGTCCTTGGGTCCCACCATGCCTATATATTTATATAATCCACCTAATATATATATGCTCCCTTCATATGTCTCTTTGAAGTCAGAAAATCTTCCAAAAGGACGTGCAAAGGTCATTAATGAATGCAAGTGGCAAGACAAGTGGGCAAGTGGACAAGTGGCCAACTTGTAGTCTGCAGAATCTCGATTGTGCAAAATTGAGGTTTCGCACAATCGAGATTTCGATCATGCAAAATGTCTGTTTCGCACAATTGAGATTTCGATCGTGCGAAATCAGTATCTCGATTGTGCGAAATGTCTTCATGAATTTCTTGATTCCTTCACTTCCACAACATTTGATCGAAAATATTGCCCTTTTTGGGACAAAACCTAAAATTTAACAAAAATACAAAAATAACATAAAAATACCTAGGTAAACATAAATATGGAATCAACATATGTAATTAAGAAGGGTTAAATGCGCAACACTGAACACTTATCAATTATAACCTAGGTTTCTATATACATCATATATTACACAAAAAACATTCATTTTATGCCAAAAAATGAAATTTTACTTGAACTTAGAAGACACGACACACACACTTTATCTCAGTAGTTTTAGTTTCAAATTATCCCACAATTTCACCACTCTCAAAGTTACTTAACATCAACTTTGTCTGGTTGTAAACGAAGCCCTTGTTACGTAGAATGTACTTAATTTCCTTCTTCGGCGTCCTTCGAATCAAACCCTAGCACCTTTTAAATCTAGAGATAAGTTAAAGAACTCAAAGAGGAGAGAAGGAGGAGCTTGGCCGGCTGTTTAGAGAGAGACAATTAATGGTTGAAATATCTGCCGCTTGATATTTATAAGCCCCACGCTATAAAAAGACTAAAATGCCCTTACTTACTTAACGTACCTTCCCAACCTCTATTTTCGAATCTGAAAGAAACTATGGACTCGAAATCACTTCTACGTCTCTCCAAATATTCTAATTGATGTATAACCAAAAATAAAATTTCTTGAAAAAAAAATTCAGATTTTCTGGCCCACCCGACCCTTATCCCGGGTCCCAACGACCCAAAATTTCTGTAACACTCCGTAATCTGAGGATATCTAAATTGAGTTTTTATTTATTTGATTGAGTTTTTAATTATTTAAATGCTTTAATTAATTTTGTCAATGCCTATTTTTATATGTTTAATGTGGATGTTTGAATTATTGCTAAGTGTTGATTGAGTTTAATTGTGTGTTAAATATTTGTTTTAAATATATATTTTTTTCTGTTAAATAAAAATATGTTGGTTTGAGCTGCATTTTCTTTATTTTTGTTTTATTATTATTATTATTAGGTTGGGCTAGGCTGCTGGGCTGGGCTATATATATGTATATATATATATCTATATATATATATATTTATATATAGTTGGGCTAAATATTTTATATTTATTAGTTTAATTATTTAGGAATATTAAATAAGAGAAAAGGAATTAGGATTCAGTAGTTTCTACGCACAGAGGATTCCTACGCACAGATAGGGAAAAGACGGTAGACGCCAGGAAAACAGAAAAAAGTGATTTTTACTCAACATCACAAGGCAAGTTCGAACTCTTCTCTTCCCCTTTGAATCTGTATACATATATATTTTTGTATATACATGTTGCTGGAATATATGTATAATATATATATTAATTGTATAGACATGTTGCTAGAAATTTGTATGCAATTAATTATGAAATTAAATGATTTTGCATGCTAAGAATAATTCTGTGAATTAAACATGAAGATTTTGGAATTTTGGTACTGTTTTAGGATATTTTTGCATATGTTTATACATGTATATATAACTGTATAGGCGGGTATATATATATATATATATATATATATATATTAACATGAAATTGGGTTTACTGTATTCATTATTTTTGAACGTTTTTGTTCCGATTAAAAGGTAGATCTTACTTCCTAGAACAATCCTTGAAAGTTTGGTTGTAAACCGTTGGGTAAATTGATGGGAAATTAAGTTTGAAATTTTAGATTTTCAAAACTTGAAATTGGGCGTTTTTGATTTAGGCCGCGAGAGGGGATGATTTTGGTACCAATGCATAGCTTAGATCGATACGAGTTCAATGGTATATTCATATGCGCGATTCGGTGCCCGAAAGTGATCGGAAAGTGATCGTGAAGTTTCTCCACCATTGTTGTTGCGTGGAGCTTCAGGAGGAAGAAGGAAGAAGAAAGAAAAAAAAAAAAAGGGTGGCCACGCGTTCCGCCGGCGCGTGGGGGAGCATGCAGCCAGAACCGGTGGCCGAAAAAGTATTTTTGGGCCCCATTCGCGGGGACCCACCTCTGGGTCCGATATGGGCCCATTCCGAATTATTTTGGTAATTGTTTCGAATTTTTAAAATTTTTGGAAAAACGTGAAAATTCGGAAAATCATTTTTTAAAAATACTTTTATAAATCTAAAAATTCCCAAAATTTTATGTCAACTTTCTGGGAGCTTAAGGAGCTTGGGGTTTAAATTTCATGTTGAAATGATTTAGCATTGTCTTTAAATTAATTTCTAAAGTGTCTAAAAATTGAGTTTTTTAGCTTCTTTAATTTTAGAAAATACTTAGAAATTTCGAAAAATTCTGAAATTATTATTGTAACTTTCTAGAGGCTAAATACACTTGGGTTTAAATTTTCAACTCAAAATGATCTTCTTTTGTTGTTCAATTGATTTTTAAAGTGTCCAAAAGTTGGGTTTTTCACTTTCTATAATTTTAGAAAATACTTTTGTAATTCCAAAAATTCCCAAATTTTTGTTGTAACTTTATAGAGATTAAATAAACTTGGGTTTAAATTTTCATCTTGAAATGAGCTTCCCTTAGTGTTCAATTAATTTTTAAAGTGTCTAAAAGTTGGGTTTCACCTTCTTTTATTTGTTGAAAATATTTTGTAAAATTCTAGAAAATTTTAGAATGATTTAATATGGTTATTAGAAGTAGAATAGGCCCAGAAACCTAGATAAGAGTTTGGTTTAGACTCCCTCATAGATTTGAGTGCATTGGGGGTTGGATTGGGTGTTTGCTTCTAAAGTGGTTAAATTGTGTTATTTGATTTACTTGAATGTATTTTCCTTTAAGGATATAAATGCCCATTAAATACTTGATTATAGCTTACTTGTGAACGATTTGTCTTATGGTGATAATTTCATGTCGGATAATTTGAATTACTTTGTTTGTGCAAATTAAAATCATAATGCACCTTGGTTATTTTATGTTTCATATTGGGAATGCATCTATACATTTTATTTTGGCATGTAAGGATTGTCCGGCGTGTCAGGATCGCCCATACCTAATAAGGTATCTATGCATTTTATTTTGGCATGTAAGGATTGCCCGGCGTGTTAGGATCGCCCATACCTAATAAGGTATCTATGCATTTTATTTTGGCATGTAAGGATTACTCGGCGTATCAGGATCGCCCATACCTAATAAGGTATCTATGTATTTTATTTTGGCATGTAAGGATTGCCCGGCATGTCAGGATCGTCCATACCTAATAAGGTATCTATGCATTTTATTTTGGCATGTAAGGATTGTCCGGCGTGTCAGGATCGCCCATACCTAATAAGGTATCTATACATTTTATTTGGCATGTCAGGATTGCCCGGCGTGTCAGGATCACCCATACCTAATAAGGTATTTATGCATTTTATTTTGGCATGTAAGGATTGCTCGGCGTGTCAGGATCACCCATACCTAATAAGGTATCTATATATTTTATTTGGTATATCAGGATTGCCCGGCTTGTCAGGATCGCCCATACCTAATAAGGTATCTATACATTATAATTACTTTGTCATGATTGCCTAGATTTAATAAAATGCATGCATATATTTCTTTACTTTGAACTTAAAGAATGGGTTCATTGTTGAATGATAAGGGTTTGTTGGGACAACGTATAAGATGATTTTGATTTCTGAAAAATGAACTAGGTAGGGCATGACCAGTATGTATATACCTATACCTATTAAGGTATCAAAGGATAAAATGGTGACATATTAGGATTGTTTAAACTTGATAGTATTTCATGTTATGTTTATTTCTGCTGAACTTAAGGAATGTGTTTACTTTTGTATAATAAGGGTTTGGGTGGAATATTATAAATATTGACTATTATTTTGGAAACATGAAACTGGATAAAAGAATAACTTGTATGTTAAATCTATAGATTTATTTTGTGTCCCTTATACTGAGGGTATGTATATTGGTTCTCTGATTGGGATGTAGTATATAGGACTTGCTCATGGGTTTAACCCACTTTGTTGATATTTCAGGTTTCAGATGGGTTCCACTGCAAGGATAGAGTTTTAGGGTTGGTTGTGGCAGATATCTCTTCTCATAGGTCACAATGTAAAAACCTATCATCTTATTCAAGGGTCATACTATGAACTCGTTTAGAGATTTTGGTTGTTAGTTTTAAATTAGAGTCTTAAACTTTTATTTATTATGATTAAGGGGTCCTTGGGTTACGGGACTTCCAAATTGTATCAGCGAACATATAATTATTTGTTTACCAGTTATTTCAATTCAGTGGGATTTTCTGTTCAGCTTTTAAAATTTATTTTACTGTCTTTTGTATTCTATACTTGTTGCTACTAATTGTATGTATCTCTCAGGTTTTGTGTATGAGACTGGCCACCTCATACACGAAATTTTCTGGGGGGTATTTCATTTGGTATCAGAGCATTCCAGGTTCAAGTATTCTCGAGTCTGTAGGGTCCGTCGTAGGGTATCTTCCGCGTTGCGTATTCTGATAAATAGAATCTAAGTATAGGATTCATTGTACTCTATACATCTTAGTCTACTATTGGGGTCTTATGTAGATGTCACCCCGTAGGAGGAGGAAGGCAAACCACTACTAAGGTCAGGATAATGTTCAGGATGAAAATGTTGAATTTTCTCTCGATTTGGCAGCCATGATTGCTTAGACTGTAGCTACAGGAGTGCCGACTGCCCTTTAGAAACAGCAGCCACTGCAAATGGCACATGTTCCATTACCAGTTGAACAACCTAACAAGTGGGAAAGATTCAAAACTCTTTTACATGAGGGAATTCCTGGACTTACAGAAGAATGACAAGACAATCGCAGGGTCGGAGTAGGAGTTCACCAATTTATCTTTGTTACACCTGAGGAGGTGAACACTGAAAAGAAGAAGGTGAGCTGTTTTGTGAAGGGATTGATTTAAACTACTCAACAGGTCATTGTGGGTAATCTAACTTATTCCACTTACACTCAGGTGGTTGATGCTGCATTGCAGCATTGTCAAACAAGGAGGGATTATAAGAAAGGATAAGGGGAAAAACGGAATGATAAATACTTCGTTAGCCAGATAGTGGAGAAGAAAATGAAAATAGCAGGGCAATCTATTCAATAGATGAACTATGGGAGGGTCTACAACGTCATGCTAGATCATGTGTAGGCCCCACCGCAATGAGGCGGAGTCCACTTGGATGAGGGAGGATGAAATAAAGTCAAAATATTCAGATCTTTTATTTTAGGTATGAGGCGAATTCCGAGGACGAAATTCCTTTTCTAGGGGGGAATAATGTAATACCCCGTAATATGAGGATATCTAAATTGGTTTTTTATTTATTTGATCGAGTTTTTAATTATTTAAATGCTTTAATTAATTTTGTCAATGCCTGTTTTTATATGTTTAATGTGGATGTTTGAATTGTTGCTAAGTGTTGATTGAGTTTAATTGTGTGTTAAATATTTGTTTTAAATATTTCTTTTTCTGTTAAATAAAAATATGCTGGTTTGGGCTGCATTTTCTTTATTTTTGTTTTATTATTATTATTATTAGGTTGGGCTGGGCTATATATATATATATATTTATATATAGTTGGGTTAAATATTTTATATTTATTAGTTTAATTATTTAGGAATATTAAATAAGAGAAAAGGAATTAGGGTTCAGTAGTTTCTACGCACAGAGGATTCCTACGCACAGATAGGGAGAAGACGATAGACGCCAAGGAAAAGAGAAAAAAAGTGATTTTTGCTCAACATCACAAGGCAAGTTCAAACTCTTCTATTCCCCTTTGAATTTGTATACATATATATATTTTTGTATATACATGTTGCTGGAATATATGTATAATATATATATTAATTGTATAGACATGTTGCTAGAAATTTGTATGCAATTAATTATGAAATTAAATGATTTTGCATGCTAAGAATAATTCTATGAATTAAACATGAAGATTTTGGAGTTTTGGTATTGTTTTAGGATATTTTTGCATATGTTTATACATGTATATATGACTGTATAGGCAGGTATATATATATATTAACATGAAATTGGGTTTACTGTATTCATCATTTTTGAACATTTTTGTTCCGATTAAAAGGTAGATATGGGTTGGCTACTTGGCTCTGTAATTTTGTATACTAGTGTGTGTGTGTGTGTATTTATGTATATAATCAAAATAATGAACTTTTGTACTGTGACTTTGAAAAACGTAAAAAAAAATTGAAAAGAAAAAAAAAATTTTATTACATAAATTGAACCCAGAATCTCCAATTCAAATAATTTAATCCTAATTCTTCTAAACTCAATTCCAAAACCACATATATGTTCCATTGAAGCCAAGCCTCATAATTAAACTCTCTAATTTCAAGATCCTAACTCTTGATTGAATTAAGTGAAGAGAGAGAAAGTAGGGAGAATGTGATGATGAAAAGAAAAAAGAAGAGAAAAAAAAATATTTTATCATTTCTCTCTCTCGCCACCAGAAATTATTGCTAGCAACCTTCGCTGGAACTCAATTTTTGAATTTTTGAAATGATAAGAAGTAGAAGGGGATAATTTTGTCAACTTTATTCAGTTAAAAAAGGTATCTTAGTATTTCATGTGATTTCATATGGATAATTACATCTTTACATGTTTTTTAAGGGTAGAACTGAAATTTAAAATATACAAATTGCTGACATCATAATTTTTCGTCATTGACTGTGTTGACTATTAACGGAATGGAGGTCTGTGTTATCTTGTATTCAAATCTCAAGAGAGATTAGTGTAATATGACAACAAGGAGTGGATGTCAGTGTATATTGATTGAATCTCAAGGGAGGTCAGTGTAATTTACCCTAAAATAAAAAACTAGTTGCCAATGCATATTATCATGAAGGGTATTGTAGTCATTTTTCTATTCTGATATTTTTATATTAAAATATATTTAAATAATCAAGGACAATCAAGACATTTCACATATTTTAAAAAATGAAAAAGCTGACAGGGGTGTTGGTGACGAAAATTCACAAAGTTGTACGTAGTCGTATATCAATACATTAAGCCTCAGGGGTGTTAATGATATTTACCCTAAAAAAAAAGATAGAATACGGTACAACAGAATATAGTAATATAAAAATAATAAATTATATTTTATATATACAAATAATTAAAATATTTACTTTTTTATAAAATATTATAATTAATAAACAAAATAAGAGTTAAAAGTCATATTACATAATTTGTATGAATAAATTTTGTATTAAATCAGGATATATATCTCAATACTTTTTGAAAAATAAATATTAACATTTTCTTAACAATTGTACTATGATATTATTGTTGCAAAAACTACATTTTAATGTTCAAAATTTGTTAAAGATGTGTTATGAAGTATAAAATCAGTGAAACCTGAACCAGAATAGTAAGGAACCGTAACTGAACCGAACCGAACCGTTCACTACGATTCTGATTCTGGTTCCAAATTTTAGGAACTAGTCACTATGATTCCGGTTCCGGTTCCAAGTTAGAACTGTTAGAAAATATATATATATATATATATAATATAATATAATATATAAATGAATAATAATAGCTTCTAAGTTGTAGTGTTCTATATATATATATATAAATATAAACTATATAATATATAAATAAATACTAATACCTTCTAAATTCTAGTGTTCTATATATATATATATATATATATATATATATATATATATAAAGTATAAAATATATAATTTATAGATAAATAGTAATAGTTTCTAAGTTCTAATGTTTTATATATATATGTATATAATATAAAATATATAAATAAATACTAATAATTTATAATCTATTGTTATAACTAGGGGTGCACAAGTATGAGTGTGTATCTTCTCAATGTTAAAAAAATATAAGAAAAAAATATAGTTGACAAAGAACCATTGGGGAACAGAGTCGGAACCGCAAAGAACTGGAACCGAACCGAACTCAACAGTTTCGATTCCGGTTTCAAATTTAAGGAATGATTGGAAACGATTTTGGTTCTAGTTCCACCAAGAACCGTAAGGAACCGAACCGTATGCACCCCTATCAGATATGTAGTCGAAGTATCTGAGAAGTATCAAACACGCATTAAAAATAAGAAATATATTTTAAAATTATGGATATGTTTAGAAGTATCAGACATGTATTCGTGAGTATCTAAGGAGTTAGAAAGCACGGATACTTCACCGAGGGTGCCGTATTCGTGTCAAACACTCATTGGACACGTGTCGGATACTTCATATAAGTGTATTGATATTTTTCTTTTTAGGACATTTCTCGGACACTCATTGGACATGTCTCGAACACGTGTCGGGTACTTCGTAACAGTGATGTATATTCAAGTATTTTGAAAGTAAATTATATGCAACTAAGTTATGATTAAAAATCTAAGCTAAATATATGCAGAGGATTAAATAAGTCTGGTTCTTTAATCTGTTTGTCTATTTTTGTTTATAAGTTTGTTTGGTTCTTAATTGCTTGATGATGAATTAAAGTATTTCTGTAATGTAGTCTTTTTTTTGTTGAATAATTAATATATATTAACATATTATATTATTATTTTATAGTCGTATCCTCGCTGTATCCATGTCTTTTTTTTAAAAAAAATTCATATCGCCGTATCAGTGTCGTGTTGTACTCGTGTTCCATGTCCGTGTCCGTGCTTCTTAGCTAAGGAGTATTTGTATCTGATACGAACACGATATGGGTACTCGTAAGAAATAAGAAAATATATTTTAAAATTATGAATAAGTTTAGGAAATATCTGACACGAATTCGTGAGAATCCAATGAGTTTTGGTATCCTATACGAACACGATACGAGTACATTACTTTTGTAGAAGTATTCGTAATTCCTAACTGCATGGTAATACCATCTCATAAGTGTCATCAATTAATTATATTTTGTCATACAAATAAAAATCTATTTATTTTTAAAAGTTTTATCACTATGTGTCAATATTTGTACCATATTGTGAGGTCTACCATATTTCTTTCCAAGAGTAATGATAGAAAAAGTGAGAACCAAATCACCAAAACACAGAGCCTATGTATCTTGTTCTGTGGTTTGATTTTGACAACACAACCATTTTCTTTTGGATAATGCTACTCAGGCAGAATTCTTAGGCAGAATTCGTAGGCGGAAACATTTACATTCATTGGATGCATGTGGTGAGTGTATGTGGTGGGACCTACCACATGCATCTAATGGATCTAAAAGTTTCTGCCTGTGAATTCTGCCTAAGAATTCTGCCCAAGTAGCATTACCCTTTTCTTTTTTTCCAATTGCACAAGTAATTGAAATGTCAATGGAACCCATCTTGTGTCAAAGTTGGACAAATTTGGGTCTCACACTATATATATATTTTTCAAAAAGAAAATTCAATTTTCATTAAATTCAAAAAATAAAAACTATTTATAACAAATATTTAACAACTGTAATCACGCATTTTCTTAACTTTATAGTTCAAATTTTAAATTATCATGAAAAATAATGAAAAAATATTCTAACTAATAATAGAACATGTATTTATTTATATACTACCACCAATCAGAGCGGATTGGTGTTTTTTCCGCTCTTTCCAAACTCACTCCTATACCTCTTAGGATATATCCAAACTCATTTCACTAGGAGCGAGGTCGGGCCCACATGCGCGAGTTAAATTGGCATCCCTAGCAAATAGTATATATAATCGTGGTGACAAATTTGAGATGATAATTAAATTATGGCAAAATTTGTAAGGAAAACTATACATGCTACAAAAAAATTTTAAAAAAAATGAATTACAGTTTAAATTACTAAGAATAATTCAGGAATCTTGAAATATATGGATATTATACATTATGTTTGGAATATTTTATAAATAATTTGAAAGGTTTTACAAAATTTAAAAAATTATATATACAAGTATGTTATTATGAGTTAGAATATAATACCGTATATTAGCAAAGTTTGTTATCAAAACTTAATTTAATCATGGTCAAAGGTTCGATCAACATTGAAGATGGAAATTTCATCTTCAAAACTATTAATTGATCACATAATTTAGGTAAAAGTAAAATTGATTTAAAGAGCTAATGTCTAAGTGGTTAAAAACTAGACAAGTTGGACCAATCAAATTAGGCAATTAGATGGTAGTTTTTCTAGAATCAATTTTTTTACCATCATAAATGAGTTTCCAAATGCAAATTGAATATTTTTTTTACTAAATTTGGAATATATCTCTAAAAAAGATCATTACCCAATTATCATATGTAACATCCGAATATTTAAGGACTCAACCATTTTTGTGATGATTTTGAAGTTTTCTAAATCATATTGAAGCCTTTTTGTTACCCAATTCAGACTAGTCTGTCAAAAGGAAAGGTGGTTATTTAATCCCGGTGCTATTTTCGTGGAGTATTTTAGAAGGGAAAGATTTAACACAAGCCTAATCTTTTACATTCTTTTGCATAGAGTGTCTAATATCCTGGTGTGTCAGAAATTTTAATCTGATTTCAATTAGAGTCAATTTTCCAATCATATCGTGAATACGACTAAAAATAATTTTAAGTTATAGAATTCTGTCTTTGAGTAGATTTGGAGTTTTCGGAACTCCTTGGTTCCATTCTTTGATATACTTTACGGAATTCAAAAAAATAGTAAAAATAGGGAGTGAAACAAAATATGATGTCTATGTTATTTAATGCGAGTTACTTTTATATATATGTTTTTATTTTATAAAAAGAAAAAAGTTACTTTTGAGTATATGAAAATAAAAGGTAAAATCAATTGCAAAGTAGGTTGATGTTGTGAACTCAACCCTTTACTGTTTTTTCAGGTAGATGTTGGTCACATGTGAAATGTGACGGAGGAACATGTTGAAATAGAGTTTAGTTTGGGTATTTTAAATTAATTTTTTTAGCACAAGTGACTTTTGTAACAAGGATAGTCATGATTTTATTAGTTCACAGTGGACTCGTTATAGATTTTTATTTATTTATTTAAATACATAACCCTCTTTGGCACGACTTTTTGAATCCACCCAAGATACAAACTGTGGATGCAACTCGAACCCAAAATTTATTATATATTTATTTTATAGTAAAGTGTTATTAGTTAATGGTATAATTTTTGTTGGACCGACCATATTAGTATACTACTTACATAGAATTATTACACATAAATGGTAAATCTAAACTTTTATATTTATTGAATGCATGTGATAAATTTCACGACATTTATCATATATATTTTATGAATGAAAAAGTGTAGACTTAACAATTTTATCTTATCTGACTATCATTTTTTATTTAACATTGTTGTGGGTGGATTTATTTTATGATAAAAGACCTGTGTCATTGGGTATAGTTCTCACTGGTTTCAGTTTACTCCAATCTAGAGATAAGAAGAATCAGAGGCCATATGCTTTGTGTTGATGCAAATTAATCTTAATTAATGGAATGGACTTGGTTGTTGACTTATGTTGCCTCAAATTCAATGAATCAGGTGTGCTTTTTTACTTTCGTATACTCATTTAACAAGTGTGATAATACTTGCTCAAATATTTATAACAAAAAAGAAGAGTGACATAAGTGAAAATAACTAGGGAGGATAGCACAGAAAAAAAAAAAAAAAAAGAATTGTAGTGGACCACTTATTTGACAGAAATTTGATTGTACCATATGCAGACTCCAGTGTGCTTTGGGTTTTCTTTTTTCTTTTTTCTTCTTTTAAACGAGTAATCAATCAACCTACTAGTTTCATATTTTGGATGAAGGTTATGACTTTAAGCAGAGTGAAATGAAAGTATATGATTCATGTAACGGATTTTAAATAGTTAAAAAAAAAAGAACTTGGTTGTTGTTGATGAACGAATAATCAACCCACCTCTTAGTTATTTTGAACTATTAGATAATTTGCAAATTTCGAATGCGGACAATTCTCCTTAAATTACATGCATCATTTTAGTCCAAACCTCGAGCCAAAGCAGTACTTTCAAAGGCTTTACCGGCCACCCGTTGAGCTAGTCTGTAAAGGAAAATAAACAAAAATATATATTTTTTTCATTTTGACTTGATGCAGTTTAT
Organism: Cornus controversa; assembly: GCA_026545225.1. Lineage (NCBI taxonomy): Eukaryota > Viridiplantae > Streptophyta > Magnoliopsida > Cornales > Cornaceae > Cornus > Cornus controversa. Next base: position 25,793,686 of record CM048853.1, on the reverse strand, counting down.
TTAATCACTAGTGTATTGGATTTATTAGCTTTCACAAGGTATAGTTAGTGTCTGTGACTTTGCTTAAAACAGGTTTGTTGATCCTTGGAAGCTAATATGAACAACTTTAGTTTTCATTAGCTGCTTTACATTTTCAACTATAGGTTAGTTTACTTCTATATTTAAAGACTTGGGCCCGATTGATAACAGTAGATGTTTAGTGTTTATAAAAATTTATTTGTGGAATAAACATGTTTGATAATTTTAATTTTGTTTATAAATTGTCTAAACACTTTTAAAATAACACTTAATGAAAGCTTTTGAAACCTAAATACCGAAATAGTGTTTATACTTATTAAAAAAAAATCTAAAATTGTTATTATATTATTTTAATTAAAAAGTGAAGTTAAAAGTGAGAAAATGAAAAGAAAAAAAATTCATACATGAGTAATATATTCACGAATTCTTCATAATGCCCAATCATGCATTTGTAAAACCACCAATAGCTAAGAAAGAGAATTTAGGTAATGAATATAAAAATGTGCCAAAAATAAAAAAGCTAAAATTGATAATTAAAGAAAATGTAAACAATGATTTAAGCAATAGAAGGGTTGGTAATTTAGGACCTGCTTGGCATGCGTTTTGTTTTTGTTTTTTATGCTTTTATTTTGGCACTATAGCGAATAACTAAAACATGTGAGTTGAGCGGTGCGGAAACGGATGCGAAAGTTTGTTTAAAACCTAGAGGGGGTGATTAGGTTTACTCGTTTTTTGCTTAAATTTTCAAATTATTTCAATTATAAGTCGAATTAAAAATTAAAGCAATTCCACAAAAAGTAAATAAAATAAAGTGCAATAAAGTGAAGAATCCACCAAATATACGTGGAAAATCCAGATCAAGAAAAAATCACGAGTGAGGCTTGTAACCCCAGAGAACCAAATCCACTATCGTCGAAGTAAAGTACAACATACTCTGTCCAAGACTCACTGTAGAGACTGGGTCCAATTTAGGCCGGTTTTCTTTTATGCATCATTTTTATCATAAACACATTTTAAATAATGTTATGCATGTTTTAAATGTGAGAAACATATTTGAAAACTTGTTTAGAAATTCAAAAAAGTTTTGGAATCATTTGGTGAAATTTGAGATTTTTGGGTCGGCGGGGTCCGAGACACAGGTCGGGTGGGCCCGAGAATCTAGAAAATTTCTAAAAAAATATTATTTTTGGTTTTAAACCAAATAAAATGTTAAATGAGTTAAGGAGGTGATTTCGGAGCCGTAGCTTTCAAAATCGAAAACAGAGGTCGGGAGGGTACGTTAAGTGTCCCGGGGGCATTTCGGTCATTTTGCACCCCAAGATATTATAAATATCTAGAGGTTGAGATCCCATCCATTACATACAGCTGAAATATCTCTCTCACTCTCCCTCTTCATCTCCTTTCCTTCTCTCTTCATTTTGGAAGTGTTGGGCTTAGATTTGGAGGTTCCTGAAGAAGGGTAAAGTGTTCTACGGGTCAAGGGCGTCGATTTGAACCGAACAAAATCATTTTTTGGTAAGGTAGAACTTAGAAAAATTCTAGGATTTAGTTAGAAGAGGCTTTAAAGTTGAGATAGGGGTGTGAATTCCTTTTTAGCATTGATTCTATAGGTCCCTTACTTGTGACATGAAATTTTCATGACTTTCTTATGTAGAAATTGATGCTAGCATGTCCTAGATTGAGATTATGTTGTATGAATGTGTTGAATTCTATTTATGAGTCCTTTATGAGTCATTGTGTTCATTTAGAATTGTATATGAAATTTGCCTCCATGTGTGGAAGAAATGCATAGAAGAGATTTTTTGAAAATGCATTATTTTGATTTCATGAGTTCATTTGAAATTTGCATTGTAATATGCTTGAGTTTGAAGGTGTATGCATTAGCTATAGATGTAATGCATTGAAAATAAGTTTTGTGACAATCTTGGTTTTGTGCATATATGTGATAAATGTGCACTTATGTGGTGATTGATGATTTTTGGAGCAAGTATGAGAATTAAGAAGGGCCCGAAGCCCTAGGGTGAAAGGCCCAAAACTTGGCCAAGCGGATGTCGCTACCGTCGGGTTAGCAACCCTTAAAGTGTAAGCAGAGTACATGGTCTTGCAAAGGCTCTTACTATGGATGTGATAATCAGAAGTCTCCAGTTGAATTGATTTTAGAGTATACGTGGTATTGGGTTTATTTGTGAATGTGATTCATTTTAAACTATTTACGTGTATTGGAGATATGTGATATCATACTTGAGTTGAAAAATGAATATGTTTTTAGTATGAAAAATATTGAACCATGCCATGTAGTTGTATAGAGATCTCATGGTGCATTCACGGATGGCTACCTGAGTCAATGTTGAGTCGGGTGGATCATCTCTACTGGGTTAGTTGTATGCTCACCCCCTCCCCCAAACCTTTTTCAGATAAAGCACCGGTGGAAGACAAAGCTTAGATGTGCTCGAGTGGGATTTTTGGTGTTCTTTTGGATTTATGTATATGGATGTCTATGCCGGGTTGTGGCATGATGACTATTTTAAAAACGTTGTTCTTACGTTTGGATTATCTTTATGTTTTTGAACTTCAAATGTATTAGCCATATGTGGCACGTCCATAACTTTTGGAGAATAAATAAATGTATGATGGATAGTTTTGAAATTTTAATGTATATGTAATATGAATGTAACCATTTAGATATGAAATTTTTACGTTTTGATTACACCATTCTTGCTTTGGATCATATTAGATATTTTACGCTTTATGGAGAATGTATGTATGTTGAAAGATAAGAATTGGATAAGAATTTTGTTGATTGTGATCACTTGAGGGTTATGCAAGGTTTGCAGGTTAAGTGATTTCGATGAATCATAATCCCCATTATGATGTATCGTAATTCGACGATTCATCGAAGACCCAATGGCGATGTATCGTAAAAATGTTGAAAAAATTGATGAAAAATAGCACATTTTGCATGTTATTACGAGACATCTATGATGATTCGTAGGTTACGATACATTGTAATCTCCATTACGATGCATTGTAATCCACAGTTAAACTGAGGATAGGGGTAATGTTTCGACGTGCATGTGTGGCCACGTGTGGGGCCCATAATGATGGATTGATGTTGAGTTATATGTATATGATTATATGTATGTAATTAAGCTTCCGCATTGATAAAAAGGTTAATATAGTTCACTATGGTTTAATGGACGGACTCACCCTCAAGATTCGGGCTCAAAAATTGGGGCGTGACAACTTGGTATCAGAGCATGATATTCGAGTGTAATTATGATTAGGAGTGAGGATGTTTAACTTAATCACCCTCATTTCCCATGCCCTTCTGGGTGTTGGAAATAGGGGCGCACTCACACCCACTCCACTCTGACAAGAACTTGATGCGGAATGCCTCATGTTTACTCTTGCAACTCCCTCGTCCAATTGTTGTAGACTTCCGGCTAACATCACATTCCTTGCAGAAAGGTAATTGGAAGAACACGAATACTCAATAAATGTTTTGTCCCCTTCGTAGTGCGATTTTCTTCTCCTTCCTCACCAACGAACAGTTGTAGAAGAAACCAAACAATCCAGTAACTTAATCAATAAGAAATCTCTAAAGCAGTCTTCGAATGATTGATCAATCAAATAGAGAAACGTAACCTAAATCACTCATAGTGTATATATGTGTGTGATCTCTCAAAGAAATATAAACAAAGAATTAAAGAAGAATTCTTTGCTCTAAAAATATACCTATGTTTTCTCTCTCTAGAAAATAATCTTTTTTATGTGTATTCAAATCTTCGTGAAAGCACACTGAGAGAAATCATATGAGGCTTTTATAGATATTAAAAACTCTAATTTTCCTTGAAAAACAATTTAAAAATCAATAGGAAACAAGTCTCAAAGATTAAGGAAATTTCATAGTCAAATCTGGGTCAAAACAGGACACTGTAGAGCCAAAATCCGCCACCAGAGGGCTTGGACCGGTCCAGCTTTCACTTGGACTGGTCCAGGGCTCTACCTTGCAAGTTTTGAAGTCCTGAGACTTCATGGACCAGTCCAAGTTTGAGCTGGACCAGTCCAATCTTGAAAAGTTTGAATTTTTTTTGAAAAATCCTAATTTTCAAGGTCGGACCACCTGGTTTGAATATGTGTTCTCACCACTTTACCTAGAGTATGTGACTCTCATACTTGATCAATGATATCCACATGCAATCGAAATCATCCGAAAACTTCAATCGATCAGACAGTTATTGAAATACCCCCCAAAAATTTCGCACATGAGGTGGCCAGTCTCATACACAAAACCTGAGGAATATTAACCACTGATAGCAACAAGCATAGATGCAAAAGATAGAAATAGAACAATCGCTAAAAGCTGAACAGAAATCCCATTGAATTAAAAATTTTGATAAATAAAACATTAAATTCTGGTAATACAATTTGGAAGTCCCGTAACCCAAGGACCCCTTAACCAGAAAGAAATAAAAGTTCAACACTTAAATTAAAATCCAAAACCAAAACCTCTAAATGAGTTCATAGTTTTATTCCTGAAGAAAATGTAGATTCCTACCCTGAGACTGGTGAGAGTAGATGTCTGTCACAGCCCAACCCTAGTACTCTATCCTCGCGGGGGAAACTGCTTGGGACCTGAAATATCAACAAAGTGGGTTAAACCCACGAGCAAGTTCTATCTACTACATCCCAATCAGAGAATTAATATACATACCCTCAATGTGAGGGACACAATAGATAAATATACGTTCCACCCCTCAGTTTATTCCTTATTCAGTTCATACTTTTAAAGATACAAATCATCTCATATATTCCCTCAACAACCCTTACAATGTAAAAATGATCCCCTTCTTTATGTTCACAAATCAAGATACACATGTAGGTATTTTATGAAATCTATGCAATCATGATATGTCGATTATGATGCATGTATACATTAATAGGGATGGGCGATCCTGACACGCCGGGCAATCCTTACATGCCAAATAAAATATAGATACCTTATTAGGTATGGGCGATCCTGACACGCCGGGCAATCCTTACATGCCAAATAAAAATATAGATACCTTATTAGGTATGGGCGATCCTGACACGCCGGGCAATCCTTACATGCCAAATAAAATTACAAATGCATTCCCAATATGAAATAATAAATAAACAAGATGTATTATGACTTTTAATTTTGCACAGACTATCCATTTGAACTATCAGCTATGCAATTATCCCCATATAACAAATCATTCACAAGTAAAATTAAATCAAGTATCCCATGAGCATTTATATATATAATAAGCACAATTGATATGCTCAAAAACAATTTAACTCCCATTAGAGGAAACCATTCCTCAAACCAACCTCCAATGCACTCAAATCTCCGAGGGGATCTAAACATACTTTTACCTAGGTTTCTGGGCCTATTTCACTTCTAAGAACACTAAGAAAATATTCTGAAATTTTCTGTAATTTAAAAACATTTTTAATAAACCAAAGAAGGTGAAAAACCAACTTTTAGGCACTTTAAAAATTAATTGAACATCAAGGGAAGCTCAAATATAGGTGAAAATTTAAACCCAAGGTCATTTAATCTCTAAACAGTTACAGAAAAATTTAGGGAATTTTTGGAATTTCAGAAGTATTTTCTAAAATTACAGAAAGGGAAAAACCCAGCTTTTTGACACTTTAAAATTCAATTGAACAACAAGGAAAGATCATTTGGAGTTGAAACTTTAAACCCAAGTGTATTTAAACTCCAGAGAGTTACAGTAAAAATTTGGGAATTGTTGGAGTTGTAAAAGTATTTTCTAAAATTACAAAACAGGAAAAAGACAGCTTTTGGGTACTTTTAAAAATTAATTGGTCAACAAGGGAAAAGTGTTTTGAGTTGAAAATTTAAAATTAAGTGTATTTAATCTCCAATATCATACAGTAAAAGTTTCAGAATTTTTGGAATCATGAAAGTATTTTTAAAAAATGATTTTTCAAATTTTCAAGTTTTTCCAAAAATTTCAAAAATTAAAAAAAAATATTAAAATATGTCGGAATGGGCCCAAAGTGGACCCAGGGGTGGGCCCCCGCGAGTGGGGCCCAAAAAGATTTTTCCCGGCGCCGGCCGGCGCCGGTCCCACAGGCCGGCCAGGCGCGTGGGGAAGCCCCTGCGCTGGGGCTTCTTCCCCAGCGCGCCCAGCAGCGCGCACAGCGCGCTGCCGGCGACTTCCCGGCGACGGTCCGGCCACCGTTCGCCTCCATTTTTGCGCCATTCTTCTCCTCTCGACGCCGTCTACGTATTGGTGCAAAAAGCCCCATCCGAAACAACCCGAATCAAAAACCCCCAATTCACAAGTTCTAGGGTTCTTCGCAAAATTCAAAAATTTAAAACCCAATAAATTCACGATCTGTTTTCCTAAGGATTTAGAGTTGTTTACAAATTTAATTCCAACACAGTAGGTTCACAACTAAACAATTATTTCATACAAATTGCATAAATAAATGATTTCTTCCTTAACACAATATACATATACATGAACACATATGCATATAACCTTACATGAACAAAATCAATTAAATATACATATAATCATCATAGTTAATCTCACGAAATTTATCAATAACAGAAAAATATAAACATGCAATTAATTATAAATTTTTTAATATAAATATATGCTCAAACCTAGACTATGCATACGAATTCAAGGGGGAAGAGAAGAATTAAACTTGCCTTTTTCCTGACGAATTAACTGGTTCACCCGATCGTCACTCTCTTCTCTCTTTCATTTTCTCTCTTTTAGTTCTGTGCGTAACACAACGGCAAACCCTAATTCTTCTTCTTTTCTTTTCCTTTTTGTTTTAATTTTTCATTTATTGTTTTTCCTAAAACTAATAAAAATCAAATTAATAATAAAAATAAATATAGCAAAAGCAATATTATTATAACCCTAGGCCCATCATTTTAAACATAACCTTAGCCCACTCATCCTAGCCCAAATTCCTCCCTAGCCCAACCCAAAACATTTAAATAAAAAAAAATAATACACAAGTATACCAATTCACATAAAATGACAATATGCATGTATAAAAGACAAGCAACTCTCCTACAATGATAATCTATATAAAACAAAAACATTTCACATGAATTAATAAAATAAAGTAATAATGCAAAGAGATTAAATTGACACCTAAATTTTACGGGGTATTACAGTTATTCAATATATTGATGTCTTTTTTCGTCATTTGCATGGTTGGTGTAGAACACTGCTCACTCTGAGACTTCAATTACGTGATATAAATTACAAGAATATAAATAAAATATTACAACTCGATCATTGTTAGATTTGACACCGAAGATTGCCAATTACAAAAATATACGTAACAATCTCCCCATTTGGCAATTCGTGACAAACTAACCTAGACAATCATAACCTAACTACTGGAAAAATGAGATTACAATATGTCCCAAACATCTCAAAATGCAAAGAAACATAACCTGAAGATCTCAAAGCATCACTAGCAAACTTCCAAGCTTCATATGTAGTGTCTTCTAAAAACCTATAAAATATGCACATCATGCAAACAACATTACCTGTGAAAGCTTAATAAATAAAATATAATAATATCACGATAAAAAAATCCCTCTTAATCATATAATAATGATAAAAAAATTAAATATACTAGTTCTCCCCCATATCAATCAAATAAATATATACTTTAGAGCAAATTAACAAAGTAAAAACAAAGAAAACATGAAAAACTATCACAAAATCATTGAGATAACAAGAAGATGAACTCCATTAAAAACCTGTAACCAAGAGTACTAAAATTAGGAGTTACAATCCAAATAGCCAAAATAAATATAGCATAACATAAACATGTTCAAGAAAATAAACATAAAAAACTAGACATAACATGTAAGCACTCAAGTCTAGCAAAAGAACCTAACTACGTCTAAAACACCAAGACCAAATCCTCATTTTCTTCATCACCATCATTGCTAGAACTCCCTGGAATAGCTTTCCGAATTAATGATTCAAGCTTTGAAAATTTCCTCTTCAAGTACCTATCCAAACCCCTCATGTATTGATTGTACTGACTTGCAGTTAAAGGACGATTAGAATTAGGAACTTAAAGTCCAGGAATATGAGCATTATCATCACTTTCATTCACATCTTCATTAACATATTGCCTAGCAACCTCCATTTGTGCTCTTTCCTTCATCTTGTTGGTAATTAAAGACTTAATATTAGAAGTTATAAACTTTTCTTTGGGCTTTTCAACTAATGCATTTGAAGGAATGTACACCTTCTTTACCTTAAGAATCTTCATCATGATCAATGGAAAAGGCAAAACATTGGTAGGCCTAAAATCATTAGACTCTTGAATCATTGTCCTTAAAATAGTAGCAAACATATTAATCTTATCACCATTCATAATGTGATACAAAATTTTACCTCTATGCCTTGACAAATCACCCTTATGATCATGAGGATCAAGAGTATAAGACATAATCAAATTCAAAGCAGAGACATTGTCAGTTATATAAGCACTATGAATTTTATTCTCAAGCAATGGAGCATTAGATTCACACAACTTCTGAATGATTGCTTCCATTCTTGGTATGTTCTCCTCAGTACCATCATATGAAAGAATTAAACCATCTTCAGCATCTGGAACACCAATAACCTCAAAAATCTTGGTTGTCACTTTGATTTCAGTCCCAAAGCACTTCACAATCATCTACAATTCCTTCTTACTATAAGCAAACACATTGCATAAAAGTAACGAACCATGTAGGGAACACAATCTTTGCCTAGATTAGCAAAAGAACTCTAACCATTATTTTTAAAATAATGCACAAACTCCAAGTCATAACCTTGCCAAATGCTTTTAATCTTATCCTATTATACACTTGGAAAAGAGAAAACTGACTTAAAACACTTGAAAATGTTTCATTTATATTATCTCTACCAAAAATAGGACTGAAGTCATACTTTCAGGGGTATTCTTATATATTTTGTTCTATTTTATGCCACAATTGTAATACCCCAGAAATTTGGACGACAATTATTTTTAGAATTTTGAATTACTTTATATTATTTTATTGATTCATGTGAAATGTCTTGCCTCTATTTTTATTATTTTATGTGAGTTGCTTTTCCTTTATAGGCGTTTTATCATTTCATGTGAATTGATAAGTTTGATTTTGTTTATCATTTTATGTGAATTATTTTTGTCTTTATAGATTCCAATTATTTCATGTGAAATTCTCTACTTTTATTTTTTTACCATTTTATGTGAATTGTTTATTGATCATGTTTGTCTTATTTAAATTTTTAAATGCTTTGGATTGGGCTAGGGAAGAATCTGGGCTGGAATGGTTGGGCTAAGGGTATGCTTAAGTTGATGGGCCAGAGTTATGGTTATATTATCATAATTCTTTTATTTATTTATTTATTCATTTTAGTTTATTTAGTTTTTAGAAAAACAATAATAGAATAAAAATAATTAAGACAAAAATAAAATAAGAGACTAGGGTTTCTGCCGTTTGCTTTACGCACAAAAATCAAGAGAGTAAACGAAAGAGAGAAGGGAGTGAAGAAACGATCGGGTGAACGGGTTGTTAAATCGTCAAAGAGGCAAGTTTGATTTTTCTATTCCCCTTTGAATCCGTATGCATAGTCTAAGTTTGAGGAAATTGTTTATATTGAAAATTTGTATATAATTTTATGTTTATTTTTCTTTTGGTTACTGTTGATAAATTTCATGGGAATGATTATGCAAACTGTATATAGGTTATATAATTTTATGTTTATTTTTCTTTTGCTTAGTGTTGATAAATTTCATGGGAATGATTATGCAAACTGTATATAGGTGTATAGCTTTATATATGTATGAATATATGCATATATATTATGTATGTGTTTAATGGATAGAAATTCGTACATGCATGAATTTGGGATGTTTGATTTTTCTATTCCCCTTTGAATCCGTATGCATAGTCTAAGTTTGAGGAAATTGTTTATATTGAAAATTTGTATATAATTTTATGTTTATTTTTCTTTTGGTTACTGTTGATAAATTTCATGGGAATGATTATGCAAACTGTATATAGGTTATATAATTTTATGTTTATTTTTCTTTTGCTTAGTGTTGATAAATTTCATGGGAATGATTATGCAAACTGTATATAGGTGTATAGCTTTATATATGTATGAATATATGCATATATATTATGTATGTGTTTAATGGATAGAAATTCGTACATGCATGAATTTGGGATGGAAAGGGGTGTTGATTTGTAAAACTTTTGAGTTGTTAATGTTCAGTAAATGACCCTTGATCTTTAGGAAAACAGATCGTGAGGAATTTGGTTTTAAATTTTTGAATTTTGCGAATAACCCTAGAACTTGTGAATTGGGGGTTTTCGTTTCGGGTCATGGTAGAGGGGATTTTTGTACCAATGCGTAGAGGGTATCAAGAGGAGAATTTTGATAAAAAAAAATGGGGCTGAACGGAGGTCGGACGAAGCCGGAATCAGGCCGAAAAAGTCCCCAGCGCGCTGGGGAAGACAGCTCCAATCGGCGCGTGTTCCCCACGTTTGCCGCAGGCTCGTGGAGGCTCATGCGGCCGGTGCCGGCCGATGACCAGAAATATATTTTTGGGCCCCACTCAATGGGGCCCACCTCTGGGTTCAATATGGGCACATTCCGAATAGTTTTGATATTTCTTTTGTATTTTTGAAATTTTTGGAAAAACTTGAAAATTTGAAAAATTATTTTTTTAAAATACTTCTATAATTCTAAAATTTCTAAAATTTTATGTCAACTTCCTGGAGGCCTAAGGAGCTTGGGGTTTAAATTTTATGTCGAAATGATTTATCATTGTCTTTAAATTAATTTTTAAAGTGTCTAAAAACTGGGTTTTTCAGCTTCTTTAATTTTAGAAAATACTTAAAAAGTTTCAAAAATTCACAAATGTTTACTGTAACTTTATGTAGATTAAATAAAATTGGGTTTAAAGTTTCATCTCTAATGGTGTTCAATTAATTTTTAAAGTGTCTAAAAAATTGGGTTTTCACGTTCTTTTATTTTTAGAAAATATTTTTAAAATTCCAGAAAATTTTAGAAAAATTTAGCTAACTTTATAGGATTAAAATGCACCTGGGTTTTAAATTTTAGGTGAAGATGAGTCTCCCTTGTGATTGTGTTGGTTGTAAACGTATGCCTCAAATTATGTTTTATTTTCTTTTTACTAGAAAAATATTTTTTAAAATTCCCAAAAATTCTAGAAAATTTTCAGAATAATTTAATAGGGTTCTTAGAAGTAGAATAGGCCCAGAAACCTAGATAAGAGTTAGGTTTAGACTCCCTCGTAGATTTGAGTGCATTGGGGGTTGGATTGGGTGTTTGCTTCTAAAATGGTTAAATTGTGTTATTTGATTTACTTGAATGTATTTTCCTTTAAGGATATAAATGCCCATTAAATACTTGATTATAGTTTACTTGTGAACGATTTGTCTTATGGTGATAATTTCATGTCGGATAATTTGAATTACTTTGTTTGTGCAAATTAAAATCATAATGCACCTTATTTATTTTATGTTTCATATTGGGAAATGCATCTATACATTTTATTTGGCATGTAAGGATTGCCCGGCGTATCAGGATTGCCCATACCTAATAAGATATCTATGCATTTTATTTTGACATGTAAGGATTGCCCGGCGTGTCAGGATCGCCCATACCTAATAAGGTATCTATGCATCTTATTTTGGCATGTCAGGATTGCCCGGCATGTCAGGATCGCCCATAACTAATAAGGTATCTATATATTATATTTGCTTTGTCATGATTGCCTATTTAATAAAATGTATGCATATGTTTCTTTATTTTTGAACTTAAAGAATGTGTTCATTGTTAAATGATAAGGGTTTGTTGGGACAATGTATAAGATGATTTTGATTTATGAAAACATGACTAGGTAGGGAATGACCAGTATGTATATACCTATAACTATTAAGGTATCAAAGGATAAAATGGTGGTATGCTAGAATTGCTTAAACTTGATAATATTTCATATTATGTTTTTTTTCTGCCGAACTTAAGAAATATGTTCACTTTTGCATAAGAAGGATTTGGGTGGAACATTATAAATAATGACTGTTGTTTTGGAAACATGAAACTGGGTAAAAGAATAACTTGTATGTTAAATCTATGGATTTCTTTTGTATCCCTTATACTGAGGGTATGTATATTGGTTCTCTGATTGGGATGTAGTAGATAGAACATGCTCGTGGGTTTAACCCACTTTATTGACATTTCAGGTCCCAGGTAGGTTCCCCCGCGAGGATAGAGTACTAGGGTTGGTTGTGGCAGACATCTACTCTCATCAGTCACAAGGTAGGAACCTACCTTATTATTCAAGAGTCAAACTATGAACTCGTTTGAAGATTTTGGTTGTTAGTTTTAGATTAGAGTCTTAAACTTTTGTTTATTATGATTAAGGGGTCATTGGGTTACTGGACTTCCAAATTGTATTATCAAACATATAATTATTTGTTTACCAGTTATTTCAATTCAGTGGGATTTTCTGTTCAACTTTTATAATTTATTTTACTGTCTTTTGTATTCTATGTTTGTTGCTACCAGTTGTATGTATCTCCGAGATTTTGTGTATGAGACTGACCACCTCATGCGCGAAATTTTTTTGTGGGGGGGTATTTCAACAATAAATTTTTTTACAAAACTAAATCTATAATCTCTTTTGCCTTCAAATTTATTGTTTCTATTGCTATAAATTTTTTGATAATGAAATTTCTTCTTGGCTACTATTAATTATGTAAGAATGAATACAAAAAGCATATTAAAATGAATATTTTCATTTTAGCAATTAAGAATGTAGTGAAAAAGTTCATTTAAAAAAACCCAATTTCTATAACACACACACGAAAAAAAATATACCAACAATTAACATAGAAAAACTTGAAACCACAATCGCTAGTCAATAATAGAAAAGATGCATCAATAGTAAACTTGTAGCTTGTTGCATTTAAATTTAAATAGTTCCATCAAGTTTAACTAACCAACCAAAAAAAACCCTAATTTCTGATCATTCACTTGTTGAAGAAGTGGTAGATTCAACTCTGGTTTAGCAAAATATCTAAAATGAAGTGAAGAATAAACGGTGGAGATTAAGAAATCTAACGGCAGAACCAGCGATAAACCGCCTTTGATGAAATCAGCTTTCGTTCCATGTTGCCGAAAACGCAAAATATCTTCTTCATGACCCCCATTACTTTCTTTCTCTGTATCTATATCTATCTATCTATCAGTATGACGAGGAGTTTGGGACAAAGGTGAAGTCTAGTTGATAGAAGAGAGATTAACCAAGGATGGCAAATTCTCATGCCCTGATGGGTTTTCGCCCCACTCCGGAATGCATTTGGTATGCTCTAATAAGAGTAGGGGCGGATATGAGTTTCAAAATTAAAACCTGACTCGAGTTCTGGCTAGAGGCGAATTTATAGTGGAACTCTCCTGTACCCGCCTTGATTATATATTTATATATATATATATATATATATATATATTATATATTTTAATATATATATATATATATATATATATATATATATATACATACATGTGCATTTAGTTTTTTTTTGGTTAAATTTATGGTCTTATCTCCTTGCCCTTACATTAACTTTCTAATTTCATTACTACCCTCATAGATATATATAGTAACATACTATAGACTATGGTTTCTAAAAGGCCAAGCCCAATATGCAAATTTGACTTTTGAGCAAGTGAATTTGTTAATAGGGCAGGGCAGGGCGGGTACCAATAATCCCAACAGAGCGGGTATGGTATGCTTGCCAATAATCCGTCTCAAGATCTTAACAAAAATAGTAGGAGGATTTTCTTAACGGGCGGGGTAGGATTTTGGCAAATCCATCCCATGGTGGCCCCTTTACTTTTTTTTTTTTTATGAATATAAGTTATAAAAAATTACTAAATGACCCCCTTAAACTTTTTTTTTTTATAAAGATTTATTTAGTTCTTTATTTTCCATCTTACTCTTCTTCTTATTCTTCCAAAAAAAAAATCGATTCTCATAAAAAATAATAATAGGAGTAACATTTTATTTTTTCCATCAAATCCTATTTTTTTTCCTTCAAAGTTCTCTCATATTTTTCTTCTTCTTTGTTTTTCTTTTTTCTTCGATTTTTTCCCATCTTCTTGCACTCATGTATGATATATGTACGGTAACATTCTTTTCTTTCATCTTATTACTTTTTTATTCTCCTATCCTATAAGTTTATTACTAAATTTGACACACTTAGGACTTGTTTTGTTAAAAGACCAAAACTTGAAAGCAAAAACAAAGTCATTTTCACTTATTTTTGCTATTATAGCTGAATAAAAGTGATGAGAATTTTTTCAAAAAACCAATATAATGTAAATACCCTTTCTTTAAAATAATTCAAACATCTTTTTATGAAATATTGTGAAACAAATTATTTACCAAGCATGTTTTTGTGAAATTATTGTCAAAAAGACCCTTGATGTCCATATTTATGTGAATATTTTTTTACAACAATTTTTTTTTTTCAAATTATTACATACCATATGAATTTTTATTATTAACGCCATTACTACACTTCTATTTTTTTCGATTGGTTGTCTTTGTTGCACTAAAAATTATATATATAATGTACATTGTGTCTCCAAGACAAATTCCTGTTTCCGTCCCTCTATATATATATATATATATATATATATATATATATATATATTTGAATAAATACATATCTTAGCATCTTTGGAGAGATTGAGAACATAGTTTACGTTTGAAAGATTTGACATACTTTCATGATTGCTGGCGTAGAGGTATATAATGTTAATTGATTAGTGACAGAGACCAATGTTTTAAATAAATTGGTAAAAAATTATTAGAGAACCAAAGTTTGTGTCTATTGACCATCCGAATCTAATAAATTTATAATACAAAATGTCAATACAACCTGTTGGCTCAACCCTCTATTTGGTGAGTGGGAGAGAGGACTTGATAAAATGTAGTTGGCTGGGAAGCATAACTCATAAACGGATTTTTTTGAACATTTTATTAACCGACTTGAAGTTACCAATGTGTACAAAAGGAGAAATTATACTTTACAACTATTGTAATTATAATGTGGTACAACCAACGATTAGAAACACACTAAAAAAAATAAAGTAATCCCACATATTTACTATAAAATCAACATATTTGATTTTGTGGTGTGTTTCAAATCGTTCATTGTACCACGTCATCGTGACAACAGTTGTAGAGTATAATTTCTCGTACGAAAGGCCTAACTTAGCTGAAATAATAGGGGATACAACTTGCTACAAAAATTAAAGAAATTTTTTTAAAAAAGAAGAAGAAGAAGAAAAACAGGGAGTATGTGAGTCCGGTGGTGGATTATTGGGTCCTTTAAGAGACCCGACAGCACAAACTTTAACAAAAAATATCGTTAATAGCATCCTAAAAATTCTTAATTTATTCCATAAAAAAAAATTCTAACAATTGATATGATCAAATTAGTCTTATACCCTGAAAAAAAAAAAAAATCAGAAAACAAGTCGAGCCAACTCAGGCTTGTTGGGCTACAAACAAAAATTTGGTTAGGCCCATGAAATTGGTGCACTCCAGTGAATTATTGGGTTCTTTAAGAGATCGACAACACAAACTTTAACAAAAAAATATAGTTAATAGTATCCTAAAAAATTCATAATTTATTCCATAAAAAATTATTGGATCATTTATAATATGAGTCCGGTGGTGGATTACCGGATCATTTATAAATTCTGTTCCTATTAATTCCCACAAAAATTATTGTTAGCTAGCTGTCTTGCTTGCTTATACATGATCCGCTTCACTGACATGCCCTTCACATCTCCATATAATAAGCATATTTGCAATGTTACCAATTGATAAGCAGCCTATTCAGATCTATATTTACCATTAAGGATCTTGTTTAAACATTTACAGGAAGCTTCTATATATAGAGACGTCATAAGTTTATATATATATATATATATAGATTTGTTCAACTAATATATTAAGTATCAACAGACAACAACAACAATAATCAAGCTTTTTTTCAACTACTTGGGGTCAGTTATATGAATCTTATATTTCCCTAATTAATTGTTTTTCAAAATGATTTAAACTTATCAATTAATCTAATTGATTTTTTAGACACTTACACTAATTAATCAAAGTTTTACAAAATAAAAGAAAATGGTATAAATTATATTACTTATAAATGTTATATGTTATACTATATATCTCAGAACACTAAAGAATAATATAATATCATAAAACTAGATGTTCGGATTAAATGGTTTAAACTCATTAATTAATCTAATTAATTTTTTAGACACTTGACTAACTAATCAAATTTTGACAAAATAGAATAAAGTCGTCTAACTTATATTACTTATAACTGCTATATGTTATACTATATATTGGGGCAGTAAAGAATAACTTATTATCATAAAACTAGATGTTCAGATTAAATAGTTTAAACTCATCAATTAATCTAATTGAGTTTTTTGACACTTGACTAATTAATCAAAATTTGACAAATAGATGAAAGTGATCTAACTTATATTACTTAAATATATTTATCGTTTTAGTAATTTTATTGATCAATTTTTTCCAAATTAATTTTTTTTTCTTATTTGCAAAATTTGAAAAATATAAGGAATTTAGGCTTCGTTCGGATTGAGGGATTTGGAAGGATAAGGAGAGAAAAGAAAGGAAAGGACAGGGAATGTTGTGTTTGGATGAGCATTTTTAAAAGAAAAGAAAGGATAAGGAAGGATAACAATCCCTCCTTATTCCTCAATTGCAATCCTCCCAAAAATGAGAAGATTGGGAGGGAAATGATTGTAACTTAAGTATAACTTTTATAATACCAAAATTGACCTTACTATTTTAACACAGAAATTTTTTTATTATTTTTGAGTCCCATTAGGGCATCTCACGTTTATCCTTCTCCTCCATACCCATTCGCCGACTATGCCTTTTACTGGACATAACATTGCTTTTGTGCATTCTGATGCAAAAGAAATATATGTAAAACAAAAGTACACAAAATAAGCACCTGCACTAATGCTGCACTTGTTAAAGCTGAGATCACACCAGTGATATCTATAGCCTGTACTGTGAGTGTTTCAGTAACAGTAGTGAAATGTTGCTTCACTAATTTATGCTATGATCAGATACAAAATTGGAAAATATAGACATAAATAATCAGTATATACCTTCAACATAAGAAATAGTAGAGGTGGAGCATAAAGGAGCACATTCATCTTAACTGAAACAGCTCCACTATAATAATAAATAGGGTAAAGTCAAACACTCCAATTGAGCATAGAAAATGTTCAAAAGAGGATTAAAACACTTACTTGAAAATAATCAAACCTAGATGGAAGTTAGAACTCATAAGAGACAATAAAGTAAAAACTTTCAGCCCAGAAAAAATCTAGAACAACTACTCATTTGCTTGGGGTGGCTAAATTAATCCTTATTCTCCATTCATCTTGAGCTAAAAAACATTTCCAGCTAAAAAAAAATAATAGATGAGTTTTTTATTGATAAAATAAATATAGTATAGATGAAGAGGTGAACACAAATTTACACATACATGCACTTCCTATTATATTTCTGTTATACATACAGTTCCTTCCTTATATGGGTATGCTGTAGAAACTTACTTTTTGGTTATATTACTACTAGTCCCACCTAATATTAGTATATAGTTTGTTACAATATTAAATGATAAATATTCAATACAATAAAAAATACACAAATATTTATATGGATTTTTAAGTAAAGGGTATGGTAGTAATTTGGTTATTATCATTTCTTTTCTTTTCTCTCCTCTGTCTTATCCAAACAAAAATACTATCATTTCCTTTCTTTTCTCTCATGTTTATCCAAACATGAATTGAAGTTATTGCTATCCTCTCCTCTCCTCTCCTTTCTCTCGTAACTAATGTTATCTTCTCCTTTCTTTTCTCTCATCTTTATCCAAACGGACCCTTAGTGAACAACAAAAAGGCGAGTAGCTTAAGTTAAATTCATATTATTTATTATTTTTTGTTGCATAATAATATATAACTAGTTCACCAATCACATGCATGGATTTAACATAAAGAATGATTTATTTGTAAATTGCAAGTCCATATCTTTTTTATGACAAGTGTAAATTGAAAGTTCATATCTTTATTAAAAAAAATTAAATATTATTATTTTAATAGCTAGGAAAAAAAATTAAAATTAATGAATACTAATAGATTTAAAAATAAAATAAATGAACATTTATACTATATATATAACATGTTAGATATATATATATATATATATATATATATATATATATATATATATGTCAAAGAGAATATTGTGAAAATGTGGTAGAATAACCATTCTCATACTTTGGAAATAAATATTAATGTTGAAGTATTGTTAACAAAAAAAAAAAAAAAGTTTAGTTAAAGTTATATTAGCCATTAAATAAAATTATATGTCAAATAAAAATATTAAAATAATCAATGGGTTGATGGTTGGTGTAGAATATTTTAATCACAAATTGTCACGTAAGTAAAAAAATTAAAAAAAGTGGACACATTTATTTGCGTGTCAACTTGTGATTGACTTCGCCAATAGTTGAGGATCATATAATAACTTCTCGATTCAAAGCTAGGAACCCTCTTTGCGCTCCATTCAACAATAGCATTTTGAACGAGACAAGTCTTTTGGAAAAATGAAGAGAAGTGCGAAGACTTCCTTTTTTTGAGTCCTTCCAACTACAAAAAGTAGTTTAAATATGAATATGAATTGCTTGCGTGTCAACTAGTGATTGACTTCGCCAATAGTCCGGGAATCATGCAATAACTTTTCCATTCAAAGCTAGGAACCCTCTTTACACTCCATTCAACAAAAGCAACATTAACGAGACAAGTCTTTTGGAAAAATGGAGAAAAGTGCCAAGACTTTATTTTTTTGAATCCTTCCAACAAAAGTAGTTTAAATATGAATATAAATTGCTTGTGTGTCAACTAGTGATTGACTTCGCCAATAGTCCGGGGATCATGCAATAACTTCTCGATTCAAAGTTAGGAACCCTCTTTGCACTCCATTCAACAAAAGCAACGTGAAAGAGACAAGTCTTTTGGAAAAATGGAGAAAAGTGCCAAGACTTCATTTTTTTGAATCCTTCCAACAAAAGTAGTTTAAATATGAATATAAATTGCTCGTGTCAACTAGTGATTGACTTCGCCAATAGTTCGGGGATCATGTAATAACTTCTCGATTCAAAGCTAGGAACCCTCTTTGCACTCCATTCAACAAAAGCAGCATGATGAGACAAGTCTTTTGGAAAAATGGAGAAAAGTGCCAAGAATTTCTTTTTTAGTCCTTTCAACAAAAGTAGTTTAAATATGAATTGATTGTAGTTTATTTTACATAAGCTCCAATAGTTGAGGAAAAACTAAAAATTAGCAGGAGGGCTACGATGACAACTCGATGTTCTCTTTTTCTCTAATAGTTTAAAGAAGTAATTAAACTATGCTCAAATTTTAGGAACATAAATCCAGTCAGCAGGTACAATTGATATATTTGCACTCAGATCATATAATTGATATATTTGCATTTTAAGTTATTTGTTCATTTAGGTTTTGAGAGGACTTAAAATAATTTCTTTTGTTTTGCAGGAAGTGGAGCACCAACGTCCATATTATAGAGTCATATCGAGCAGCTACACTTAAGTTTTCCTAAAAATTGTGGCTTTCAAGCAATGGGCATTTCAAGGTCAGTTTTCAACATTTGCATCTATGTTGTGTTTGCATGCTGCTTGAGCATGACACATGCAAACTTTCCTACTGCCGAAGCCACTTCCAGGGTGGGAGGGAAAGGAAATGAGACAGATCGACTTGCATTGCTCGCATTCAAGGCCAAAATAGCAGATGATCCACTCCAAGTTTTGAGGTCGTGGAATGGATCAACTCACTTCTGCCAGTGGCATGGTGTTACTTGTGGTCGTCGCCACAAAAGGGTCACCAGGTTGGGGCTACAATCCCAAAAATTGTCAGGGTCCATATCGCCCTACATTGGGAATCTAAGCTTCCTAAGAGTATTAAATCTTCGGAACAATAGTTTTGAACAAGAAATTCCTCATCAACTTGGCCGTTTACGGAGACTGCAAGTTTTAGCCCTTATCAATAACTCAATAACTGGTAACATTCCTGCCAATTTATCTGCTTGCTCTAACCTCTTTTGCTTATCTTTGGGAAATAACAATCTGGTAGGGCCAATTCCTGTAGAGCTGGGCTCCTTGTCAAAGCTCCGGGAAATTACTCTTGGCCCTAATGACCTAATAGGAAATTTACCTAGTTCATTCATGAACTTATCATCTCTTGAGGAACTTGATGCATCCGGAAATAATATTGGCGGGAGTGTCCCTGATGCACTTGGCCAACTTAAAAACCTAACAGTGATTTCACTAGGAAGAAATAGGTTGTCTGGTACCATCCCTCCTTCAATCTTCAATCTCTCTTCTCTTACAGGTTTCGATGTGGGGCTAAATAACCAAATAATAGGCAGCCTTCCCTCGGACATAGGCATCACTCTTCCTAATATTCAATTCTTTAGCATCGCCCATAACAAATTTACTGGATCTATTCCTATCTCAATATCCAATGCATCGAATTTGGAAGTGTTATTGGTCAATTTTAATGATCTTGCTGGAAAGGTGCCAACAATGGAGAGACTGCATAAGCTCCATATTTTATCTTTCGCCATCAATCATCTTGGAAGTGGGGGAATTGAAGACTTCAACTTTTTGTCCTCTTTAACCAATGCCACCAGTTTAAGGATTTTGGCAATGGCCGAAAATAATTTTGGAGGAATGCTTCCCCAATCCGTCAGCAATTTCTCAACTAAGCTTGAAGTCTTCGATGTAGCTGACAATCATATATTTGGAAGCATCCCGGCTACGATTGGAAATCTCATCAACTTGAATTGGCTAAATATGTGTGACAACAAGTTCACAGGTAACATTCCCACTGAGATTGGAATGCTTCGAAAGCTATACATATTGATCCTGGCAGGTAACCAATTTTCTGGATGCATTCCCTCATCTCTCGGAAATTTAAGTATGTTAAACCACTTGTGTTTGAATCAAAATAATTTTAAGGGAAGCATCCCTTCAAGTCTTGGGAAATGTCAAAATTTATTAAGACTTAGCCTTTCTAATAACAATCTCAATGGTACCATACCCTCAGAAGTTATCAGTCTCTCCTCGTCAATCTATCTTGATTTCTCTCAAAACCATTTCACTGGTTCACTTCCAATGGAGGTTGGAAATTTAAAAAATGTAGGTTTACTAGATGTTGCTGAGAATATGTTGTCCAATGAAATTCCCAGTACTATTGGTAGCTGTGTGAAATTAGAGAAATTATATATGGCGGGTAACTTTTTCCAAGGAAGCATTCCACCATCTTTGAGCTCTCTGAGAGGTCTTCAAGTTTTAGATATTTCTCGAAACAATTTGTCAGGAAAAATTCCAGAATATCTTGAGGGCTTTGAATTCATACAAAATTTGAATCTATCTTACAATGATCTTGAGGATGTGGTTCCAATAAAAGGTGTCTTCGCAAATGCATCTGCAGTTTCAGTCACCGGAAACAGTAAGCTCTGTGGAGGTATAACTGAATTACAGTTGCCTACATGTAGCTTCAAAGGATCCAAAAAGGGGGGATTAATTCTTTCCGTAAAATTAATAATCCTCATAGCATCGGGGCTTCTTGGATTAACATTACTGTCGTGTATTCTCTTTCTTTACTGCCGTAAAAAGAAGAGAGAAAAACCTTCTTCAGGAAATTCAGGAAGCTTGTTTTTGAAAGTATCCTACCAAAGTCTACATAAAGCCACCAATGGTTTTATCAACTCCAATTTGATAGGGGTGGGTAGTTTTGGCTCGGTATATGAAGGATTTCTTGAACAGGAAGGGAAAAAGGTTGCTGTGAAGGTACTTAATCTTTTGCGACCAGGAGCTTCCAAAAGTTTCATTGCTGAGTGTGAGGCTTTGAAGAACATCAGGCATCGGAATCTTGTTAAGGTAATCACTGCATGTGCAAGTGTTGATCATCAAAATAATGACTTCAAGGCACTGGTTTATGAGTTCATGGTCAACGGGAGCCTAGATACTCTATTGCATCCAATTCAAGGTGAACTTGAGGCATATGAGGAAGCAAAAAGTTTAAGTCTTGTTCAAAGATTGAATATTGCCATTGATGTTGCTTGTGCACTGGAGTATCTCCACCATCGTTGTCAAACTACAATAATTCACTGTGATTTGAAGCCAAGCAATGTTTTGCTGGATGACGACATGACTGCACATGTGGGCGACTTTGGAATATCAAGATTTCTTCTTGATGTTTATGATAACGATAGTGGAAATCAAACCAGTTCTATTGGAATAAGAGGATCTATTGGTTATATGCCACCAGGTATTGACACTACAACTTTATTTATTTTTTTCTTTGTTAACATTTCTTTCCCTAAATCTTAAGGAGTTTTGGTGATATATATATATTTATATATATTATTACACAGCCAAATAAGTTCAAGTTAGATGGAACAAACAAGTTATCTAGAAATACCTTCTGGAGTTCTTATTGCCCACTTTTGTTACATGTATAACACTTGCTTTCCTCATGTGCTCTGGCAGAGAACTAGAAGGAACTTTGATAATCATTGTTTTGAAAATCAAAATTACCCTTTTTGAGCCATTCGAAAATTTTGTCAAGTTTTGGCCCAGAATTGCAACTAACATACATTTTGTTCACAAGTATTTAGTCACTTGAAATCAGTTATTTGATGAGTATGACAGATAATAAATTAGTTATTCTGTTCTGCTCTTCAAGTTTTTTCATTCATGTTCTTGAAAAATTATATATTTTTAGAAAGTTTAATAAATAATAATTTAGAGTAAAGACTGAGGCAGTGTTCGGCTTCATGGAATTTGAGCCTAGAAATTAGAATTGGATTTAGAGAAAATTTTCTCTAACCATGAACAAAATTTTCTCCAATTCCACTAATTCCAATTCCAATTCCAGGGCACCAATTCTATGCAGCCGAACACAACTTGATCGAACTTTGAAAAAGTAGTAATTTTTAAGCTAGGAGTAAAGTTTTATGTAGTTGTGGCATCTGACTTAATCCTTGTACTAAAAGATTGGGAAAGAAAAAAGAAATGTGTTTGTGTAAAAGATTTATGCAAGAGAATTGCTAAAATCTAAGGCTAGCATAGGACTTTAAATATGCAATTCATTCCTAGGTCTAAACAATGTATAATGAATCCACATTTCACATATAATTAAAATGTTTGAATTTTTTTGCACTGAGTTGTAGAGTATGGTATGGGAAGTGAGGTGTCAACATCCGGTGATGTGTACAGCTATGGCATTCTCTTGCTGGAGATGTTTACAGGAAAAAGGCCGACTGATGAGATGTTCAGTGATGGTTCGAACCTTCATAACTATGTCAAGACAGCTTTGCCGGACAGGGTAGTCAGAGTTGTAGATTTAGTACTTCTTCAGCAAGGAGAAGAGAGGGAGACAAGCACAAGCACAAGCACGAGCACCAACAACATTCTCAATCAAAGCATCGCTAGCAGTTATAAGATTCAGGAGTGCTTGACTTCGATATTTAGAATTGGAATTGCTTGTTCAGAAGAGTCACCGACTAAACGATTGGATATTACGGATGTTGTAGCTAAGTTGCATGTCACCAGGAACAATTTTCTGGGAACACATGTTGGAAGAACTAATTAACTGCATGACTAGGTAACTTTAAAATGCTCAGCTTGTTAATTTGCATCTTTCACTTTCTTATATCACATTCGAATGTCTAATCTGATAGCTAGCTATGTTTCCTCTTATCCCAGATGCTTGAGGCCTGTTAAGCTTCAACTTGACGAAGTTGGTTGATTCATCAATAGTGCAAAGTCAAATATTCCTTTTGCTGCTTGTTACACATACTGTTCTGTATTTTCTCTATCTTTTTCTTTTTTTTTCATGTTTTATTTTATCTCTGTTCTCCAGTGTGCAACTTTTCTCATTAAATGTCTTCAATAAAGAGGCATGCAAGTAATTTGAAAGCACAGGCATATTTTGTCACTTTTTGTATTTTGTCACTTTTTGAAAGCACAGTGGGTTTAGTGCAATTTGGCCTAAAATTTATAATGTAACACATAAATTTGAATATGAGACAAACAAAAAAATCAATCAATGACAAACCAAAAATGAAACACAAGATATACGTGATTCGGTCAAACAAAACCTACGTTCAAAGATGAGAAGAGATTCATTTAAAATTTTGTAGAGATATTACAACTGTAGAATATAAATACAGGACCATGTACAAAAATTAGCTCTTACCCCAGAGCTCTTCACATGTACCACTACACGAAACCCTCTCTCACCATCAATGTTCTCTCCACACTCTACCATCTCGTAAACTCTCAATACCCATTAACTCCACTTCACTCCCTCGTAAGGTTACATCTCTCTCAACTCATAAATTTCAACTCATACCCTAGGTATCTATTTATAAAGTCCAAAACTCAATTATTTGTTGGACAATAATTACAATTGCTTGGAGCCCAATACTTGCCTAATAAGAATTTATCAAAAACAACTTAAAATAGAAACTTAATTACAATAAAATTTGAGACGCAAAAATACCTAACAGAATTGTCTATTTTGACAGGAGTGTAGAGTACACGGGTTAAAAAATGTGAAATGTGTAAATTTTACACGGTCCACAATACCTATTTATATTTTCTTGGTATATTTGGTGGGGATATTCTAGTTTTTTTTAAAATGGGTTTAATTTGCTGTTGGGACAATTTTCTGTGGATTAAAGCTATTATGGTTTCAACTTTGGGAAGCCCATCCCAAGAGAATATAAATCAGTTCCTCATGTTGAGTTAAACTGGTAGCTCAAGAAGTTCTCTATTTGTTTTTTTTTTTTTTGTATTTCTTTATTCTCTGTTTTAGCATGAACCTGATTTCACATTAATCCAAATATTAGACAAACAAGAAAGTACCAGCCACTTCAAAAATGTCAAAAGTGTTTTGATCTAAAGAGATGACTTATACGAAGGTGGGTTTTGATTTAAACGAGAATCACCTTTACCAAGGTTTTTTTGATCTAAACAAAATGAATTTTACAAAGGTCAATGTTTCGATCTAAAGAAAATGACCTTTACGAATGTTTGTTTTAATATAAAGAAAATGACATTTACGAAGGTTGATGTTTCGCTACGTTTATGAATGTATGTTTTAAGCTTTCGCAATGGCAACTTCTAAGGAATTTGAATTTTGATTTAAAGAAAGTGACTTGTAAGGAAGTGCATGTTTTAACTTGAGGAGAGTGACTTCGATGGAAGTGCATGAATTTGAGATGAAAATGACCACTTTTAAGAAAGTGAGTTTCACAATTGAAAATGGTCACTTTTAAGAAAATTGTGAATTTTGAAATGAAAATGACGAAAATCTAGAAAGTGAAGTTTAAAATGATGATTTTTAGGAAAATCATGAAAATAAAGTTTATAATGATGATTTTTAGGAAAATCATGAAAATAAAGTTTATAATGATGATTTTTAGGAAAACCATGAAAAGGTAGATTAGAATGATAATTTTAAAGAAAATCATGAACTTGGATTTTAGAATGATGGTTTTTAGGAAAATCACGAAAAGAGAGTTTACAAAAATGATGATTTTTACGAAAATCATCCAAAGAGAATTTAAGATGACAATCTTTAAGAAAATCATGCAAAGGGTGTTTAAGATTATTTTTACGAAAATCATGAAAAGAGA
This sequence comes from Cornus controversa, assembly GCA_026545225.1. Lineage (NCBI taxonomy): Eukaryota > Viridiplantae > Streptophyta > Magnoliopsida > Cornales > Cornaceae > Cornus > Cornus controversa. The sequence goes on along the minus strand of CM048853.1, from coordinate 25,767,739 downwards.
GTTTTAAATAATGATTTTTATGAAAACCATAAAAAGAGAGTTTAGAATGATGATTTTTAGGAAGACTATGGAAAGAGTGTTTTAGATGATGATTACGAAAATCGCGAAAAGAAAGTTTTAGAAATGATGATTTTTACGGATATCATGAAATGAGAGTTTTCTAAAGTGATTTGTTGATGTTAAAAGTGTGAGAGAAAGATGAGAGAAATCTCTTGATTGAATTGAATGTCTATGACATGAAAGGAAGGTGGGTGAGTGGTGCAACAAACCTAGTCCTAGTATGTCTAGATTTATATACATGTGTATAATGTGAATAGTGTACACTAAGAGCTCCTCTCAAACTCAAGGTAAATTATATAAAATCAGCCTAAGTTTGGATATATCCGAATGTCCCTGAATCTATCTGACAGAATGTACAGTAGAAAGAGAGATCATAATTGAAGTTTGATCACCAAGAGCCTGATCGATTGTTATGCCCGTTGTGACGAGAATGTTTAAAACAATTTGGTTGCAAATGTTGGTGTGGCAGTGATTATGACGTGGTGACAAGCCAGATGTTGAGTGGCAGAGACATGGCATGATAATGACGTGTCGAGTGACTGGGCAGAAAACATCAGAATCTGGATGATGAGGCACTGGTTGACGAGGCTAATGACATGTCTAAAAGTTTGTGTCTGCTGACAGAGTGCCCACGTCAGACTATGTTGCTGACGTGGCCAAATGGAGGGCTTTTGGCTTGTCTTAGCGCGTGAGAGCACATGGAAACGCGCAACAACTCTGGTGGTGTGTGGCAACGCGTGGGAGCATGGGAAAATGTCAGAAACTTCTGGTGGCGCATGAAGGATCTTTTCATAGTGGTTCCGGCGGTGTTTTGACAATCTCCTTGAGTTCTTTCGAATGATCTATTCTAAAACTCAAAAGGACACTCGTAAGACCTGATTTTGAGATGGGACAATGGTTGAACGACCGGAACAAAAATAAAATGAAGGACAAATTTAGAAAGGTAGTTCTGATAACATGTTAAAGTGAGAGAGAAAGATGAGAGAAATCTCGATTTTGAATTGAATGTCTATGACTTGCCACAAAAAAAAAAAAAAAAAGAATTGAATGTCTATAATCAGTAAATAAGGGTCTTTATATTGGCAAATTGTGAAGCTATACAAGGAAGGTGGTAGGTGAGGCTATACAAGAAGGGTGGTAAGTGAAATGAACCTAATCCTATTGTGTCTAGGTTTATATACATGTGTATAATGTGAATAATGTACACTGACAGTTGAATATCAACTTCTATTTAATTTAATGGAAATTTACTTGTCTTAAACTGGTTAGGTGGGAAATATCATTAGTTATTCGATGCATGGGCTTCTTCTTGCCTATCGTATTAAGGGCTCAACCACGCCCGTTGACATCACTCATGAGGCAGGCAAAGTTAAATCAGGAAAATAAATTTTTGGCAATGGATTATTGATAAAAAGCGACTTAAGGAAATATGTTTGCAAAAATTTCATGAAGAGGAGAAAAGCATGATCAGAGAAATCAACAATAAAAAGGGTCTCACTGTCTCTAATCGTCAACTTCCAGACTACTTTTTTCTGGATCAGAAGGATCAATGTATCTCCAAATGAAACCCAAACTGCTTCCCATGATATTCATAATCACAGCGGACATTGCAGGAGGTAATGCAACCATTGGCGAAGTGAAATGAGAGGTTGCTAAAACCACACCTAAAGAAGAATTTTGCATACCAACCTGCAAGGAAGTGATAAACAATGATAGACTAGTGTTACCATGATCTATGCCATTACACAAATAAAACCAAAGACTGAAAAGACTCTTGAGCAAGGTTCAAATTGACAATTTTGAAACAACATTTTGATTTCATTCTGTCTGCTGCTTAATCAAGTCAAAACTCACGCAAAAGTTTAAATCATTTTTTCTGCAAAAGATATTGAAACACTAAATTTGTTTTACAATTTTTATCAGGGTTCAAACTGATTTGGCAACAATTTTAAGCTTGATTGAATCTAGAAGATCAATTAAGCATGCAACAGATCAGTACCTCAATTGATATTGCTCGTCGTTGCGGTTCTTTAAATCCAGAAATAGCTGCTGATATGTACCTGCAAATAAAGAGCCATTATTTTACTACACCATATTATATCACACAAATCCCTTCTACCACAATTAATTAACATCTCATTAATTCTAGTAATCTATCTATGTAAACTTGTCTTGTCACAATCAAATCACATTTATGGAAGCACTATTTCTGGTAATCTGCCTACATCTAACTTTACCAATCAAGGAGAGAGAAAAACTGAGAGAACGAACAATGTAAGAAATGTTACTTTGATCCAAGATACTAACCTATCTTGCAGCCTAATTTTTTAAGAACAGCTGACATCATGTGCTGATCAATCATCCAACTTAAAGCATTTATAAATTCTGTTCCTATTAATTCCCACAAAAATTATCGTTAGCCCATAGTTGTCAAAGGCGCGCGCCTGAGGCGCGGGGCGTAGCGAGGCGCAGCCTTTGCGCCTAGGGTATGCCCAGGAGAGGCGCCCTCAAAGAGGCGCGCGCCTGAAGCACTGAGGCGCGAGGCGCACCTGCAGAGCCTGTTTCACTCACTCCGGAATCTGTTTTTCTGTGTCATTTGTTGTTAATTGCCATGAATATGCTTTTTATTTGCTCTCAATTGTAGTTGTTCTACATTGTTTCACTCACTACAAAATGTAATTTTTTTTTTAAAAATTCGACTTGCGCCTCACTTCAGTCAGGCCCGCGCCTCGCCTCCGCCTCGCGCCTCAGGCTCCAAGAAGCCTTAGCGCCTTAGTGCGCCTTGAGCCTTTAACATTTATGTTGTTAGCTAGCTGTCTTGCTTTCTTATACATGATCCGCTTCAGTGACATACCCTTCACAGATCCACATAATGAGAAGTGGATTTTGTACTTGATGCGTGTATGAAGTTAGTATACTTCATCTGTGATGTATTTGCAATGTTACCAATTGATAAGCAGCCTATTCAGATCTAAATTTACCATTAAGGATCCTGTTTAAATATTTACAGGAAGCTTCTATATCTAGAGATGTCATAAGTTAATATATATATATATATACATATATTTGTTTAACTAATATATTAAGTATCAACACACAACAACAACAATCAAGCCTTTTTTCAAGTACTTGGGGCCAATTATATGAATCCTATATTTCTCTTCCGCTCTATTAAGGGCAGAGCCTTAGTCAAACCCATGCTATCATATCCATCCTTACTAACTCTACCCACGTCAATTTTGGTCTTCCTCTTCCCCAAGTATTACATACATGTCTTTTATTGTGTTAATGTATTCCTTTAAGATTCCATTCTTTTTTTAAAACCCTCCATATTAGATCACTAGGTACCCTATCATAGGCTTTCTTCAAATCAATAAAAACTATATGGAGATCTCTCTCCTTCTCTCTATATCTTTTCATTAATCTCCCGAATAAGTAAATAGCCTCCATCATTGACCTTCCCGGCATGTATCCAAATTGTTTTTCCGACACATCAGTCTCTCGTCTGAGGTGCATCAAGTATCAACATAGTTATTAGTACTATAGCACACACTAATAGTACTGGAAAAGGCCTCTAAGCCCCTATCCTCATCAGAAATCACTAAGATCGTTTGTATTTATACATCACTCAGGGAAGTAGAAAGAGATGAGGGGAGAAAAGATCAATAAGTATAGAAATAGTAGGTAACATGAAACAGAGCATATAAGAGAGACACAAGGAAAGTATGATAATGTGGATTTGAGTGAGATGATCATCCAAAGCTTTCAAACACTCAATATTGTGTATTCAATATATATAGAATACACAAACCATTGGCTACCCAATGATGACACGATCTAAGAGCTTGAACCGCATATGATTTGCACCTACTACTGGAAAGGGGAAAAGATAAATAGAATTAGTGCGTTGTAAATTAAGGTTACGTATTTATGTTTATTATTGTTTTTGATAATGTTTAGTTTTAGGGTATTTCCGTATTATTCTATTTTTAGGGTTTGTTCATGATTTTGCCCATATAAAGGCTCATATGTAATCAAAATATTCAACTTCGAATTATTATCGTGATATTCAGAATTCTGAGTCTTTTTCTCCCCATTATTATTGCTCTCCTAAACCCCCAATTTATCTAGCCTATCTCTTCAATCTGTCTTCTCATCCCTTTTTCTAGTCTCATCATCCCCTTCTTTCTTTCTAACTTTAGAATTATTGGCACCAGATTGTTCTGGTTTACATCAACTGCTATCAATACACTATTAGTACTACATCAGTTCAGTATTAGGGCATATTGGACCTATGCCATCAGTTTGTAATCAGAGCACAAGATCCAAATTCAAATCAAAAGGTCCACGCATCCACTGTTCGTTGTGATTTCATCAATCCCAAACAAACCCAACAATCAAGACCCATTGTCGAGAAACCCAAACCCCACTGCCTTTGTCCCTGTTCATCTTCAATAACCCCAATCACAACCCCCTTGGCATACCCCGTTATCACTGTAACTATTTTTAACAATTTTTTGAATTTAAATTAAATAATTAAACTTTAAATTCAAATTATGACTAAAATTAAAATTTACTCAATCCATTATATCAAGCAAACATGCAATAATCAACTAAAGCAGTAAATAATGAACACAAATATGTTTTTCCATAGAAAACCTAACCGACAAAACTCACAGAACTTAGACCAGGCAAATCAAATCCACTATGAGAAAAGAATAGATTCCAACTAGGTTAAAGTTCCCCAAACCCAAGAACTCCTCTTGACATAGACCGAACCACCGAACTTCCACTCGAGTTTTCAAGCACACGATCCTCTCATCAACAGACTTCACACACCGTACGAATCTGCTTCTCCAACCAGCGATTCAATTTTAAGCCAACTAGGCGTCCAACCCAGTCTCTGACAAATTGATAGAGTTGTTGGTGTTGAACTTATCAGTATATCTCTGCAACGATGATGTCAATACACTAGGAACACACTCACCAATTCTAATGCAAGAATGATGAATGTAAAGAAATATAGATGCACTCTAGAACTCACAAATATTCTCTCTATATATGCTCCATGTATGCTCTATATCCATGCATGAAATCTACACTAGAGTAGTGTATATGGAAAATTAGAAGGACAGAGAGAATAGGTTTCCAGTGTTTTAATTGGAAAAGGAAACTGGAATCCCAAATAGATTGATCCATCGAGAAACTGGTCACTCAAAAAATACTGTGTGTATGCTCTAAATCTGTGATTGAAACCTGCCCTAGAGTAGTGTATATAGAGGAAAATTAGAAGCACAAAGAGAATAGGTTTCCAGTGTTTTAATTTGTTAAAGAAAACTGGAATCCCAAATAGATCGATCAATCGAGAAACCCGTCGCTCAATTGAACCACATCTAGAGAGTTTCAATCAATAGCTTGATAGAGCAAACCACTGTGCAGAGTTTATACTTGGAAATTTTCAATTTGAGAAGTTTTCAAAACAGTTACATGCATATCTAAAAGAATTTTAAGACAACAACCAAGTCTTTTCCCAATTAATTGGGGTCGGCTATCAAAAAGAATTTTAAGAATCAAATCAAATAATGAAATATTTAAAATCCTATAAATGTATTCATGAAACTTAGTTTTCGCGAGTGCATCCAATGTGTCAAATTACTTTTTTACCCTTGGTGTAGAATTTTACACTTTTACCCTTTTATGTAGCTTAAATTTCATCTTCAATCATGTTCAAGAGGTAACTAAGCATGACACTAACTTTTGGATTTCTAACTAATCTAGAAATAAGAAACAAAATTACAGACTCTAGTTTTCATCAACGGAATTTGCCAACCTAAGTCTTATTCAAGAAAAAAGGTCATTGGGCATGATATATAGTTCATTGTACTGTTAAAGAAACAGTCTGACCAAGTATAGGGTCTTACTGAAAATAAAAGGAAGGTAAAAATAATTTTCATGGTTTAGAAAACAATTTATGGGCACAAGGGTTTCGATGGAAGATAAAGTCTCATAAAATTTGAATAGTTGTACCACCAAGGCTTTAGCTCAAGTGATATATCCTCTTCCTCCTACATAAGAGGCTGAGGTTTCAAGTCCCCCCTTGGGGAAATAATGGGTGTGTGAATATCTTACCTATCCAAAAAAAATAAAAAAAATTGAACAGCTGCAGATTCTTATAGTCACTTCAGAATGCATGGGTAAGGAAATGCAGCTTATAGAAGTACTGCAACTTCGTTAATACTAACTAGATCAAAATGAAGTCCGAAAGCAAAACAAAGGACTAGCTTGGTACTGATAAACTACTGCACCTGAGACTCCAAACAAATACATCAAGATAATCTCTAGATTAGTGAAAAATTGGCTATTGAAGTTAACGGATCTGAGCTTCAATAGAAAATTGGCTATTGAAGTTTCATTCCAAGGTGATGCTAAAATTAAGGTATGAGACACATATTTTATTAAATTCTTGTTCAGCTATTGTCGGCATGGATTTCAAATAACCCTTTGTACCTTGTTATTTGAAATTCACACACATACTCCTCCCAAATCAATCCATATTTTTTGATAAAATTGAAATCTCAATTATTAAATTTTAATTTAAACTATACTTCTCAAATACTTGAACCTACTTTTGTTCATTTGAAACACTTCAACCCAAATGGAGTGTTAGTAAAAGAAAAAGATTACAGATTGAGTAGGTAATCAAGTGATCAACCTCATAGTCTGCTCAAAAAAATGAAAGAGAACTCTTGAAGCAGAAAGATGGCCTTATCAGATTAAAGTAACAAGAGAAAAAAAAAATGGAAGTCAAACCATACCCCACAAAGAATCCAGCAAAATGCAACAACAGCACAGAAAGTATTATAACACCCAGTTCACCAGATAGTATAGCTTGAGCACGATGGAGAGGGGACAATCCAGATGACAATGATGCATTAACCATAGAGGATTTCAGACGAACAACACTTTCTGAGAATACGCTGAGAACAGGTAAAAGAGAATCATATTAATATATATATATATATAGTATCCTAATGCACCATTTTTTATGAGAACAAATCAAAGTGTATATAATCAAAACCTGCATGCAAGCAGTGATGAAGCTAGAACAGCAAGGAGCGGTGCAAAAGGAGTAACAACTTTCACTGCTCCAGGAAATGTGCTCTGTGCATAAGAACCTAGCAGAATTGGAGCAACAACCACCTTGACAGGAAACAAAGAAGATCATGATTCCCCAGAAATAGAATATGTGAATATATAAAATAGTATAGAAAAAAGTTCCAGGTATAAATTTAAATTTACCTGCAAGGTGCTGATGGAAAGTTGAAGAGCATCGACAGGAACATATGTTCCTGCCAGAATCTTGGTCAAAATAGGAGTGAGGAGCACTGCTCCAAGGGTGGTGCAGACTGTCATTACAATAGATAATGGAACATCCCCTTTAGCAATTAAGGTCACCTGTAAGACTATTTCACAAATAGCAATGAATGGGAGTTTTGCGAACATTGATACCATGCATTTGGGTGTTCTAACATATTACTGAACTGTATTAAATTTCCATGTGACTTGGAACATAATATCATCTGTTTCTTGAAACTAAGTTTTATTACAGAATTATACAGAAACCTTTTTTTTTTTAAGCAGCCCAAATGCTCATCACATCCACAAGTTTGGCAAATATAAAAAGGACTTTATATCATGTGAAACTATTATAATTAAAGAATCAGTCAATATCAATGAATGATGATATTTTGTAAAAGAAAAGTCGCAAGGCCATAAGATTTCCGATAAGATAAAATGACAATAAGTTCTAAAGAACTGGAATATGCACAAGCCCCTTTTTAAATCACAGACATCCTAGTTAATTTTTCACCACAATTAAACCACCATTAAAATAGCAAGATAAAAGGTAAAACAAAAAGAAATCCTGGCAAGTCAACTTAGGCACGAAAATTGTCACACATGACCATCTATTATGCAATGAGTTCACTATTCCCCATTTTAGATAAAATAGAAATTATCAAAAGGATTTTCTACGCACAGCATGATTTAAGAAAATTAGGAGACCAAAAATTTGATGGCTGACATGGTCTCAGAAAGAACCCTACTCTGTTCCATCCATTGTTGGACAGGAAAATTTGTGGGCCATGAAGGATGTCTCATTTATCCATCCTTCCATTCTCTCCAACTTTCCCTTGTACCAAACAATGGAACCTATTCCATTCTTCCTCACTTTCCTCACACCCTCTTCCTTCCCTCCTACTAAACAAAACATTAGTAAAGAATAAACTCAGGGAGACTGAAGAATGTACAATTTGTTAACAACACTCTAATATGTCAAAGTAGGCACCGTTTAGTTAGACCTATGTGAGGTGAATAGGTCTTGTGAATATTTAATTGTGACTAACTTCTCAAATTTCTACCAGTCCCCATTTTAAACTCAGTTAATTAGTTAATCATGTGACTCAATTACAATCACACACATACATAGAGCAGTAAAAAATAAATAAAGAAGAGAACAATTTTTTTACATGGAAAACCTAGAAAGGGGAAAAACTACGAGACCTAGTATAGCCATGAACGATCCACTATGAGAAAAGTATTAAACACTAGGTTGAACAGATCTACCCTAAGAATTCTCTAGTTACCTTTGAACTAGACTCAAACCAAGAACTACAACATCGCCCCTTCCATTTTGAGGTGACGAAAGGATTGTACTATTCGAGCACTTTATTTCTTTTTCATGTTTTTCTCAGAGGTATGGAGAAAACAACACTAGAAGATCCTCCACAATCTTTGTTGCTACCAGTCAACAAGCTTGCTCTCCATGGTTGTTCAATCCATGATCTTCAAATTTTGCAAGTTGCTGCTTTATTTGATTGTGTTTGATGTGCTGCTTGCTTTAAGTCTCTCAATCACATATGTAGAAATGGTTTACTAGGAAGCACGGACATGCCTAAAAGGTCAAAGAACCCGTGTCGGACACCGACACGTGTCGGAAACCCCAAAAGATGTGTCTGAATTTTTTAATTTTCCGACAAGCTGTGGACATGGCATAGACACACCATGGACACATTTCCGACATGCATGTCACATTGTTAGGGAGTTATAGTTTTAAAAAGAAAGATAGTTTTTTTAAGTGAAATATGCTTTCTTTCTTTGACTATTTTTAATAAAATTGCGGTCATAACATATGATATTTAAATTTTTTGATTAAAAACAATTATTATTGTTGTGGAGTAGATTCAATTGTGTAATTCCTTAAATGATAAACTAATTATTTTTATAACTCATTAATTACAATGATTTGTGATTTTTTCATTGTTAGGTTGATGAAAAATAATATTACTCTTAAAATATATGACCATATATATAAAAAGATATATTTATTAGTTGTTGTATCCATGTCGTGTCCGTGTCTTACTTTTTTACAATCTTCCGTGTCGCCGTATCTATATCGTGTCGTGTCGCATCCGTGTCCCATATCCGTATCCGTATCCGTGCTTCTTAGACGGTTTATAATAAACCTTAGATTGAATCTCAAAGCTCTCACTAAAAAAATAATTCTCTCACCAGATGTAGAGAGATCAAAAGACTGAATAGTCTGAATGTCACCCCATATTTATAACCCATATAAAAGTCCTGTGTAAAATAAGAAGCTAAATCCTCCTCTCTCTTTTTTCATTTTTCTTTTTTCTTTTTTTGACAAGTAGGAAGTTAAATCCTCTTTAAATTATGTTTAAAGAGATTTTCCAAAAAAGTGTATCTTTGACCCATTTTCTCATTGAGCGAAGGGTACGAAATAAATCAGATTGATTTTTCGATCAAAAGTACTATGTGAAATCTTCGGTTTTTCCTACGAATATATTCATTGTTTTTTTTTTTTTTTTTGTGATTCGTGGTTAGTCCTTGAATCTAGAAAGAATACAGAAATAGAATAAGAATCCACTTTGAATGTAGATCCACCAGTTAGAAAAGGATTAATCTACAAAGAAGTAAAAGACAGAGAGACCAACCACAGGATGAAGTAATTAGAAATTATTTTAAAAATTTTAAATATAAGATGAGAAATGGCTTGTAATAGAATCAATGGAAAAAGATAATTCATATGGGCGACCCCCATTCATTTGGAATTAAGGCAAGGATGATGATGACAATGATCTACTTGTATATGTAGGTAAATATATATATAGATATATACACATATTTTGATGACTCTTCTATATGTATAAACATAATTTGATGACTTCTTCAATAAAACCTTACTATTTCTTTACTTCAATATGATCAACTTTAAATAAATTTAATATAAATCTTTAATTTGTATTTTTACAAATATACTTTTTTCCAAGCTAAATTAAAATCTCATCCAACATTAAAGATACATTAATAACATGTTAGCACATATCCAAGAAGTGTCAGACCTTATTTCTGAAATTAAAAAAAAAATGAACTATATATACATCCAAGTTGTGTCAGAAACGTGTCCAAAGCATCGGTGTCGAACACATGCCTTACAAGGAAACTACTCCTTGTAGAAATGTCCTCTCCAAGGTGACATAAACACTTTAGTCTTAATTTTCATGTGTTTACTCAAAATTGACTCACTCAAAAAACTAATGTCCAATATATCACGTTCTTGATCTTCGATTATTTGGACACTAGACTTTTCTAATAATTTATCAGTATGCAGGCTGAATGCCCTCTTACAAGCCTATAACCTGACAGAAGAAGAAAACCTAGACAGAAAGGAGCAGTGATAATAATTATGGAATTGTGACAGTGTTCATCACCAAGTGAATTAAGGTCAAACTTTTCAAGATAATTGTTGACAACTACACTCATACTACCCCCCATATATATCTGATCTCCAAATAACTTGCACTGCCTCTGAGTCCCTACTCCCCACTTCTTGAGCTTTAGTCCATCTCATTTAGCTAAAGTAATGTCAGGTACTTAACATATTAACATACTCAAGTCTAAGATTGAGATTTTCTATGACCTTTCCCATTCAAAAAAGAAAATGTCAGAAAATGTCCTTTCACACAATGTGAGGGCATACATGTTTATTCTATTCCAAATGCTACATTGGCTGGTGATGCAGTTTAACCATAGAAAATATATAAGCATACAAAAGATTGTCATAAAATTATTATCAACTTCATTATGTACTAAATCATCCAGAATATTGAGAGTGGTTATTAAAAACTAACTGCATCTAGAAAGAAAAAACATCAAAGAAAAAAATTAAATACTATATTGGGCAAGATTACAAATCTTGCCTTCGATTTGGACATTCACTCTGCATATGTTATTCCTGATAAATTCAATAAGTATGTTGTAGAATAAAAAGAATAACATAGGAAAAAAATTGCTCATACCACATTGGAGGCGGTACCGCCAGGGCAACAAGCTAGCAGTATTAAACCAACTGATACAGAAGGTGGGAGCCCCAGTAATTTGCTAATGATCATTCCAGAAGTTGGCATGATGGTATACTGAGCAACGCATCCAAAAAGTATCTGATCAGGTCAAAAAGAAGAATGTTATCAACTTGGGCAACTTGTATTCAAGTAAAGCATTCTATAGAAGAATAAAGAAGTTCTATTTTTCTTGATGAAACTCTCCATCTCTCTGTATTTCAAAATTTGCTAATGATCATTCCAGAAGTTGGCATGATGGTATACTGAGTAATTTGCTAATGATCATTCCAGAAGTTGACATTATGTCTAACTTAAAAGGAGTTTTTCAATAAATGTGACAGAAGAAGAGGCAGCCAAAGGGCTTGCAACACACATCTCTTGAATTGAATAGATCTGCATTGTGTCAACTAAGAAATTATTGCTTAAATACACAATTCCTTGTAATAATATTTCCTTGAACAGAAAATCAGGCAAAGCAGATACTCAAATATTTGTTATAGTGATACAGATTTAATAAGACAAAAAGTAGAATAACATTGCTAGCCATAGCCCATGCATAAAACTATCACATAGTAAATCATAAGCAGGCATTCTCATAAAACATGTCCAGAAGAAAATAAATCCAAAACATTGTTCAAAGTCCATCACCGTGTAATAAAGGAATCCTGTTGCAAATTATCTATCAAGTCCAATAAACTGGGAAATTCTTGGAAATTTTCTCATAATTAAATCAAAGCAACACTCACTTCCCAAATCACAACAAAGCCCAAATTGCAATGTAAAAATACATAATTTATATGTAACACAAACATTAAATTGTAATTGGGTATTGTAGGAACTCACAGCAAGAGGCCTTTGCATGAACAAATTGAACAAGTCTTTGAGCTCCAATGTGAGACCCATTACAAGCATGATGAACCCAAGTGACAAACTATATGAAGCTGGGCCTCTCTCCACAAACCATGAGAAAATAGATGGTCTGAAGCAAGCAACAAGGCCTCCAACTGTGACATAGAAAGGGTACAGACTCGCTGCAGTGGACAACATGTTTTCCCATCTGGGTTTTGCGTGAGTGACAGATGAGCGGTGGTCAGATTCAGAACTTCCACCAACACATCTGATGGTGGGTGATTTTGAGAGCTTTGGTGATATGGAAATGGTGGGTTTGATCGGTCTGAGGAAGGAAATTCTTGGGTGGGTTTTTGGGGATGGAGTGAAGGGACTGAAGCATATAGAAAGGGTCATGGTATTGATTGCTATGGGTATATTTTTTTCAAGATTGCTATGGGGTATGGAAGGGAAGCTTTGTGCATCCATTGATATTTTTGAAGTCTCTTAGTACTTCTTTTTTTTTTTTTTTCCTTAATCAAGTCTGTACTTTTTTTTTTTTCTGTTTTTTAAGTTTTTAGAGAGAGAAAATCTTGATGGGACCTGAGCTCGTCAATGTGATTCCATGGGCACACATCACGTGCCATTAATCTAGCTGGATAATGTTGACCGTTCAGTGCAAGGCATTCGCAAGACCATTTCCAAACTGATGATAATAACTCAATCTATATATAATTATTTACTTTCATAAATATAACATAAAATAAAATAGTAATTAATTTTCTCTTTCTTTTTCTCTATTTATCTATATATGTACTATAATATATATAACATATATATATATATATAATTATTTATTTCCATCAATAATAATGTTAACATAAAATAAAAAATTAATTAAATTTCTCTCTCTCTCTATATATATATATACATATACAATATAATATATATAACCTAATATATATAATTATTTATTTTTTATAAATAATAATATTAATATAAAATAAATGATAAATTACACTAACCTCCCTTGAGGTTTAGTTAATATACACTAAACTCCCATCTTGTTTGTCAAATTACACTGACCTCCCTTGTCAGAGTTATTAGGTAAATGTCGTTAACGGAAGTAACAAAATGTCATGCCCCGAAATCCGAGACAACGGAGACTTCATCACCAGGTATGAATCCCAAAGGTGAGTCCAAGTCAACCACTCATGACTCATACACCATTCCCATTCTGATACCAGTTTTGATACCATGTTGTCACGCCCCTACTTTTTGATACCAAGATCGATATAAAAATTGGAGGTGAATAGTGAAAGTCCCACCCGGTTCGCACTCATGAACCGCTCAATTCCATAATCCAACTTTCTGTGTGTTTATAATTTTAGAGTGATACTAAGTCCATTGGAAAAAGGATCCAAAAATACTCAATTTCAATTTAAAAAGAAAGAATTATGCTCGATTGAAGTTTGGACCAATCCCAAAGCTTACTCGTAATCACAAGGGTGATTTACTAATTAAATTCTAGTACACTACTTCAAACGCTAAATTAATGCAGAATCATAATTACCCACATATGTTTACATACGTATGACTCAACCCAATAATGCATTATGGCCCCACACGTGGCCACACATTGCATCGCTGATAAATTCTTCATTTATATCTCAACAATCCAACTAACCACACATTACGATGTATCGTAATGTTGGTTACAATGCATCGCATAAGGTGCGTAACATCCTGCGAAATCTTCTAAAAAATTACCCAAATACGAAGCATCGTAATGGGGATTACGATGCATCGTAGTCACTCACTCTGTTACACTAACAAACTCACCAAGTGATTACAACAATCATTCTTCTTCCGATTCATCATCCTAAACATACAATCATAAAACATAATTATCATTTCTCCACATCCCAAACATCCACAAAGTGATAATTTATTACAATTAGATTCCACCTCATATACTTGAAACACAAAAATGATAATTCATGCATTATTATACACTTACTTCAAGAACCATCAATTTTACATAATCTTCAAGAGTTGTCAAACTTATCATACATAGATAGAACATTGAAAGTGTCATACATACTTCTTATCCAAAATAGATACAACATTTCTAAGCTAGTCCACACACCACAAGTCGACATGGACGTCTCTACACATGTCTTAGAACACAAAAAAAAAAAGAAGCTCAAAAATGGAGTTCTGCTACTCTAGGACCAACTCATGGTTGTGCATCCTCAACCACTTCCTTATCATGTCCTGAAAGTGTTAGTGTAGGGGATGAGCAATTTCAACAAGCATAAGGTTAATGTATTGTGCAATCCATTCAATGCCACATTTCATTTTTAATGCATAAAACATAACTCATGCTCAACAAATATGTGTCATGCTCTCTAGCATTCTAGTCACAAGCTTAAACGTTCAATTCGTTCACGTCATGGTATATACATCAATTATAACTTGACAACCACATAAAACGCATTTCATACACATAGCACATTTCAATCATATATGTAACATATGACAATAATCGAAAATGGATAAACACTCACACAAGTCATGTACTTCACTTAAGTTACACATAAAACTTAACACATTCACCCTTTCTCGAATTTGGTTCACACTCACTCATATATAAGATACGTACCGAAGTTCCATATCTTAAGTTCATGCTTATTATGGGCTACTAACCCATGCGGTTATCACCCATCTTACACAAGTTTGAGGTTCTTCAACCCCAGATGATATATTTTTCTACTACTTTTCAGTGAGCCACTTTTGAGACACACTCCCCATTCACAAGTTTGAATCAAACCCTAACACTTTCTAAATCTAGAGAGAAGTTGAAAAACTCAAAGAGGAGAGAAGGAGGAGCTTGGGCGGCTATTTAGAGAGAGAATTAGTGGCTGAAATATCTGTCCCTTGATATTTATAAGCCCCACGCCGTAAAAAGACTAAAATGCCCTTACTCACTTAACGTACATTCTCGACCTCTGTTTTCAAATCCGAAAGAAGCTATGGACTCGAAATCACTTCTACATCTCTCCAAATATTCTAATTGATCTATAACCAAAAATAAATGTTTTTTAAAAAAAAAATCCAGATTCCCGGGCCTACCCGACCCCTATCCCGAGTCTCGATGACCCAAAATTTTTGAATGAGCCAAATGACTCACAACACTTTTCGGACCTCTAAACTAGTCTCCACATATATAAATCATACTTATAACATATGCAAAACATTTAAATTCCTATTTCGGAAAAAAAAATTTCGAATCTCGACACAAAATTACCTTTTTATCCTTTTTTTTAATATCATTTTAATTTATAAACAAAGCAAAGCGAAGAGACAAAATTATCTAATTGTATTATAACGTCTGCTCATCCTTTTCCTTTCACTCCACTACCATTAATGACACCGGTGAGCTAAATAGTTCATTTAGAAAACAAAATATAAATTTAATGAAAAATAAAATATTTTTGACAACTTAAATTCAATTGTAATTTAAATAAATAAGTGAAGAGTCTGTTATTCACAAATTTAACAAATAAATCCATGAATTGAAATGGATTTATATTCATGTATGTAACTAAGGAACAATAATAATTTTTTAGAGATGTGGCCGTAAATTGAAAAGAATAAATGGGTTGGCTGGCTACTAACTTTTATATATGAGTTGGCTATTTGGCTCTATAATTTGTATACTAGTGTGTGTGTGTGTGTGTGTGTGTGTAAATATTTATGTGTATAATCAAAATAATGAACTTTTGTACTATGACTTTCAAAAACGTAAAAAAAAAGAATAAAAAGAAAAAAAGAAAATTTTATTACATAAATTGAACCCAGAATCTCCAATTCAAATAATTTAACCCTAATTCTTCTAAACTCAATTTTGAAACCACATAAATGTCCATTGAAGCCAAGCGATACAATTAAACTCTCTAATTTCAAGATCCTAACTCTTGATTAAATTAAGTGAAGAGAGAGAAAGTAGGGAGGGGGTGATGATGAAAAGAAAAATGAAGAGAGAAAAAAATATTTTATCACTTCTCTCTCTTGCCACCAGAAATTATTGCTGGCAACCTTCGCTCAAAATCAAATTTTGACTTTTTGAAATGATAAGAAGTAGAATGTGATAATTTTGTCAACTTTATTCAGTTAAAAAAGGTATTTAAGTATTTCATGTGATTTCATATGAATAATTACATCTTTACATGTTTTTCAAAGGTAGAACTGGAATTTAAAATATACAAATTGTTGATATCATAATTTTTCGTCATTGACTGTGTTGACCATTAACGGAAGGGAGGTCTACGTTATCTCGTATTCAAATCTCAAGGGAGGTTAGTGTAATATGACAAATAAGAGGGGACGTCAGTGTATATTGATTAAATCTCAAGGGAGGTCAGTATAATTTTACCCTAAAATAAAAAATTAGTTGCCAATGTATATTATCATGAAGAATATTGTGGTCATTTTTCTATTATGATATTTTTATATTAAAATACATTTAAATAATCAGGGACAATCAAGACATTTCACATATTTTAAAAAATAAAAAAACTGACAGGAGGTGTTGGTGACGAAATTCACAAAGTTTTAGTCGTGTATCAATATATCAAGCCTCAGGGGTGTCAGTGATATTTACCCTAAAAAAAGATAAAATACGGTAATATAAAAATAATAAATTATATTTTATATATACAAATAATTAAAATATTTACTTTTTATAAAATATTATAATTAATAAACAAAATAAGAGTTAAAAGTCATATTACATAATTTGTATGAATAAATTTTGTATTAAATCATTATATATATCTCAACACTTTTATTTAAAATAAATATTAACATTTTCTTAACAATTGTACTATGATATTATTATTGCAAAAACTACATTTTAATGGTCAAAATTTGTTAAAAATGTGTTATGAAGTATCTAATATTAGGGGTGTACAAAGAACTGGTGAAACCTCTATACATATATTTTTTAAAAAGAAAATTCAATTTTCATTAAATTCAAAAAATAAAAACTAATTATAACAAATATTTAACAATTATAATCACGCATTTTCTTAACTTTAGAGTTCAAAATTTAAATTATCATGAAAAATAATGAAAAATATTATACCTAATAATAGAACATGTATTCATTTATATACTACCAATCAGAGCGGATTGGTGTTTTTTCCACTCTTTGCAAACTCACTCCAATACCTCTTAGGATATATCCAAACTCATGCGCAAGTTAAATTGGCATCCCTAGCCAATAGTATATATAATCGTGGTGACAAATTTGAGATGATAATTAAATTATGGCAAAATTTGTAAGAAAAACTATACATGCTACAAACAAAAAAAATTTTAAATGAATTACAATTTAAATTACTAAGAATAATTCAGTAATCTTGAAATATATGGATATTATACATTATGTTTGGAATATTTTATAAATAATTTGAAAGGTTTCACAAAATTTAAAAAATTATATATACAAGTATGTTATTATATATGAGTTAGAATATAATGTCGTATATTAACAAAGTTCGTTATCAACACTTAATTTAATCATAGTCAAAGGTTCGATCAACATTGAAGATGGAAACTTCATCTTCAAAACCATTGATCACATAATTTAGGAAAAAGTAAAATTGATTTAAAGAGCTAATGTCTAAGTGGTTAAAAACTAGACAAGTTGGACCAATCAAATTATAAAATTCCGTCTTTGAGTGGATTTGGAGTTTTCGGAACTCCTTCGTTACATTCTTTGATATACTTTACGAAATTCGAAAAAATAGTGAAAATAGGGAGTGAAACAAAAAATGATGTCTATGTTATTTAATGCGAGTTACTTTTACATATATGTTTTTTTTTTTAAAAAAAAAAAAAGCTACTTTGGAGTATATGAAAATAATTAGGGAGGATATCATAGAAATAAATAAATAAATTGTAATTGACCACTTCTTTGACATAAATTTGATCGTACCATGTGCAGACTGTAGCAGTGTGCTTTGGTTAATTTTTTTTTCTTTCTTCCTTCTTTTAAGCCAGAGTAATCAACCAACCTGCTAGTTACATATTTTGAACAAAGGGTATGACTTTAAATTGAGTAGAATGAAAATATATGATTTCTGTAACGAACTCCAAATAATTAAAAAAAAAAAGACTTGATTGTTGTTGATGAACAAATAACCAACGCACCTATTAATTATTTTGAATTTTTGAATGATTTGCAAATTTTGAATGTACGCAATTATTTTTAAATCACGTGCATCATTTTAGTTTGGACCTAGCATTTGGGGAATCTCAATTTGGAGAGCCAAGGGAGTCAAAAGACTGCCCGTTGAGCTAGTCTGTATAAGAAAATAAAACAAAAACAATTTTCTTTTTTTTTTCATTTTGACTTGATGCAGTTTATTTAATTACTAGTGTATTGGATTTATTAGCTTTCACAAGGTATAGTGTGTCCGTGACTTTGCTAAAAACAGGTTTGTTGATTCTTGGAAGCTGCTATGAACAACTTTAGTTTTCACTAGGTCCTTTACATTTTCATAATTAGACATTTTCAACTATAGGTAAGTTTACTTCTATATTTAAATACTTGGTCCGATTGATGACCGTAGATGTTTAGTGTTTATAAAAATAAATTTGTGGAATAAACATATTTGATAATTTTAATTTTGTTTATAAATTATCTAAACACTTTTAAAACAATATTGTAATGAAAGCTTTTGAAACCTAAATACCAAAATAGTGTTTTAGTGTTAATGCTCATTAAAAAAAACTTTTTTTTTAATCTAAAATTGTTATTATATTATTTTAATAAAAAAGTGAAGTTAAAAGTGAGAAAATGAAAAGAAAAAAAATTCATACATCAGTAATATATTCACGAATTCTTCATAATGCCCAATCATGCATTTGTAAAACCACTAATAGCTAAGAAAGAGAATTTAGGTAAAGAATATAAAAATGTGCCAAAAATAAAAAGCTCAAATTGAGCTAAACTTGATAATTAAAGAAAATGCAAACAATAATTTAAACAATAGAAAGGTCGGTAATTTAGGACATGTTTGGCATGCATTTTGTTTTTTTTTTTGTTTTTTGTTTTGGCACTATAGCAAATAACTGAAACATGTGAGCTGAGTGGTGCAGAAACGGATGCAAAAGTTTGTTTAAAACCTAGAGGGGGGTGATTATGTTTACTCGATTTTTGCTTAATTTTTTAGATTATTCCAATTATAAGTCCAAATATAAATTAAAGCAATCCCAAAAAGCAAGTAAATAAAATAAAGTGTAATAAAGTAAAGAATACACTAGATATACGTGGAAAACCCACATCGAGAGAAAACTACGGGTGAGGTGAGGCTTGTAGCTCCGAAGAACAAAATTCACTATCGTCAAAGCAAAGTATAACATATTTTATCCAAGACTCACTGTAGAGACCGGGTCCAATTTAGGCCGATTTTCTTTTATGCATCATTTTTATCATAAACACATTTTAAATGATGTTATGCATGTTTTAAATGTGAGAAACATGTTTGGGAACTTGTTTATAGATTCAGAGAAGTTTTGGAATCATTTGATGAAATTTGAGATTTTTGGGTCGGCGGGGCCCAGGACACTGGTCGGGTGGGCCCGAAATCTAGAAAATTTCTAAAAAAATATTATTTTTGGTTTTAGATCAAATGAAATTTTAAATGAGTTAAGAAAATGATTTCGGAACTGTAGCCACTTTCAAAATCGAAAATAGAGGCCGGGAGGGTACATTAAGTGACCCGGGGGCATTTCGTTCATTTCGCGCCCCAAGATATTATAAATGCCTGGAGGCTGAGATCCCAACCATTACATACAGCTGAAATATCTCTCTCACTCTCCCTCTTCATCTCATTTCCCTCTTTCTTCATTTCGAAAGTGTTGGGCTTATATTTGGAGGTTCCCGAAGAAGGGTAAAGTGTTCTACGGGTAAAGGGTGTCGGTTTGAACTAAACAAAACCATTTTTTGGCAAGGTAGAACTTGAAAAATTCTGGAATTCAGCTAGAAGAGGTTTCAAAGTTGAGGTAGGAGTGTGAATTCCTTCTTAGCCTTGATTCTATAGGTCCCTTATTTGTGACATGAAATTTTCATGACTTTTTTTTTGTAGAAATTGATGCATATTATGAATTTAGAATTTTCTAGCATGTCCTAGATTGAGATTATGTTGTATGCATGTGTTGAATGCTACTCATGAGTACTTTATGAGTCATTGTATTCATTTAGAATTGTATATGAAATTTGACTCCATGTGTGGAAGAAATGCATATAATAGATTTGTTGAAAATACATTATTTTGATTTCATGAGTTCATTTGAAATTTGCATTGTAATATGCTTGAGTTTGAAGGTGTATGCATTAGCTATAAATGTAATGCATTCAGAGTGAGTTTTGTGACAATCTTGGTTTTGTGCATATGTGTCATAAATGTGCACTTATGTGGTGATTGATGATTTTTGGGGCAAGTGTGAAAATTAAGAAGGGCCCAAAGCTCTAGGGTGAAAGGCCCAAAACTTGGCCAAGCGGATGTCGCTACCGTCAGGTTAGCAACTCGTAAAGCGTAAGCAGAGTATGTGGTCTTGCAAAGGCTCTTAATATGGATGCGATAATCAGAAGTCCCCAGTTGAATTGATTTCAGAGTATACATGGTGTTGAGTTTATTTGTGAATGTGATTCATTTTAAACCGTTTACGTGTATTAGAGATATGTGTTATCATACTTGATTCCAAAAATGAATATGTTTTGAGTATGAAAAATATTGAAGCATGCCATGTAGTTGTATAGAGATCTCATGGTGCACTCATGCATGGCTACCTGAGTCAATGTTGAGTCGGGTGGATCATCTCTACTAGGCTAGTTGTAGCTTACCCCCTCTCCCAAACCTTTTTATGATAAAGCTCCAGTGGAGGACGAAGCTTAGATGTGCTCGAGTGGAATTTTTGGTGTTTGTTTGGATTTATGTATATGGATGTCTATGCCGGGTTGTGGCATGTTGACTATTTTAGAAACGTTGTTCTTACGTTTGGATTATCTTTATGTTTTTGCACTTCAAATGTATTAGCCATGTGTGACACATCCATACCTTTTAGAGAATGAATGAATGTATGATGGATAGTTTTGAAATTTCAATGTATATGTGATATGGATGTGACCATTTGGATATGAAAGTTTTATGTTTTGATCACACCATTTCTGCTTTGGATCATATTAGATGTTTTACGCTTTATGGGGAATGTATGTATGTTGAAGGATAATAATTGGATAAGAATTTTGTTGATTATGATCACTTGAGGGTTATGTAAGACTTGTAGGTCGAGTGATTACGATGCATCGTAATCCCCATTACGATGTATCATAATTCGGCGATGCATCGAAGACCTAATGACGATGTATCATAAAAGTGTTGAGAAAATGGATGAAAAACAACACGTTCCACATATTATTACGAGACATCTACGATGATTCATAGGTTACGATGTATTGTAATCTCTATTACGATGTATCGTAGTCTATAGTTAAACTAATGATAGGAGTAATGTTTGGATGTGCATGTGTGGCCATGTGTGGGGCCCATAGTGATGGATTGATGTTGAGTTATACTTATATGATTATATGTATGTAATTAAGTTTCTGCGTTAATAAAAGGTTAAGATAGTTCACTAGGGTTTAATGGATGGACTCAACCTCGAAATTTGGGCTCAAAAATCGGGGCGTGACAACTTGGTATCAGAGCATAATATTCAAGTGTAATTGTGATTAGGAGTGAGGATGTTTAACTTAATCACCCTCATTTTCCATGCCCTTCCGGGTGTTGGAAATCAGGGCGTGACACTCACACCCACTCCACTCTGACAAGAACTTGATGCGGAATACCTCAAGCTTACTCTTGTAACTCACTCGTCCAATTGTTGTAGACTTCCGGCTAACATCACAATCCTTGCATAAAGGTAATTGGAATAACACAAATACTTAATAAGTATGTTGTCCCCTTCGTAGTACGATTTTTTTCTCCTTCATCACCAATAAACAGTTATAGAAGAAACCAAATAATCCAGTAGCTTAATCAATAAGAAATCTTTGAAGCAGTCTTTGAATGATTGATTAAGCAGATAGAGAGACATAACCTAAATCAGTCATAGTGTATATATGTGTGATCTCTCTCAAAGAAATATAAACAAAGAATTAAAGAAGAATTCTCTACTCTAAAAATATATCTATGATTTTTGTCTTTAGAAAATAATATTTTTGATGTGTATTCAAAGTTTCGTGAAACCACACTGAAAGAAATCATATGATATTTTTATAGATGTTAAAATTTTTAATTTTTCTTGAAAACAAGTTAAAAATCAATAGGAAACAAGTCCCAAAATTTAAGAAAATTTCAGAGTCAAATTTGGGTCAAAACAGGACACTACAAACTTCACTTAGACCCGTCCATGGCTCTGCCTTGTAAGTTTTGAAGTCTAGAGACTTCATGGACTAGTCCAGGTTTGAGCTAGACCAGTCCAACCTTGAAAAGTTTGAAAATTTTACCGAAAAATCCTAATTTTCAAGGTCAGACCACCTGGTTTGAAATATATGTGTTCTCACCACTTTACCTAGACTACGTGACTCTCATACTTGATCAGGGATATCCACATGCAATCGAAACCATCCGAAAACTTCAATCGATCAAACCTTTATTCAATATATTGATGTCTTTTTCCGACATTTGCATGGTTGTTACTGTAGAACACTGCTCACTATGAGACTTCAATTACATGATAAATTATATGAATATAAATAAAAGATTACAACTCGATCATTGTTAGGTTTGACACCGAAGATTGCCAATTACAAAAATATACGTCACAATCTCCTCATTTGACAATTTCGTGACAAAACCAACCTAAAACATCATAACCTAACCACTGGAAAAATGAGATTACAATATATCTCAAAATACAAAGAAATATAGCTTAAAGATCTCAGAGCATCACTAGCAAGCTTCCAAGTTTCATATATAATGTCTTCCAAAAATCTGTAAAATCTGCATATCATGCAAGCAATATTACTTGTGAAAGCTTAATAAAGAAAATATAATGATATCACGATAAAAAAATCCCCTTAATCATATAAATAATGATAAAAAAATTAAATATACTAGTTCTCCCCCATATAGTCTCCCCCATATATCAATCAAACAAATATATATGTTTCCTCCTTTTTGAAGCAAATTAACAAAGTAAGAACAAAGAAAACATGAGAAACTATCACAAAATCATTAAGTGACATAACAAGAACATGAACTCCATTAAAAAATTGTAACCAAGAGTCTCAAAATTAAGAGTTACAATTCAAATAGCCAAAATAAACATAGCATAACATAAACATGTTCAAGCAAATAAACATAGAAAACTAGACATAACATGTAAGCACTCAAGTCTAGCAAAAGAACCTAATTAGGTCTAAAACGCTAAGACCTAATCCTCATTTTATTCATCACAATCATTGCTAGAACTCCCTAGAATAGCTTTTCGAATTAATGCTTCAAGTTTTGAAAACTTCCTCTTTAAGTACCTATCCCAACCCCTCATGTGCTGATTGTACTAACTTGTAGTTAAAACACGATTAGAATTAGGAACATAAAGTCCAGGAATATGAGCAATATCATCACTTTCATTCACATCTTCATCAACATGTTGCCTATCAGCCTCCTTGTGTGCTCTTTCCTTCATCTTGTTGGTAATTGAATATTTAAAATTAGAAGTTGTAAACTTTCCTTTGGTCTTTTCAACTAATGCATTTGAAGGAATGTACACATTCTTTGCCTTACGAATCTTCATCAGGATCAATGGAAAAGGCAAAACATTGGTAGGCCTAAAATCATTAGACTCTTGAATCATTGTCCTCAAAATAGTAGCAAGCATATTAATCTTATCACCATTCACAATGTGATACAAAATTTTACCTCTATGCCTTGACAAATCACCCTTATGATCATGAGGATCAAGAGTATAAGACATAATCAAATTCAAAGCAGAGACATTGTCAGTTATATAAGCACTATGAATTTTATTCTCAAGCAATGATGCATTAGATTCACACAACTTCCACATGATGGCTTTCATGCTTGGTATGTTCTCCTTAGTACCATCATATGGAAGAATTAAACCATCTTCAGCCTTTGGAACACCAATAACCTCAAAAATCTTGGTTGTCACTTTGATTTCAATCCCAAAGCACTTCATAGTCATCCACAATTCTTTCTCACTATAAGCAAGCACATTGCCATAAAAGTAACGAACCATGTTGGAAACACAATCTTTGTCTAAATTAGCTAAAGAACTCCATCCATTATTTCTAAAATAATGCACAAAATTCAAGTGCTAAATTGCCAAATGCTTTTAATCTTATCCTATTATACACTTGGAAAAGAGAAAACTGACTTAAAACACTTGAAAATGTTTCATTTATTTTATCTCTACCAAAAATAGGACCGAAGTCATACTTTCAAGGGTATTATTATATATTTTGTTCTACTTTATGCCACAATAAATCCTTTTACAAAACTAAATCTATAATCTCTTTTGCCTTCAAATTTATTGTTTCTATTGTTATAAATTTTTTGATAATGAAATTTCTTCTTGGCTACAATTAATTATGTAAGAATGAATACAAAAAGCATATTAAATTGAATATTTTCATTTTAGCAATTAAGCATGTAGTGAAAAAGTTCATTTAAAAAAAATCCAATTTTTATAACACAAAAAAAAAAAAAAGACATTACCAATAATTAACACAGAAAAATTAGAACCACAATTGCTAGTCAATAACAAAAAAGATGCATCAATAGTAAACTTGTAGCTTGTTGCATTTAAATTTAAATAGTTCCATCAAGTTTAACAAACCAACTAAAAAAGAAAAAACCCTACTTTCTGATCATTCACTTGTTGAAGAAGTGGTAGAACCAACTCTGGTTTAGCAAAATATCTAAAATGAAATGAAGAATAAACGGTGGAGATTGAGAAATCTAACGATAGAACCAGCGATAAACTACCTTTGATGAAATCAGCTTTCGTTCCATGTTGCCGAAAACGCAAAATATCTTCTTCATGACCACCATTACTACTTCTTTCTTTGTATCCATATCTATCTATCTATCTATCAGTATGACGAGGAGTTTGGGACGAAAGTGGAATGTAGTTGATAGAAGAGGGATTAACCAAGGATGGCAAATTATCATAGCCCGATGGGTTTTCGCCCTGCTCCGGAGTAGATTTGGTATGCTCTAATAGGAGTAGGGGCAGATATGGGTTTCAAAATTAAAACCTAACTCGAGTTCTAAACGGAGGCGAATTTATAGTGGAATCCTATCGTATCCGCCCCGATTATATATATGTGTGTGTGTGTGTGCATTTTAGTATTTTTTTGTTACATTTACGGTCTTATTTCCTTGCCCTTACATTAACTTTCTAATTTCATTACTACCCTCACATATATATATATATATAGTAGCATACCATAGACTATGGTTTCTAAAAGGCGAAGCCCAATATGCAAATTTGACTTTTGAGCAAGTGAATTTGTTAACAGGCTGTAAAAAAAAAATTGTTAACGGGGCAGGGCGGGTACCAATTATCCCAAAAGTGTGGGTATAGTATGCTTGCCAATAATTCGTTTCGGGTTCTTAACAAAAATAGTAGGAGGATTTTCTTAATGGGGCGGGGTAGGATTTTGGCAAATCCACCCCATGGTGGCCCCTTTAATTTTTTTTTTATGCATGTAATATATAAAAAATTACTAAATGACCCCCCTAAACTTTTTTTTTTATAAAAATTTATGTAACTCTTTATTTTCCATCTTACTCTTCTTCTTATTCTTCCAAAAAAATATTCGATTCTCATAAAAAATAATAATTACATTTTCTTTTTTCCATCAAATCCTATTTTTTTCCTTCAAAGTTCTCTCATATTTTTCTTCTTCTTTGTTTTTCTTTTTTCTTCAATTTTCCCATCTTTTTGCACTTGTGTATGATATATGTACGGTAACATTCTTTTCTTTCATCTTATTACTTTTTTATTCTCCTATCCTATGAGTTTATTACTGAAATTTTACACACGTAGGACTTGTTTGGTTAAAAGACCAAAATCTGAAAGCAAAAACAAAGTCATTTTCACTTATTTTTGCTATGGTAGCTGAATAAATGTGATAGAGATTTTTTTTCTTCAAAAAAACCAATATAATGTAAATGTAGTAACCCTTGTGGACGGGTGTGAATGGGTGGGTGCGAAGACAGACACTAGGCTGAACTACCACATTGACAGGGTACAGGGTGCTCAATCCCATATCGCCTGGGTGTGGAGAAGGGGATGTGCTTATATGTAGTGTGTTCTCTTCAAATGGTACGAGGCATTTTGGGGTAAAACCCAAGAGCAAAATCGTGCGAGCTTAGGCCCAAAGCGGACAATATCATACCATGTGTTGCAGCGGGGTATTACAGTAAGTAAATATCCTTTCTTTAAAATAATTCAAACATATTTTTTATGAAATATTGTGCAACAAATTATTTACCAAGCATGTTTTTGTGAAATTGTTGTCAAAAGGACCCTTAATGTTTATATTTATGTGAATATTTTACTACAACAATTTTTTTTTTTGAATTATGACATACCATATGAATTTTTATTATTACGTTGTTATTACACTTCTATTTTTTCGATTTGTTGTCTTTATCGCACTAAAATTTTTTTATAATATATACTGTGCCTCCAAGACAAATTCCTGGCTCCGTCCCTCTATGCATATATATATATATGTATTTGAATAAATACATATCTTAGCTCATGTATATATATATGTATTTGAATAAATACGTATCTTAGCTTCTTTGGAGCGATTGAGAACGTAGTTTACGTTTGAAAGATTTGACATACTTTCATGATTGCTGGAGTAGAGGTATATAATTTTAATTGATTAGTGAGAGAGACCAATGTTTTAAATAAATTGGTAATATACGTAAAAAAAATTATTAGAGAACCAAAGTTTGTGTCTACTGACCATCCGAATCTAATAAATTTATAAATACAAAACGTCAATACAACCAGTTGGTTCAACCCTCTATTTGGTGAGTGAGAGAGAGGACTTGATAAAATGTAGTTGGCTGGGGAAGCATAACTCATAAACTGTACCTTCTTAGTTTGACTCTCCTCTTTTAGATCTAATGCCATGGATTTTTTTTAACATTTTATTAACTGACTTGAAGTTACCAACAATGTACAAAACGAGAAATTAAACTTTAAACAATTGTAACTATCAGGTGGTAGAACCAACGATTAGAAATAATAAGAAGAAGATGAAATCAATATATTTGGTTTTGTGGTGTGTTTCAAATTGTTGATTGTACCATGTCATCGTTACAACGATTGTAAAGTATAATTTCTCGTACGAAAGGTCTAACTTAGCTGAAATAATGGAGGATACAACTTGATACAAAAATTAAAGAAAATTTAAAAAATAAAAAGAAGAAGATGAAAAATAGAGAGTATATGAGTCCGGTGGTGGATTATTGGGTCCTTTAAGAGACCCACACCACAAACTTTAACAAAAAATATCATTAATAGTATCCTAAAAAATTCATAATTTATTCCATAAAAAAAAAAAATCTAACACTTGATATGATCAAATTAGTCTTATACCGTGGAAAAATAAATAAATAAATCTGAAAACAAGTCGGGCCAACTAAGCCTGTTGACTGTCTTTTCTGTATACTTTTTCCAGTTCCGTTGTTACCGCGAATTTTACGCAATCGATCAGATCATACTGAAGAAAAGGTTCTCTATTGATTCAAACATTGTATCTATGGGATAGGGATAGAGGAAGAGGAAAAACCGAAGATTTCACATAATAATTTTTATCGAAAAATCAATCTGATTTATTTTGTACCCTTCACTCAATGAGAAAATGGGTCAAATTCTACATAATCAAACCTATGGGACTTGAGGAATGATGGAAGGGAATAAAAAAAAAAAAGAGAGAAAAATAAAATTTTAAAATAAATAAATAAAAATGAAGCAGAAGAACTCAGATTCCAAATGAACAAATTCAAACTTGAAAAGGATCTTTCTGATTCGCGAAGAATGAGGGACAAGGGGATTGATCGAGAAAAATCTCTTGTTCGTTACAAACAAAAATTTGGTTAGGCCCAAGAAATTGGTGCACTCCTGGCCTGGGCTCGAGCCTAGGCCGGGCTCAAGTCAACCTACATGTTTTACTCCCCAAAGCCCAAACATATATATTGGTATCCAAGAGATGCTTAATCATGACAATCAAGAGTCGAGAGAGAACCAAAAGAAAAAAAAAAAGACCAGATGAGTATTTTCAGATTAGGTCAATAATACCAAACTTTAACAAGATTTAAAGGAGTGTTTATATCTCATGATTACAAGAAGTACTTGAGATTAGATGTTATATTGTTAATCCATTACAGTAATAATGTAACATCACGTCATGCATAAGATGTTGCTTATGATGCACGTGTTCTAAAAACAAAAACAAAAAAAAAGTGTTGGATGATAAACGTTTACCTTTTGGCTTAAAAAGAGAACTGTACATAGTTGCATAAACACACAATATTAATTCACATGAACATTAAAGAATGCTATCACAGTGATTTTAGTGATTGGTTTAAAGATTCAACTAATTTAATTATTTTATATATCAATTATGATTTTTTTAAAAAAATTAAATTACAGAAAAAATTGATATCTTTAAATCTTGATTTGTATGCATGTCATTCTACTATCAAGTGTAATTTCTTGATGTATATGAAGAGCCAAATCGGATCATGAAATTTTTAACTTCTATCATTCACAATCCTCACACTCATATGAACCTTTTGGCTGTGCTTTGAGTACAACGTAGAACTAAAATCATAATACACTTGATCTTATCCTAATATATACTAGGAAGAGTGAAAACTGACTTAAAACGCTTGAAAATGTTTCATTTATTTTATCTCTACCAAAAATAGGACCTAAGTATATCTTTTTACAAAACTAAATCTATAATCTCTTTTGCCTTCAAATTTATTGTTTCTATTGCTATAAATTCTTTGATAATGAAATTTCTTGTTGGTTGCTATTAAATATGTAAATATGAATACAAAAAGCATATTAAATTGCAGATTTTCATTTTAAGCAATTAAGCATGTAAAAATGAATAATAATAAAAAAATCCATTACCAATTCTTAACACACGAAAACTTAGAACCACAATCACTAGTCAATAACTGAAAAGATGCATCAATAGTAAACTTGTAGCTTTTTGCATTTAAATTCAAATAGTTCCATCAAGTTTAGCTAACAACTACTGTTTTTTTTAGATATAATTTCAAGTCTCTTGTGCTTTACAAAAGATTTCAAGTTGCCTTGTTCAACATGAAAAAAACAATTTGGGCTCAAGACCTTAGCGAGAAGAATAGTGTTAATCTGCTTATACATGACAATGATATTCCAACTACTTTGGGCACAAGTCATTAAGTTTGTTCACTACAATTAAAAAATAAAAAAAATAATTAATTAAATTATAGTTCTCAAATACCAGCCAATAAAATGGGAACAGGAAAAAAAAAATACATGACCCATATGGATGTTTGAAACAAGAAGAAACTTCAAACAGAATTGAAGTGGAAGTGTGGAACTTCAAGTTCCAAGTTTATCAATAGCAGCAAAAAGAAAATATGCATGTGACGCACAAAAGTAAATCTTGTACAGACATTCAAAACATATATATATATATAATCGGTAACTGCACTAAACTTTGAATTTTCAAAGTATCATACCATTTGTGCCATCACATCACATGGGAAATTAGATTAACTAAAGTTAGAAATGAGAAGGGAATCAATCAGTTTAGTCAAGTGCATAGGCACCACTGAGGCAATAAATTAAAACTCAAGCTGAAGTAGACCAGAGTTCACCAAGTCAAAACAAACCGAGCGGAGTTTTTTACGTCATATATACATTATTACATTGTAGATAATGAAGAAAATGGCAATCAGTGTTGTTGTGAGTGGGGTCCACCCTATCATTATACGTCATATATACATTATTACCTCGACAGTAGATGGTGTATTGAAGTGAATTCAGTACTGGAAATTTGGAATGGATGACATATTGGGTGCGTGATGAAGTTGAGATGGTGAAAGATAAATCATCCAGAATATTGAGAGTGGTTATTAAAAAGTAACTGCATCTAGAAAGAAAAAACATCAAAGAAAAAAATTAAATACTATATTGGGCAAGATTACAAATCTTGCCTTCGATTTGGACATTCACTCTGCATATGTTTCTCTCTTTTTGATAAAAAGAATAACATAGGAAAAAAATTGCTCATACCCCCAGGGCAACAAGCAAGCAGTAATTTGCTAATGATCATTCCAGAAGTTGGCATGATGGTATACTGAGCAACGCATCCAAAAAGTATCTGATCAGGTCAAAAAGAAGAATGTTATCAACTTGGGCAACTTGTATTCAAGTAAAGCATTCTATAGAAGAATAAAGAAGTTCTATTTTTCTTGATGAAACTCTCCATCTCTCTGTATTTCAAAATTTGCTAATGATCATTCCAGAAGTTGGCATGATGGTATACTGAGTAATTTGCTAATAATCATTCCAGAAGTTGACATTATGTCTAACTTAAAAGGAGTTTTTCAATAAATGTGACAAAAGAAAAGGCAGCCAAAGGGCTTGCAACACACATCTCTTGAATTGAATAGATCTGCATTGTGTCAACTAAGAAATTATTGCTTAAATACACAATTCCCAGTAATAATATTTCCTTGAACAGAAAATCAGACAAAGCAGATACTCAAATATTTGTTATAGTGATACAGATTTAATAAAACAAAAAGTAGAATAACATTGCTAGCCATAGCCCATGCATAAAACTATCACATAGTAAATCATAAGCAAGCATTTCATAAAACATGTACAGAAGAAAATAAATCCAAAACATTGTTCAAAGTCCATCACCGTTTAATACAGGAATCCTGTTGCAAATTATCTATCAAGTCCAATAAACTGGGAAATTGCTGGAAATTTTCTCATAATCAAATCAAAGCACACTCACTTCCCAAATCACAACAAAGCCCAAATTGAAATGTAAAAATACATAATTTATATGTAACACAAACATTAAATTGTAATTGGGTATTGTAGGAACTCACAGCAAGAGGCCTTTGCATGAACAAATTGAACAAGTCTTTGAGCTCCAATGTGAGACCCATTACAAGCATGATGAACCCAAGTGACAAACTCTATGAAGCTGGGCCTCTCTCCACAAACCATGAGAAAGTAGATGGTCTGAAGCAAGCAACAAGGTTATTTTTGAAGATTGCTATGGGTATTTTTTTTCAAGATGGCTATGGGTATGGAAGGGAAGTTTTGTGCATCCATTGATATTTTTGAAGTCTCTTGGTACTTTTTTTTTTTTATTTCTCAATCAACTCTGTACTTTTTTTTTTTTTCTGTTTTTTAAGTTTGTAGAGAGAGAAAATCTTGATGGGACCTGAGCTCGGCAATGTGGTTCCATGGGCCAACATCACGTGCCATTAATCTAGCTGGATAATGTTGACCGTTCAGTGCAAACCTGCAAGGCATTCGCAAGACCATTTCCAAACTGATGATAATTACTCATTCTCAGTGCATGATAACCACTCCAGTGAACTTCGGGGAAGCGTGAACAGAGATCCGGGACACCACTACGACAATTTGACAAATTAAATATAAAAAATAAAAATAATAAGATAAATATCAGTATCACTTCTTAAGGTTTAATGTATTGATATGCGGTTACAATTTTATAAATTTTCATCACTAATACTTTGTGTTATATTCCACATACACCTTCTTCTGTCAAAAATGCAAGAACATTTTTTGACGATAAAATGATCATGTTATCATTTGATTTTTGATGTAATTCATTTGATTACTAAATTTACTCATTTAACTTTATCTAACATACCAAAATACCCCTTTAAATATATCTATATATATATATACTATAATATATGTAATCTATATATAATTATTTATTTTCATAAATATCACATAAAATAAAAAAGTAATTGATGCAGGAGCATCCAAGTCAGATGATGCTGAGTTGTCAGACGACACGTTGATGGCACTGAAATATCTTAAGTTGGTAGATCAGCGGAAAGATGGCAGGAAACCGTGACCTTGTCACTAATTAGGGTATTTTTGGATGCGCTTCAGTATTTTGGTCATAACTTTGGCTACAGGTGTCAGAATCGCCTTTATGACCACAATTCGGAAAGCTTGGTTCGGCACGCACGTCATGGGCACCTAGCTAGGTATTTTTGATTTTGAATAATAATATTGAATACCAGAGACTTTTCTCTGAGTTTTTGGGCAAGTCTCGTGCTTTCTTTCTGTTTATTTTCTGTTGCCCTTAGCCTACAGAATAATCACTATTTTGTCCGGCGTCAGTTGGTATCAGAGCTTTCAGCATCTTCCTGGATGAGATTTCATCAGTTTTCATGGCTGGTGGTCGTGGTCGTCGTGGGCAGGTTCCGAACGAGGAAGTCCCACACCGTGATCGTAGTGTTCAGGATTTGATGATCGAGGATTTATAGAGGCAAGTTGCAGAGTTAACCCAGCGTCTAACGGCGCAGACTATCAGTGACCGTGAGGTGGAAGATCACGAATCCGATTCTAGTTCCGACAACCCGTTTCACAATCATGCTCTATTCTGGGGGCACCGTGGTTGGGAGGAACGTCATGGAGACCTCGATTTCAGAGTGGATCTGCCTGAGTTTTCTGGTACGTTACAGGCCGAAGGATTTGTCGATTGGATGAACGAAGTGGAGCGTATCTTTGAATATAAAGAAGTCCCAGATCGTGTCAAGGTGAAACTGGTCGCTATCAAACTCAAAGGCAGAGCCTCTGCATGGTGGGAGCAGTTGAGGCGATCACGAGACAGGCAGGGCAAAGCCAAGATCACTGATTGGGAGAAGATGAAGAAGAAGATGAAGGGTCACTTCCTTCCTTTCGGCTACATTCAAACCCTGTTTCAGCGACTTCAGTCGTTGAGGCAAGGAACAAGATTGGTTGATGATTACACAGAGGAGTTCTATCAATTGATAGCCCGGAATGATTTATCTGAGACAGAAGAGCAGACGGTGGCGCAGTATTTGGGAGGATTGCGGCAGCCCCTGCAAGATGTCCTCAGCCTTCACTCGTTTTGGACTATTTCTGAAGCATACCAACGCGCACTTGTTGTGGAAAAACAGCAGAATCGGAGGCCAGTGATCAGGAGTGATCAAAACAACCGGCCAGTTCGACCTCAAGAACCCCATCCTGTCCAGCCGACACCACAGGGTAATTCTCACTCGAACATTAGATGTTTCAGATGTGGTGAACAGGGACACAGAGCGAATGAGTGCAGGAAACCTGCTAGTTAGAAGGGCAAAAATCTCCTGATTGAGGAAGACGTGGTAGACGAAACTGAGGAGACTGGAGAGCCTATGTATGACGATGATGAAGATGGAGATGTGCTGTATAGAGATGTTCGTGAGAATCTGGTCATTCGTAAGAGTCTACTGACTCCTAGGGGCGATTCAGGAGATGATTGGTTGAGAACCAATATTTTTCACACGACCTGCACAGTTGCAGATAAAGTCTGTAAGATAATCATTGATAATGACAGTTGTGAGAATGTAGTGTCTGAAGAGGCTGTCCAAAAATTACAGTTGAAGACAGATCGTCATCCCAACCCGTACAAATTGTCATGGCTGAATAAAGGCAGTGAGGTAAAGGTGGATAGGAGATGCCTAGTGTTTTTCTCGATTGGCAAGAAATATTTTGATAATGCTTGGTGTGATGTTGTGGCTATGGATGCTTGTCATGTACTGTTAGGCAGGCCTTGGCAGTATGATCGCAGTGTTACTCATGACGGGCGAAAGAACACATATTCCCTTAGCATCAAGGGGAAGAAGATCGTGTTGGCTCCTCGTCGGGAAGGAGCCAGTCCTTCCCCGGTAGCCAAAACTACTAACCTGCTTTCTATGTCCAGGTTTTTAACTGAGATTGAACATGGGGACGTGGTCTATGCTCTGCTGCCTTGTGGGAATAGCGCAACGGACGTGAACGAGAATCCAGACTTACCAGCAGAGGTGCAGCAACTGCTAACAGAGTTTTCTGACCTGATGCCAGAGGATCTTCCTCCTGGGCTACCGCCTATGAGGGATATTCAGCATCAGATTGACCTTATTCCGGGGTCCAGTTTACCTAATCGATCGGCGTATCGCCTCAGTCCCAAGGAATTTGAGGAGTTGCAGCGGCAGGTGGTAGAGTTGCTGGAGAGGGGCTACATCCGTGAGAGTATGAGCCCATGTGCAGTTCCTACTCTGCTAGTGCCGAAGAAAGATGGCTCTTGGCGTATGTGTGTTGATAGCCGAGCAATCAACAAGGTTTACAGTGAAGTACAGGTTTCCAATTCCCCGTCTGGATCATATGTTAGACCAATTATCCGGTTCTAAGGTCTTCTCAAAAATTGACCTTAAAAGTGGCTACCACCAGATCAGAATAAGGCCTGGGGATGAGTGGAAGACAGCGTTTAAGACGCAACATGGGTTGTATGAGTGGATGGTCATGCCTTTTGGGCTATCCAATGCGCCCAGCACATTTATGAGGTTTATGCATCAGGTTTTACGGCCTTTTATGGGGAAATTCGTCGTAGTTTACTTCCATGACATCCTCATCTATAGCCCAACATGGACGTCACACTTTGATCACCTCCGTGCTGTCTTTGATATGTTGAGGACAGAGCACCTGTTCGTCAATCAGAAGAAGTGTGCTTTCTTCACTACTTCTGTAACTTTTCTGGGTTTTGTGGTGTCTACTGATGGTGTTCATGCAAATCTGTCGAAGATAGACGCGGTTTTGGAGTGGCCCAAACCGAAAAACTTGCACGATGTCCGAAGTTTCCATGGATTGGTATCTTTCTACCGTCGGTTCATCAAAAACTTCAGCACTCTGATTGCTCCCGTCACAGAGTGCCTCAAGGGACGTGATTTCCATTGGTCCGAGGAGGCAAAGGCCAATTTTCATCTGGTCAAGCAGAAGATGACAGAGGCACCAGTTTTGGCACTTCCCGACTTTGAGAAGGTGTTTGAGATAAACTGTGATGCATTTGGGGTGGGCATTGGTGGTGTTCTGAGTCAGGAGGGGCGTCCAATAGCTTTTTTCAGTGAGAAGCTATCAGGATCGAAGAAAAATTATTTCACCTATGATCTGGAGTTTTATGCCATCATTCAGTCCCTAAAGCATTGGCGTCACTACCTAATACGGGGAATTTATTCTCCTCACTGATTATGAGGCCTTGAAATGCATCAATGGCCAGCACAAGCTGAGTAGACGGCATGCCAAGTGGGTGACATACTTGCAAGAGTTCACATTTGCGCTGAGGCACCAGGCAGGGAGTCTGAACCGTGTTGCAGATGCACTAAGCCGTCGTACGTTGCTCCTCACCACCATGAGCACCAGAGTTGCAGGTTTTGATACATTCTCTGATATGTATGATGCGGATCCTTCCTTCGGGAGGATAATTCAGGAGGTAACTGATGGTCAACGCCATGATTTTATTTTGCACAATGGTTACCTGTTTCGTAGATTAAAGTTGTGCATCCCAGATTGTTCACTAA
Source organism: Cornus controversa (assembly GCA_026545225.1). Taxonomy (NCBI): domain Eukaryota; kingdom Viridiplantae; phylum Streptophyta; class Magnoliopsida; order Cornales; family Cornaceae; genus Cornus; species Cornus controversa. Next base: position 25,731,678 of record CM048853.1, on the reverse strand, counting down.
GGCAACAGATTATTAGTGAACTTCATAACGAGGGTCATTTTGGGTGAGACAAGACGTTAGGTCTGATCTATTCCAACTATTATTGGCCCAAGTTGACCAGTGATGTGGCTCATTATGTGGAGCGTTGTTATGTGTGTCAGCGATCCAAAAGAGTTCTCACTAATGCGGGCCTGTACACACCTTTACCGGTCCCTGAAGCTCCTTGGCTTGATGTTAGTATGGATTTTGTGTTGGTCTTACCTCGTACCCAACGGGCCGTGGATTCTATTTTGGTTGTGGTCGACCGGTTTTCCAAGATGGCCCATTTTGTTGCTTGCAGGAAAACAATGGATGTTGCCCGGGTCGCCCATCTTTACTTCAAGGAGATTGTGCGTTTACATGGTGTTCCCCAATCCATTACCTCAGATCGTGATACCAAGTTCATGAGTCAATTCTGGAAGAGTCTATGGGAGAAACTGGGAACGAAGTTGAATTTTAGCTGCGCTTACCATCCTCAAACAGATGGTCAGACAGAGGTGGTGAACCGGAGTTTGGGGAACCTTTTGAGGAGTTTGGCAGGAACTAAACCAAAGCAGTGGGATTTGGCATTACCTCAAGCAGAATTTGCTTATAACAGGTCAAAGAACAGATCAACAGGAATGAGCCCATTTGAGATTGTCTATGGTCAGAACCCATCTGGGGTGCTTGACTTAGCCCCTATTCCGCGCGTGGGTCGTTTCAATCGCAAGGCAGATAAGATAGCAGAACATCTTCGAGGTATCCATGAGCAGGTTAAGCTGGCCATTCACGAGAGTAATGCCAAGTACAAGGTTCAGGCTGACAGCCACCGTCGTCAAGTACTTTTTGACGTTGGTGATTTTGTTTGGGCGGTATTAACTCGTGATCGTTTCCCTGTTGGAGAGTATAACAAGCTAAAGGAGCGAAAGATTGGTCCCTGTGAGATCCTGCAGAAGATCAATGATAACGCCTACAGACTACGCCTCCCCAGTCATTTGAAGACTTCTGACGTCTTTAATGTGAAACATCTGAGTCCTTGTTTTATGGATTCCGATGAAGCTGCTGTAAACTTGAGGACGAGTTCTTTCCAACCCGAGGTGACTGATGCAGGAGCATCCGAGTCAGATGATGCTGAGTTGTCAGACGACACGTTGATGGTACTGAAATATCTTGAGTTGGCAGATCAGCGTAAAGATGGCAGGAAACTGTGACCTTGTCACTAATTAGGGTATTTTTGGATGCGCTTCAGTATTTTGGCCATAACTTTGGCTACAGGTGTCAGAATCGCCTTTATGACCACAATTCGGAAAGCTTGGTTCGGCGCGCACGTCGTGGGCACCAGCAAAAGTTGGGTATGTATTTTTTTGAGCCAAAATCCACTGTTTTCCCCTCCGAATCCCTAATTTTAGTTATTTGTTTCCTTTTTTGGTAATATTTATTTTGTTGGTTAGGAAGAGATTCTGGGCTTGATTTGGGCCAGAATTGTGGCAACTTTCTTCTTTTATTTCGTATTTTATTTTGGCAAGAATATTAGGTTTTTGCTATTTTTGGTAATGTTGACGAAGTTCAGCTATATAACCCGGCTTGTGGGTTGATTCGAAGGTACTTTTGATTTTGAATAATAATATTGAATATCAGAGACTTTTCTCTGAGTTTTTGGGCAAGTCTCGTGCTTTCTTTCTGTTTATTTTCTTTTGCCCTTAGCCTACAGAATAATCATTATTCTGTCCGGCGTTAGTAATTAACTTTCTCTTTCTTTTTCTCTATATTATCTATATATATACAGTATACTATAATATATATAACATATATATATATATATAATTATTTATTTTATAAATAATAATGTTAACATAAAATACAAAATTAATTAAATTTTATCTTTCTTTTTCTCTATTCATCTCTTTATATATATATACACTATAATATATATAACCTAATATATATAATTATTTATTTTCGTAAATAAAAATATTAATATAAAATAAAGGGTAAATTGCACTAAACTCCCCGGAGGTTTAGTTAATATACATTAACCTCCCCTCTTGTTTGTCAAATTACACTAACATTTCTTGTCAAAGTTATTAGGTAAATGTCGTTAGTGGAAGTAACAAAATGTCACGCCCTAGAATCCGAGACACCGAAGACTCCATCACTGGATCTGAATCTCGAAGGTGAGTCCAAGTCAACCACTCATGACTCATACACCATTCTCATTCTGATACCAACTTTGATACCATGTTGTCACGCCCTTACTTTTTGATACCAAGATCAATATAAAAAGTGGAGGTAAACAGTGAAAGTCCTATCCAGTTCACACTCATGAACAACTCAATTCCAAAATCTAACTTCTTGTGTATTTATAATATTAGAGTAATACTTAGTCCATTGGAAAGAGGATCCAAAAATACTCAATTTAAAAAAGAAATCACATTCAATTTCAATTTAAAACGAAGCAATTATGCTTTATTGAAGTTTGGACCAATCCTAGAGCTTACACGTAATCACAAAGGCGATTTCCTCCATTAAATTCTAATACACTACTTCAAACACTAAATCAATGCAGAATCATAATTACCCACATACGTTTACCTATATATGACTCAACCTCAATAATCTATTATGGCCCCACATGTGGCCATACATTGCATCCCCAATTAATTCTCGAATTATATCTCATATCTCAACTATCCACCCAGCCACACATTACGATGTATCGTAATGTTGGTTATGATGCATCATATTTACAATGCATCGCATAAGGTGCGTAACATCCTGTGAAATCTTCTGGAAAATTACCCAAATTCTCACATATTTTATGATGCATTGCCAATGGGATTACGATACAGTGCCAAATCACGATGCATCATAATAGGAATTACGATGCATCGTAATCACTCACCTGTTACACTAACAAACCCACCAAGTGATTACAACAATCATTCTCCTTTCAATTCATCATCCTAAACATAAAATCATAGAACATTGTAAACATTAAAAAATTACATGATGGACCCAAAATATAATTTGGGCTTCTCTTCAGTTCACCCACTTTGGAATGTGGCCCAATGAGCCAGATAATTTAAAGTCCAGACCCACCACAAATAAATGGGTCATGAGCTGATCCAAATTGTCTAAGAAGTCCAAGCACACTTGAAAATGGGTCAAATGGATAATTATATATATATAATTATCATCAAAGATAATTATTATATATATATTGGATAATTATTACAATTATCATAAAAGATAATTATCAAAAGAAAAGAAAGTTACAAGTCTACCCCTCCGGTTAACCTATAAATAAAGGTCCAAGAGTGCGGGAGAGGAGACCAGAAGACTCTCAGAGAAAGTTGAAACTCTGCAGGATTCTTCACTCTAAATCTAAATCATCTAAACCTTAACAAAGAAGAACAACAAGCACATTCAAAGTCGTGACGTTCTTTCTCCATAATTCAACAAATTCAAAGAATCATCACCAAGACTATTCGAGATCAAGCTTCTTTAGCCCTCGATTAGAAATTCTCAATAATTTTCTTCAACAACAAACACTTGAAGAGGATTCTCAACAACCCGAATTAAGATCAAGCTCTAGAAGCCCTTGAATCGGATCACCAAAGAGATCGAATCAAAGGAATTTGTCTTTCTTTTGTAAAGATCCATAGAGAGTTGCAAACCCATATTTCTTGAAATTAATATATTTGATATATTTGTCCACATGTTTTGATCTTATTTTCAGACTCAAATTTGTGTGTACAAATATTTGGAATGCCCGATAGGACCATCTCTGTCTCTCATCTCTATCTCCTACATCATACATCCAAAACTCTCTTCATCAGAATCTATGGCTCCTCCCAAAGTTCAGACGACAAACAAGAAAAACTCAAAAGAAACCGCTGCTGCAATGGCTAACATCAAACTTGTTGCAAGAAGTGATAAGAACACTAGGAACCCGTCAAGTGCCAGCAGCACCTCAGCAGGTCCTATGACGCGTAGCAAGACCAAAGCAATTGCTTAGCTCAAGAATCAGCAAGTTTGGTGAAAACCAATCCTGCAAAATCAATGGACGTGAAAACTAAACATGCTAACACCATTGATCCTCAGGGGCAAAGAATTCTAATGTCATTTCAGAAAAGTCGGTGCCACCACATTCACCCCACTCCGTCTCTGACGCCAACTCTAGCGTTGGTTCACTCTCGAAGTCGTTACTTGAGATTTTAGAACAATCGGTCACTTCAAAAAATGTTGGGCCTCAAGGTATTTCCTATTCGAATGTTGTCGCAACTATGATGACTGGAACAACCTCGGTGGAAGACCAACTAGTAGTGATGGCTCGCGTAATCGAAAACCTCACAAAGACTGTTGAAGAGAAGGACTTGCAGATCGCCGCGCTAATGAATAAGCTTGAAATCCAAAATTATGACGAGTCAACACAAATGCCTGCGAATACTTCAAATTCATCTCTTTAAGGTGCCTAATCAAAAGATAGTCGTCACACATCTGCATTAGGACACATAGTTGACAAAACTAACCCAGCTTCACCATCCGCTTTGCTATCTGTCCAACAATTGTAGGATATAATAACGAACACAATACGAGCACAGTATGGCGGTGCCCCTCAAAGCACTCTCATGTACTCAAAACCTTATACCGAAAGAATTGACAGCTTAAAAATGCCACTGGGATATCAACTGCCAAAGTTCCAATAATTTGATAGAAGAGGCAATCCCAAACAACATGTTGTACACTTGTGGAGACCTGCAATAACGCTGGCACTGAAAGGGACCTCTTAGTCAATCAATTTGTTCGTTCCCTCAAAGGGAATACATTTGATTAGTATACAAACCTCAAAACTAGGAGTATTGATTGTTGGGAGTAGATAGAGCGAGAGTTTCTCAATCGCTTCTATAGTACTTGCAGAATAGTAAGCATGCTAGAACTCACTAACACTAAACAAATAAAGGACGAGCTTGTGGTCGACTATATCTACCGCTGGCGAGCTCTAAATCTTGATTGCAAATATTATCTTTCTCAAGTCTCAGCAGTCGAAATGTGTATGCAAGGCATGCACTGGGAGCTTCTTTACATTATACAAGGAATCAAGCCTTGTACATTTAAAGAATTAGTTACTCGTGCCCATGATATGGAGCTCAGCATAACAAGTCGTGATGCAAAGGCTTTTGCCTTTCCCAATATGTCTAACAATTGTCTTAAAGATGAAGGGTTTGAGTTCGAAGAGGAAGATGAAATGCTTCTTAACTCAGACGATGAAATAGATATATCTTATGTTACAAGCATCGTCTGTAAATACTTATATCAAGAAACACATCGTGTTCCTTCAATGACTTCATCTGATGGTTCTTAGTTAAATAAGGCATTAACTCAAAAAAAACCTTGATAAAAGACTGGATAGATAGGGGGCAAACCTTCCATACAAAGCTCATTCCCAACTCTTTCATATGAAATATCCTTAGAATGGGGGCAAGATTCATGCCTGTCCTTTGAAAAGGCCTACACATTTTCTCAAACCTCAAAATAAGAACAAGAAAAACCTAGGCATAACTAAAGTGACATCAAAGAAGCATTATAAAGGTAATGTTTCAAGTTATCCTCAAACGACTTCAAGTAGGAGAGTTCAGAATACGGTGCTTACTTGGAGGCCAAAGAAAAATGCTTAAGAAAGGAATGATTCTAAAAAGATCTCAGAAGAATCAGTGTCTGGAAATATACAAATGGCATCTCTAGTAATTCCTTCCCAACATGTCGTCAACAAGCACCAATGTAAGAGTTTGAAACTACAAAATGAGGAATAAGAGCAAAATCATCTACAATCCCAGATGGAATGAGAGGCATGAAAAATTAAAAGACTAGAAGAAGGAAAAGTGTGATGACCAAAGCCCGAAGATGCTGTCTGGATCAAATCTCGCAGCGGAATGAAAATATATTGAGTGAGGTTTAATCATCCTACATGGACCATGACGAATGAAATACCTCTTCCTTCTGGGTGGGAAGACGAGTTTGAAGGAGATGTTTCTTCTCAAGTACAAGAAGAGTACAATGAAGAACCAAAGCAAGAAAGAAGTCTCCAAATGTACGTTGAACTGGTTCACACCTTTCAACAAAAGCTTGGATTGTCTTCTGAGTCTTGCAAAGTTAAAAAATAATTAAAACTAAGTTGCTCCCCTATACAAGCCTAAACTATCGATGATACTCCTTGACACGAGTATAAACTGTCTACAAAAAAAAAAAAAACTCATTGACACAAGTATAAATTGTCTAGATGAAAAAAAATCAAGAACTCCTTGACATGAGTTTAAACTGTCTCAGAAAAAAAAATCAAGCACTCCTTGATATGAGTATAAACTATCTTCACAAAAAAAAAAAAAATTGAATTACGTGATGACATGATCCCTATTCAGGGTACGTAGGCATCTTGGAGGATTGTTCCAAGTTCAGTCGATATAGCCAAAAAAAAAAATTTTAGCCTGCCACCGAGATATTGACGATGTATGCCACACCGTGGTGACTTGGCTTGTCGCTGAGATATTGACGATGTATGCCACACTATGGTGACTTGGTTTGTCGCTGAGATGTTGACGATGTCTGCTGCATCGTGGTGACGACTTGGTTCACCGCCAAAATATGTTAAAAGGTGTTTGTCGCATTGTGGTAACTTGACTTGCTATGAAGATGTTAAAGGCACCCGTCACACCATGTTAATTTGGTCCATGGGGCAAAACGACCAACCAGTGGGGTTCTTACATTCAGTGTAGTTCCTTTCTCCATGATATTGTTCTCTTGTTCTAAAATGGTTACGGTGTTTGCTTTGAAACTTTTGAAGAAAGCTATGATTGGCAGAAGTCAAAGGTTATTTACCTGACAAAAAAAAAGGGACAATAAAGTATTCTAAAGGAATTAAGTGATCTCAAAGGATACTAAGGGACTATAAAGTGACCCCGAAGGGCACTAAGGGACCCCGAAGGGACGATAAAGTGTTCCAAAAAACTAAGTGACCCCAAAGGGCAGTAAGAGATTCCGAAGGGACGATAAGGTGTTCCAAAGGAACTAAGTGACCCCGAAGGGCACTAAGGAACCCTGAAAGGATGATAAAATGACCCCGAATGACACTAACCCCAAAGGGATGATAAAGTGACCCCGAATGACACTAAGGGACCCCAAAGGGATTAATGAATGGCGTTTGGAACTCCATATTATGACAGAAGCGATTTGACCTGCAAGAATCGACAAAGGAAAAAAAATTGAAACTTGCCAAGAAAAGAGTTGAGTGACTCATGTAAAGTTATTTTTCTCGATGAGTTCGATAGATCTATACGTTGCTCCGGAGGTAACACAAAACTCGAGCAAAGCCCACGAGTAGAAGCTGATCTTGACAACAATAAAAAAAATCATTAATAGTCATTACGGAAGACAAAGTTGCTACTGAAACAAAAAAGTTCTTTTCAAAGTTCAGCCGCATTTATGCTTTGTTTCAAGCATTTGAAACACATAGAATAGTGTAGGAGATATGGTGTAGTGTTGGAAGAATTTTTCATAAGATTTTAAGTTTGAAACCTTTAAGCAGCAAGAAAATCTTTATCATTTTTTTAGGCAACTACACCTTCAAAAAGAAAAAGAAAAAGAAAAAGAAAAAGAAAATTGTAATCATAATGTGACGGCAGAAAGAAGGCAGTATGGAAAAAAAAAAGAAAGAAAGAAGAGAAAAACAAATGATGTGAGATTACATATATATAATGGTGGATTAATCCTCTTTGCCATTGAATTTTGAAGACTCCAATTCAGTTTGAACATGGAAAACCAAATCCTATTTCAGATAAAAAGAGTCTTATTTGCAATAAGGTTTTCAAGACTCTAATTCAACTTAAGAAAGAAGACATCCTCTTTGCAATTGGATTTTCGCAAGAAAAAAAAACTTTGCAAAAATTAAATACTTCAAGTCCCATTTTAGATACATGACAAGCTCGATATAGCGCGAGACGTAAAGTAGGGGCAATTTGTAGACATTAAAAAATTACATGATTGACCCAAAATATAATTTGGGCTTATCTTCAGATTATCCAATTGTATTCTAACGTCTACTCACCCTTTTCCTTTCGCTCCACTACCATTAACGAAACCAGTGAGCTAAATAGTTCATTTAGAAAACAAAATCTAAATTTGATGAAAACTAAAATATCTTTGACGACTTAAACCTAATTGTAGTTTAAATAAATAAGTGAAGAGTCTGTTATTCACAAATTTAACAAACAAATCCATGAATTGAAATGGGTTTATATTTATGTATGTAACTAAGGAACAACAATAATTTTTTAGAGATGTAGCCATAAATTGAAAAGAATAATGGGTTGGCTGGCTACTAGCTTTTATATATGGGTTGACTACTTGGCTCTGTAATTTTGTATACTAGTGTGTGTGTGTGTGTGTGTGTGTGTGTCTATTTATGTATATAATAAAAAATAACGAACTTTTGTACTGTGACTTTTAAAAACGTAAAAGAAGAATCAAAAAGAAAAAAAAATTATTACATAAATTGAATCCAGAATCTCCAATTCAAATAATTTAACCCTAATTCTTCTAAACTCAATTCCGAAACCACATATATGTTCCATTGAAACCAAACCACACAATTAAACTCTTTAATTTCAAGATCCTAACTCTTGATTGAATTAAGTGAAGAGAGAGAAAGTAGGGAGAGGGTGATGATAAAAAGAAAAAATAAGATAGAAAAAAATATTTTATCACTTCTCTCTCTCGCCACCAGAAATTATTGCCGGCAACCTTCGCTGGAAATCAAATTTTGACTTTTTGAAATGATAAGAAGTAGAAGGGGATAATTTTGCCAACTTTATTAAGTTAAAAAAGGTATCTAAGTATTTCATGTGATTTCATATAAATAATTACATCTTTACATGTTTTTCAATGGAAGAACTGTAATTTAAAATATACTGACATCATAATTTTTCGTCATTAATTGTGTTGACCACTAACGGAAGGGAGGTCTGTGTTATCTCATATTCAAATCTCAAGGGAGGTTAGTGTAATATGACAAACAAGAGGAGATGTCAATGTATATTGATTGAATCTCAAGGGAGGTAAGTGTAATTTACCCTAAAATAAAAAATTAGTTGCCAATGCATATTATCATGAAGGGTATTGTGGTCATTTTTCTATTATAATATTTTTATATTAAAATATATTTAAATAATCAGGGACAATCAAGACATTTCACATATTTTAAAAAATGAAAAAACTAACAGGAGGTGTTGGTGACGAAAATTCACAAAGTTGTAGTCGTGTGTCAATATATCAAGCCTCAGAGGTGTGAGTGATATTTACCCTAAAAAAAAGATAGAATACGGTACAGCAGAATACTGTAATATAAAAAAAATAAATTATATTTTATATATACAAATAATTAAAATATTAACTTTTCTATAAAATATTATAATTAATAAACAAAATAAGAGTTAAAAGTCATATTACATAATTTGAATGAATAAATTTTGTATTAAATCATGATATATATCTCAACACTTTTTTAAAAATAAATATTAACATTGCCTTAACAATTGTACTATGATATTATTGTTGCAAAAACTACATTTTAATGTTCAAAATTTGTTAAAGATGTGTTATGAAGTATCTAATAGTAGGGGGCACAAAGAACCGGTGAAACCTGGACCAGAACCATAAGGAACCGTAACTAAACCGAACCGAACCGTTCACTACAATTCTGATTCTGGTTCTAAATTTTAGGAACCATTCACTATGATTTCGGTTTCGGTTCTAAGTCAAGGAACCGGAAGTAGAACGGTTAGAATATATATATATATATATATATATATATATATATAATATAATATAATATATAAATGAATAATAATAGCTTCTAAGTTCTAATGTTCTATATATATATATATATAAAGAGTATAAACTATATAATATATAAATAAATACTAATACCTTCTAAATTCTAGTGTTCTATATATTTATAAAGTATAAAATATATAATATATAGATAAATACTAATAGTTTCTAAGTTCTAATGTTTTATATATTTATATAATATAAAATATATAAATAAATATTAATAGTTTATAATATATTGTTATAACTAGTGGTGCACACGTATGAGTGTGTATCTTGCCAATGTTAAAAAAATATAAAAATAAAATATAATTGAAAAAGAACCATTGGAAACCAAAGTTGGAACCGCAAAGAACTGGAACCGAACCTAACTCAATAGTTTCAGTTCCGATTCAAAATTTAAGGAACAGTTGGGAACGATTTTGGTTCTGGTTCCACAAAGAACCGTAAAGAACCGAACCGTGTGCGCCCATTCAGATATGTAGTCGAAGTATCTGATAAGTATCGAACACGCATTAAAAATAAGAAATATATTTTAAAATTATGGATATGTTTAGAAGTATCAGACATGTATCCGTGAGTATCTAAGGAGTTAGAAAGCACAAACACTTCACCAAGGGTATCGTATCCGTGTCGGACACGTGTCGGACACTTCATATAAGTATCCTGATATTTTTCTTTTTAGGACATTTCTTAGACACTCATTGGACACGCCTCAAATACATGTTAGACACTTCGTAGCAGTGATGTATATTCAAGTATTTCGAAAGGAAATTATATGCAACTAAGTTATGATTAAAAATCAAAGCTAAATATATGTAGAAGATTAAATAAGTTTGGTTCTTTAATCTATTTGTCTATTTTTGTTTATAAGTTTGTTTGGTTCTTAATTATTTGATAATGAATTAAAGTATTTCTGTAATGTAGTCTTTTTTTTGTTGAATAATTAATATATATTAACATATTATATTATTATTTTATAGCCGTATCCTCGCTGTGTCTATGTCCTTTTTTTAAAAAAAATTTGTATTACAGTGTCCGTGTCATATCGTACCCATATTCTGTAACCGTGTCCGTACTTCCTAACTAAGGAGTATTTGTATCTGATACGAACACAATACGAGTACGCGTAAGAATAAAAAAAAATTTTAAATTTATGAATACGTTTAGGAAGTATCTGACACATATTCGTGATAATCCAATGAGTATTGGTATCCTATACGAACACGATATCTAACATTACTCTTGTAAAAGTATTCGTAATTCCTAACTGCATATACCATCTCTTCAGTGTCATCAATTAATTATATTTTGTCACACAAATAAAAATCTATTTATTTTTAAAAGTTTTATCGCATGTGCCAATATTTGTACCATATTGTGAGGTCCACCATATTTCTTTCCAAGAGTAATGATAGAAAAAGTGAAAACCGAATCACTAAACAAGACACAGAATCTGTGTATCTTGTTTTGTGGTTTGATTTTGACAACACAACCATTTTCTTTTTTTCCAATTGCACAAGTAATTGAAATGTCAATGGAACCCCTCTGGTGTAGAGTTGGACAAATTTGGGTCTCACACTAGACATATATTGTTCAAAAAGAAAATTCAATTTTCATTAAATTCAAAAAATAAAAACTAATTACAATTGTAATCACGCATTTTCTTAACTTTATAGTTCAAATTTTAAATTATCATGAAAAATAATGAAAAAATATTCTAACTAATAATAGAACATGTATTTATTTATATACTACCAATCAGAGCGGATTGGTGTTTTTTCCACACTTTCAAAACTCATTTCAATAGGAGTGAGGCTGGGCTCACATGCGTGAGTTAAATTGGCATCCCTAGCCAATAGTATATATAATCGTGGTGACAAATTTGAGATGATAATTAAATTATGGCAAAATTTGTAAGGAAAACTATACATGCTACAAATTTTTTTTAAAAAAATGAATTACAGTTTAAATTACTGATAATTCAGTAATCTTGAAATATATGGATATTATACATTATGTTTGGAATATTTTATAAATAATTTGAAAGGTTTCACAAAATTTAAAAAATTATATATACAAGTATGTTATTATGAGTTAGAATATAATGTCGTATATTAACAAAGTTTGTTATCAAAACTTAATTTAATCATAGTCAAAGGTTCGATCAACATTGAAGATGGAAACTTCATCTTCAAAACCATTGATCACATAATTTAGGTAAAAGTAAAATTGATTTAAAGAGCTAATGTCTAAGTGGTTAAAAACTAGACAAGTTGGACCAATCAAATTAGGCAATTAGATGGTAGTTTTTCTAGAATCAATTTTTTTACTATCATAAATGAGTTTCCAAATGCAAATTGATTTTTTTTTTTACTAAATTTGGAATAAACTCACTTAAAAAAGATCATTACCCAATTGTCATATGTAACATCCGATTATTTGAGGACTCAGCCATTTTTGTGATGATTTTGAAGTTTTCTAAATCATATTGAAGCCTTTTTGCTACCCAATTTAGACTAGTCTGTCAAAAGGAAAGGTGGTCATTTAATCCTGGTGCTATTTTCGTGGAGTATTTTAGAAAGGAAAGATTTAACACAAGCCTAATCTTTTACATTCTTTTGCATATAAGTGTCTACTCTCCAAATTCTAATCCGGTTCCGGTTTAGAGTCAATTTTACGATCGAACCGTGAAAACGACTCAAAATAATTTTAAGTTATAGAATTCCGTCTTTGAGTGGATTTGGAGTTTTCGGGACTCTTTCGTTACATTCTTTGATATAATTTACGAAATTCGAGTAGTGAAAAAATAGTGAAAATAGAAAGTGAAACAAAATATGATGTCTATGTTATTTAATGCGAGTTACTTCTATATATATGTTTTTTTTATTTATTTAAAAAAGTTGCTTTGGAGTATATGAAAATAAAAGGTAAAATCAATTGCTCAGTAGGTTGTTATTGTGAACTCAACCCTTTACTGTTTTTCAGGTACATGTTGAAAGGGTGTGTCACATGTGAACTGTGATGGAGGAAGATGTTGAAATAGAGTTTAGTTTGGTTATTTTAATTTTTTTATTATTTTTATTTTTAGCAAGAGTGACTTTTGTGATAAGGACAGTAGTGGATTTATTATAGAATTTTTTTTTATTTAAACACATAACTCCATTAGGCACAACTCTTTAGATCCACCTAAGATATAAATTGCGGATGCAGCTCGAACCCAGAATTTATTATATATTTATTTTATTGTAAAGTGTTATTAGTTAATGGTACAATTTTTGTTGGACCATACTAGTATACTACTTAGGCATAAATGATAGATCTAAACTTTTATATCCATTGGATGTATGTGATAGGTTCTACCACATACACCTACCACATATATATATAAGTATTTTATAGATGAGAAAATGTAAGTCTGACAATTCTGTTTAACTATTATTTTTTATTCTTGTTTAATATTGTTGTGGGTGGATTTATTTTATGATAAAAGACCTATTTCAGTGGGTATATTTTTCACTGGTTTCTGTTTGCTCCACTCTAGAGATAAGAATCAGAGGCCATATGCTTTGTGTTGATGCAAATTAATCTTAATTAAAGGAATGCACTTGGTTGACTTATTTTGCCTCAAATTCAATGAATCATGTGTTTAACACGTGTGATAATACTTGCTCAAATAAGGAAAGTGACATAAGTGAAAATAACTAGGGAGGATAGCATAGAAAAAAAAATTTGTAATTGACCACTTCTTTGACATAAATTTGATCGTACCACATGCAGACTCCAGTGTGCTTTGGGTTTTCTTTTTTGCGTTTTTTTCTTTTTTCTTCTTTTAAACTAGTAATGAACCAACTTACTAGTTACATATTTTGGATGAAGGTTATGACTTTAAGTAGAGCAGAATAAAAACATATAATTTATGTAACCGACTCCAAATAATTAAAAAAAAAAAAAAAAAAGAGGTGGTCGTTATTGATGAACAAATAATTAGCCCACCTATTAGTTATTTTGGACTTCGAATGATTTGCAAATTTTGAATTCACACAATTATTTTTAAATTATGTGCATCATTTTAGTCCAGACCTCGCATTTGACGAGTCTCAATTCAAAATGCTAAAGGAGTACTTTCAAAGGTTTTACCAGCTACCCGTTAAGCTAGTATGTAAAAGAAAATAAACAAAAACATTTTTTTTTCCATTTTGACTTGATGTAGTTTATTTAATCACTAGTGTATTGGATTTATTAGCTTTCACAAGGTATAGAGTGTCCGTGACTTTGCTTAAAATAGGTTTGTTGATCCTTGGAAGCTGATATGAACAACTTTAGTTTTCATTAGCTCCTTTACATTTTCATAATTTGACATTTTCAAATATAGGTTAGTTTATTTCTATATTTAAAGACTTAGGCCCGATTGATAACAGTAGATGTTTAGTGTTTATAAAATATATTTGTGGAATAAACATGTTTGATAATTTTAATTTTGTTTATAAATTGTCTGAACACTTTTAAAATAACATTGCAATAAAAGCTTTTGAAACCTATATACCGAAATAGTGTTTATACTCATTAAAAAAGAATTAATCTAAAATTGTTATTATATTATTTTAATTAAAAAGTGAAGTTAAAAGTGAGAAAATGAAAAGAAAAAAATTCATACATGAGTAATATATATTCACGAATTCTTCATAAAGCCCAATCATGCATTTGTAAAACTACCAATAGCTAAGAAAGAGAATTTAGGTAAAGAATATAAAAATGTGCCAAAAATAAAAAAGCTAAAATTGATAATTAAAGAAAATGTAAACAATAATTTAAGCAATAGAAGGGTCAGTAATTTAGGACCTGTTTGGCATGCGTTTGTTTTTGTTTTTTATGTTTTTGTTTTGGCACTATACCGAATAACTGAAACATATGAGTTGGGTGGTGCGGAAACGGATGCAAAAATTTGTTTAAAACCTAGAGGTAGTGATTAGGTTTACTCATTTTTTACTTAAATTTTCAGATTATTCCAATTATAAGTCTAATTAAAAATTAAAGCAATCCCACAAAAAGTAAATAAAATAAAGTGCAATAAAGTAAAGAATGCACCAAATATACGTGAAAAACCCAGATCAAGAAAAAACCACGGGTGAGGCTTGTAACCCCGAATAACCAAATCCACTATCGTCGAAACAAAGTATAACATACTTTGTCCAAGACTCACTATAGAGACTGGGTTCAATTTAGACCGGTTTTTTTTATTCATCATTTTTATCATAAACACATTTTAAATAATGTTATGCATGTTTTAAATGTGGGAAACAATTTTGGAAACTTGTTTAGAAATTTGAGGAAGTTTTGGGATCATTTAGTGAAATTTGAGATTTTTGGGTCGGTTGGGCTCGGGACACAGGTTGAGTGGACCCAAGAATCTGGAAAATTTCTAAAAAAATATTATTTTTGATTTAAAAGCAAATGAAATGTTAAATGAGTTAAGGAGATGATTTCGAAGCTGTAACCACTTTCGAAATCGAAAATAGAGGTCGGGAGGGTACGTTAAGTGTCCCGGTGGCATTTTGGTCATTTTGTGCCCCAAGATATTATAAATATCTAGAGGCTGAGATCCTATCCATTACATACAGCTGAAATATTTCTCTCACTCTCCCTCTTCATCTCATTTCCTTTTCTCTTCATTTTGGAAGCGTTGGGCTTAGATTTGGAGGTTCCCAGAGAAGGGTAAAGTGTTCTACGGGTCAAGGGCGTCGGTTTGAATGGAACAAAATTATTTTTTGGTAAGGTAGAACTTAGAAAAGTTCTGGGATTTAGCTAGAAGAAGCTTTAAAGTTGAGGTAGGGATGTGAATTCCTTCTCAGCATTGATTCTATAGGTCCTTTACTTATGACATGTAATCTTCATGACTTATGTAGAAATTGATGCTAGCATGTCCTAGATTGAGATTATGTTGTATGAATGTGTTGAATTCTATTCATGAGTCCTTTATGAGTCATTATGTTTATTTAGAATTGTACATAAAATTTGCTTCCATGTGTGGAAGAAATGCATTATTTTGATTTCATGAGTTCATTTGAAATTTGCATTGTAATATGCTTCAGTTTGAAGGTGTATACATTAGCTATAGATGTAATGCATTGAGAGTGAGTTTTGTGACAATCTTGGTTTTGTGCATATATGTGATAAATGTGCACTTATGTGGTGATTGATGATTTTTGGAGCAAGTGTGAGAATTAAGAAGGGCCTGGAGCCCTAGGGTGAAAGGCCCAAAACTTGGCCAAGCGGATGTCGCTACCGTCGGGTTAGCAATCTGTAAAGCGTAAGTAGAGTATGTGATCTTACGAAGGCTCTTACTATGGATGCGATAATTAGATGTACCCAGTTGAATTAATTTCAGAGTATATGTGGTATTAAGTTTATTTGTGAATGTGATTCATTTTAAACTGTTTACGTGTATTAGAGATATGCGATATCATATTTCATTCCAAAAATGAATATGTTCTGAGTATGGTGCATTCATGTATGGCTGCCTGAGTCAATGTTGAGTCGAATGGATCATCTCTACTGGGCTAGTTGTATGCTCACCCCCTCCCCCAAACCCTTTTCAGATAAAGTACCGGTGGAGGACGAAGCTTAGATATGCCCGAGTGGGATTTTTGGTGTTCCTTTGGATTTATGTATATGGATGTTCATACCGGGTTGTGGCATGATGACTATTTTAGAAACGTTGTTCTTACGTTTGGATTATCTTTATGTTTTTGAACTTCAAATGTATTAGCCATATATGGCACGTCTATAACTTTTGGAGAATGAATAAATGTGTGATGGATAGTTTTGAAATTTCAACGTATATATAATATGAATTTACCATTTGGATATGAAATTTTTATGTTTTGATTACACCATTCTTGCTTTGGATCATATTAGATATTTTACGCTTTATGGAGAATGTATATATGTTGAAGGATAAGAATTGGATAAGAATTTTGTTGATTGTGATCACTTGAGGATTATGCAAGGTTTGCAGGTTAAGTGATTACGATGCATCGTAATTTAGCGATTCATCAAAGACCCAATGACGATTTATTGTAAAAATGTTGAGAAAATGAATGAAAAACAACACGTTTCACATGTTATTACGAGACATCTACGATGATTCATAGGTTACGATGTATCGTAATCTCCATTACGATGCATTGTAGTCCACAGTTAAACTGAGGATAGGAGTAATGTTTGGACGTGCATGTGGGGTCCATAGTGATGGATTGATGTTAAGTTATATGTATATGATTATATGTATGTAATTAAGCTTCTGCATTGATAAAAAGGTTAATATAGTTCACTAGGGTTTAATAAACAGACTCACACTCAAGATTCGAGCTCGAAAATCAGGGTGTGACAACTTGGTATTAGAGTATGATATCCGAGTGGAATTATGATTAGGAGTGAGAATGTTTAACTTAATCACCCTCATTTCCTATGCCCTTCCAGGTGTTGGATATTGGGGCGCAATCACATCCACTCTACTCTGACAAGAACTTGATGTGAAATGCCTCATGCTTACTCTTGCAACTCTCTCGTCCAATTGTTGTAGACTTCCAGCTAACATCACATTCCTTGCAGAAATATAATTGGAAGAACACGAATACTTAATAAATGTTTTGTCCCCTTCGAAATGCGATTTTCTTCTCTTTCCTCACCAACGAACAATTGTAGAAGAAACCACACAATCCAGTAACTTAATCAATAAGAAATCTCTAAAGCAGTCTTCGAATTATTGATCAAGCAAATAGAGAAACGTAACCTAAATCACTCATTGTGTATATATGTGTGTGATCTCTCAAAGAAATATAAATAAAGAATTAAAGAAGAATTCTCTGCTCTAAAAATATATCTATGTTTTCTCTCTAGAAAATAATCTTTTTGATGTGTATTCAAAGTTTCGTGAAAGCACACTGAGATAAATCATATGAGGTTTTTATAAATGTTAAAAATTCTAACTTTCCTTGAAAAACAAATTAAAAATCAATAGGAAACAAGTTTCAAAGTTTAAGGAAATTTCAGAGTCAAATCTAGGTCAAATTAGGACACTGCAGAGCCAAAATCTTCCACCAGAGGGCTTGGACTAGTCCAGCCTTCACTTGGACCAGTCCAGGGCTCTGCCCTGCAAGTTTTGAAGTCCCGAGACTTCATGAACCAGTCCAGGTTTGAGTTGGACCAGTCCAATTTTGAAATGTTTGAAAATTTTGCCCAAAAACCCTAATTTTCAAGGTCGGACCACCTAGTTTGAATATGTGTTCTCACCACTTTACCTGGACTATGTGACTCTTATACTTGATCAACGATGTCTACATGCAATCGAAATCATCCGAAAACTTCAATCGATCAAACCTTTATTTAATATATTGATGTTTTTTTTCGTCATTTGCATGGTTGGTGTAGAACACTGCTCACTCTGAGACTTTAATTACATGATATAAATTACAAGAATATAAATAAAAGATTACAACTCGATCATTGCTAGGTTTGCCATCGAAGATTGCCAATTACAAAAATATACGTCACAATCTCCCCATTTGGCAATTCGTGACAAAACTAACTTAGACAATCATAACCTAACTACTGGAAAAAAGAGATTACAATATGTCCCAAACATCTCAAAATACAAAGAAATATAACTTGAAGATCTCAGAGCATCACTAGCAAACTTCCAAGCTTCATATGTAGTGTCTTTCAAAAACCTATAAAATCTGCATATCATGCAAGCAACATTACCTGTGAAAGCTTAATAAAGAAAATATAATGATATCACGATAAAAAAAATCCCCCTTAATCATATAAATAATGATTAAAAAATTTAACTAGTTCTTCCCCATACATCAATCAAACAAATATATATGTTTCCCCCTTTTTTGAGCAAATTAACAAGTAAGAACAAAGAAAACATGAAAAACTATCGCTAAATCATTGAGATAACAAGAACATGAACTCCATTAAAAATTTGTAACCAAGAGTAACAAAATTAGGAGTTATAGTCCAAATAGCCAAAATAAATATAGCATAACATAAACATGTTCAAGCAAATAAACATAAAAAACTAGAGATAACATGTAAGCACTCAAGTCTAGCAAAAGAACCTAACTACGTCTAAAACACCAAGACCAAATCCTCATTTTCTTTATCACCATCATTGCTAGAACTCACTGGAATAGCTTTCCGAATTAATGCTTCAAGCTTTGAAAAATTCCTCTTCAAGTACCTATCCAAACCCCTCATGTATTGATTGTACTGACTTGCAGTTAAAACACGATTAGAATTAGGAACATAAAGTCCAGGAATATGAGCATTATCATCACTTTCATTCACATCTTCATCAACATGTTGCCTAGCAACCTCCTTTTGTGCTCTTTCCTTCATCTTGTTAGTAATTGAAGACTTAATATTAGAAGCTGTAAACTTTCCTTTAGGATTTTCAACTAATGCATTTGAAGGAATGTACACCTTCTTTGCCTTAATAATCTTCATTATGATCATTGGAAAAGCAAAGCATTGGTAGGCCTAAAATCATTAGACTCTTGAATCATTGTCCTCAAAATAGTAGCAGACATATTAATCTTATCACCATTCATAATGTGATACAAAATTTCACCTCTATGCCTTGACAAATCACCCTTATAATCATGAGGATCAAGAGTATGAGACATAATCAAATTCAAAGCAGAGATATTGTCAGTTATATAAGCACTATGAATTTTATTCTCAAGCAATGGAGCATTAGATTCACACAACTTCCGAATGATTGCTTTCATGCTTGATATGTTCTCCTCAGTACCATCATATGGAAGAATTAAACCATTTTCAGCCTCTGGAACACCAATAACCGCAAAAATCTTGGTTGTCACTTTGATTTCAGTCCCAAATCACTTAACAGTCATCTACAATTCCTTCTTACTATAAGCAAGCACAGTGCCATAAAATTAACGAACCATATCGGGAACACAATCTTTGCCTAGATTAACTAAGAACTCCAACCATTATTTCTAAAATAATGCACAAATTCTGAGTCATAACCTTGCCAAATGCTTTTAATCTTATCCTATTATACACTTGGAAAAGAGAAAACTGACTTAAAACACTTGAAAATGTTTCATTTATTTTATCTATACCAAAACTAGGACCGAAGTCATACTTTCAGGGGTATTCTTATATATTTTGTTCTAATTTATGCCACAATAAGTTTTTTTACAAAACTAAATCTATAATCTCTTTTGCCTTCAAATTTATTGTTTCTATTGCTATAAATTTTTTGATAAGGAAATTTCTTCTTGGCTACTAATAATTATGTAAGAATGAATACAAAAAGCATATTAAAATGAATATTTTCATTTTAGCAATTAAGCATGTAGTGAAAAAGTTCATTAAAAAAAACCCAATTTATATAACACACACACGAAAAAAAAAGACATTACCAACAATTAACACAGAAAACCTTGAAACCACAATCGCTAGTCAATAACAGAAAAGATGCATCAATAGTAAACTTGTAGCTTGTTGCATTTAAATTTAAATAGTTCCATCAAGTTTAATTTCTGATCATTCACTTGTTGAAGAAGTGGTAGAACCAACTCTGGTTTAGCAAAATATCTAAAATGAAGTGAAGAATAAACGGTGGAGATTGAGAAATCTAATGGTAGAACCAACGATAACTGCCTTTGATGAAATCAGCTTTCGTTCCATGTTGCCGAAAACGCAAAATATCTTCTACATGACCCGAAATACTTTCTTTCTTTGTATCTATATCTATCTATCTATCAGTACGAGGAGTTTGGGACGAAGGTGGAGTCTAGTTGATAGAAGAGGGATTAACCAAGGATGGAAAATTCTCACACCCTGAGCTCCGGAGTGGATTTGGTATGCTTTAATAGGAGCAGGGGTGGAAATGAGTTTCAAAATTAAAACCTGACTCGAGTTCTAGCTGGAGGCGAATTTATAGTGGAACCCTCCTATACCCGCCCCGATTATATATTTATATATATATATATATATATATATATATATATATATATGTGTGCATTTAGTTTTTTTTGTTACATTTACGGTCTTCTCTCCTTGCCCTTACATTAACTTTCTAATTTTTTTTGTTACATTTACGGTCTTCTCTCCTTGCCCTTACATTAACTTTCTAATTTCATTACTACCCTCATATATATATATATATATATATATATATATATATATATATATATATATA
This sequence comes from Cornus controversa, assembly GCA_026545225.1. Taxonomy (NCBI): domain Eukaryota; kingdom Viridiplantae; phylum Streptophyta; class Magnoliopsida; order Cornales; family Cornaceae; genus Cornus; species Cornus controversa. Next base: position 25,710,554 of record CM048853.1, on the reverse strand, counting down.
TATTTATATATAGTAACATACTATAGACTATGGTTTCTAAAAGGCCAAGCCCAATATCCAAATTTGACTTTTGAGCAAGTGAATTTGTTAATAGGGTAGGGCGGGTGCCAAATATCCCAACGAAGCGGGTACGGTCTGCTTTCCAATAATCCATCTCGAGTTCTTAACAAAAATAGTAGGAGGATTTTCTTAACGGGGCGGGGTAGGATTTTGGCAAATCCACCCCATGGTGGCCCCTTTAATTTTTTTTTTATGCATATAAGTTATAAAAAATTACTAAATGACCCCCTTAAACTAATTCTTTCTAAAAATTTATTTAATTCTTTATTTTCCATCTTACTCTTCTTCTTATTCTTCCAAAAAAAGAAATCGATTCTCATAAAAAATAATAATAACATTTTCTTTTTTCCATCAAATCCTTTTTTTTTCCTTCAAAGTTCTCTCATATTTTACTTATTTTTGCTATTATAGCTGAATAAATGTGATGCGAATTTTTTCAAAAAACCAATATAATGTAAATACCCTTTGTTTAAAATAATTCAAACATCTTTTTATGAAATATTGTGAAACAAATTATTTACCAAGCATGTTTTTGTGAAATTATTGTCAAAAGGACCCTTGATGTCCATATTTATGTGAATATTTTTTTACAACAATTTTTTTTTTCGAATTATGACATACCATATGAATTTTTATTATTACGTCGTTACTATACTTCTATTTTTTTGATTTGTTGTCTTTGTTGCACTAAAAAAAAAATTATAATATACATTGTGTCTCCAAGACAAATTCCTGTTTCTGTCCCTCTATATATATATATATATTTGAATAAATAGATATATAGCATCTTTGGAGAGATTGAGAACATAGTTTACGTTTGAAAGATTTGACATACTTTCATGATTGCTGGAGTAGAGGTATATAATGTTAATTGATTAGTGAGAGAGACCAATGTTTTAAAATAAATTGAAATTTATTAGAGAACCAAAGTTTGTGTCTACTGACCATCCGAATCTAATAAATTTATAATACAAAGTGTCAATACAACCCGTTGGCTCAACCCTCTATTTGGTGAGTGAGAGAGAGAACTTGATAAAATGTAGTTGGCTCCTTTTTAGATCTAATGTCACGGATTTTTTTAAACATTTTATTAACTGACTTGAAGTTACCAATGTGTACAAAAGGAGAAATTATACTTTACAACTACTGTAACTATGACGTGGTACAACCAACGATTAGAAACACACTAAAAAAATAAAGTGATCCCACATATTTACTATAAAATCAACATATTTGATTTTGTGGTCTTTTCAAATCGTTCATTGTACCACGCCATCGTTACAACGGTTGTAGAGTATAATTTCTCGTATGAAAGGCCTAACTTAGCTGAAATAACGGGGGATACAACTTGCTACAAAAATTAAAGAAATTTTTTTATAAAAAAAGAAGAAGAAGAAGAAAAACAGGGAGTATATGAGTCCGGTGGTGGATTATTGGGTCCTTTAAGAGACCCAACAACACAAACTTTAACAAAAAAATATCGTTAATAGTATCCTAAAAAATTCTTAATTTATTCCATAAAAAAATTTCTAAGAATTGATATGATCAAATTAATCTTATACCCTGGAAAAATAAATAAATATATTTCAAAACAAGTCGAGCCAACTTAGGCCTGTTGGGCTACAAATAAAAATTTGGTTAGGCCCATGAAATTGGTGCACTCCAGTGGATTATTGGGTCCTTTAAGAGCACGACAGCACAAACTTTAACAAAAATTATCGTTAATAGTATCCTAAAAAAATTCATAATTTATTCCATAAAAAATTATTGTTAGCTAGCTATCTTGCTTTCTTATGCATGATCCGCTTCAGTGACATGTCCTTCACAGATCCATGTAATGAGAGGTGGATTTTGTACTTGATGCGTGTATGAAGTTAGTATACTTACATCTGTGATGTATTTGCAATGTTACCAATTGATAAGCAGCCTATTCGGATCTAAATTTACCATTAAAGATCTTGTTTAAATATTTACAGGAAGCTTCTATCTATAGAGACATCATAAGTTTATATATATATATATATATATATATATATATATATATATATATATTTGTTCAACTAATACATTAAGTATCAACATACAACAACAACAATCAATCCTTTTTTCAACTACTTGGGGTCAGTTATATGAATCCTATATTTCTCTAATTAATCGTTATTCAAAATGGTTTAAACTTATCAATTAATCTAATTGATTTTTTAAACACTTATACTAATTAATCAAAGTTTTACAAAATAAAAGAAAATGGTATAACTTATATTACTTAAAAATGTTATATGTTATATGTTATACTATATATCTCAGAACACTAAAGAATAACATAATATCATAAAAGTAGATGTTCAGATTAAATGGTTAAAACTCATTAATTAATCTAATTAATATTTTAGACACTTGACTAATTAATCAAATTTTGACAAAATAGAATAAAGTCGTCTAACTTATATTACTTATAACTGTTATATGTTATACTATATAATGGGACAGTAAAGAATAACTTATTATCATAAAACTAGATGTTCAGATTAAATGATTTAAACTCATCAATTAATCTAATTGAGTTTTTTTGACACTTGACTAATTAATCAAAATTTGACAAAATAGATGAAAGTGATCTAACTTATATTACTTAAATATATTTATTGTTTTAGTAATTTTATTGATCAATTTCTCCCAAATTAAAGATTTTTTCTTATTTGCAAAAATTGAAAAATGTAAGGAATTTAGTGAACAACAAGGAGGCGAGTAGCTTAAGTTAAATTTATATTATTTATTATTTTTTGTTGTATAATAATATATAACTAGTTCACCGATCACATGCATGGATTTAACATAAATAATGATTTATTTGTAAATTGCAATTCCATATCTTTTTTATGACAAGTGTAAATTAAAAGATCATATCTTTATTAAAAAAAAATTAATTATTATTATTTTAATAGCTAGGAAAAAAAATTAAAATTAATGAATACTAATAGATTTAAAAATAAAATAAATGAACATTTATACTATATATATAACATGCTAGAAGATATATATATATATATATATATATATATATATATATATGTCAAAGAAAATATTGTGAAAATGTGGTAGAATAACCATTCTCGTACTTTGGAAATAAAATTTAATGTTGAAGTATTGTGAACAAAAAAAAAAAGTTTAGTTACTATTATATTAGCCATTAAATAAAATTATAGGTCAAATAAGAATATTAAAATAGTCAATGGGCTGATGGTTGGTGTGGTACCATGCCTTGTTTTCTTAGCTAAGGTTCTAAGGTTCAATTCTTTTTAACAACAATCATTTTTACTATTATAAGTCGGGTTTTCTAATTCTGGTTGTACTGGGTTGAACCGCCGGAGTTGTAGTATTTCACCATTAAAAATCAGTTTTCCAAAATGATAAAAGGGTACATTTTTATGCAAATCTATACAAATCCCATTGATATGACTTGCGATACTTACTTTAAGTAAATAGATAACATGGTGGGCTCAAATGTAATATTAGGCAATTTTAGGGAAAATAAAAAGAGTACTTGCTTTCTATGAAAAGTATAAGATGAAGAAAAACAATGCTAAGAATTTTGGAAAGTGGGAAACTTTAACAAAAGCAAATTGAATGTAGAAAAAAATTTAATCACTACGGTTGGAACCTAATTGAGATTTCTCGGATGAGAAATTATTTGAAGGACCAAAACAATTACGAATTGTCACGTAAGTAAAAAAAAAAATTAAAATAAAAGGACACATTCATGAACTTGTCATCTCTTGAGGTACTTTATGCATTCGGAAATAATATTGGCCAACTTAAAAACCTAAGAGATATTTCCCTAGGAAGCAATAGGTTGTCTGGTACCATCCCTTCTTCAATCTTCAATCTCTCTTCTCTTACAACTTTCAATGTGGGGCAAAATAACCAAATAATTGGCAGCCTTCCCTCGGACATAGGCATCGACCGTAACAAATTTATTGGATCGATTCCTATCTAAATTTCCGGAACAAATTTAAATTTAAGTGAGGGAATTTAAGACTTCAACTTTTTGTCCTCTTAAACCAATGCCACCAGTTTAAGGGTGTTGGCAATGGGCAAAAATAATTTTGGAGGAATGCTTCCCCAATCCATTGGCAACTTCTCAACTAAGCTTGAACTCTTCCAAATAATATATTTGGAAGCATCCCGGCTACGATTGGGAATCTCATCAACTTGAATTGGCTAAATATGTGGGGCAACAAGTTCACAGGTAATATTCCCATTGAGATTGGAGAAAGCTAAACATATTGAGCTTGTCAGATAACCAATTTTCTAGATGCATTCCCTCATCTCTCGGAAATTTAAGTGTTTTAAACGAACTGTATTTGCAACACAGTAACCTTAATGGAAGCATCCCTTCAAGTCTTGGGAAATGTCAAAATTTATTAAGACTTAGCCTTTCTAATAACAATCTCAATGGTACCATACCCTCATAAGTTCTCAGCCTCTCCTCATCAATCTATCTTGATTTCTCTCAAAACCATTTCACTGGTTCACTTCCCATGGATGTTGGAAATTTAAAAAATGTAGGTTTACTAAATGTTGCTGAGAATATGCTGTCCAATGAAATTCCCAGTACTATTGGTAGCTGTGTGAAATTAGAGAACTTGTATATGGCGGGTACCTTTTTCCAAGAAAGCATTCCATCATCTTTGAGCTCTTTGAGAGGTCTTCAAGTTTTAGATCTTTCTCGAAACAATTTGTCAGGAAAAATTCCAGAATATCTTGAGGGCTTTGAATTCTTACAAAACTTGAATCTATCTTACAATGATCTTGAGGATGTGGTACCAATAAAAGGCGTCTTTGCAAATGCATCTGCAGTTTCAGTCATTGGAAACAGTAAGCTCTGTGGAGGTATAACTAAATTACAGCTGCCAACATGTAACTTCAAAGGACCCAAAAAGAGGGGATTAATTCTTGTCGTGTATTCTATTTCTTTACTGCCATAAAAAGAAGACAGAAAAACTTTCTTTAGGAAATTCAGGAAGCTTGTTTTTGAAAGTATCCTACCAAAGTCTACATAAAGCCACCAATGGTTTTATCAACTCCAATTTGATAGGGGTGGGTAGTTTTGGCTCAGTATATGAAGGATTTCTTGAACAGGAAGGGAAAAAGGTTGCTGTGAAGGTACTTAATCTTTTGCGGCCAGGAGCTTCCAAGAGTTTCATTGCTGAGTGTGAGGCGTTGAAGAACATCAGACATCGGAATCTTGTCAAGGTAATCACTGCATGTTCAAGTATTGATCACCAAAATAATGACTTCAAGGCTCTGGTTTATGAGTTCATGGTCAACGGGAGCCTAGATACTCTGTTGCATCCAATTGAAGGTGAACTTGAGGCATATGAGGAAGCAAAAAGTTTAAGTCTTGTTCAGAGATTGAATATTGCCATTGATGTTGCTTGTGCACTGGATTATCTCCACTATCGTTGCCAAACTACAACAATCCACTGTGATTTGAAGCCAAGCAATGTTCTGCTGGATGACAACATGACTACACATGTGGGTGACTTTGGAATATCAAGATTTCTTCTTGATGTTTATGATAACGATAGTGGAAATCAAACCAGTTCTATTGGAATCAGAGGATCTGATGGTTATATGCCACCAGGTATTGACACTACAACTTTATTTATTTTTTTCTTTGTTAACATTTCTTTCCCTAAATCTTAAGGAGTTTTGGTGATATATATATATATATATATATATATATATATATATATATATATATATATATTATTGCACAGCCAAATAAGTTAAAGTTAGATGGAACAAACAAGTTATCTAGAAATACTTTCTGGAGTTATTATTGCTCACTTTTGTTACATGTATAACACTTGCTTTCCTCGTGTGCTCTCGTAGAGAACTAGAAGGAACTTTGATAATCATCTTTTTGAAAATCAAAATTACCCTTTTTGAGCCATTCGAAATAGTTGCCACGTTTTGGCCCATAATTGCAACTAACATGCATTTTTTTCGCAAGTATTGTCACTTAAAATCAGTTATTTGATGAGTATGATAGATAATAAATTAGTTATTCTGTTCTGCTCTTCAAGTTTTTTCATTCATGTTCTTGAAAAATTATATATTTTTGGAAAGTTTGACAAATAATAATTTAGAGTAAAGACTGAGGCTGTGTTCGGCTTCATGAAATTGTTGCCTAGGAATTGGAATTGGAATTGGAGAAAATTTTCTCAAACCATGAACAAAATTTTCTCCAATTCCACTAATTTCAATTCCAATTCCAGAGCTCCAATTCTATGCAGCCAAACACAACTTGAGTTTTGGACTTAGAAAATGATCACTTTTAAGAAAGTGAGTTTCAAAATTTAAAATGGTCACTTTTATGAAAATTGTGAATTTTGACGATTTTTACAAAAAGTATGAAAGTGGAATTTAGAATGATGATTTTTGGGGAAATCATGGAAAGAGAGTTTATAATGGTAAGTTTAAGAAAAACCATGAAAAGAGAGTCTAGAAATGATTTTAACGAAAATCATGAATAGAGAATTTTAAGAAGACAATTTTTAGTAAAATCGTGAAAATTGAGTTTATAATGATGATTTTACAAAAATCATGAATCTAAAGTTTCGAATGATAATTTTTAAGAAAATCGTGAAAAGAGAGGTATGTAAAAATCATGAAAAGAGAATTTAAGATGATGATTTTTAGGAAAATCATGAAAATTGTCTTTATAGTTATGATTTTCACGATTTTTAGTCCTAGAGGAGAAAAGCGTAATCAGAGAAATGTTGCAGTGAAAAAGGTCTCACTGTCACTAGTCGTCAACTTCAAGACTTTTTTTTTTTTTTTTGGATAAGAAGGATCAATGTATCTCCAAATGAAACCCGAACTGCTTCCCATGATATTCATAATCATAGCGGAGATCGTGTGAGCTTTATTAAGAAAGCCGGCATTATTCTCTAATTATTGTTTAATTTATATTATTTAATATTTTCAATTTATTTTCTAAGAAAAAAAAAATTTGTGTAACACAGTATGCAATATTATAGGTATTTTACTCATTTAAAATAATAATATAACAAAATTAAATTATAAAATATGTTTTTAAAAACATGTCGAAAGAAAAGAGTTGAACACATATCTCATACTCATAAATGTTTTACCTATTTTTGAAAACGGCTTGTAACATAAGACTAAATATTTGAATATGTATTTATTTGGCCATAAAGCTCAAAGAAGCGAGTGAAGTAAAATGCAGCACTATTAAAATCAGTTTTCCAACAGGATAAAAGGGTACATTTTCATGCAAATCTGTACAAATCCCATTGATATGACTTGCGATACTTACTTTAAGTAAATAGATAACATGGTGGGCTCAAATGTAAGAGAAAATAAAAAGAGTACTTGCTTTCTATGAAAAGTATAAGATGAAGAAAAACAATGCCAAGGCTTTTGGAAAGTGGGAAACTTTAACAAAAGCAAATTGAATGCGGATAAAAATTAATCACGACGGTTGGAACCTTGGAGGCAGCTGGCAAAATGAAAGAAGTGGAGTATTCTAATTGAGATTTCTCGGATGAGAAATTATTAGATGGTCCAAGACACTCATGAATTGTCACATAAGTAAAAAAATTTTAAAAAGCGAACACATTTATTTGTCATATAATAACTTCTCGATTCAAAAGCCAGGAACCCTTCTTGCACTCCATTCAACAAAAGTAATGTGAACGAGATAAGTCTTTTGGAAAAATGAAAAAAGTGCCAAGACTTTCTTTTTTTGAGTCCTTCTAACAAAAGTAATTTAAATATGAATATGAATGACTTGTGTGTAATCTAGTGATTGACTTCTCCAATAGTCCAGGAATCATATAATAACTTTCCGATTCAAAGCTAGGAACCCTCCATTCAACAAAAGTAGCGTGAACGAGACAAGTCTTTTGAAAAAATGGAGAAAAGTGCTAAGACTTTCTTTTTTTTAGTCCTTCCAACAAATGTAGTTTAAATATGAATATGAATGGCTTGCGATTCAACTAGTGATTGACTTCGCCAATAGTCCAGTAATCATATAATAACTTCCCGATTCAAAGCTAGGAACCTTCCATTCAACAAAAGTAGTGTGAGCAAGACAAATCTTTTGAAAAAATGGAGAAAAGTGCCAAGACTTTCTTTGTTTGAGTCCTTCCAACAAAAGTAGTTTAACATTCCTGCCAATAGCTAGGAACCCTCTTTGCACTCCATTCAACAAAGGTAGTGTGAATAAGACAAGTCTTTTGGAAAATGGAGAACTCTAGACATGACTTGTGATTTGTATGGGAGGTGCAAGTGTCAAGACTTTCTTTTGTTGAGTCCTTCCAATAAAAGTAGTTTAAATATGAATTGAATGTGGTTCATTTTACATAAGCTCCAATAGTTGAAGAAAAACTAAAAACTATCAGGAGGGCTAGGTCTAAGCGATCATAACTCGGTGTTCTCTCTTTCTCTAATAGTTTCAAGAGCTAGTAATTAAACTGTGCTCAAATTTTTGGAACTTAAATCCAGTCAACAGGTACAATTGATATATAGTTATTAGTTGATTTAGGTTTTGAGAGGACTTAATAACTTCTTTTGTTTTGCAGGAAGTGGAGCACCAACATCCATATTATAGAGGCAGATCGAGAAGCTACACTTAAGTTTTCCTAAAAATTGTGGCTTTCAAGCAATGGGCATTTCAAGGTCACTTTTCAACATTTGCATCTATGTTGTGTTTGCATGCTGCTTGAGCATGACACATGTAAACTTTCCTACTGCGGAAGCCACTTCCAGGGTGGGAGGGAAAGGAAATGAGACAGATCGACTTGCATTGCTCGCATTCAAGGCCAAAATAGCAGATGATCCACTCCAAGTTATGAGGTCGTGGAACGGATCAACTCACTTCTGCCAGTGGCATGGTGTTACTTGTGGTCGTCGCCACAAAAGGGTCACCAGGTTGCGGCTACGATCCCAAAAATTGTCCGGGTCCATATCGCCGTACATTGGGAATCTAAGCTTCCTAAGAGTATTAAATCTTGAGAACAATAGTTTTGAACAAGAAATTCCCCGTCAACTTGGCCGTTTACGGAGACTGCAAGTTTTAGCCCTTAGCAACAACTCAATAACTGGTAACATTCCTGCCAATTTATCTGCTTGCTCCAACCTCTTTGGCTTATATTTGGGAAATAATAATCTGGTAGGGCCAATTCCTGTAGAGCTGGGCTCCTTGTCAAAGCTCCGGGTAATTTCTCTTGGCCCTAATGACCTAATAGGAAATTTACCTAGTTCATTCATGAACTTATCATCTCTTGAGGAACTTTATGCATTTGGAAATAATATTGGCGGGAGTGTCCCTGATGCACTTGGCCAACTTAAAAACCTAAGAGTGATTTCACTAGGAATCAATAGGTTGTCTGGTACCATCCCTCCTTCAATCTTCAATCTCTCTTCTCTTACAACTTTCCATGTGGGACAAAATAACCAAATAATAGGCAGCCTTCCCTCGGACATAGGCATCACTCTTCCTAATATTCAATTCTTTGGCATCGGCAGTAACAAATTTACTGGATCTATTCCTATCTCAATATCCAATGCCTCAAATTTGGAAGAGTTTATAGTCCATGTAAATGATCTTGCTGGAAAGGTGCCAACAATGGAGAGACTGCATAAGCTCCATATTTTATCTTTAGCCAAAAATCATCTTGGAAGTGGGGGAATTGAAGACTTCAACTTTTTGTCCTCTTTAACCAATGCCACTAGTTTAAGGATGTTGGCTATGGGCCAAAATAATTTTGGAGGAATGCTTCCCCAATCCGTCGGCAACTTCTCAACTAAGCTTGAAGTCTTCGACGTAGCTGACAATCATGTATTTGGAAGCATCCCGGCTACGATTCAGAATCTCATCAACTTGAATTGGCTAAATATGTGGGGCAACAAGTTCACAGGTAACATTCCCACTGAGATTGGAATGCTTCGAAAGCTACACATATTGAGCTTGACAGATAACCAATTTTCTGGATGCATTCCCTCATCTCTCGGAAATTTAAGTATGTTAAACGACTTGTATTTGTATCAAAATAATTTTAAGGGAAGCATCCCTTCAAGTCTTGGGAAGTGTCAAAATTTATTAAGACTAAGCCTTTCAAATAACAATCTCAATGGGACCATACCCTCAGAAGTTATCAGTCTCTCCTCATCAATCTATCTTGATTTCTCTCAAAACCATTTCACTGGTTCACTTCCCATGGAAGTTGGAAATTTAAAAAATGTAGGTGTACTAAATGTTGCTGACAATATGCTGTCCAATGAAATTCCCAGTACAATTAGTAGCTGTGTGAAATTAGAGAAATTATATATGGCGGGTAACTTTTTCCAAGGAAGCATTCCACCGTCTTTGAGCTCTCTGAGAGGTCTTCAAGTTTTAGATATTTCTCGAAACAATTTGTCAGGAAAAATTCCAGAATATCTTGAGGGCTTTGTATTCTTACTTAATTTGAATCTATCTTACAATGATCTTGAGGATGTGGTCCCAATAAAAGGTGTCTTTGCAAATGCATCTGCAGTTTTAGTCACCGGAAATAGTAAGCTCTGTGGAGGTATAACTGAATTACAGCTACCTACATGCAACTTCAAAGGATCCAAAAAGAGGGGATTAATTCTTTCCGTAAAATTAATAATCCTCATAGCGTCGGGGCTTCTTGGATTAACATTATTGTCGTGTATTCTGTTTCTTTACTGCCGTAAAAAGAAGAAAGAAAAACCTTCTTCAGGAAATTCAGGAAGCTTGTTTTTGAAAGTATCGTACCAAAGTCTACATAAAGCTACCAATGGTTTTAGCAACTCCAATTTGATAGGGGTGGGTAGTTTTGGCTCAGTATATGAAGGATTTCTTGATCAGGAAGGGAAAAAGGTTGCTGTGAAGGTACTTAATCTTTTGTGGCCAGGAGCTTCCAAAAGTTTCATTGCTGAGTGTGAGGTGTTGAAGAACATCAGGCATCGGAATCTTGTCAAGGTAATCACTGCATGTGCAAGTGTTGATCATCAAAATAATGACTTCAAGGCACTGGTTTATGAGTTCATGGTCAGCGGGAGCCTAGATACTCTATTGCATCCAATTCAAGGTGAACTTGAGGCATATGAGGAAGCAAAAAGTTTAATTCTTGTTCAAAGATTGAATATTGCCATTGATGTTGCTTGTGCACTGGAGTATCTCCACCATCGTTGTCAAACTACAATAATCCACTGTGATTTGAAGCCAAGCAATGTTTTGCTGGATGACGACATGACTGCACATGTGGGTGACTTTGGAATATCAAGATTTCTTCTTGATGTTTATGATAATGATAGTGGAAATCAAACTAGTTCTATTGGAATCAGAGGATCTGTTGGTTATATGCCACCAGGTATTGACACTACAACTTTATTTATTTTTTTCTTTGTTAACATTTCTTTCCCTAAATATTAAGGAGTTTTGGTGATATATATATATATATATATATATATATATATTATTACACAGCCAAATAAGTTCAAGTTAGATGGAACAAACAAGTTATCTAGAAATACCTTCTGGAGTTCTTATTGCCCACTTTTGTTACATGTATAACACTTGCTTTCCTCATGTGCTCTGGCAGAGAACTAGAAGGAACTTTGATAATCATTGTTTCAAAAATCAAAATTACCCTTTTTGAGCCATTCGAAAAATTTGTCAAGTTTTGGCCCAGAATTGCAACTATCATGCATTTTGTTCACAGGTATTTAGTCACTTGAAATCAGTTATTTGATGAGTATGACAGATAATAAATTAGTTATTCTGTTCTGCTCTTCAAGTTTTTTCATTCATGTTCTTGAAAAATTATATATTTTTAGAAAGTTTAATAAATAATAATTTAGAGTAAAGACTGAGGCTGTGTTCGGCTTCATGGAATTTGAGCCTAGGAATTAGAATTGGAATTAGAGAAAATTTTCTCTAACCTTGAACAAAATTTTCTCTAATTCCACTAATTCCAATTCCAATTCCAATTCCAGGGCTCCAATTCTATGCAGCCGAACACAACTTGATCGAACTTTGAAAAAGTAGTAATTTTTAAGCTAGGAGTAAAGTTTTATGTAGTTGTGGCATCTGACTTAATCCTTGTACTAAAAGATTGGGAAAGAAAAAAGAAATGTGTTTGTGTAAAAGATTTATGCAAGAGAATTGCTAAAATCTAAGGCTAGCATAGGACTTTAAATATGGAATTCCTTCCTAGGTCTAAACAATGTATAATGAATCCACATTTCACATATAATTAAAATGTTTGAATTTTTTTGCACTGAGTTGTAGAGTATGGTATGGGAAGTGAGGTGTCAACATCCGGTGATGTGTACAGCTATGGCATTCTCTTGCTGGAGATGTTTACAGGAAAAAGGCCGACTGATGAGATGTTCAGTGATGATTCGAACCTTCATAACTATGCCAAGACAGCTTTGCCGGACAGGGTAGTCAGAGTTGTAGATTTAGTACTTCTTCAGCAAGGAGAAGAGGGGGAGACAAGCACGAGCACGAGCACCAACAACATTCTCAATCAAAGCATCGCTAGCAGTTATAAGATTCAAGAGTGCTTGACTTCGATATTTAGAATTGGAATTGCTTGTTCAGAAGAGTCACCGACGAAACGATTGGATATTACGGATGTTGTAGCTAAGTTGCATGTCACCAGGAACAATTTTCTGGGAACACATGTTGGAAGAACTAATTAACTGCATGACTAGGTAACTTTAAAATGCTCAACTTGTTAATTTGCATCTTTCAATTTCTTCTATCACATTCAAATGTCTAATCTGATAGCTAGCTATGTTTCCTCTTATCCGAGATGCTTGAGGCCTGTTAAGCTTCAACTTGAAGAAGTTGGTTGATTCATCAATTATGCAAAGTCAAATATTCCTTTTGCTTCTTGTTACACATACTGTTCTGTATTTTCTCTATCTTTTCCTTTTTCTTTCGTGTTTTATTTTATCTCTGTTCTCCGGTGTGCAACTTTTCTCATTAAATGTCTTCAATAAAGAGGCATGCAAGTAATTTGAAAGCACAGGCATATTTTGTCACTTTTTGAAAGCACAGTGGGTTGAGTGCAATTTGGCCTAAAATTTATAATGTAACACAAATTTGAATATGAGACGAACAAAAAAATTAATCAATGACAAACCAAAAATGAAACACAAGATATACATGATTCGGTCAAACAAAACCTACGTTCAAAGATGAGAAGAGATTCATTTAAAATTTTGTAGAGATATTACAACTGTATAATATAAGTACAAGACCATGTACAAAAATTAGCTCTTACCCCAGAGCTCTTCACATGTACCACTACACGAAACCCTCTCTCATTATCAATGTTCTCTCCACACTCTACCATCTCGTAAACTCCCAACACCCATCAACTCTACTTCACTCCCTCATAAGGTTACATCTCTCTCAACTCATAAATTTCAACTCATACCCTAGGTATCTATTTATAAAGTCCAAAACTCAATTATTTGTTGGACCATAATTACAATTGTTTGGAGCCCAATACTTGCCTAATAAGAATTTACCAAATACAACTTAAAATAGAAACTTAATTACAATAAAATTTGAGACTCAAAAATACCTAACAGAATTGTCTATTTTGAAAGGAGTGCTAGTACACGGGTTAAAATATGTGAAATGTGTAAATTTTACATGGTCCACAACACCTATTTATATTTTCTTGGTATATTTGGTGGGGATATTCTAGTTTTTTTAAAAATGGGTTTAATTTGCTGTTAGGACAATTTTCTATGGATTAAAGCTATTATGGTTTCAACTTTGGGAAGCCCATCCCAAGAGAATATAAATCAGTTCCTCTTGTTGAGTTAAACTGGTAGCTCAAGAAGTTCTCTATTTGTTTTTTTTTTCGTATTTCTCTATTCTCTGTTTTAGCATGAACCTGATTTCACATTAATCCATATATTAGACAAACAAGAAAGTACCAGCCACTTCAAAAATGTCAAAAGTGTTTTGATCTAAAGAGATGACTTATACGAAGGTGGGTTTTGATTTAACGAGAATCACCTTTACCAAGGTTTTTTTTATCTAAACAAAATGAATTTTACAAAGGTCGATGTTTCGATCTAAAGAGAATGACCTTTACGAATGTTTGTTTTAATATAAAGAAAATGACATTTACGAAGGTTGATGTTTCGCTACGTTTATGAATGTATGTTTTAAGCTTTCGCAATGGCAACTTCTAAGGAATTTGAATTTTGATTTAAAGAAAGTGACTTGTAAGGAAGTGCATGTTTTAAATTGAGGAGAGTGACTTCGATGGAAGTGCATGAATTTGAGATGAAAATGACCACTTTTAAGAAAGTGAGTTTCACAATTGAAAATGGTCACTTTTAAGAAAATTGTGAATTTTGAAATGAAAATGACGAAAATCTAGAAAGTGAAATTTAAAATGATGATTTTTAGGAAAATCATTAAAATAAAGTTTATAATGATGATTTTTAGGAAAACCATGAAAAGGTAGATTAGAATGATAATTTTAAAGAAAATCATGAACTTGGATTTTAGAATGATGGTTTTTAGGAAAATCACGAAAAGAGAGTTTACAAAAATGATGATTTTTACGAAAATCATCCAAAGAGAATTTAAGATGACAATCTTTAAGAAAATCATGAAAAGGGTGTTTAAGATTATTTTTACGAAAATCATGAAAAGAGAGTTTTAAATAATGATTTTTATTAAAACCATAAAAAGAGAGTTTAGAATGATGATTTTTATGAAGACTATGGAAAGAGTGTTTTAGATGATGATTACGAAAATCGCGAAAAGAAAGTTTTAGAAACGATGATTTTTACGGATATCATGAAATGAGAGTTTTCTAAAGTGATTTGTTGATGTTAAAAGTGAGAGAAAGATGAGAGAAACCTCTTGATTGAATTGAATGTCTATGACATGAAAGGAAGGTGGGTGGGTGGTGCAACAAACCTAGTCCTAGTATGTCTAGATTTATATACATGTGTATAATGTGAATAGTGTATACTAAGAGCTCCTCTCAAACTCAAGGTAAATTATATAAAATCAGCCTAAGTTTGGATATATCTGAATGTCCTTGAATCTATCTGACAGAATGTACAGTAGAAAGAGAGATTATAATTGAAGTTTGATCGCCAAGAGCCTGATCGATTGTTATGCCCGTTGTGATGAGAATGTTTAAAAAATTTTGGTTGCAAATGCTAGCGTGGCAGTGATTATGACGTGGTGACAAGCCAGATGTTGAGTGGCAGAGACATGGCATGATAATGACGTGTCGAGTGACTGGGCAGAAAACATCAGAATTTGGATGATGTGGCACTGGTTGACTAGGCTAATGACATGACTAAAAGCTTGTGTCTGCTGACAGAGTGTCCACGTCAGATTATGTTGCTGACGTGGCCAAATGGAGGGCTTTAGGCTTGTCTTAGCGCGTGAGAGCGCATGGAAACGCACAACTCTGGTGGTGTGTGGCAACGCGTGGGAGCATGGGAAAATGTCAGAAACTTCTGGTGGCGCATGAAGGATCTTTTCATGGTGGTTCCGGCGGTGTTTTGACAATCTCCTTGAGTTCTTTTGAATGATCTATTCTAAAACTCAAAAGGACACTCGTAAGACCTGATTTTGAGATGGGACAATGGTTGAACGACCGGAACAAAAATAAAATGAAGGACAAATTTAGAAAGGTAGTTCTGATAACATGTTAAAGTGAGAGAGAAAGATGAGAGAAATCTCGATTTTGAATTGAATGTCTATGACTTGCCACAAAAAAAAAAAAAAGAATTGAATGTCTATAATCAGTAAATAAGGATCTTTATATAGGCAAATTGTGAAGCTATACAAGGAAGGTGGTAGGTAGGTGAGGCTATACAAGAAGGGTGGTAAGTGAAATGAACCTAATCCTATTGTGTCTAGGTTTATATACATGTGTATAATGTGAATAATGTACACTAACAGTTGAATATCAACTTCTATTTAATTTAATGGCAATTTACTTGTCTTAAACTGGTTAGGTGGGAAATATCATTAGTTATTCGATGCATGGGCTTCTTCTTGCCTATCGTATTAAGGGCTCAACCACGCCCGTTGACATCACTCATGAGGCAGGCAAAGTTAAATCAGGAAAATAAATTTTTGGCAATGGATTATTGATAAAAAGCGACTTAAGGAAATATGTTTGCAAAAATTTCATGAAGAGGAGAAAAGCATGATCAGAGAAATCAACAATAAAAAGGGTCTCACTGTCTCTAATCGTCAACTTCCGGACTACTTTTTTCTGGATCAGAAGGATCAATGTATCTCCAAATGAAACCCAAACTGCTTCCCATGATATTCATAATCACAGCGGACATTGCAGGAGGTAATGCAACCATTGGCGAAGTGAAATGAGAGGTTGCTAAAACCACACCTAAAGAAGAATTTTGCATACCAACCTGCAAGGAAATGATAAACAATGACAAACTAGTGTTACCATGATCTATGCCATTACACAAATAAAACCAAAGACTGAAAAGACTCTTGAGCAAGGTTCAAATTGACAATTTTGAAACAACATTTTGATTTCATTCTGTCTGCTGCTTAATCAAGTCAAAACTCACGCAAAAGTTTAAATCATTTTTTCTGCAAAAGATATTGAAACACTAAATTTGTTTTACAATTTTTATCAGGGTTCAAACTGATTTGGCAACAATTTTAAGCTTGATTGAATCTAGAAGATCAATTAAGCATGCAACAGATCAGTACCTCAATTGATATTGCTCGTCGTTGCGGTTCTTTAAATCCAGAAATAGCTGCTGATATGTACCTGCAAATAAAGAGCCATTATTTTACTACACCATATTATATCACACAAATCCCTTCTACCACAATTAATTAACATCTTATTAATTCTAGTAATCTATCTATGTAAACTTGTCTTGTCACAATCAAATCAAATTTATGGAAGCACTATTTCTGGTAATCTGCCTACATCTAACTTTACCAATCAAGGAGAGAGAAAAACTGAGAGAACGAACAATGTAAGAAATGTTACTTTGATCCAAGATATTAACCTATCTTGCAGCCTAATTTTTTTAGAACAGCTGACATCATGTGCTGATCAATCATCCAACTTAAAGCATTTATAAATTCTGTTCCTATTAATTCCCACAAAACTTATTGTTAGCCCATAGTTGTCAAAGGCGCGCGCCTGAGGCCCGGGGGGTAGCGAGGCGCAGCCTTTGCGCCTAGGGTATGCCCAGGAGAGGCGCCTTCAAAGAGATGCGCGCCTGAAGCACTGAGGCGCATCTGCAGAGCCTGTTTCACTCACTCCAGAATCTGTTTTTCTGTGTCATTTGTTGTTAGTTGCCATGAATATGCTTTTTATTTGCTCTCAATTGTAGTTGTTCTACATTGTTTCACTCACTCACTACAAAATGTAATTTTTTTAAAAAAATTCAACTTGCGCCTCACTTCAGTCAGGCCCGTGCCTCGCCTTCGCCTCACGCCTCAGGCTCCAAGAAGCCTTAGCGCCTTAGTGCGCCTTGAGCCTTTAACAACTATGTTGTTAGCTAGCTGTCTTGCTTTCTTATACATGATCCGCTTCAGTGACATACCCTTCACAAATCCACATAATGAGAAGTGGATTTTGTACTTGATGCGTGTATGAAGTTAGTATACTTCATCTATGATGTATTTGCAATGTTACCAATTGATAAGCAGCCCATTCAGATCTAAATTTACCATTAAGGATCCTGTTTAAATATTTACAGGAAGCTTCTATATCTAGAGATGTCATAAATTAATATATATATATACATATATTTGTTTAACTAATATATTAAGTATCAACACACTACAACAACAATCAAGCCTTTTTTCAACTACTTGGGGCCAATTATATGAATCCTATATTTCTCTTCCGCTCTATTAAGGGCAGAGCCTTAGTCAAACTCATGCTATCATATCCATCCTTACTAACTCTACCCACGTCAATTTTGGTCTTCCTCTTCCCCAAGTATTACATACATGTCTTTTATTGTGTTAATGTATTCCTTTAAGATTCCATTCTTTTTTTAAAACCCTCCATATTAGATCACTAGGTACCCTATCATAGGCTTTCTTCAAATCAATAAAAACTATATGAAAATCTCTCTCCATCTCTCTATATCTTTTCATTAATCTCCCGAATAAGTAAATAGCCTCCATCATTGACCTTCCCGGCATGTATCCAAATTGTTTTTCCGACACATCAGTCTCTCGTCTGAGGCGCATCAAGTATCAACATAGTTATAAGTACTATAGCACACACTAATAGTACTGGAAAAGGCCTCTAAGCCCCTATCCTCATCAGAAATCACTAAGATCGTTTGTACTTATACATCACTCAGGGAAGTAGAAAGAGATGAGGGGAGAAAAGATCAATAAGTATAGAAATAGTAGGTAACATGAAACAGAGCATATAAGAGAGACACAAAGAAAGTATGATAATGTGGATTTGAGTGAGATGATCATCCAAAGCTTTCAAACATTCAATCTTGTGTATTCAATATATATAGAATACACAAACCATTGGCTACCCAATGATGACACGATCTAAGAGCTTGAACCGCATATGATTTGCACCTACTACTGGAAAGGGGAAAAGATAAATAGAATTAGTGCGTTGTAAATTAAGGTTACGTATTTATGTTTATTATTGTTTTTGAAAATGTTTAGTTTTAGGGTATTTCCGTATTATTCTATTTTTAGGGTTTGTTCATGATTTTGCCCATATAAAGGCTCATATGTAATCAAAATATTCAACTTCGAATTATTATCGTGATATTCAGAATTCTGAGTCTTTTTCTCCCCCATTATTATTGCTCTCCTTAACCCCCAATTTATCTAGCCTATCTCTTCAATCTGTCTTCTCATCCCTTTTTCTAGTCTCATCATCCCCTTCTTTCTTTCTGACTTTAGAATTATTGGCACCAGATTGTTCTGGTTTACATCAACTGCTACCAATACACTATTAGTACTACATCAGTTCAGTATTAGGGCATATTGGACCTATGCCATCAGTTTGTAATCAGAGCACAAGATCCAAATTCAAATCAAAAGGTCCACGCATCCACTGTTCGTTGTGATTTCATCAACCCCAAACAAACCCCACAATCAAGACCCATTGTCGTGAAACCCAAACCCCACTGCCTTTGTCCCTGTTCATCTTCAATAACCCCAATCACAACCCCCTTGGCATACCCCATTATCACTGTAACTATTTTTAACAATTTTTTGAATTTAAATTAAATAATTAAACTTTAAATTCAAATTATGACTAAAATTAAAATTTACTCAATCCAATATATCAAGCAAACATGCAATAATCAACTAAAGCAGTAAATAATGAACACAAATATGTTTTTCCATAGAAAACCTAACCGGAAAAAGTCACAGAACTTAGACCAGGCAAATCAAATCCACTATGAGAAAAGAATAGATTCCAACTAGGTTAAAGTTCCCCAAACCCAAGAACTCCTCTTGACATAGACCGAACCACCAAACTTGCACTCGAGTTTTCAAGCACACGATCTTCTCATCAACAGACTTCACACACCGTACGAATCTGCTTCTCCAACCAGCGATTCAATTTTAAGCCAACTAGGCGTCCAACCCAGTCTCTAACAAATTGATTAGAGTTGTTGGTGTTGAACTTATCAGTATATCTCCGCAACGATGATGTCAATACACTAGGAACACACTCACCAATTCTAATGCAAGAATGATGAATGTAAAGAAATATAGATGCAGTCTAGAACTCACAAATATTCTCTCTATATATGCTCCATGTATGCTCTATATCCATGCATGAAATCTACACTAGAGTAGTGTATATGGAAAATTAGAAGCACAGAGAGAATAGGTTTCCAGTGTTTTAATTTGGAAAGGAAACTGGAATCCCAAATAGATTGATCCATCGAGAAACTGGTCACTCAAAAAATACTGTGTGTATGCTCTAAATCTGTGATTGAAACCTGCCCTAGAGTAGTGTATATAGAGGAAAATTAGAAGCACAAAGAGAATAGGTTTCCAGTGTTTTAATTTGTTAAAGAAAACTGGAATCCCAAATAGATCGATCAATCGAGAAACCCGTCGCTCAATTGAACCATATCTAGAGAGCTTCAATCAATAGCTTGATAGAGCAAACCACTGTGCAGAGTTTATACTTGGAAATTTTCAAGACAACCAAGCCTTTTCCCAATTAATTGGGGTCAGCTATCAAAAAGAATTTTAAGAATCAAATCAAATAATGAAATATTTAAAATCCTATAAATGTATTCATGAAACTTAGTTTTCGCCGAGTGCATCCAATGTGTCAAATTACTTTTTTACCCTTGGTGTAGAATTTTACACTTTTACCCTTTTATGTAGCTTAAATTTCATCTTCAATCATGTTCAAGAGGTAACTAAGCATGACACTAACTTTTGGATTTCTAACTAATCTAGAAATAAGAAACAAAATTACAGACTCTAGTTTTCATCAACGGAATTTGCCAACCTAAGTCCTATTCAAGAAAAAAGGTCATTGGGCATGATACATAGTTCATTGTGCTGTTAAAGAAACAGTCTGACCAAGTATAGGGTCTTACTGAAAATAAAAGGAAGGTAAAAATAATTTTCATGGTTTAGAAAACAATTTAGATGAAGTTAAAAATAATTTTCATGGTTTCATTTCGATGGAAGATAAAGTCTCATAAAATTTGAATAGTTGTACCACCAAGGCTTTAGCTGAAGTGATATATCCTCTTCCTCCTACATAAGAGGCTGAGGTTTCAAGTCCCCCTTGGGGTAATAATGGGTGTGTGAATATCTTACCTATCCAAAAAAAATAAAAAAAATTGAACTTCAGAATGCATAGGTAAGGAAATGCACCTTATATAAGCACTGCATCTTCGTTAATACTAACTAGATCAAAATGAAGTCCGAAAGCAAAACAAAGGACTAGCTTGGTACTGATAAACTACTGCACCTGAGACTCCAAACAAATACATCAACATAATCTCTAGATTAGTGAAAAATTGGCTATCGAAGTTAACGGATCTGAGCTTCAATAGAAAATTGGCTATTGAAGTTTCATTCCAAGCTGATGCTAAAATTAAGGTATGAGACACATATTTTATTAATTTTTTGTTCAGCTATTGTCGGCATGGATTTCAAATAACCCTTTGTACCTTGTTATTTGAAATTCACACACATACTCCTCCCAAATCAATCCATAGATTTTGATAAAATTGAAATCTCAATTATTAAATTTTAATTTAAACTATACTTCTCAAATACTTGAACCTACTTTTGTTCATTTGAAACACTTCAACCCAAATGGAGTGTTAGTAAAAGAAAAAGATTACAGATTGAGTAGGTAATCAAGTGATCAACCACATAGTCTGCTCAAAAAAATGAAAGAGAACTCTTGAAGCAGAAAGATGGCCTTATCAGATTAAAGTAACAAGAGAAAAAAAATATGGAAGTCAAACCATACCCCACAAAGAATCCAGCAAAATGCAACAACAGCACAGAAAGTATTATAACACCCAGTTCACCAGATAGTATAGCTTGAGCACGATGGAGAGGGGACAATCCAGATGACAATGATGCATTAACCATAGAGGATTTCAGACGAACAACACTTTCTGAGAATACGCTGAGAACAGGTAAAAGAGAATCATATTAATATATATATATATAGTATCCTAATGCACCATTTTTTATGAGAACAAATCAAAGTGTATATAATCAAAACCTGCATGCAAGCAGTGATGAAGCTAGAACAGCAAGCAGCGGTGCAAAAGGAGTAACAACTTTCACTGCTCCAGGAAATGTGCTGTGTGCATAAGAACCTAGCAGAATTGGAGCAACAACCACCTTGACAGGAAACAAAGAAGATCATGATTCCCCAGAAATAGAATATGTGAATATATAAAATAGTATAGCAAAAAGTTCCAGGTATAAATTTAAATTTACCTGCAAGGTGCTGATGGAAAGTTGAAGAGCATCGACAGGAACATATGTTCCTGCCAGAATCTTGGTCAAAATAGGAGTGAGGAGGACTGCTCCGAGGGTGGTGCAGACTGTCATTACAATAGATAATGGAACATCCCCTTTAGCAATTAAGGTCACCTGTAAGACTATTTCACAAATAGCAATGAATGGGAGTTTTGCGAACATTGATACCATGCATTTGGGTGTTCTAACATATTACTGAACTGTATTAAATTTCCATGTGACTTGGAACATAATATCATCTGTTTCTTGAAACTAAGTTTTATTACAGAATTATACAGAAACCTTTTTTTTTTAAGCAGCCCAAATGCTCATCAAATCCACAAGTTTGGCAAATATAAAAAGGACTTCATATCATGTGAAACTATTATAATTAAAGAATCAGTCAATATCAATGAATGATGAATTTTGTAAAAGAAAAGTCGCAAGGCCATAAGATTTCTGATAAGATAAAATGACAATAAGTTCTAAAGAACTGGAATATGCACAAGCCCCTTTTTAAATCACAGACATCCTAGTTAATTTTTCACCACAATTAAACCACCATTAAAATAGCAAGATAAAAAGTAAAACAAAAAGAAATCCTGGCAAGTCAACTTAGGCACGAAAATTGTCAGACATGACCATCTATTATGCAATGAGTTCACTATTCCCCATTTTAGATAAAATAGAAATTATCAAAAGGATTTTCTACAGACAGCATGATTAAAGAAAATTAGGAGACCAAAAATTTGATGGCTGACATGGTCTCAGAAAGAACCCTACTCTGTTCCATCCATTGTTGGACAGGAAAATTTGTGGGCCATGAAGGATGTCTCATTTATCCATCCTTCCATTCTCTCCAACTTTCCCTTGTACCAAACAATGGAACCTATTCCATCCTTCCTCACTTTCCTCACACCCTCTTCCTTCCCTCCTACTAAACAAAACATTAGTAAAGAATAAACTCAGGGAGACTGAAGAATGTACAATTTGTTAACAACACTCTAATATGTCAAAGTAGGCACCGTTTAGTTAGACCTATGTGAGGTGAATAGGTCTTGTGAATATTTAATTGTGACTAACTTCTCAAACTTCTACCAGTCTCCATTTTAAACTCAGTAAATTAGTTAATCATGTGACTGAATTACAATCACACACATACATAGAGCAGTAAAAAATAAATAAAGAAGAGAACAATTTTTTACATGGAAAACCTAGAAAGGGGAAAAACTATGAGACCTAGTATAGCGCCATGAACGATCCACTATGAGAAAAGTATTAAACACTAGGTTGAACAGATCTACCCAAAGAATTCTCTAGTTACCTTTGAACTAGACTCAAACCAAGAACTACGACATCGCCCCTTCCATTTTGAGGTGATGAAAGGATTGTACTATTCGAGCACTTTTTTTCTTTTTCATGTTTTTCTCAGAGTTATGGAGAAAACAACACCAGAAGATCCTCCACAATCTTTGTTGCTACCAGTCAACAAACTTATCAGCCACAAGCTTGCTCTCCATGGTTGTTCAATCCATGATCTTCAAATTTTGCAAGTTGCTGCTTTATTTGATTGTGTTTGATGTGCTGCTTGCTTTAAGTCTCTCAATCACATATGTAGAAATGGTTTACTAGGAAGCACGGACATGCCTAAAAGGTCAAAGAATCCATGTCGGACACCGACACGTGTCGGAAACCCCAAAAGATGTCTGAATTTTTTAATTTTCCGACAAGTTGTGGACATGGCATAGACACACCATGGACACATTTCCGACATGCATGTCACATTGTTAGGGAGTTATAGTTTTAAAAAGAAAGATAGTTTTTTAAAATGAAATATGCTTTCTTTCTTTGACTATTTTTAATAAAATTGCGGTCATAACATATGATATTTAAATTTTTTGATTAAAAACAATTATTATTGTTGTGGAGTAGATTCAATTGTGTAATTCCTTAAATGATAAACTAATTATTTTTATAACTCATTAATTACTATGATTTGTGATTTTTTCATTGTTAGGTTGATGAAAAATAATATTACTCTTAAAATATATGGCCATATATATAAAAAGATATATTTATTAGTTGTTGTATCCCCGTCGTGTCCGTGTCTTACTTTTTTACATTCTTCCGTGTCGCCGTGTCTATATCGTGTCGTGTCGCATCCGTGTCAAATATCCGTATCCGTATCCGTATCCGTGCTTCTTAGACGGTTTATAATAAACCTTAGATTGAATCTCAAAGCTCTCACTAAAAAAATAATTCTCTCACCAGATGTAGAGAGATCAAAAGACTGAATAGTCTGAATGTCACCCCATATTTATAACCCATATAAAAGTCCTGTGTAAAATAAGAAGCTAAATCCTCCTCTCTTTTTTCATTTTTCTTTTTTCTTTTTTTGACAAGTAGGAAGTTAAATCCTCTTTAAATTATGTTGAAAGAAATTTTCCAAAAAAGTGTATCTTTGACCCATTTTCTCATTGAGCGAAGGGTACGAAATAAATCAGATTGATTTTTTGATCAAAAGTACTATGTGAAATCTTCGGTTTTTCCTACGAATATATTCACTGTTTTTTTTTTTTTTTTGTGATTCGTGGTTAGTCCTTGAATCTAGAAAGAATACAGAAATAGAATAAGAATCCACTTTGAATGTAGATCCACCAGTTAGAAAAGGATTAATCTACAAAGAAGTAAAAGACAGAGAGACCAACCACAGGATGAAGTAATTAGAAATTATTTTAAAATTTTAAATATAAGATGAGAAATGGCTTGTAATAGAATCAATGGAAAAAGATAATTCATATGGGCGACCCCCATTCATTTGGAATTAAGGCAAGGATGATGATGACAATGATCTGCTTGTATATGTAGGTAAATATATATATTTATACATATTAGAGTTATTATATTTAATAAGGGTAGAATAGCCTTTTACTTTATTTTGTTTGTAAGCCTATATATATTCTCTTTATTAGGTTATCATGTTTGTAACTTTGCATTGAGATCATAATAGAAATCCTAACCCCTTTTTTTCTTTTTATCTCTTCTTCTCTCTCTTTACAATTCTCACATGGTATCAGAGCAATAATCCAGATGAGTCCTTTGATTGGTAATCACATGGAAGAACTATACATCTCATCTACGCTGACCGTGGATCCAACTCCATGGTGAGTTGACTGGGGGTTGCAGGGGGCAGCGCGCCCTTGCCAGGGTTCGGGGGGGAGCCCCGAAATTTTTTTTTTTTGGGGCGTTTTGGCATCAATTTGATTCCGATATCGCTTCCGTTTAGCATCGAACTGTTCCGATTCGCACCGTTTGTCTCTGGTATTTGGTTTTCACCTCTCTTCGTACTTATTTTGGTTAATCGTACCATTCCGATTCGCACCGTTCGTCTCTGGTATTTGACTTTCTCCTCTCTTCAACATGGCTGGTGAAAAAGATGACTCGCTTCAGTCTATTAGTGTGAGATTAGATGGAAAGAATTATTCGTATTGGAGTTATGTGATGAAAAATTTTCTTAAGGGCAAAAAAATGTGGTGTTATATTAGTGGAATTTCAGGTCAACCCAAGAATGAAATGGCTGAAAATTATGCAGATCTGTTAGATGTTTGGGAAGCAAATAATTCAAAAATTATCACTTGGATCAACAATTCTGTTGAACATTCGATAGGTACACAGTTGGCAAAGTATGAAACAGCCAAGGAGGTTTGGGACCATTTGGCAAGACTGTACACACAGTCTAACTTCGCAAAACAATATCAGTTAGAATCTGATATTCGAGCTCTTGAACAGAAAAGTATAAGTATTCAGGAGTTCTACTCTGCAATGACAGATCTTTGGGACCAGTTGGCTCTCATGGAATCAGCAGAGCTACGAGTATGTGCACCGTATATTGCTCG
Source organism: Cornus controversa (assembly GCA_026545225.1). Classification (NCBI taxonomy): domain Eukaryota; kingdom Viridiplantae; phylum Streptophyta; class Magnoliopsida; order Cornales; family Cornaceae; genus Cornus; species Cornus controversa. Next base: position 25,684,550 of record CM048853.1, on the reverse strand, counting down.
AAGGGAGGAACATCTACTAGTTCAGTTTTTGATAGCTCTTCGTGATGATTTTGAGGGACTCCGTGGGTCAATTCTACATCGTAGCCCAGTTCCTTCTATTGATTCAGTGGTCAGTGAGTTGTTGGCTGAGGAGATACGTTTTAAGTCTCAGGCAGGAAAAGGAATTCTCCCAGCACCTAATCCATCTGTTTTAGCAGTTCCTTCTAGACTACCTTTCAACTATCAGAACAAGACTCACGTGAAGGTTGGTTTTGATGAATGTAGTTTCTGTAAGCAGAAGGGTCATTGGAAGGCTCAATGTTCAAAACTTTTGAGTAGAGCTCAGCCACAACAACAACAGCAGAAGCAATAGCCTCCTCCATGGAAATTGGGAAATCAATCACAACAAGCTTATAGGCCTCCGCAACCTAATACTGCAGCAGTTGTACCACCATCAGACTCATTTGGTTTTGGAGTTTCATCATCTTCTAATTCCACAGTTACCACCCTCGCTGACCAGTTTCAAAAGTTCCTTGTCACACAGCCACATGCTATGTCCACCTCTTCTCCAATAGGTCAGTTATCTTCTAGTTCTTCAGATATGTCTTCTTCCATATGGGTCTTAGATTCTGGAGCTTCACATCATATGTCACCTGATTCATCATCTTTTGCTTCTTTATGTCCTACATCATCTGTGTCTGTCATGACTGCTGATGGCACTCCTATGCCTTTAGCAGGTGTTGGTTCTGTTGTCAAACCTAATTTATCTCTTTCTAGTGTTTATCACATTCCCAAACTCACGATGAATCTAGTTTCCGTTGGTCAGTTATGTGACTCTGGTTACTCAATATCTTTTTCTTATTCTTCTTGTCTTGTGCATGATCCGCAATCCCAGAAACTGATTGGGATAGGCCGTAGGCAGGGGGGACTTTACATTTTGGACGAGCTAAAAGAACCAGTTGTTGCAGCTCCCAGTAGGGACTTGTCATCTTTTCATTTGAATTCTTCTTCTTCTAGTTTTATTTATGGCATTCTCGCCTTGGTCATGTTTCGGCCTCTCGTTTAAGATACTTAGCATCTACAAGAGCATTAGGAAATTTGCAAACTCATAACATTTCTGATTGTAGTGGTTGTAAACTGGCAAAATTTTCTGCTTTACCTTTTAATCGAAGTATTTCTTCTTCTCTTGCACCATTTGACTTGGTACATTCTGATGTGTGGGGACCTTCTCCTGTTGCCACAAAAGGGGGGTCTCGATATTATGTTTCCTTTATTAATGATTGCACTCGTTATTGTTGGGTTTATCTTATGAAATATCGTTCTGAATTTTTTAGTATTTATAGTGCTTTTCGGGCCCTTGTTAAAACTCAACATGCTGCTGTTATTAAGTGTTTTAGATGTGATTTGGGTGGGGAGTACACTTCTAATCAATTCTGTGAATTACTTGCCTTAGATGGAACTGTTCATCAAACTTCTTGTACGGATACTCCTGAGCAAAATGGTGTTGCTGAGAGAAAACATAGGCACATTGTTGAAACTGCTCGTTCTCTCTTATTATCTGCTTCAGTTCCTAGTGAATTTTGGGGAGAAACAGTTCTTACTGCTGTCAACTTAATTAAAAAGACTCCATCTTCTCACATCTTAGGTTTATTACCTTTTGAAAAGTTATATGGGCATGCTCCTGATTATTCTTCTTTGAAAGTTTTTGGCTGTACTTGTTTTGTTCTCCGTCCTCGTGTAGAGCGTAGCAAGTTATCTTCTCGCTCTGCCGTTTGTGTTTTTCTTGGCTATGGTGAGGGTCAAAAGGGATATCGGTGTTTTGATCCAATTACCCAAAAACTCTATGTAACTCGTCATGTTTTGTTTCTTGAGCATATACCATTCTTTTCTATTCTTGCTAGTACTCATAACATGACCAAATCTGACCTCATCAATATTGATCCTTTCTCTGATGATACTGATAATTTGTCTTCTCAAGACCATATTGACTCACAAAATGTTTCTAGTCCTCGTGTTCCTATTACTCCTTTTCCTCATCATTTTTCTTGCAGGGTTCACACTGATAGTTCTGCAGATACTGGTCCTTTGCTCTCTGATACACCTGAAACTCCCTCTCTTCCTGTGGCCACCCAAGCAGTTCCTGAGACTGTGGATCCTCCTTCTCGTTATCCTCAACGTACTCGTAAGTCCACTCAACTACCAGACTTTGCTTATTCTTCTTATTCATATTCTTTTACTTCCTTTTTAGCTTCTATTCACTGTCTCTCTGAGCCTTTATCCTATAAAGAGGCAAATCTTGATCCTCTTTGGCAGCAGGCTATGGCTGAGGAACTCTCTGCTTTGCATAAGACAGATACTTGGGATTTGGTACCGCTACCGCTTGGTAGAAGTACGATTGGTTCTCGTTGGGTTTATAAAATCAAAACCAAGTCTAATGGGTCAGTTGAGCGGTACAAAGCTAGATTGGTTGCCCAGGGATTTTCTCAACAGTATGGTATGGATTATGAGGAGACCTTTGCTCCTGTTGCAAAAATGACTACTGTTCGTACTCTTATTGCAGTTGCCTCTATTCGTCAGTGGCATATATCTCAGATGGATGTTAAAAATGCTTTCTTGAATGGTGATCTTCAAGAAGAAATTTACATGATTCCCCCTCCTGGTGTTTCTCATAATCCTGGATATGTTTGCAGGCTCAAGAAAGCTTTATATGGTCTCAAATAGGCACCCCGGGTCTGGTTTGAGAAGTTCTCTACTGTGATTACCTCTTTTGATTTTTGCTCAAGTCATCATGATTCAGCTCTCTTTATCAAGAGTACCTCCGCAGGTCGTATTCTTCTTTCTTTGTATGTTGATGACATGATTATTACTGGTGATGATGTTGATGGGATTGCAGTGTTGAAGTCAAAATTAGCTCGACAATTTGAAATGAAGGACTTGGGCTCTCTTCGTTATTTTCTAGGTATTGAAGTAGCATTCTCTCCAAAAGGCTATCTTTTATCTCAGTCAAAGTACACAACTGACATTCTTGAGCATACTCACCTCACTGATACTAAGACTGCTGATACTCCTCTTGAGCTTAATGTTCGATATTCTCCTTCTGATGGTACTCCTTTGCCAGATCCTACTTTATATCGTACTATTGTTGGTAGCCTGGTATATCTCACTATTACACGTCCAGATATTGCATATGCTGTTCACATTGTTAGTCAGTTTGTTGCTTCACCAACTACAGTTCATTGAGCTGCTGTTCTTCGTATCCTTCGGTATCTTCGAGGCACTCTCTTTCAGAGTCTTTTACTTCCATCGACCTCTTCTTTGGAGCTGCATGCATACTCAGATGCTGATTGGGCTGGTGATCCAATAGATCGCAAGTCTATCACTAGTTTTTGTATATTTTTGGGTGATTCTCTTATTTCTTGGAAGAGTAAGAAACAGACTGTCGTTTCTAGATCTTCCACAGAAGCTGAATATCGTGCTATGGCATCTACTACCACTGAGATAGTTTGGTTACGTTGGTTGCTTGCAGACATAGGTGTTTCTCTTTCTCATCCCACTCCTATGCATTGTGACAACAAGAGTGCTATTCAGATTGTTCACAACTCCGTTTTTCATGAGCGAACCAAGCATATTGAGATTGACTGTCATCTCACTCGACATCACCTTAAGCATGGCACTATTACTTTGCCCTTTGTCATATCTTCCATGCAGCTTGCAGACTTGTTTACAAAGTCAAATCCTATTCCGCATTTTCGTTTTTTGGTTGACAAACTCTCGATGCTTTTAACAGCCGCATCGTGAGTTTGAGAGGGGATATTAGAGTTATTATATTTAATAAGGGTAGAATAGTCTTTTACTTTATTTTGTTTGTAAGCCTATATATATTCTCTTTATTAGGTTTTCATGTTTGTAACTTTGCATTGAGATCATAATAGAAATCCTAACCCCTTTTTTTCTTTTTATCTCTTCTTCTCTCTCTTTACAATTCACACAATACATACACATATTTTGATGACTCTTCTATATGTATAAACATAATTTGATGAATTCTTCAATAAAACCTTACTATTTCTTTACTTCAATATGATCAACTTTAAATAAATTTAATATAAATCTTTAATTTGTATTTTTACAAATATACTTTTTTCCAAGCTAAATTAAAATCTTATCCAACATTAAAGATACATTAATAACATGTTAGCACATATCCAAGAAGTGTCAGACCTTATTTCTGAAATTAAAAAAAAAATGAACTATATATACATCCAAGTTGTGTCAGACACGTGTCCAAAGCATCGGTGTCGAACACATGCCTTACAAGGAAACTACTCCTTGTAGAAATGTCCTCTCCAAGGTGACATAAACACTTTAGTCTTAATTTTCATGTGTTCACTCAAAATTGACTCACTCAAAAAACTAATGTCCAATATATCACGTTCTTGATCTTTGATTATTTGGACACTAGACTTTTCTAATAATTTATCAGTATGCAGGCTGAATGCCCTCTTACAAGCCTATAACCTGACAGAAGAAGAAAACCTAGACAGAAAGGAGCAGTGATAATAATTATGGAATTGTGATAGTGTTCATCACCAAGTGAATTAAGGTCAAACTTTTCAAGATAATTGTTGACAACTACACTCATACTACCCCCCATATATATCTGATCTCCAAATAACTTGCACTGCCTCTGAGTCCCTACTCCCCACTTCTTGAGCTTTAGTCCATCTCATTTAGCTAAAGTAATGTCAGGTACTTAACATACTAACATACTCAAGTCTAAGATTGAGATTTTCTATGACCTTTCCCATTCAAAAAAGAAAATGTCAGAACAAACAAGTATGCAAATTTAACTCCTTTCACACAATGTGAGGGCATACATGTTTATTCTATTCCAAATGCTACATTGGCTGGTGATGCAGTTTAACCATAGAAAATATATAAGCATACAAAAGATTGTCATAAAATTATTATCAACTTCATTATGTACTAAATCATCCAGAATATTGAGAGTGGTTATTAAAAACTATCTGCATCTAGAAAGAAAAAACATCAAAGAAAAAAATTAAATACTATATTGGGCAAGATTAAAAATCTTGCCTTCGATTTGGACATTCACTCTGCATATGTTATTCCTGATAAATTCAATAAGTATGTTGTAGAATAAAAAGAATAACATAGGAAAAAAATTGCTCATACCACATTGGAGGCGGTACCCCCAGGGCAACAAGCTAGCAGTATTAAACCAACTGATACAGAAGGTGGGAGCCCCAGTAATTTGCTAATGATCATTCCAGAAGTTGGCATGATGGTATACTGAGCAACGCATCCAAAAAGTATCTGATCAGGTCAAAAAGAAGAATGTTATCAACTTGGGCAACTTGTATTCAAGTAAAGCATTCTATAGAAGAATAAAGAAGTTCTATTTTTCTTGATGAAACTCTCCATCTCTCTGTATTTCCAAATTTGCTAATGATCATTCCAGAAGTTGGTATGATGGTATACTGAGTAATTTGCTAATGATCATTCCAGAAGTTGACATTATATCTAACTTAAAAGGAGTTTTTCAATAAATGTGACAAAAGAAAAGGCAGCCAAAGGGCTTGGAACACACATCTCTTGAATTGAATAGATCTGCATTGTGTCAACTAAGAAATTATTGCTTAAATACACAATTCCAAGTAATAATATTTCCTTGAACAGAAAATCAGACAAAGCAGATACTCAAATATTTGTTATAGTGATACAGATTTAATAAGACAAAAAGTAGAATAACATTGCTAGCCATAGCCCATGCATAAAACTATCACATAGTAAATCATAAGCAGGCATTCTCATAAAACATGTCCAGAAGAAAATAAATCCAAAACATTGTTCAAAGTCCATCACCGTGTAATACAGGAATCCTGTTGCAAATTATCTATCAAGTCCAATAAACTGGGAAATTCTTGGAAATTTTCTCATAATTAAATCAAAGCACACTCACTTCCCAAATCACAACAAAGCCCAAATTGCAATGTAAAAATACATAATTTATATGTAACACAAACATTAAATTGTAATTGGGTATTGTAGGAACTCACAGCAAGAGGCCTTTGCATGAACAAATTGAACAAGTCTTTGAGCTCCAATGTGAGACCCATTACAAGCATGATGAACCCAAGTGACAAACTATATGAAGCTGGGCCTCTCTCCACAAACCATGAGAAAATAGATGGTCTGAAGCAAGCAACAAGGCCTCCAACTGTGACATAGAAAGGGTACAGACTCGCTGCAGTGGACAACATGTTTTCCCATCTGGGTTTTGCGTGAGTGACAGATGAGCGGTGGTCAGATTCAGAACTTCCACCAACACATCTGATGGTGGGTGATTTTGAGAGCTTTGGTGATATGGAAATGGTGGGTTTGATCGGTCTGAGGAAGGAAATTCTTGGGTGGGTTTTTGGGGATGGAGTGAAGGGACTGAAGCATATAGAAAGGGTCATGGTATTGATTGCTATGGGTATATTTTTTTCAAGATTGCTATGGGTATGGAAGGGAAGCTTTGTGCTATCCATTGATATTTTTGAAGTCTCTTAGTACTTTTTTTTTTTTTTTCTTAATCAAGTCTGTACTTTTCTTTTTTTTTTTCTGTTTTTTAAGTTTGTAGAGAGAGAAAATCTTGATGGGACCTGAGCTCGTCAATGTGATTCCATGGGCCCACATCACGTGCCATTAATCTAGCTGGATAATGTTGACCGTTCAGTGCAAGGCATTCGCAAGACCATTTCCAAATTGATGCTAATAACTCAATCTCAGTGCATGATAAACACTCCAGTGAACTGTGGGAAAGCGTGAATTATCCGGTACACCACTGCGACAATATGATAAATTAAAAATTAAAAATAAAAAATAAAAATGAAAAGATAAATATCAATGGTACTTTTTAAGGTTCAATGTGTTGGCATGTTGTTACAATTTTATAAATTTTTGTCATCAACATTTTGTGTCGTATATCACATATAACTCTTTCTATCAAAAATACATCGTATCAGAGATTTTTTGATAATAAAATGACTATGTTATCATTTGACTTTTGATCTAATTCATTTGACTACTAAATTTACTCATTTAACATTATCTAATATACCAAAATACCCCTTTGAATATACTTATATATGTACTATAATATATGTAATCTATATATAATTATTTACTTTCATAAATATAACATAAAATAAAATAGTAATTAATTTTCTCTTTCTTTTTCTCTATCTATCTATATATATACTATAATATATATAACATATATATATATATAATTATTTATTTCCATCAATAATAATGTTAACATAAAATAAAAAATCAATTAAATTTCTCTCTTTCTCTCTCTCTCTCTCTCTCTATATATATATATATACACTATAATATATATAACCTAATATATATAATTATTTATTTTTTATAAATAATAATATTAATATAAAATAAATGATAAATTACACTAACCTCCCCTGAGGTTTAGTTAATATACACTAAACTCTCTTCTTGTTTGTCGAATTACACTGACCTCCCTTGTCAGAGATATTAGGTAAATATCGTTAACGGAAGTAACAAAATGTCACGCCCCGAAATTCGAGACAACGAAGACTCCATCACCAGGTATGAATCCCGAAGGTGAGTCCAAGTCAACCACTCATAACTCATACACCATTCCCATTCTGATACGAGCTTTGATACCATGTTGTCACGCCCCTATTTTTTGATATCAAGATCAATATAAAAAGTGAAGGTGAATAGTGAAAGTCCCACCCGATTCGCACTCATGAACCGCTCAATTCTATAATCCAACTTTCTGTGTGTTTATAATATCAGAGTGATACTAAGTCCATTGGAAAAAGGATCCAAAAATACTCAATTTCAAAAAAAATCACACTCAATTGCAATTTAAAACGAAAAAATTATGCTCGATTGAAGTTTGGCCCAATCCCAAAGCTTACTCGTAATCACAAGGGTGATTTACTCATTAAATTCTAGTACACTACTTCAAACGCTAAATTAATGCAGAATCATAATTACCCACATACGTATGACTCAACCTCAATAATCCATTATGGTCCCACACGTGGCCACACATTGCATCCCCAATTAATTACTTATTTATATCTCAACAATCCACCTAGCCACACATTACGATGTATCGTAATGTTGGTTACAATGCATCGCATAAGGTGCGTAACATCCCGCGAAATCTTCTGAAAAATTACCCAAATACGATGTATCGTAATGGGGATTATGATGCATCGTAGTCATTCACTCTGTTACACTAACAAACTCACCAAGTGATTACAACAATCAATCTCCTTCCGATTCATCATCCTAAACATAAAATCATAAAACATAATTATCATTTCTCTACATCCCAAACATCTACAAAGTGATAATTTATCACAATTAAATTCCACCTCATATACTTGAAACACAAAAATGACAATTCATGCATTATCATACACCTACTTCAAAAACCATCAATTTTACATAATCTTCAAGACTTGTCAAACTTATCATACATAGATAGAACATTGAAAGTGTCATACATACTTCTTATCTAAAATAGATACAATATTTCTAAGCTAGTCCACACACTACAAGTCGACATGGACGTCTCTAAACATATCTTAGAACAAAAAAAAAAAACTCAAAAATGGAGTTATTCTACTCTATGACCAACTCATGGTTGTGCATCCTCAACCACTTCCTTATCATGTCCTGAAAGTGTTAGTGTAGGGGGATGAGCAATTTCAACAAGCATAAGGTTAATGTATTGTGCAATCCATTCAATGCCACATTTCATTTTCAATGCATAAAACATAACTCATGCTCGACAAATATGTATCATGTTCTCTAGCATTCTAGTCACAAGCTTAAACTCTCAATTCGTTCACGTCATGGTATATACATCAATTATAACTTGACAACCACATAAAACGCATTTCATAGACATAGCATATTTCCATCATATATGTAACATAAGATAATAATCAAAAATGGATAAACATTCACACAAGTCACGTACTTCACTTAAGTTACACATAAGACTAAACACACTCACCCTTTCTTGAATTTGGTTCACACTCACTCACTTATAAGATACGTACCGAAGTTCCATATCTTAAGTTCATGCTTATTATGGGCTACTAACCTATGCGGTTATCACTCATCTTGTGTAAGTTTGAGGTTCTTCAACCCCAGATGATATGTTTCCCTACTACTTTCCCGTGAGCCATTTTCGAGACACACTTCCCACTCACACAAAATATTTCACATTTTACATACACATTCACAAGTTCGAATCAAACCCTAACACCTTCTAAATCTAGAGAGAAGTTGAAGAACTCAAAGAGGAGAGAAGAAGGAGCTTGGGCGGCTATTTAGAGAGAGAATTAGTGGTTGAAATATCTGTCCCTTGATATTTATAAGCCCCACGCCGTAAAAAGACTAAAATGCCCCTCCTCACTTAACGTACATTCCCGACCTCTGTTTTCGAATTCGAAAGAAGTTATGAACTCGAAATCACTTTTACATCTCTCCAAATATTCTAATTGATCTATAACCAAAAATAAAGTTTTTCGAAAGAAAAAAAAAATCCAGATTCCCGAGCCTACCCGACCCCTATCCCGAGTCTCGATGATCCAAAATTTCTGAACGAGCCAAATGACTCACAACATTTTCTGAATCTCTAAACTAGTCTCCACATATATAAATCATACTTATAACATATGCAAAACATTTAAATTCCTATTTCGGAAGAAAAAAAATTCGAATCTCTACACAAAATTACCTTTTTGTCCTCGTTTTTTTAATATCATTTTAGTTTACAAACAAAGCAAAGCGAAGAGACAAAATTATCCAATTGTATTATAACGTCTGCTCATCCTTTTCCTTTCGCTCCACTACCATTAACGACACCGGTGACCTAAATAGTTCATTTAGAAAATAAAATCTAAATTTAATGAAAAATAAAATATTTTTGACAACTTAAATTCAATTGTAGTTTAAATAAATAAGTGAAGAGTCTGCTATTCACAAATTTAACAAATAAATTCATGAATTGAAATGGATTTATATTCATGTATGTAACTAAGGAACAACAATAATTTTTAGAGATGTGGCCGTAAATTGAAAAGAATAAATGGGTTGGCTGGCTACTAGCTTTTATATATGAGTTGGCTATTTGGCTTTATAATTTTGTGTACTAGTGTGTGTGTGTGTGTGTGTGTGTATTTATGTGTATAATCAAAATAATGAATTTTTGTAATATGACTTTTAAAAACGTAAAAAAAAAGAATAAAAAGAAAATTTTATTACATAAATTGAACCCAGAATCTCCAATTCAAATAATTTAACCCTAATTCTTCTAAACTCAATTTTGAAACCACATATATGTCCATTGAAGCCAAGCCATACAATTAAACTCTCTAATTTCAAGATCTTAACTCTTGATTGAATTAAGTGAAGAGAGAGAAAGTAGGGAGGGGGTGATGATGAAAAGAAAAATGAAGAGAGAAAAAAATATTTTATCACTTCTCTCTCTCGCCACCAGAAATTATTGTTGGCAACTTTCGTTGAAAATCAATTTTTGACTTTTTGAAATGATAAGAAGTAGAAGGGGATAATTTTGTCAACTTTTTTCAGTTAAAAAAGGTATTTAAGTATTCATGTGATTTTCATATGGATAATTACATCTTTACATGTTTTTCAAGGATAGAACTGGAATTTAAAATATACAAATTGCTGATATCATAATTTTTTGTCATTGACTGTGTTGACCATTAACGGAAGGGAGATCTGCGTTATCTTGTATTCAAATCTTAAGGGAGGTTAGTGTAATATGACAAATAAGAGGGGACGTCAGTGCATATTGATTAAATCTCAAGGGAGGTCAGTGTAATTTTATTCTAAAATAAAAAATTAGTTGCCAATGTATATTATCATGAAGAGTATTGCGGTCATTTTTCTATTATGATATTTTTATATTAAAATACATTTAAATAATCAGGGAAAATCAAGACATTTCACATATTTTAAAAAATAAAAAAGCTGACAGGGGGTGTTGGTGACAAAAATTCACAAAGTTGTAGTCGTGTATTAATATATCAAGCCTTAGGGGTGTCAGTGATATTTACCCTAAAAAAAGATAGGATACGGTAATATAAAAATAATAAATTAGATTTTATATATACAAATAACTAAAATATTTACTTTTTATAAAATATTATAATTAATAAACAAAATAAGAGTTAAAGTCATATTACATAATTTGTATGAATAAATTTTGTATTAAATCATGATATATATCTCAACACTTTTTTAAAAATAAATATTAACATTTTCTTAACAATTGTACTATGATATTATTATTGCAAAAACTACATTTTAATGGTCAAAATTTGTTAAAAATGTGTTATGAAGTATCTAATATTAGGGGTGTACAAAGAACTGGTGAAACCTCTATACATATATTTTTCAAAAAGAAAATTCAATTTTCATTAAATTCAAAAAATAAAAACTTATTATAACAAATATTTAACAATTATAATCACGCATTTTCTTAACTTTAGAATTTGAATTTTAAATTATCATGAAAAAATATTATAACTAATAATAGAACATGTATTTATTTATATACTACCAATCAGAGCGGATTGGTGTTTTTTCCACTCTTTCCAAACTCACTCCTATACCTCTTAGGATATATCCAAACTCATGCGCGAGTTAAATTGGCATCCCTAGCCAATAGTATATATAATCGTGGTGACAAATTTGAGATGATAATTAAATTATGGCAAAATTTGTAAGAAAAATTATACATGCTACAAAAAAAAAAATTTAAATGAATTACAGTTTAAATTACTAAGAATAATTCAGTAATCTTGAAATATATGGATATTATACATTATGTTTGGAATATTTTATGAATAATTTGAAATGTTTCACAAAATTTAAAAAATTATATATACAAGTATGTTATTATATATGAGTTAGAATATAATGTCGTATATTAACAAAGTTCGTTATCAAAACTTAATTTAATCATAGTCAAAGGTTCGATCAACATTGAAGATGGAAACTTCATCTTCAAAACCATTGATCACATAATTTAGGTAAAAGTAAAATTGATTTAAAGAGCTAATGTCTAAGTGGTTAAAAACTAGACAAGTTGGACCAATCAAATTATAAAATTCTGTCTTTGAGTGGATTTGGAGTTTTCGGAACTCCTTTGTTACATTCTTTGATATACTTTACGAAATTCGAAAAAATAGTGAAAATAGGGAGTGAAACAAAAAATGATGTCTATGTTATTTAATGCGAGTTACTTTTACGTATATGTTTTTTTTTTTAAACAAAAAAAAGCTACTTTGGAGTATATGAAAATAATTAGGGAGGATATCATAGAAAAAAATAAATAAATTGTAATTGACCACTTCTTTGACATAAATTTGATCGTACCATGTGCAGACTGCAGCAGTGTGCTTTGGTTAATTTTTTTTTTCTTTCTTCCTTCTTTTAAGCCAACCTGCTAGTTACATTTTTTAAACAAAGGGTATGACTTTAAATTGAGTAGAATGAAAATATATGATTTCTGTAATGGACTTCAAATAAAAAAAAAAAGACTTGATTGTTGTTGATGAACAAATAATCAACGCACCTATTAATTATTTTGAACTTTTGAATGATTTGCAAATTTCGAAAATGAAAAGAAAAAAAATTCATACATCAGTAATATATTCACGAATTCTTCATAATGCCCAATCATGATCATGCATTTGTAAAACCACCAATAGCTAAGAAAGAGAATTTAGGTAAAGAATATAAAAATGTGCCAAAAATAAAAAGCTCAAATTGAGCTAAAATTGATAATTAAAGAAAATGCAAACAATAATTTAAGCAATAGAAAGGTTGGTAATTTAGGACATGTTTGGCATGCATTTTATTTTTTATTTTGTTTTTTGTTTTGGCACTATAGCAAATAACTGAAACATGTGAGCTGAGTGGTGCGGAAACGGATGCAAAAGTTTGTTTAAAACCTAGAGGGGGGTGATTATGTTTACTCGATTTTTGCTTAATTTTTCAGATTATTCCAATTATAAGTCCAATTATAAATTAAAGCAATCCCAAAAAGCAAGTAAATAAAATAAAGTGTAATAAAGTAAAGAATACACTAGATATACGTGAAAAACCCACATCAAGAGAAAACTACGGGTGAGGTGAGGCTTGTAGCTCCGGAGAACAAAATCCACTATCGTCGAAGCAAAGTATAACATATTTTGTCGAAGACTCACTGTAGAGACCGGGTCCAATTTAGGCCAGTTTTCTTTTATGCATCATTTTTATCATAAACACATTTTAAATGATGTTATGCATATTTTAAATGTGGGAAACATGTTTGGGAACTTGTTTATAGATTCGAAGAAGTTTTGGAATCATTTGATGAAATTTGAGATTTTTGGGTCGGCGGGGCCCAGGACACTGGTCGGGTGGTCCCGGAATTTAGAAAATTTTTAAAAAAATATTATTTTTGGTTTTAGATCAAATGAAATTTTAAATGAGTTAAGAAAATGATTTCGGAACTGTAGCCACTTTCAAAATCGAAAATAAAGGCCGGGAGGGTACATTAAGTGACCCGGGGGCATTTCGTTTATTTCTCGCCCCAAGATATTATAAATGCCTGGAGGCTGAGATCCCAACCATTACATACAGCTGAAATATCTCTCTCACCTCCCTTTTCATCTCATTTCCCTCTCTCTTCATTTCGGACGTGTTGGGCTTATATTTGGAGGTTCCCGAAGAAGGGTAAAGTGTTCTACGGGTAAAGGGCGTCGGTTTGAACTGGACAAAATCAGTTTTTGGCAAGGTAGAACTTGGAAACATTCTAAAATTTAGCTAGAAGAGGTTTCAAAGTTGAGGTAGGAGTGTGAATTCCTTCTTAGCCTTGATTCTATAGGTCCCTTATTTGTGACATAAAATTTTTATGACTTTCTTTTGTAGAAATTGATGCATATTATGAATTTAGAATTGTCTAGCATGTCCTAGATTGAGATTATATTGTATGCATGTGTTGAATGCTACTCATGAGTACTTTATGAGTCATTGTATTCATTTAGAATTGTATATGAAATTTGACTCCATGTGTGGAAGAAATGCATATAATAGATTTATTGAAAATATATTATTTTGATTTCATGAGTTCATTTGAAATTTGCATTGTAATATTCTTGAGTTTGAAGGTGTATGCATTAGCTATAGATGTAATGCATTCAGAGTGAGTTTTGTGACAATCTTGGTTTTGTGCATGTGTCATAAATGTGCACTTATGTGGTGATTGATAATAAGGTATCTATGCATTTTATTTTGGCATGTAAGGATTGCCAGGCGTGTCAGGATCGCCCATACCTAATAAGGTATCTATGCATTTTATGTTGGCATGTAAGGATTGCCAGGCGTGTCAGGATCGCCCATACCTAATAAGGTATCAATGCATTTTATTTGGCATGTTGGGATTGCTAAGGCGTGTCAGGATCGCCTAATACCTAATAAGGTATCTATGCATTATATTTGGCATGTTGGGATTGCCAAGGCGTGTCAGGATCGCCTAATACCTAATAAGGTATCTATGCATTATATTTGGCATGTTGGGATTGCCAAGGCATGTCGGGATCGCCTAATACCTAATAAGGTATCTATGCATTATATTTGGCATGTTGGGATTACCAAGGCATGTCGGGATCGCCAAACACCTAATATGGTATCTTTATATTTTATTTGGAGCATGTCAGGATTGCGTAATATCTGGTAAGAACGTTTCTCGTTATATATTTGAGCATGTTACGATTATTTCTTGTGTAAACTTAAAACTAGTCTGCACTTGCATTAAGATAACTGATGTGTTAGTGTAGGGTGTGGGGCGGCTCTATTCTTGGGTCACAGGATTAATTGGGGATATATATTTATGAGCTGGTGGATTATCTTTAATTATATATAAACATAAATTTGTTGTCTTGGGAAAGGATTATTGATGGAGGCAGGATAGGTATGCCTAATATCTTGTAAGGCATTTGTAGAATATATGGAAGAAGGCATGTTAGGATTGTCTATGGTTTGAACTTATAAATTTGTTTTATCTGTATTGTGATAATGGATGGGTTAGTTTCAGAGCATAGTTCTAGTTACTTCTAAGATAGAAGATTTAATGACTAAACGGTATAATTATATCTATATGTCTTTATTGTCCTCATATAGAGGGTATGTTTACCGGTTCTCTGATTGGGTTGTAGTAGAGAGAATTTGCTCGTGGGTTTAACCTACTTTGTTGATATTTCAGGTTCCAGACAGTTTTAACCTGGAGATTTGCGTGTGGAGTTCGTAGAGCTTGACAATCATCCATTCCTCACCATACTTTAGTGTAGGGACTTAAATCTGTTCATAAAGTTTTACTTTTATGTTTTTTTGGTTAAGGGGTCCGTGGGGTTACTGGACTTCCAAGTTGTATCAATCAGAATAATACAATGTTATTTAACATGATTATTTATTTCAATTAGACTTTCCTTTCAGCATTTATAATTCTT
This sequence comes from Cornus controversa, assembly GCA_026545225.1. Lineage (NCBI taxonomy): Eukaryota > Viridiplantae > Streptophyta > Magnoliopsida > Cornales > Cornaceae > Cornus > Cornus controversa. The sequence continues at coordinate 25,668,969 of CM048853.1, read as the reverse complement.
TTTCTTTTGTCATTGTATTCTATGCTTGTTTGCTATCAGTTGTTAGTATCCCTCAGATTTTGTGTATGAGACTGGCCACCTCATGCACGAAATTTTCTAGGGGGTATTTCATATGTGGTCTTGCAAAGGCTCTTAATATGGATGTGATAATCAGAAGTCCCCAGTTGAATTGATTTCAGAGTATACGTGGTGTTGAATTTATTTTTGAATGTGATTCATTTTAAACCGTTTACGTGTATTGGAGATATGTTCTATCATACTTGATTCCAAAAATGAATATGTTCTGAGTATGAAAAATATTGAAGCATGCCATGTAGTTGTATAGAGATCTCATGGTGCATTCATGCATAGCTACCTGAGTCAATGTTGAGTCGGGTGGATCATCTCTACTATGCTAGTTGTATGCTTACCCCCTCCCCCAAACCTTTTTATGATAAAGCACCAGTGGAGGACGAAGCTTAGATGTGCTCGAGTGAAATTTTTGGTGTTTGTTTGGATTTATGTATATGGATGTCCATGCCGGGTTGTGGCATGTTGATTATTTTAGAAACGTTGTTCTTACGTTTGGATTATCTTTATGTTTTTGCACTTCAAATGTATTAGCCATGTGTGACACGTCCATAACTTTTGGAGAATAAATGAATGTATGATGGATAGTTTCGAAATTTCAATGTATATGTAATATGGATGTGACCATTTGGATATGAAAGTTTTATGTTTTGATCACACTATTTCTGCTTTGGATCATATTAGATGTTTTACGCTTTATGGGGAATGTATGTATGTTGAAAGATAATAATTGGATAAGAATTTTGTTGATTGTGATCACTTGAGGGTTATGTAAGACTTGTAGGTCGAGTGATTACAATGCATCGTAATCCCTATTACGATGTATCATAATTCGGCGATGCATCGAAGACCCAATGACGATGTATCATAAAAGTGTTGAGAAAATGGATGAAAAACAACACATTCCACATGTTATTACGAGACATCTACGATGATTCATAGGTTACGATGTATTGTAATCTCCATTACGATGCATCGTAGTCTATAGTTAAACTAATGATAGGAGTAATGTTTAGACGTGCATGTGTGGCCATGTGTGGGGCCCATAGTGATGGATTGATGTTGAGTTATACTTATATGATTATATGTATGTAATTAAGTTTCTGTGTTAATAAAAGGTTAAGATAGTTCACTAGGGTTTAACGGATGGACTCAACCTCAGAATTCGGGCTCAAAAATCAGGGCGTGACAACTTGGTATCAGAGCATAATATTCGAGTGTAATTGTGATTAGGAGTAACGATGTTTAACTTAATCACCCCCATTTTCCATGCCCTTCTAGGTATCAGAAATCAGGGCGTGACACTCACACCCACTCCACTCTGACAAAAACTTGATGCGGAATGCCTCAAGTTTACTCTTGCAACTCACTCGTCCAATTGTTGTAGACTTCCGGCTAACATCACAATCCTTGTATAAAGGTAATTGGAATAACACAAATACTCAATAAGTATTTTGTCCCATTCGTAGTGCGATTTTCTTCTCCTTCATCACTAACGAACAGTTGTAGAAGAAACCAAATAATCCAGTAGCTTAATTAATAAGAAATCTTTGAAGCAGTCTTCAAATGATTGATTAAGCAGATAGAGAGACATAACCTAAATCACTCATAATGTATATATGTATGTGATCTCTCAAAGAAATATAAACAAAGAATTAAAGAAGAATTCTCTACTCTAAAAATATATCTATGATTTTTGTCTTTAGAAAATAATATTTTTGATGTGTATTCAAAGTTTCGTGAAACCACACTGAAAGAAATCATATGAGATTTTTATAGATGTTAAAAATTTTAATTTTTCTTGAAAAAAAAGTTAAAAATCAATAGGAAACAATTCCCAAAATTTAAGAAAATTTTAGAGTCAAATTTTGGTCAAAACAGGACACTACAGACTTCACTTAGACCCGTCCAGGGCTCTGCCTTGCAAGTTTTGAAGTCTAGAGACTTCATAGACCAGTCTAGGTTTGAGCTAGACCAGTCCAACCTTGAAAAGTTTGAAAATTTTACCGAAAAATCCTAATTTTCAAGGTCAGACCACCTGGTTTGAAATATATGTGTTCTCACCACTTTACCTAGACTACGTGACTCTCATACTTGATCAGGGATATCCACATGTAATCGAAACCATTCAAAAACTTCAATCGATCAAACCTTTATTCAATAGATTGATGTCTTTTTCTGTCATTTGCATGGTTGTTACTGTAGAACACTGCTCACTTTGAGACTTCAATTACATGATAAATTACATGAATATAAATAAAAGATTACAACTCGATCATTGTTAGGTTTGACACCGAAGATTGCCAATTACAAAAATGTACGTCACAATCTCCTCATTTGGCAATTTCGTGACAAAACCAATCTAGAACATCATAACCTAACCACTGGAAAAATGAGATTACAATATATCTCAAAATACAAAGAAATATAACTTAAAGATCTCAGAGCATCACTAGCAAGCTTCCAAGTTTCATATATAATGTCTGCCAAAAATCTGTAAAATCTGCACATCATGCAAGCAATATTACCTGTGAAAGCTTAATAAAGAAAATATAATGATATCGCGATAAAAAAAATCCCCTTAATAATATAAATAATGATAAAAAAAATTAAATATACTAGTTCTCCCCCATATAGTCTCCCCTATATATCAATCAAACAAATATATATGTCTCCCCCTTTTTGGAGCAAATTAACAAAGTAAGAACAAAGAAAACATGAGAAACTATCACAAAATCATTAAGTGACATAACAAGAACATGAACTCCATTAAAAAATTGTAACCAAGAGTCCCAAAATTAAGAGTTACAATTCAAATAGCCAAAATAAATATAGCATAACATAAATATGTTCAAGCAAATAAACATAGAAAACTAGACATAACATGTAAGCACTCAAGTCTAGCAAAAGAACCTAACTATGTCTAAAACGCTAAGACCTAATTCTCATTTTATTTATCACCATCATTGCTAGAACTCCCTAGAATAGCTTTTCGAATTAATGCTTTAAGTTTTGAAAACTTCCTCTTTAAGTACCTATCCAAACCCCTCATGTGCTAATTGTACTAACTTGTAGTTAAAACACGATTGAAATTAGGAACATAAAGTCCAGGAATATGAGCATTATCATCACTTTCATTCACATCTTCATTAACATGTTGCCTATCAGCCTCCTTGTGTGCTCTTTCCTTCATCTTGTTGGTAATTGAATATTTAAAATTAGAAGCTGTAAACTTTCCTTTGGGCTTTTCAACTAATACATTTGAAGGAATGTACACCTTCTTTGCCTTACGAATCTTCATCAGGATCAATGGAAAAGGCAAAACATTGGTAGGCCTAAAATCATTAGACTCTTGAATCATTGTCCTCAACATAGTAACAGGCATATTAATCTTATCACCATTCACAATGTGATACAAAATTTTACCTCTATGCCTTGACAAATCACCCTTATGATCATGAGGATCAAGAGTATAAGACATAATCAAATTCAAAGCAGAGACATTGTCAGTTATATAAGCACTATGAATTTTATTCTCAAGCAATGACGCATTCGATTCACACAACTTCCACATGATGGCTTTCATGCTTGGTATGTTCTCCTCAGTACCATCATATGGAAGAATTAAACCATCTTCAGCCTTTGGAACACCAATAACCTCAAAAATCTTGGTTGTCACTTTGATTTCAGTCCCAAAGCACTTCATAGTCATCCACAATTCTTTCTCACTATAAGCAAGCACATTGCCATAAAAGTAACGAACCATGTTGGAAACACAATCTTTGTCTAGATTAGCTAAAGAACTCCATCCATTATTTTTAAAATAATACACAAAATCCAAGTGCTAAATTGCCAAATGCTTTTAATCTTATCCTATTATACACTTGGAAAAGAGAAAATTGACTTAAAACACTTGAAAATATTTCATTTATTTTATCTCTATCAAAAATAGGACCAAAGTCATACTTTCAAGGTTATTATTATATATTGTGTTCTACTTTATGCCACAATAAATCCTTTTACAAAACTAAATCTATAATTTTTTTGCCTTCAAATTTATTGTTTCTATTGCTATAATTTTTTTGATAATGAAATTTCTTCTTGGCTACAATTAATTATGTAAGAATGAATACAAAAAGCATATTAAATTGAATATTTTCATTTTAGCAATTAAGCATGTAGGGAAAAAGTTCATTTTAAAAAAATCTAATTTCTATAACACAAAAAAAAAAAAAGACATTACCAATAATTAACACAGAAAAATTAGAACCACAATTGCTAGTCAATAACAAAAAAGATGCATCAATAGTAAACTTGTAGCTTGTTGCATTTAAATTTAAATAGTTCCATCAAGTTTAACAAACCAACCAAAAAAGAAAAAACCCTAATTTCTGATCATTCACTTGTTGAAGAAGTGGTAGAACCAACTCTGGTTTAGCAAAATATCTAAAATGAAATGAAGAATAAACGGTGGAGATTGAGAAATCTAACGGTAGAACCAGCGATAAACTGCCTTTGATGAAATCAGCTTTCGTTCCATGTTGCCGAAAACGCAAAATATCTTTTTCATGACCCCCATTACTACTTCTTTCTTTGTATCCATATTTATCTATCTATCTATAAGTGTGACGAGGAGTTTGGGACTAAAGTGGAGTCTAGTTGATAGAAGAGGGATTAACCAAGGATGGCAAATTATCATAGCCCGATGGGTTTTCGCCCTGCTCCGGAGTAGATTTGGTATGCTCTAATAGGAGTAGGGGCGGATATGGGTTTCAAAATTAAAACCTAAATCGAGTTCTAGACGGAGGTGAATTTATTGTGGAATCCTATCGTATCCGCCCTGATTATATGTGTGTGTGTGTGTGTGTGTGTGTGTGTGTGTGTGTGCATTTTAGTATTTTTTTTGTTACATTTACGGTCTTATTTCTTTGCCCTTACATTAACTTTCTAATTTCATTACTACCCTCATATATATATATAGTAACATACCATAGACTATGGTTTCTAAAAGGTGAAGCCCAATATGCAAATTTGACTTTTGAGCAAGTGAATTTGTTAACAGACCGTAAAAAAAAAAATGTTAACGGGACAGGGTGGGTACCAATTATCCCAAAAGTGCGGGTATAGTATGCTTGCCAATAATTCGTCTCGGGTTCTTAACAAAAATAGTAGGAGGATTTTCTTAATGGGGCGGGGTAGGATTTTGGCAAATCCACCCCATGGTGGCCCCTTTAATTTTTTTTATGCATGTAAGATATAAAAAATTACTAAATGACCCCCCTAAACTTATTTTTTTTTCTAAAAATTTATGTAACTATTTATTTTCCATCTTACTCTTCTTCTTATTCTTCCAAAAAAAGATTCGATTCTCATAAAAAATAATAATTACATTTTCTTTTTTCCATCAAATCCTATTTTTTTCCTTCAAAGTTCTCTCATATTTTTCTTCTTCTTTGTTTTTATTTTTTCTTCAATTTTTCCCATCTTTTTGCACTTGTGTATGATATATGTACGGTAACATTCTTTTCTTTCATCTTATTACTTTTTTATTCTCTTATCCTATGAGTTTATTACTGAAATTTTACACACGTAGGACTTGTTTGGTTAAAAGAGCAAAATCTGAAAGCAAAAACAAAGTCATTTTCACTTATTTTTGCTATGGTAGCTGAATAAATGTGATAGAGATTTTTTTTTTCGAAAAAACCAATATAATGTAAATGTAGTAACCCATGTGGACGGGTGTGAAGACAGACACTGGGCTAAACTACCACACTGACAGGGTACAGGGTGTTCAATCCCACATCGCCTGGGTGTGGAGAAGGGGATGTGCTTATATGTAGTGTATTATCTTCAAATGGTATGAGGCCTTTTGGGATAAAACCCAAGAGCAAAATCATGCGGGCTTAGGCCCAAAGCAGACAATATCATACTATGTGTTGGAGCGGGGTATTACAGTAAATATCCTTTCTTTTAAATAATTCAAACATATTTTTTATGAAATATTGTGCAACAAATTATTTACCAAGTATATATTTGTGAAATTGTTGTCAAAAGGACCCTTAATGTCCATATTTATGTGAATATTTTTCTACAACATTTTTTTTTTCGAATTATGACATACCATATGAATTTTTATTATTATGTTGTTACTACACTTCTATTTTTTCGATTTGTTGTCTTTATCGCACTAAAAAAAATTTATAATATATACTGTGCCTCCAAGACAAATTCTTGTCTCCGTCCCTCTATGCATATATATATGTATTTGAATAAATACATATCTTAGCTCATGTATATATATATATATATATATGTATTTGAATAAATACATATCTTAGCTTCTTTGGAGCGATTGAGAACATAGTTTACGTTTGAAAGATTTGACATACTTCCATGATTGCTGGAGTAGAGGTATATAATTTTAATTGATGAGTGAGAGAGACCAATGTTTTAAATAAATTGGTAATATACGTAAAAAAATTATTAGAGAACCGAAGTTTGTGTCTACTGACCATCCGAATCTAATAAATTTATAAATGAAAATGTCAATACAACCAGTTGGTTCAACCCTCTATTTGGTGAGTGAGAGAGAGGACTTGATAAAATGTAGTTGGCTCGGGAAGCATAACTCATAAACTGTAGCTTCTTAGTTTGACTCTCCTCTTTTAGATCTAGTGCCACGGATTTTTTTTTAACATTTTATTAACCGACTTGAAGTTACCAACCGTGTACAAAATGAGAAATTATACTTTAAACATTGTAACTATCACATGGTACAACCAACGATTAGAAACATACCACAAAAATAAAGTAATTTCACATGTTTACTATAAAATCAATATCTTTGATTTTGTGGTGTGTTTCAAATTGTTGATTGTACCATGTCATTGTCACAACGATTGTAAAGTATAATTTCTCATACGATAGGTCTAACTTAGCTGAAATAATGGAGGATACAACTTGATACAAAAATTAAAGAAAATTTAAAAAAAAGAAGAAGAAGAAGAAAAATAGGTCCGGTGGTGGATTATTGGGTCTTTTAAGAGACCCAACACCACAAACTTTAACAAAAAATATCGTTAATAGTATCCTAAAAAATTCATGATTTATTCCATAAAAAAAAATTCTAACACTTGATATGATCAAATTAGTCTTATACTGTGGAAAAATAAATAAATAAATCTGAAAACAAGTCGGGCCAATTCATCCTGTTGACTGTCTTTTCTGTATACTTTTTTCACTTCCGTTGCTACCGCAGGTTTTACGCAATCGATCAGATCATACAGAAGAAAAGGTTCTCTATTGATTCAAACATTGTATCTATGGGAATTTTTACCCAAAAATCAATCTGATTTATTTCGTACCCTTCACTCAATAAGAAAATGGGTCAAATTCTACAGGATCAAACCTATGGGACTTAAGGAATGATGGAAGGGAATAAATAAAAAAGAGGGAAAAATAAAATTTTAAAATAAATAAATAAAAATGAAGCAGAAGAACCCAGATTCCAAATGGACAAATTCAAACTTGAAAATGATCTTTCTGATTTTTGAAGAATGAGAGACAAGGGGATTGATCGAGAAAGATCTCTTGTTCGTTACAAACAAAAAATTGGTTAGGCCCATGAAATTGGTGCACTCCTGGCCTGGGCTCGAGCCTAGGCCGGGCTCAAGTCGACCTACATGTTTTACTCCCCAAAGCCCAAACATATATATTGGTATCCAAGAGTATTTTCAGATTAGGTCTCTAATACCAAACTTTAACAAGATTTAAAGGAGTGTTTATATCTCATGATAACAAGAAGTACTTGAGATTAGATGTTATATTGTTAATCCATTACAGTAATAATGTAATATCACGTAATGCATAAGATGTTGCTTATGATGCACGTGTTCTAAAAACAAAAACAAAAAAAGAAATTGTAGAATGATAAACGTTTACCTTTTGGCTTAAAAAGAGAACTGTACATAGTTGCATAAACACGCAATATTAATTCACATGAACATTAAAGAATGCTATCATAGTGATTTTATTGATTGGTTTAAAGATTCATGTAATTTAATTATTTTATATATTAATTATGATTTTTTTGAAAATTAAATTACAGAAAAAAAATTGATATCTTTAAGTCTTGATTTGTGTGCATGTCATTCTACTATCAAGTGTAATTTCTTGATGTATATGAAGAGATTTTATTTGTGTTAAAAAAAACCATTTATTAAAAGAAGTGTAGAGCACCTCCTTTACTAAGGTTAAGAAATTTGTAACGTTGTTACGAGTGCTTCCCTCTCATTAAAGGGTCAAGCGAAGTAAAAAAAAATGGAGCACTGCACAGTAAAACGTACCAAGCACAACTGAGGCAAAAAAGGAAAAAGACTCGAGCATAGCTCAGGCTAAAAAAAAATAAAAAATCTTTCATGGTAATACAACAGGGCGAGAAGTAAGAGTTAGCATTTCCAAAGTTTGACAAATAATCATTCGGAAACGGGGGACAACTAATAAATGATAGATTAATAATTCAAAATTTGAAGTGTATGTGAGTTGCGCGGTGCGGAAGCGGTTGCGAAAAGTATTTTAGAACCTAGAGGGGGGGTGAATAGGATCACTTGCTCGTTTGCTTAATTTTTAATTAATTCAATTTTAAGTTCAATTAATCAAACAATTAAAGCAAGCAAATAATTAAAGTGTAAGTAAAGAAAAAAATGCACCAGATATACGTGGAAACCTAAGGCGGGAAAAATCACGGAGGGAGGCGGCACGCCTCAGGGAACCAATTTACTATGATGAAGCAAAGTACAACAGACTCTGTCTCAGTCTCACACCCCTCTTCACTCTGTCAAGGATCTGATGCGGAACACCTCAGGCTTATGATTGCGACAACACGTCCAACTGTTGCAGACTTTCGGCTAATGTCACCACCCTTACAGAAAGGTTGCTGGAAGAACCAAAATACTCAGCAAGTATTTTGTTCCCTTCGTAGTGCAATCTGGTTACCTTTCTTCCTCAACAAGCAAGCAAGCGAAGAACCTTCAATCCAATGTTCTGATCAGCAAATCAATTTGATGTAGTCTCTGAGCAGCTAATCAGAAGTAGAACACCATCCTAAATATCACTCGTGAGGTATGGATGTGTGTTCTAAAAATATAAAGCCCTAATTATACTGTATATATTTTCTCTCTCTAAAAATATTATTTCAGGGCCTCTTTTGTAGAGAAAATATGAATACATATATGTAGGCAAGGAAGTCCTAATTCTACTTGGAAAAGAAGTTGAATACCAAAATAAAACTTTCCTAGAAGTTTCAAACCCAATAGGAATCAGAATTTCCGTCAAAATCTATTTCCTATTTGGAACAGGCTAAGTTGGACCGGTGCCAAATTATCAGGACCGGTGGGACTTTTTGAAAACCTGCAGAAACTATCTTACCGAGAAAAGTTGGACCGGTCCTAAATATTGGGGACCGGTCCTACTTTGAAAAACCCTAAACTTTTCATTTAAACCCTGGTTTTTCAAAATAGGCTCGGAACTAAAAAGTGCAGAGTGTCCTCACCATACTTACCTGTACTATGGTGTTCTAACTGATTTATCGGCTTCCATGCACTTGAGTGTTAGTTCGAAGTTGTCGATGATCGGTTACATAAAATAACATGAAACTTACAACTCGATCATTTAGGTTTTGATCACCGAAATATGCCAATTACAAATTTATATGTCACAATCTCCCCCTTTGGCAATTTCGTGACAAAATCACTTAGACAATCAATAACCTAATCATCATCACTGATCAAATATATATCCAAAACATATCAGTTGATGGAATAAATATCTAGACATCAAGGATAAGTAAGTCAACCATAGTCTAGAACAAAAAAAATATCAATACCTAAAGTCTAAGTCTAGTCAGCCTCATCAGCAGACTCATCAGAAGCAGTAGGGTCAAGCTTGTCTATCCTAGCATGTAAACGATCGAACCCTTGCTGAATGAACCTAAGAACTTGGTTCATCTGATTGGCCGTCACAGGTGTGTCAGTAGCAGGAAGTTGGAAAACTTCACGACCCCCAGACACAGCCTGACCAGCTCCTTGACTGAGCTCATAGGCCTTTCTGTCCTTCTCCTTCTTGTTTATCGAGCGAGTAATTGATGTGGCATCAATCATCCCTTTCGGTTTCTCAATATCAGCTCTCTCTGGAATACGAACCCTAGCATCCCTCAAAATAGCCATCACTATCTGTGGAAAAGGTAATGCTGATGAAGACCTAGAATGTCGAGTGGCTAAGATCATGGTACGCATGATTGTTGCGGGAAGATTGATCGGATCTCCTCGAACAATGTGATAGAGAATCTCAGCTCGACTCTTAATCAAATTACCCTTGTGGTCATGAGGATCTAAATTGTATGAGACTATCAAATTTAATGCTGAGACCTCATCGGTAATGTAGAGTGAAGGCAACCTATCTACTAGCCGTGGGGCTTCGGGTATACACAACTCTCTAATCATATCATCCATGCTCGGTCTGTTTGGATCCTCAACTTGATATGGCAATACAATGCCATCTTCATTCTCTGCAATACATAACATATTGGCAATTTTGTCCTTGGTGACCTCAACACGAATACCATAACATTTAGTCACAAACATTAGGTCGTCCAAGCTTGATGTAATCATATTTCCATAAAAATATCAGACCATGTCGGGCTTTACAATTTCTCTAAGATCACAAAGAGACTCCCAACCATTGTCTTCAAAGTATTGCACAAAATCCATCTCCCATTTGCGCTTGATTATTGCAAGATTGACTCGCCTTTCAATCCTCATAGCCCGGCACCCTATGATATTCACAAAATTATTGAAATTGAACTCATCTTCAAACATGTCTAATGTGAATATAAGTCGATTCTCATCACTGGTAGACGCCTCAGTACGCCCCCTCTTTCGTGCCATAAGAACTACAATGAACGGGACCAAAAATAACGACAAAAGTTTCATTGAGTCAAATTGTCGAACACTTGGTGTGCAAGTGCAAAATTCCCAAATGTCAAAGCTATTTGTTTGGTCAAACTCTCCCAAATCAACAATCAACCAATCACAATCCTTCAAACACTTTAATCCCAACCTCCAATTAAAAAAAATATAGAAGAAGAAGATTGTGTGAGACTTTGATTGTTTTAGTGTATGAGTGTGTATGTAGCTTGAGTTGAGAGATGAGAGTGAGAGATAAGGGCTGTGCGCACATGTATAAGGGATGGGTTACTTAAACCAACAAGGCGCGCGCGCGGATTGTCAAGAATCTGGGCATCCGCTAAGTGCGACCGGTCCTCATATTTGGGGACCGGTCCAACTTCTTTCTGTTCCTCAGAACCTGCAGAAGTGCGACCAGTGCTCAATAATGGGGACCGGTCCAACTTTGTGAATTATGAAAAATTACACTTTGGACCTTTAATTCACCAAAAACACATATTTTTAATCTGATTTAGCATTTTAGCACATAAAGAGTGAAAAATAAACACAAAATCAAAATAAACATATTTTTGAATTTTTTTTTTTGAAAATTTTCAAGAATAACACTAAAACATGAATAATCTCATGAGAATAATCAAAACACATTTTTCAGAGAATAACATGAGTTCTAAAATTTCTGAACAATTTCAAATATTTATAAATGCAGAATTTTAAAACCCATAGATTGTCTTTAAAATTCATTCTCAAATTCATGATCATGACACAACTTCCAACACACAGATATTTATAAAAATTTAAAAATTCATCTAATAAATCCATGTGAGTGTGTGCAATCCAACTTCATCAAAAATTAATCAAATTCCTTTGATCTATCTTCTAAAACATATTGGATAATAAGCAAATATAACTACACATGATCAAACATTTTTTTTCATTAAATTTCATCATTTTTTTTTCTTTCTAAGATGGTGGCTTTCACTCTTACGGGTAGCCAGCTATTTTCCTCAAAACAACTCTTTAATTTTTTTAAGATATCTCATTGGAGATTTACATTGTAGTGGAAGCTACGAACACATCCCGAAGGTAGCCTTTTCCATTTGTCTTAGATATTCAGCAAATTTTCATATTTTTTTTCATTTTTTTTATGCTGAATATATTTTTTTTCATCATTTTCCTTTTGTTGATCATTTAAGCTTTTAATGCTACTCATACAATATATTCTAGTCAACTTCACATTAGTTTTCAATTAATTCTCTCAGAGTTGGACTAGTGCACAAATTGTATGGACTCAGAAGATTTACCTCTAAAAAGAAATAAATAAAGCAAATTGGTCATCAATGTTTAGATCATAAAATTAAGTACTTCATTCATTGACAAGCTGAGTGTCCCAATTATGCATGCACAAATTAAAGTGAAATTAAAAAGAAATATAAGGAAATCACATCATTTCTTAGAAAAATATAATTATCATAATCTCATATGATTATTACTAAAAATAAACAAAACCTAACCAAAAAAAAATATGGTCTAATGGAAAACAAATAATGAACAGAAGCTCAATCCATGACAATCAAAGTCCTAAAAGACTTAGTTAGGGGGTTTTGCACCCAAAGACCTATTAGGAATAAATCCCATAGTATCAACAGGCACAAACTTCTCCAAATCTTCCTTTTTCATCCAGATAGTTTTAACATGCAGTTTATCAGGAAAGAATTTTGGAGAAACAAAAACATTCTTCTTTTTATTTGAATTCTTTTTACCTTGAGAAGTTTTGGGTTTGTTCCAATAATGTGGCTTTTTAGCATGACCCCTATTCTTAGCAAAAGAATTATGCACATGAAAATCAGAATTAGAATGTCTTCTCTTTTTATAGCAATAGTGTTGACTATGTCCAGTCTTACCACAAAAAGAACAATAAAGCACATTGGACACAACTTTAGCATGCACAGACTCGACTTGAGACTTAGGTTTGGGTTCAAACACAATCAAATTCTTGGGTTTAACAAAAACAGTATTTCCCTTAGATGATGACCCAACAAAACCTAATCCAGTTTTATCTCCTACAGGCTTACCAACACTAATCATGCTATCAAGCTTAATCTGTCCAGAAGTAAAAGCAAATAATTTCTATTGTGATTTTTTCAATTCAGGCTCGAGAAAATTAATTCTAGCAATAAGAACATCTTTAGCAGAAATAGCTTGACTTCCTCGTTTTCGAGAAACTTGACTTTGCCTTGAAGATTCAGAATTTCAGCTTTACTTTCTTCAATCAACTTCACTTGATCTTCATTCTTTTTCTTCAAAGTCTCTTTCTCAGATTTTTCTTGCTTCAGCTTCTCAGATTTTTTATTATAAGCTTCCAGCAATTTCTCAAAAAGTTCTGGCAGCTTGCTTTCACATGGTTCTTCATCAGACTGCTCAACTTCTGAATCGTCAGACCCTACTTGAATGAGAGTAGTGTACATCTCTGTTTCACCTACATCAGAAGAAGAATCATTAGCAGTATCACCATTCAATAAAGCAACAAAAGCCAAAGAATCATTCTCAACAGAAGAATCACTATCGGAGTTAGAAGATTCAGACTCAGAGATAATAGCTTTCATAACTTTCTTGTTTGAAATTTTCTTTGCACTAAAGCTATTTTTCTTAAGAGTTGGACATTGATTAGATGTGTGTCCTTTACCACCACATGTCCAACACGTAACCTCAATTTCCTTAGAGTCCTCTTCTTTCTCTTTCCTTTCCTTACCTTTGGATGATGAGCTTTGATTCCGGAATTTAGAAGGATTTTTTTTTCTCAAATTTTTACCTTTTTCATATTCAAGAATCTTTCTAAATTTTCTAGCAAGGAGTGCAACATCATTATCTGAATCATATTCAAACCTTTCAATTTTTTCAACTTCAGATTTTGAAGAATTTGAACAATTTGACAAACTTGAAGACTTTGAAGTCTTTGATGTTTTTAAAGGCAAATTTTTTGATTTCTGAAGCTTTGGATATTTTATCTCAAAAGTTTGAATTGATCCAACTAACTCACCTCTATAGAATCTACATCTCTGCTTTCATCTAAGGCTTCCAACTTAGCTTGGAACCTATCAGGCAATGATCTCATGATTTTTCTAATAATCTGAAAAGAAGGAATTTTCTCTCCAAGGTTAGCACTACTTTGAACAATATCATTAAGCCTAGAATAAAAATCAGAAAACATATCATCTTCATCCATTATAATTATTTCAAATTTAGTGGCAAGCATTTGTAGCTTAGATCTCCTTACCTTGGTGGTACCCTCATGAGTTACCTGTAAAATATTCCATGCTTCTTTCGAAGTGGAACACGCAGAAATTCTAGCAAATTCAGAAGGAACAACAGAATTAAATATAGCATATAAACCCTTGTTGTTATTATTTACATCTTCATGTTCAACATTAGACCATGTTGCCTTATCCTTTTCTACAGTCACAACAGCATCACCATCACCAGTTGTAATGGTAGGAATTTTATAGCCATTCTCTACAGCCATCCAAACTCTCTCTCCTTGAGATTTTAAAAAGGCTTTCATGCGAGACTTCCAGAAAGTATAATTTGAACCATCAAACAAAGGAGTTCGCTGAATCGATCCACCCTCTTTCATGCTAGATACCATGATAATTTTTGAAAACAAAAATAAATTTTGATTTTAAAAATACTTCGCAAGGAACTACTCACAAATTAGAGAACACTGCTCTGATACCAATTGTGAGTTGCGCGGTGCAGAAGCGGTTGCGAAAAGTATTTTAGAACCTAGAGGGGGGGTGAATAGGATCACTTGCTCGTTTGCTTAATTTTTAATTAATTTAATTTTAAGTTCAATTAATCAAACAATTAAAGCAAGCAAATAAATAAAGTGCAAGTAAAGAAAAGAATGCACCAGATATACGTGGAAACCCAAGGCGGGAAAAACCACGGAGGGAGGCGGCACGCCTCAGGGAACCAATTCACTATGATGAAGCAAAGTACAACAGACTCTGTCTCAGTCTCACACCCCTCTTCACTCTGTCAAGGATCTGATGCGGAACACCTCAGGCTTATGATTGCGACAACACGTCCAACTGTTGCAGACTTCCGGCTAATGTCACCACCCTTACAGAAAGGTTGCTAGAAGAACCAAAATACTCAGCAAGTATTTTGTTCCCTTCGTAGTGCAATCTGGTTACCTTTCTTCCTCAACAAGCAAGCAAGCGAAGAACCTTCAATCCAATGTTCTGATCAGCAAATCAATTTGATGCAGTCTCTGAGCAGCTAATCAGAAGTAGAACACCATCCTAAATATCACTCGTGAGGTATGGATGTGTGTTCTAAAAATATAAAGCCCTAATTATACTGTATATATTTTCTCTCTCTAAAAATATTATTTCAGGGCCTCTTTTGTAGAGAAAATATGAATACATATATGTAGGCAACGAAGTCTTAATTCTACTTGGAAAAGAAGTTGAATACCAAAATAGAACTTTCCTAGAAGTTTCAAACCCAATAGGAATCAGAATTTCCGTCAAAATCTATTTCCTATTTGGAACAGGCTAAGTTGGACCGGTGCCAAATTATCAGGACCGGTGGGACTTTTTGAAAACCTGCAGAAACTATCTTACCGAGAAAAGTTGGACCGGTCCTAAATATTGGGGACCGGTCCTACTTTGAAAAACCCTAAACTTTTCATTTAAACCCTGGTTTTTCAAAATAGGCTCGGAACTAAAAAGTGCAGAGTGTCCTCACCATACTTACCTGTACTATGGTGTTCTAACTGATTTATCGGCTTCCATGCACTTGAGTGTCAGTTCGAAGTTGTTGATGATCGGTTACATAAAATAACATGAAACTTACAACTCGATCATTTAGGTTTTGATCACCGAAATATGCCAATTACAAATTTATATGTCACAGTGTAATCCCAACAGACGGTTATGATAAGATAGTAAGTTGATGAAGCCCTTAAAATTTAAAAGAAATCTAATGGAATGGCACACCAACAATGTTATATCTTTATTACTCTTCTCTAAAAATTTTTGTCATTGACTTAAAAGTCGGAGGGTTTCGGGGTAGCATTCAACCGGTGTCGGTCCCGTCTCATCTCCTTTCTATTTTACAGAACCAGAGTCAAATCGGATCATGAAATTTTTAGCTTCTTCATTCACAATCCTCACACTCACATGAACCTTTTGGTGGTGCTTTCAGTACAACATAGAACTAAAACCATAATACACTTAATCTTATCCTAATATACACTTGGAAGAGAGAAAACTGACTTTAAAACACTTGAAAATGTTTCATTTATTTTATCTCTACCAAAAATAGGACCTAAGTCATGCTTTCAGGGGTTTGCTTGTATACTCTCTTCTACTTTATGGCACTGTAAATTTTTTTACAAAACTAAATCTATAATCTCTTTTGCCTTCAAATTTATTGTTTCTATTGCTATAAATTCTTTGATAATGAAATTTCTTGTTGGTTGCTATTAAATATGTAAATATGAATACAAAAAGCATATTAAATTGAAGATTTTCATTTAAGCAATTAAGCATGTAAAAATGAATAATAATAAAAAAAGACATTATCAATTCTTAACACACGAAAACTTAGAACCACAATCACTAGTCAATAACTGAAAAGATGCATCAATAGTAAACTTGTAGCTTTTTGCATTTAAATTCAAATAGTTCCATCAAGTTTAGCTAACAACTACTATTTTTTTTAGATATAATTTCAAGTCTCTTGTGCTTTACAAAAGATTTCAAGTTGCCTTGTTCAACATGAAAAAAACAATTTGGGCTCAAGACCTTAGCGAGAAGAATAGTGTTAATCTGTTTATACATGACAATGATATTCCAACTACTTTGGGCACAAGTCATTAAGTTTGTTCACTACAATTAAAAAATAAAAAAAATAAATTAAGTAAATTATAGTTCTCAAATACCAGCCAATAAAATGGGGACAGGAAAAAAAAAAACATGACCCATATGGATGTTTGAAACAAGAATAAACTTCAAACAGAATTGAAGTGGAAGTGTGGAACTTCAAGTTCCAAGTTTATCAATAGCAACAAAAAGAAAATATGCATGTGACGCACAAAAGTAAATCTTGTACAGACATTCAAAACATATATATATATATATATATATATATATATATATATATATTTCCTAATTGGTAACTACACTAAACTTTGAATTTTCAAAGTATCATACCATTTGTGCCATCACATCACATGGAAAATTAGATTTGATAGAGTATTTGACTCCAATTATGAAATGTACAACGTGGAGGTTGAGTTCAAGGTAACGTGGATAAGAAGTCTACTTTGACCAAAACTTCTCTATCTTCAGATGAGTCTGGAGAACTAAAGAGTCAATCTCTTACTAGGATACAGTCTCATTTGACCGCTATAAATACAGAGACGATCCATATACCAGATATGCAATTAATACCCATTAAGTGCCTTTATACCTTAAGAAAGCTCTTTCGATTTTTGACTTGATCGTCGGAGTGTAGTCGGCTGGCACCACACCGGTGTCCTTCCGATTACCCTTCTTTTGTCATTTTACAGGTTGGCGTTCATCCAAATGGCGTGACATTCTTCTTCATTTTCTTAGCTGCCTTGTCAAGGTATGCTCTTGCCAAGTCGGTTTGCTCATGCCACCTCTTGGCAAACTTGTAGGCCGCCGGACTTTTTCCATCGCAACTAGAAGCAATGGCATTGGGTGTCATTGGTTGTCGTCCGGTAACAACCTCGAAAGGACTTTGATTGGTAGCCTCACTTCGCTGCAAGTTGTAGGAAAACTGCGCCACACCAAAGAGTTTGGTCCAATCCTTTTGGTTGGTACTATACATCATCAGTTGGCGCCATTTGTGGGAACGATTAATTTCTTAAAGAAATTATGTTCGGATGCGATCTGGATCGCCACTGAAACATCAATATCCAAACACACCCAAACCGCTAAAGTATTATTGGTCGTTCATGATCATTTTATTTTATACAATGTTAAAAATAACGATCCTAACACTCCACTGCCAAACTATATCAGGTTCAATTCCACCATATGTGATCGCATGGTCGAAGCAGAGGTATGTCTATGTTTGGAATTATATGATTTGATTTTGATGAATACTTATAAATTGAATTCTGGTGAGATCTTGTGAATTCTAAACTCCTGTATATATCACAAACCGCCACTTGTCAAACAGACACGTGCACACACACACACACACACATATATATAGAACTAATTCTTAGATTCTATAGGAATCTGATCACTCTCCTTTTTCTGCATCTTGTACGTATGGCTTGTACTTCTACCGTGAAAGACGAGCATGGTCTTGCCCAAACTGAGCGAGACCTAAAGAAAAAAAAATTGTTAAAGTGAAGATACACTACAACTCGGGTAAACCGGAGTTTTTGCAACGTAATGGGAGAAAATGACGGGTTCTTTGGTACCTAAAGTATTAGTCTTTAATCGTCATCACACGATTTATACATGTGTATGAGAACTGAGAAATCTAATACCTCTAATGCTATATGTACATGTACATGTGGTATATATATATTCCGGCAACGCTCCAGCAACCATTGGCTTTTAATTTGACATCTGCATGCCCATATCATGTATGTCTTTGAATGCTATGTGTACTTATGCATGTGGTATTTATATATTCCAGCAAAGCTCTAATAACCATTGGCTTTTTATTTAAAATCTGCATGCCCATATTATGTATATGTCTTTGAATGCCATGTGTGCTTTTAGTCCTTTTATTTTTTTGGATCACACCCTATATTATAATGCACAAAACAATTATATAGATGCATATGTTCAATGCATTTAAAAGTTTTCATGTCACCTTTCAAAGGGAAGACAAAAACCACCATGTAAGCAGCTACAGAGACCATATGCAATAGGAGAGCAATCAATTCTAGTACAAATTTGCCACTGGCCACACGCCCAAACTTAAAAAAAAAAAAGTTGGTTGAACCATGGTCCAACCACTCCAAGGTAATGTGCCACCCCAATGAGGGGCTGCCTTTACTATGATGTATCAGATCAAGTTGGGCAACTGTTGCTAAATCTGACTTCCTTTTTCAAAAATAATATTTTAACTTTTATACAACAAATTGTTCTTACCGACCGAGATTTGTTATCATTGTTGTTATGCTAATTTCAACAATAGCATTGCCAACATTTGTTTTGCTTTGATTATGATAATTCAGCAATATAACATAGAAATCCTAGACTCTATACAATGTTGTGTATGCAAATTTATACCTATAAACGTGTACATGGAATTCATTTTTGTGCATGTACTTGTACACTTGCATACTTGCTTTTTCTTGACTTTATTTATATAAACTGCTTACATCACAATCTATTACCTCACTAATAACCAAGGTTAGAAAGGAAAGTGAGTGCAGGCACAAAAATGAAATCTGTGGCGTGTTATTCCCAGATTGGGGTTTCCAAGGAGCCTTGAAATTTATGGACGATAAGGAAGCAATGTTTCAAAGATCAATCATTTGGAATCTGTCTTCAAAATCAAAAAATGGGTTTCCAGAGGCAGAGTAGACAAAAAATCCACTGCCTTAGCACAAATTGGAGTTTATTCGATCATGTTCCGAACAATGGATCTTAGAACAACACTGGATATAAACTTGATTGGAGTCCGCATAACGATTTTTATTGCAAAGCTGAAATTTCATAAGCTACGGACGGCGTAACCAAAGACCCCATACAGGTGAAGAAAGGATCACTGCAGAAGCTAGCAAAGGTCTTAGCAGAAAACCACATCTCCAAGTTGCTCCAAGGACCAGAAGGTCATCGTTAAACAACTTATCGCATGCATTTTATTGGCAAAGCTTGACAGGGGGCATCATTGGAGAAAGTTACAAAAGTGAAATTTGTAAAAAAATTTCAGCAAGACATACAATCACTAAAATATTCATATCTCTCTCAAGTGATATTGAATTGGCCAGAATTTTATATCGAAACAAAGCTAATGAATAGAGCTACGTCGTGTAAAAATTTCAGAATTTATGAAGTTCGGTAAAGTTTACCAATCAACATGTAAAGTCTCATTTTTTAGGCTGCTAGGACCGTTTTGAACATGTTTTGGTATTTTGGCTATAAATTTTGATCTAAATATCGGACTAAGTTGGGTCTTATATCAAAAGAAAGAACAATCGTCAGTAAAACAGGCATATCTTTTTCGCCGATATTAGAATGACCTGAAATTAGCGCCAAACTAAAGATAACATCTGGGGCTATGTTGCTGTAATAAATCATATATGATGGAAATCCACATCACTGCCAGTATCTATTCAAGGTTGCTAGTTCAGTTCTGCGATTTAGTAGAAAGAATCAAAAGTTGTCAAACTTGGAATTCAAGGATGTAGACAATATATTGATTGTTCAGTGGGGGCATTACAGAGTCATTCACAGTCAAACCCTAATGGGGGCATATTGACTCGAGATTATTCAAAGTCGATAATGTATGATTAAAATTCCTCCCCTTATTAAAGGGTCGAATCACAAGCCTCCCCTTATTAAAGGGTTGAGCCTATTTCTCGTCTTATTAAAGGGTTGAGCCTAAACCTCTCCTTATTAAAAGATCTAGCCTATTCCTCCCCTTAGTAAAGGGTCGAGCTAACACCTCCCTTCTTAAAAGGTTGAGCAACAAATCTCCCCTTATTAAAGGGTCGAGCCTAAACCTCCCCTTATTAAAGGGTCGAGCCTATCCCTCCCCTTATTAAAGGGTCGAGTCGACACCCCCCTTCTTAAAGGGTTGAGCAACAAACCTCCCCTTATTAAAGGGTCGATCCTATTTTTTCCCTTATTAAAGGGTCGAGCCAGCATCTCTCCTTATTAAAAGGTCGAGCATATTCCCCCTCTTATTAAAAGGTGGAGCCGACACCTCCCCTTCTTAAAGGGTCGAGCAACAAACTTTCCCTTATTAAGGGGACATCAGCAATGGTGATCTACGAACCTCCTTATTAAAGGAGCGAGTGATGTTGTTTTAAAATTGTTAAATAACTCGCAAGTGTACGAATCTATTAAAGTATAGTTCGGCAAGAACGAGGTCGAACCCAAGGGAATGCTTTGAGAAGAAAAACTAACACAAATTCAAATTAATTTAAAACTAATCTAGTTTAAACACAAGTTGGTTGATTTGAGATAAATTAAACTAACATGCAAATAAAATAACACTATTAAAATCAAATAGAGAAAATAATTAAGGTTTTGGATTCCACCACCATTAAATCCATGAAGTTTCTAATATTCATTTATTAATTCCCAAAGTTAGAGTAGCAATCAAGAAATCAATCTATTGCTTACTCAAGATTTAACAATAAAGCACTATTAAAAATATATTAAAAGGTAGATTTTCCTTCGCTTCACTTGTGTAAAATTCTAAGCATCTTATGTATCCAATTTAATGAAAAACATAAGATCAAAGATTATCACTTTTAAGAAATACAAACTCAAGCTTAGATTAATTATAATACTTTCTAACTACTACATATACATGATATAGATGGTGAAAGAATTATAAAATAATTAATCATAAGAAGCGAAAATCATAAGCAATTAAATCACACACATGAGAATCAATTAATGAACAAAAGAACTTCACTTCATTAATGGAGGTTTCCTCCTCAACCCTAGTTGAGAAGTTTAGTTACACATGGTAGAAGAAGAAGAAGAAAACAAAATAATAAAAGACATAATGAATAAATAAAACTCGGATTGTCTCTGTCTTCTCTGCCCTGGCCTCCTCTTCTTTTCTCCCCTCCAAACAGCCTCCAATTCACCTCTTTATACCCCAAGAGAATACATAAAGTCCTAATCCAATTAGGAGATAAAGTCCTAATCCAATTAGGAGAAAATTAGGGTTTTCCCGCAGCCCAAAATAGGTAGATTTTTCTGCTGACTTTCGGCCCAAGTTTTGACCCAGTAGAAGTCCGATTCACAAAATTTTCGTGAAATACAAAAGTGTCCAGAATCGAATTTCGTTCAATTTACACAAAAATTAAGTCGAATTGACACTCGAAAATAAGCTTTTCAGTCCAATTTCCAAAACGGGATTAAAACTGAATTAAGTGCAAAATTGGGCTTCAGGCCCGTAACCTCCTTAAGCAGTTGTACTTCTCTTGGACCACTTTATTAGGCTGTTCTGAGTTGAAATATGGAGTTGAATGGACCCATTAGATGTAGGCTTCATATAACCTTCTTCGATATCATCTTTAAAAGCCCAAAATCATGGTTTTATCTGAAATAATCATTAAGGCCCTGAAAAAGATAGAAAATACACAAAATAGAGTAAAATCACATATAACCTATCACTAAGAGAATAAAATATGTAAATTAAGAGGCTAGAATGCGTAACATTCAACGCCGATCAGCGAGCTCATTATTAAACTCGACATACACCTCTAACAGAGGGCCTTTAATGAAAAAGGCGAGATCAATTAATTCCAAGAACATTGTCAAACAGCCCTACGGGAACACACCTCTAACAGAGGATCTTTAATCAAAAAGGCGAGATGAGTTAATTTCGATAACATTATCAAATAGCCCTACAGGGGCATATCTCTACGGGGACACACCTCTAACAGAGGGCTTTTAATGAAAAAGGCATAATGAATTAATTCCGAGAACATTGTCAAATAGCCCTACGGGGACACACCTCTAACAGAGGGCCTTTAGTGAAAAAGACGGAATGAATTAATTCTGAAAATATTGTCAAATAGCTTTACGGGGGCATATCCCTACGGGGACACACCTCTAAAGAGGGCCTTTAACAAAAAAGGCGGGATGAGTTAATCCCGAGAACATTGTCAAATAGCCCTACGGGGGCATATCCCTACGGGGACACACCTTTAAAGAGGGCCTTTAATAAAAAATGTGAAGTGAATTAATCCTGAGAACATTGTCAAAGCCACAGAGGGACGCCTCTAAAGGGGATCTTTAATGAAAAAGACGGAATAAGTAAATTATGAGAATATAGTCAGTTGACCCTATAGGCTATAAGGCACAACCCACCTAAGGGAATTTTACCCAATAGCAAAGTGAGTCCATTGCGTAAGTTCTTTTACAGGATTATGCCATAAAGATTTTTTCTTAGAAATCAGAGGACACCTAAGAGAGAGAAGTTTCACAAAAAGTAAATCGGCTAAAGCAGGCCCCTAAAAGCCAGCCAAGACTGGCCACTAGGCCCGGCCCAAGCCGGTCCCCAAAGGCCAACCTAGGAGCTTAACAGGTTTGGATTCGGAATCTGTGGGCCAAGATGGAAGGTTAGTGAAATTTCTTAAACCCAACGGGCTAGCCAAAATGTTGTTAAGGCCCGACGAGCGACCCTTATGAACAGGGGGCATCTGATAGAGTATTTGACTCTAATTATGAAACGTACAACGTGGAGGTTGAGTTCAAGGTGACGTAGATAAGAAGTCTACTTTGACCAAAACTTCTCTATCTTTAGATAAGTTTGGAGAACTGAAGAGTCAGTCTCCTACTAGGATACAGTCTCATTTGATCGCTATAAATACAGAGACGATCCATATACTAGGTATGCAATTAATACCCATTAAGTGCCTTTATACCTTAAGAAAGCTCTTTCGATTTCTGACTTGATTGTCGGAGCGTAGTCGGCTGGCACCACGCCGGTGTCCTTCCGATTACCCTTCTCTTGTCATTTTACAGGTTGGCGTTGATCCAGATCATGTGTCAATTTATACATCATCAAGATTAACTAAAGTTAGAAATGAGAAGGGAATCAATCAGTTTAGTCAAGTGCATAGGCACCAATGAGGCAATAAATTAAAACTCAAGCTGAAGTAGAATAGAATTCACTAAGTCAAAACAAATTGAGCTGAGTTTTTTTACCACAAATGGCACACAAGACATAACATTGTAGATAATGAAGAAAATGGCAATCAGTGTTGTTGTGAGTGGGGTCCACCCTATCATTATATATCATATATACATTATTACCTCGATTGTAGATGGTGTATTGCAGTGAATTGAGTATTGGAATGGATGACATATTGCGTGTGTGATGAAGTTGAGATGGTGAAAGAAGCTTGTGGTATATGACTGGTTTGTGTGGCTATGGAAAACTTTATATATATATAGGCTTAGTTATTGTATATGTTGGATCATAGGAAGTGAAAGTAAATAAAAGCTCTACTATCTCCCTCTTGCCTATTACCTTCTTATCAGTGTGTTGCAACTTTTTAGATATAATAGTGCATTCTCTTTTATATTTACAATACGTTATTAGTGCCAAGTCTCTGTCAACTAAGGAGAAAATTGTATTTTTCTCTCTCACGGGTTAAAAAAAATAATTAACAAAGGCTGAATTATTTATAATATTCGCAAACCTGAAGATTGCTAATCAGAAGTCCTTTATACTAACTCTTTGCGAGCCCAAAGTTTCGCAAATGGGTAAAGTGCACAAAACTTTCCTTATAGTTTGAAAAATGTGAAAAAAATACCACTCATGTTCACTTTGCCTCCTGTAGTTTGTCTTTTGTGCAAATAACCTCCTTTGAGCAGTAAAATTACCACTATACTCCAAAATTTTCAGCACAAATTATGAAAAGACTAAAATACCCATGTCTCTCTCCTCGTCCTCACCAACTGATGCACACTCTCTCTCTTCCCACTCAGCATCATTCCCTCTCTTCTTTACTTTTTCTTTTTTTTTCCTTCTCTCTCTACAACGGTGGACGGTGCATGGGGCGGTGGCCTGGAATAGTGGCAAGGAATGTTGAAGATGGTGGAGATCTCTCTCTCTCTCTCTGTGCAAAATCCCTTTATCTTCTTTTTATTTTTTTTCTTTCTTTATGAAGAATATATATATATATATATATATATATACACACACACACACACTAGGTATTGCCCGTGCCTACGGCACTATAAAAAAAAATATTATACTGAAATAGAAGTTGATTTCACCCAATCAACTGATAGAATGAGTCTTTCACTTTCATAATGTGTAATTGGGTTCAAAGCAATGCCTTCAAATGATAGAATAAGTCTTTCAAGTGCCATTCTATCTGTATGCTTTCATTTGAAGGCATTGCTTTGAACCCAATTACACAGTATGAAAGTAAAAATTTTAATTTTCTAATTTTTTTCAGATCGAAAAATGTTATTATTACTGTTATTTAGTGGAGAGAGAGCTGTGCACATAATATGCTTCCATTGTTAGTAGAAATTAGTGAAGAGAGAGACAACCGAGAATAGAACATGCTTCTAATACAAAATGTCAATATAATTACCATAAAAATAATGATGGGAACTAAAAAAGAAAATGTAAATGGTGAATTTTTTAAAACATCTTTGATGGTGAATTTTTAATGGACAGAGAAATGCTCAAAATGTAATCTAGATATAACATTTTGTATTGAGGATAGCTAGATTCTAAGTATTATACAATACAATCTAGCAAAAGAATACACCCAAACCATTGATTCTAAAAACTCATAAAGTATACAACAATTCCCATAAAATTAAAATGAGCACAAAAATCAATCAACAAAATCATTTCAAAACTAACACACATCACAGGGAATAGACAGTTCATAAAAGAAAATAGCACAATTTTCACATTCTCTGTTGTGTAGAGCCAAGATTTAATCTTTTGTAAAAGGAGCTGCTCTCAATGATGCAGAAAAGAAAGGAAAAATTGTTTTTTTTTATAAGGAGAAAGGAAAAACTATTACAACCACAAAAAGATCAGTTCTCATGCTCTATACATACATCTGTAGGAAAAAGATTTAAGACAAAATATATATCATGAACAAAGCCTAGCTAAGGATCTCGAATTACTTTGACTTGATAATTTTGACTTTATGATCTTTGTCATTTGGGTTTCCATCTTTTTACAAACTTTCTCCAATTCCAACACCCTCGATTGCATACCTTGTAGATGTGCTCTGAGCTTCCCATTCTCAGTCGAATGATCAACGCAAAAGTCAAACTTGAAGGAGCGGCATGGATGCTTCTTCTTCCAGATCGAGCAACGGCTCCAACGGCCGTTGCAGTTGTGTTGAGAGCCTCGGTCGGATCTGGCCGTTCAAAAATAACTCGAGGTCGGAGATGGGAATGAGCACCGACGAGGTGTGGGCCACGGCCGGGGCCGAACCTTCGTGCTCATTCACTGTCGGAGTTTCCACGGCAAGTTATGAAGAAGATGGTGGAGCCATGGTGATGGCTGTGGGTCGGAGACAGGAATGATGATCGGACAATGAAGAAGATGACGGTTTCCTGTGTGCATATATAGATATAGAAATTTCAATACACTCATCAGATCTTAAGCTAAAGGCTCAACATTTTGAAAAATTAAAACAAACCCATCAATAGAATGTAGATACAGAGAGTGGAAAGAGATCTAAGGTACACAGACCTTCCATCAATATTTTTTACAAAAATTCAGTAAACCCACATAAAAAGAGTACATAGAGAAAGTATAAAGAGATCTGAGGTGGTAGAAAGAGAGTGGGTGGGCTAACATGAGTAGGTGAAGTTTTAAATAGATATAATGTTTAAATTTTGAATTTAGGTGGGAGTGAGTTGGTGAGGGTTTAAAATTGAATTTTGATGAGAATGAATGGTGAGCGTTAGATCGTAGATAGAAAGAGTGATTTTAGACCGTAAATAATAAAAAATATTTTCAATCGCATGATTGATTTTTTAAGCAATCGTGGCTGTTGGATTGTATTTTTTGGCATTATTATGCCAAGCTCAAATGTAATATAGATATATATGTATATATTCTTATTTTATTCTATTTTTCTCACTCATTTCTCTCTTTACCCATGTCTCTCTCTCTCTTCTCATTTTCTTCTTTTATTCTTTTACCTTTTCTTCTCTACACCTCACCTACACTCTCCTTCTTCACTCTCCATCTTCCACAGCATACATATAATATTATTTTAATCATTCTATTCTCAATCTTTGCTCTAATGGTAACTGTGCTTGTGTGTGTGTGTATATATATATATATATATATATATATATATATATATAAACAAATGGAAGATAATTGGAATTGAAGAGAGAAGAGAGAGAGAGAGTGAGAGTGAGAGAGAGAGAGAGAGAGCCGATCGGAAGATGAAAGAGAGCGAAAGTGAAAAGAAAAAGAAGAAAAGAAAAGTACATAAAAAATGAAAGAGAGCGCTCTTTCGGTGAGAGAGAGAAAAAAGGAAAGAAAATAAATAAAAGGTAATTTGAAATTTTTGTCTTTTCACGTTAAAAAAAAAGTTTAGTATTTAATTTTGTGTTGAAATTTTTGGAGTATAGTGATAAATGATAATATGATTATTTACGCAAAAGACAAATTTCAAGAAATAAAATGAACATAAAGTATTTTTTACACAATTTTCAAATTATAGGAGATTTTGTGCACTTTACCGTTTCGCAAAGTACACTGTATTCTTGAACTCTTTGGAAGCTTGATGAAAGACAATATAATATCCTGTGAACATGTTGAAGAAAGCCTGGAGCCTTCTAAGTAATACTTTGATCAACCAAGTGATGAGTACGCGCGCATGTGTATTCAAATACATAATAGTTCATGCTTCGTGAAAGTGTCACATAGTTTTCTTTTTAAGACACTTTTTAGCGAATTTTTAAATACTAGCCGAACACTTCATAATAATATATATATTCAAATATTTTAAATAAAAATTATATACGACTAATTATAATTAAAAATTTAAATTAAATATATGTATAAAATTAAATAAATTTGATTCTTTAATCTATTTGTCTTTTTTTTTTTATAAGTTTGTTTAGTTATTAATTGTTTGATGATAAATTAAAATATTTTTGTAATATAAATTTTTTTTATTAAATAATTAATATATTATATTATTATTTTATGACCGTTTATTTTTTTATTTAGAATATCGCATCCCGCATCTTCTGTGACCCAGGTGGATTAATGACTTTGGTCCTCTTGTTATTCTTATTATTTTGCTGACACACTCTGCATATGGTGCATATGATACTGTGATAGCTGTGTGATATGTGTCTTGGGAATTGAGAGACTGCAGCTTTCTTGTTTGTGCTCCGTAAGAGTATATATTTGTGTATTTTTATAATGTACAGATTCATTTTGCATGTATTCCTTTTATATACTCCCTATGTTTCAAAATATAGGGTCATTTTTAAGAGTTCAACTTTTTACGATGGATTTACTTTTTTATAATAGTAATAAATGAATTTACACATTAATTTTTATTTAAAAGTTAGTATTATTATTATATAATGAGACCAACTTTTAAAATAATAAAATTTAAAAATAATAATTTAAAATTATATAAAAAAAATAGACTTAAATTATGGGAATGGAGGAAAGGGTTTGCTCCAATTCCATTTCCTTACACTATTTGATGTGGGTCCATCTATCAAAACTTACCCAACGTGTTTAAACTCCCAGTAATTTCAGTCATTCACTTATGTTTCACAATTATCAAACTTATAATATTCACACAAATCTAATTGGGGTTTAATCCAATCTTTCACTAAATTAAATTTATTTTTTTCCACATAAGTTCAATACATTAAATCAATACTTCTCAGTCAGTCAAATTAAAATACCATATTTAGTTTAGCATAATGATGCAAAATCATATACCTTTTTATAATTTATTTAAATTTTCACCTTTTTTTTTAAATTTTCGTATGTAATATATGGGATCAAAATTCATTTATTTCATAATTGAGTTTGTTTGAATTCATTAATTTCATAAAAAGTATGCCTACTAAGTATTTTTAATAACGACAACAACTCGTAATTCATGAATATGTTATTTTGTGTTAAATAATTTTCAAAAAATCAATTAAATCACTAATATTCATTAAAAATTCATCTTAATTGAATAATGTTGTAAAAATTCGCATATAAGTGCACTTTGATTACCATCTGCATGATTGGAAAAAAAATCACGATTGTTATAACAATATCGTTTCATTACGCCGATACGAATCCGATTTCGTTACTCCGCAATTACAACTGCGAATCTTGTTTTCCATATACTAGATTGCTCACAAAACAAATAAATAAACAAAAAAAAAACTCTGATGATTCACTTGTTGGAGAAGTAGTAGAATCAACTCTTATTTAGAAAAATTTCTAAAATGAAGTGAAGAATAAATTGTGGAGATTGAGAAATATAACAGTAGAACCAACAATAAACTAACTACCTTTGATGAAATCAGCTTTCGATCCATGTCGCCGAAAACACAAATATCTTCTTCATGACCTCATTACTTTTTTTTCAATATCTACATCTATCTATCTATCTCTATCTATATATGAGCACGAGGAGAAGCTTGGGACGAAGGTGGAGTCTAGTTGATAGAAGAGGGATTAACTAGGGGTAGCAATTTCTTCTACCTCAGTGAGTTTTCGCCTTCGAGTGAAAAAAAAAAATTAACGAGACGGAACCGGTACCGATTTTTCCAACGGAACAAGGATAGTATGCTTGCCAATAATCCGTCTTGGATTCTTAACAAAAATGGAATGAGAATTTTTTTAACGAAACAGTGTAGAATTTTGACAAATTCGTTCCATACTCACCCTTTGTCACCCCTAATTAACGGTGATGCAAGCTAGGATTTCAAAAAAGAATAAAAGTTTGTGGAACGATATAAATGATGGTTGATTGTGCAAGAGAAGAGAAACCGGGGATATTTTGGTTTCAAATTTGAGGAAAGCTAATCGCAGTGGACTGTGTGATTGCACGGTCGCTGCCTTTAATATATGACGCCTAGAGTTTTACTTTGCAAGAGTAAGTAGCTACAATAATTAATTGAGAGTAATTAATTTTACATGATTCTTTTACTTGTAAATTACTTTACTACCCCTTCTGTACTTCTTTCCGGTATATCCAAATTCAAAACTAACTTGAATGAAAAAATAGTGTTTTAGTCGGAGGGGATCCTACAAAAGAGGAAAGAAGATGTAAATTACGTCACGTAATATAAAGAAAGAGATAATGTTCCAATTAGAATTTTTTCCCCTTACAATAAATGATTTTTCATCAGGCCATCATTGAAAATCTCCACGTTTTCCTGTTCTTGTTTAATTATATATCTATATTGTATTTTTCAATCCTAAGCAAGCTATTGTAATGAAATTAGAGTTAGTGAGTCACCTAATTCAACTTTGAACTTCTTATGAGTTAGGGACTATCTAGATGTAATTATTCTAGTTTATTACTTCCTTGGGCAATAAGTTCCATTACCTAATGTAGTAACTGTTTTTGTGCTCCATAATTTTCAGAATTGTTTTGGCACCATTGACTAGGAATAGATCTGTCGGAAATGTTCCTCAGCCACATGCTATCGTGTATTACTCCCAGAGAACAACCAAAGGGGGCCTTCTCATAGCAGAGGCAACTGGAGTTTCTGACACAGCCCAAGGGTAAGTAAGAGTTGTACTTATCTGAGTTCTTTGGGGTCATAGATTTAAAAAACAGCTTACATATTTGAGCATATGATTGCTTTCTTCATAGTTTCATCAGTACTTTTTCTTTCTTCACTATAGGCAACGAGATACACCTGGTATATGGACAAAAGAGCAAGTAGAAGCGTGGAAACCCATAGTAGATGCTGTGCATGCCAAAGGGGGTGTCTTCTTTTGCCAGATTTGGCATGTGGGGAGAGTTTCAAATCGAAGTATTTTTTTGATTTCTTACCTCATTTATTCTCTTTTGTTATGGGATGACTTTTAACTAAGCATCACTTAAAGATACGGCAAGTTAAATGTTTCAAACATGTTTTTTGTTGTTTACAAAACCCAGATATTTAAAGTTTTGGAGTTGTTGGGATGCATCTCACAGTTGTTCAGAGATTGAATATTGCCATTGATGTTGCTTGTGCCCTGGATTATCTCCACCATCGTTGCCAAACAACAATAATCCACTGTGATTTGAAGCCAAGCAATGTTCTATTGGATGACAACATGACTGCACCTGTAGGTGACTTTGGAATATCAAGATTTCTTCTTGATGTTTATGATAACGAAAGTGGAAATCAAACCAGTTCTATTAGAATTAGAGGATCTGTTGGTTATATGCCACCAGGTATTAACAATACAACTTTATTTATTTTTTTCTTTGTTAACATTTCTGTCCCTAAATCTTAAGGAGTTTTGGTGATATATATATATATATATATATATATATATATATGGAACAAACAAGTTATCTAGAAATACTTTCTGGAGTTAATATTGCTCACTTTTGTTACATGTATTACACTTGCTTTCCTCAGCTGCTCTGGCAAAGAACTAGAAGGAACATTGATAATCATTGTTTTGAAAATCAAAATTACGCTTTTTGAGACATCCGAAATAGTTGTCAAGTTTTGGCTCAGAATTGCAACTAACATGCATTTTGTTCACAAGTATTTAGTCACTTGAAATCACTTATTTGAAGAGTATGACGGATAATAAATTAGTTATTCTGTTCTCCTCTCCAAGTTTTTTCATTCATGTTCTTGAAAATTTATATATTTCTAGAAAGTTTGATAAATAATAATTTAAAGTAAAGACCGAGGCTGTGTTTGGCTTCATGGAATTGGAGTCTAGGAATTCGAATTGGAATTGGAATTGGAGAAAATTTTCTCTAACCATGAACAAAATTTTCTCCAATTCTAATTCCAATTCCAAGGCTCCAATTCTATGCAGCCGAACACAACATGAACGAACTTTGGAAAAGTAGTAATTTTTAAGCTAGGAGTAAAGTTTTATGTAGTTGAGGCATTTGACTTAATCCTTGTACTAAAATATTGGGAAAGAAAAAAGAAATGTGTTTGTGTAGAAGATTTATGCAAGAGAATTGCTAAAATCTGAAGCTAGCATAGGACTTTAAATATGCAATTCCTTCTTAGGTCTAAACAATGTATAATGAATCAACATTTTACGTATAATTAAAATGTTGGTTTGCTAAAGAGATACTTACATTTCTTTTTGCACTGGGTTGTAGAGTATGGTATGGGAAGTGAGGTGTCAACATTCGGTGATGTGTACAGCTATGACATTCTCTTGTTGGAGATGTTTACCGGAAAAAGGCCGACTGATGAGATGTTTAGTGACGGTTCAAACCTTTATAACTATGCCAAGACAGCTTTGCTGGACAGAGCAGTCAGAATTGCAGATTCATTACTTTTTCAGCAAGGAGAAGAAGGGGAGACAAGCACGAGCACCAACAACATTCTCAATCAAAGCATCGTTAGCAGTTCCAAGATTCAAGAGTGTTTGACTTCGATATTTAGAATTGGAATTGCATGTTTAGAAGAGTCACCGACTAAACGATTGGATATTACGGATGTTGCAGCTAAGTTGCGTGTCACCAGGAACAATTTTCTGGGAACACATGGAACTTATTAACTGCATGACTAGGTAACTTTAAAATGCTCACTTGTTAATTCGTATCTTTCAGTTTCTTATATCACATTCGAATGTCTAATCTGATAGCTAGCTATGTTTCCTCTTATTCCAGATGCTTGAGGCCTATTAAGCTTGGACTTGAAGAAGTTGGTTGATTCATCAATTGTGCAATGTCAAATATTCCTTTTGCTGCTTGTGACACATACTGTTCTGTATTTTCTCTTCTTTTTCTTTTTTCTTTCGTGTTTTATTTTATCTCTCTTCTCCGGTGTGCAACTTTTCTCATTTAAATGTCTTCAATAAAGAGGCGTGCAAGTAATTTGAAAGCACAGGATTTTATTTGGTCACAAAAATAGCACAAGCATATTTTGTCACTTTTTGTATTTTGTCACTTTTTGAAAGCACGGTGGGTTTAGTGTAATTCTGTCTAAAATTTGTGTTCTCTCCACTTTACCTAGACTACGTGACTCTCATACTTGATCAATGATGTTCACATGTATTTGAAATCACTCGAAAGTTTCAATGGATCAAATTCTTGTTCAATACATTGATGTCTTCTTTCGAAGTTTCAAGCTTCATGCCTTCGAAGATCATTTGCATTTTGGTGTAAAACTTCATACTTGCTCTCTGTCTTCAATTTCATGATCAATTACAAGAATAGAATTGAAAGATTATAACTTAATCAAGTTTAGTTTTGACATCGAAAATTGTCAATTACAAATTTATACGTCACAATGATCACTTTTAAAAAAGTGAGTTTTGAACTTGAAAATGTCACTTTTAAGAAAATGAGTTTTAGACTTGAAAATTGGTCACTTTTAAGAAAATGAGTTTTGGACTTAGAAAATGATCACTTTTCAGAAAGTGACTTTCAAAATTTAAAATGGTCACTTTTATGAAAATTGTGAATTTTGACGATTTTTACAAAAAGTATGAAAGTGGAATTTAGAATGATGATTTTTGGGGAAATCATGGAAAGAGAGTTTATAATGATAAGTTTTAGAAAAACCATGAAAAGAGAGTCTAGAAATGATTTTAACGAAAATCATGAATAGAGAATTTTAAGAAGACAATTTTTAGTAAAATCGTGAAAATTGAGTTGATAATGATGATTTTACAAAAATCATGAATCTGAAGTTTCGAATGATAATTTTTAGGAAAATCGTGAAAAGTGAGGTATGTAAAAATCATGAAAAGAGAATTTAAGATGATGATTTTTAGGAAAATCATGAAAATTATCTTTATAGTGATGATTTTCACGATTTTTAGTCCTAGAGGAGAAAAGCGTAATCAGAGAAATGTTACAGTGAAAAAGGTCTCACTGTCACTAGTCATCAACTTCAAGACTCTTTTTAAGAAAGCCGGCATTATCCTCTAATTATTGTTTAATTTATATTATTTAATATTTTCAATTTATTTTCTAAGAAAATTTTTTTTTGTGTAACACAGTATGCAATATTATAGGTATTTTACTCATTTAAAATAATAATATAACAAAATTAAATTATAAAATGTGTTTTTAAAAACATGTCGAAAGAAAAAGAGTTGAACACATATCTCATACTCATAAATGTTTTACCCATTTTTGAAAACTGCTTGTAACATAAGACTAAATATTTGAATATGTATTTATTTGGCCATAAAGCTCAAAGAAGCGAGTGAAGTAAAATGCAGCACCATTAAAATCAGTTTTCCAACAGGATAAAAGGGTACATTTTCATGCAAATCTATACAAATCCCATTGATATGACTTTAACAAAAGCAAATTGAATGTGGATAAAAATTAATCATGACGGTTGGAACCTTGGAGGCAGCTGGCAAAATGAAAGAAGTGGAGTATTCTCATTGAGATTTCTCTGAGAGAAATTATTTGATGGTCCAAGATAATCACGAATTGTCACATAAGTAAAAAAAAAAAAAAGACACATTTATTTACGTGTCAATTTGTGATTGACTTATCCAATAGTAGATCATATAATAACTTCTCGATTCAAAGCTAGGAATTAGGGGTGGCAAAATTAGACATGACACGATAACACAGAACAAACACGACACGGGTTAAGCGGGTAGGTTTGAGGTAAGCTGACATGTTTAATAAATAAATCAACACGAACACAACTCGCAAAAATTGAGTTTGATTTGGGTTTAAGGTGTATAACCCGTGACACGATTACCACATGAGTTATTCATATATTATGATTTTATACAAACTTATATATACATAGTTATATATATTGCAATTATTTGTAATCTATTTGTTTGTTTACAGGACTGATATATGCATAAAATGCAAGGATGAGAATGTTATGGTGTCTTCCCAGTTGATGAATTACCTTAGTATGTTTTTTAATATTATATATAGATACAAAATTTATAATATAGTTTGATTTTAGGATTTATGTATTGATATGTAATTTATTTTTTATATGATCTTCGGAGAGATTTTTAGGGGTGGAGAAACTCATATGTTAAACGGATTAAAAAGGTCATTAAACAAGTCATTCCATTATAAGACATGTTTATTAAACAGGTTACACGGATCGACACGGGATAACACGTTTAATAAACGAGTTAATTAGTTTTGACACGATTATTAAATGGGTCAGGTTAGAGTTGAGGTGTTTAGTAGAATACTCATAAATCGACACGACACAAACACAACACAAGAACACAAATTGTCACTCCTACTGGGAACCTCTTTGCACTTCATTCAACAAAAGCAATATGAACGAGACAAGTCTTTTGAAAAAAAGGAGAAAAGTGTCAAGACTTTCTTTTTTTGAGTCCGTCCAACAAAAGTAGTTTAAATATGTATATGAATGACTTGCGTGTCAATTAGTGATTGACTTCTCCAATAGTCCGGGAATCATATAATAACTTCTCGATTCAAAGCTAGGAACCCTCCATTCAACAAATTAAACCAGTGTGAACGAGACAAGTCTTTTGAAAAAAAGGAGAAAAGTGTCAAGACTTTCTTTTTTTGAGTCCTTCCAACAAAAGTAGTTTAAATATGTATATAAATGACTTGCGTGTCAATTAGTGATTGACTTCTCCAATAGTCCGGGAATCGTATAATAACTTCCCGATTCAAAGCTAGGAACCTTCCATTCAACAAAAGTAGTGTGAGCAAGACAAAATCTTTTGAAAAAATGGAGAAAAGTGCCAAGACTTTCTTTTTTTGAGTCCTTCCAACAAAAGTAGTTTAACATTCCTGCCAATAGCTAGGAACTCTCTTTGCGCTCCATTATTCAACAAAGGCAGTGTGAACAAGACAAGTCTTTTGGAAAAATGGAGAACTCTAGACATGACTTGTGATTTGCGTGGGAGGTGCAAGTGTCAAGACTTTCTTTCGTTGAGTCCTTCCAATAAAAGTAGTTTAAATATGAATTGAATGTGGTTCATTTTACATAAGCTCCAATAGTTGAAGAAAAACTAAAAACTATCAGGAGGGCTAGGTCTAAGCGATCATAGCTCGAGGTTCTCTTTTTCTCTAATAGTTTCAAGAGCTAGTAATTAAACTGTGCTCAAATTTTTGGAACTTAAATCCAGTCAACAGGTACAATTGATATATAGTTATTAGTTGATTTAGGTTTTGAGAGGACTTAATAACTTCTTTTGTTTTGCAGGAAGTGGAGCACCAACATCCATATTATAGAGGCAGATCGAGAAGCTACACCTAAGTTTTCCAAAAAATTGTGGCTTTCAAGCAATGGGCATTTCAAGGTCACTTTTCAACATTTGCATCTATGTTGTGTTTGCATGCTGCTTGAGCATGACACATGCAAACTTTCCTACTGCCGAAGCCACTTCCAGGGTGGGAGGGAAAGGAAATGAGACAGATCGACTTGCATTGCTCGCATTCAAGGCCAAAATAGCAGATGATCCACTCCAAGTTATGAGGTCGTGGAACGGATCAACTCACTTCTGCCAGTGGCATGGTGTTACTTGTGGTCGTCGCCACAAAAGGGTCACCAGGTTGGGGCTACAATCCCAAAAATTGTCAGGGTCCATATCGCCCTACATTGGGAATCTAAGCTTTCTAAGACTATTAAATCTTCGGAACAATAGTTTTGAACAAGAAATTCCCCCTCAACTTGGCCGTTTACGGAGACTGCAAGTTTTAGCCCTTACCAATAACTCAATAACTGGTAACATTCCTGCCAATTTATCTGCTTGCTCTAACCTCTTCCGCTTATATTTGACAAATAACAATCTGGTAGGGCCAATTCCTGGGGAGCTGGGCTGCTTGTCAAAACTCCAGCAAATTACTATTAGCCGAAATGACATAACAGGAAATGTACCTCATTCATTCATGAACTTGTCATCTCTTGAGGTACTTTATGCATCCGGAAATAATATTGGCGGGAGTGTCCCTGATGCACTTGGCCAACTTAAAAACCTAAGAGTGATTTCACTAGAAAGAAATAGGTTGTGTGGTACCATCCCTCCTTCAATCTTCAATCTCTCTTCTCTTACAGATTTCAATGTGGGGGAAAATAACCAAATAATAGGCAGCCTTCCCTCGGACATAGGCATCTCTCTTCCTAATATTCAATTCTTTAGCATCCACAGTAACAAATTTACAGGATCTATTCCTATCTCAATATCCAATGCATCGAATTTGGAACGCTTTGTAGTCGGGGTAAATGATCTTGCTGGAAAGGTGCCAACAATGGAGAGACTGCATAAGCTCCATACTTTATCTTTAGCCAAAAATCATCTTGGAAGTGGGGGAATTGAAGACTTCAACTTTTTGTCCTCTTTAACCAATGCCACTAGTTTAAGGATGTTGGGTATGGGCCAAAATAATTTTGGAGGAATGCTTCCCCAATCCGTCGGCAACTTCTCAACTAAGCTTGAAGTCTTCGATGTACCTAACAATCATATATTTGGAAGCATCCCGGCTACGATTCAGAATCTCATCAACTTGAATTGGCTAAATATGTGGGGCAACAAGTTCACAGGTAACATTCCCACTGAGATTGGAATGCTTCGAAAGCTATACAGATTGAGCTTGCGCGATAACCAATTTTCTGGATGCATTCCCTCATCACTCGGAAATTTAAGTATGTTAAACACCTTGTATTTGCAAAGCAATAATTTTAATGGAAGCATCCCTTCAAGTCTTGGGAAATTTCAAAATTTATTAAGACTTGGCCTTTCTAATAACAATCTCAATGGGACCATACCCTCAGAAGTTATGAGTCTCTCCTCATCAATCTATCTTGATTTCTCTCAAAACCATTTCACTGGTTCACTTCCCACGGAAGTTGGAAATTTAAAAAATGTAGGTTTACTAGATGTTGCTGACAATATGCTGTCCAATGAAATTCCCAGTACTATTGGTAGTTGTGTGAAATTAGAGAAATTATACTTGGCCGGTAACTTTTTCCAAGGAAGCATTCCATCATCTTTGAGCTCTCTAAGAGGTCTTGAAGTTTTAGATCTTTCTCAAAACAATTTGTCAGGAAAAATTCCAGAATATCTTGAGGGCTTTGAATTCTTACAAAATTTGAATCTATCTTACAATGATCTTGAGGATGTGGTTCCAATAAAAGGTGTCTTCACAAATGCATCTGCAGTTTCAGTTACCGGAAACAATAAGCTCTGTGGAGGTATAACTGAATTGCAGCTGCCTACATGCAACTTCAAAGGATCCAAAAAGAGGGGATTAATTCTTTCCGTAAAATTAATAATCCTCATAGCATCGGGGCTTCTTGGATTAACATTACTGTCGTGTATTCTCTTTCTTTACTGCCGTAAAAAGAAGAGAGAAAAACCTTCTTCAGGAAATTCAGGAAGCTTGTTTTTGAAAGTATCCTACCAAAGTCTACATAAAGCCACCAATGGTTTTATCAACTCCAATTTGATAGGGGTGGGTAGTTTTGGCTCAGTATATGAAGGATTTCTTGAACAGGAAGGGAAAAAGGTTGCTGTGAAGGTACTTAATCTTTTGCGGCCAGGAGCTTCCAAAAGTTTCATTGCTGAGTGTGAGGCATTGAAGAACATCAGGCATCGGAATCTTGTCAAGGTAATCACTGCATGTGCAAGTGTTGATCATCAAAATAATGACTTCAAGGCACTGGTTTATGAGTTCATGGTCAACGGGAACCTAGATACTCTATTGCATCCAATTCAAGGTGAACTTGAGGCATATGAGGAAGCAAAAAGTTTAAGTCTTGTTCAAAGATTGAATATTGCCATTGATGTTGCTTGTGCACTGGAGTATCTCCACCATCGTTGTCAAACTACAATAATCCACTGTGATTTGAAGCCAAGCAATGTTTTGCTGGATGACGACATGACTGCACATGTGGGTGACTTTGGAATATCAAGATTTCTTCTTGATGTTTATGATAATGATAGTGGAAATCAAACCAGTTCTATTGGAGTCAGAGGATCTGTTGGTTATATGCCACCAGGTATTGACACTACAACTTTATTTATTTTTTTCTTTGTTAACATTTCTTTACCTAAATCTTCAAGTTTTTTCATTCACGTTCTTGAAAAATTATATATTTTTAGAAAGTTTAATAAATAATAATTTAGAGTAAAGACTGAGGCAGTGTTCGGCTTCATGGAATTTGAGCCTAGGAATTAGAATTGGATTTAGAGAAAATTTTCTCTAACCTTGAACAAAATTTTCTCCAATTCCACTAGTTCCAATTCCAGGGCTCCAATTCTATGCAGCCGAACACAACTTGATCGAACTTTGAAAAAGTAGTAATTTTTAAGCTAGGAGTAAAGTTTTATGTAGTTGTGGCATCTGACTTAATCCTTGTACTAAAAGATTGGGAAAGAAAAAAGAAATGTGTTTGTGTAAAAGATTTATGCAAGAGAATTGCTAAAATCTAAGGCTAGCATAGGACTTTAAATATGGAATTCCTTCCTAGGTCTAAACAATGTATAATGAATCCACATTTCACATATAATTAAAATGTTTGAATTTTTTTGCACTGAGTTGTAGAGTATGGTATGGGAAGTGAGGTGTCAACATCCGGTGATGTGTACAGCTATGGCATTCTCTTGCTGGAGATGTTTACAGGAAAAAGGCCGACTGATGAGATGTTCAGTGATGGTTCGAACCTTCATAACTATGCCAAGACAGCTTTGCCGGACAAGGTAGTCAGAGTTGTAGATTTAGTACTTCTTCAGCAAGGAGAAGAGGGGGAGACAAGCACGAGCACCAACAACATTCTCAATCAAAGCATCGCTAACAGTTATAAGATTCAAGAGTGCTTGACTTCGATATTTAGAATTGGAATTGCATGTTCAGAAGAGTCACCGACTAAACGATTGGATATTACAGATGTCGTAGCTAAGTTGCATGTAACGAAGAACAATTTTCTGGGAACACATGTTGGAAGAACTAATTAACTGCATGACTAGGTAACTTTAAAATGCTCAACTTGTTAATTTGCATCTTTCACTTTCTTATATCACATTCGAATGTCTAATCTGATAGCTAGCTATGTTTCCTCTTATCCCAGATGCTTGAGGCCTGTTAAGCTTCAACTTGAAGAAGTTGGTTGATTCATCAATTGTGCAAAGTCAAATATTCCTTTTGCTGCTTGTTACACACACTGTTCTGTATTTTCTCTATCTTTTCCTTTTTCTTTCGTGTTTTATTTTATCTCTGTTCTCCAGTGTGCAACTTTTCTCATTAAATGTCTTCAATAAAGAGGCATGCAAGTAATTTGAAAGCACAGGCATATTTTGCCACTTTTTGTATTTTGTCACTTTTTGAAAGCACAGTTGGTTTAGTGCAATTTGGCCAAAAATTTATAATGTAACGCATAAATTTGAATATGAGACAAACAAAAAAATCAATCAATGACAAACCAAAAATGAAACACAAGATATACGTGATTCGGTCAAACAAAACCTACGTTCAAAGATGAGAAGAGATTCATTTAAAATTTTGTAGAGATATTACAACTGTAGAATATAAATACCGGACCATGTACAAAAATTAGCTCTTACCCCAGAACTCTTCACATGTACCACTACACGAAACCCTCTCTCACCATCAATGTTCTCTCCACACTCTACCAACTCGTAAACTCTCAATCCCATCAACTCCACTTCACTCCCTCATAAGGTTACATCTCTCTCAACTCATAAATTTCAACTCATACCCTAGGTATCTATTTATAAAGTCCAAAACTCAATTATTTGTTGGACAATAATTACAATTGCTTGGAGCCCAATACTTGCCTAATAAGAATTTACCAAATACAACTTAAAATAGAAACTTAATTACAATAAAATTTGAGATGCAAAAATACCTAACAGAATTGTCTATTTTGACAGGAGTGTAGAGTACATGGGTTAAAAAATGTGAAATGTGTAAATTTTACATGGTCCACAACACCTATTTATATTTTCTTGGTATATTTGGTGGGGATATTCTAGTTTTTTAAAAAATGGGTTTAATTTGCTGTTAGGACAATTTTCTGTGGATTAAAGCCATTATGGTTTCAATTTTGGGAAGCCCATCCCAGGAAAATATAAATCAGTTCCTCATGTTGAGTTAAACTGGTAGCTCAAGAAGTTCTCTATTTGTTTTTTTTTTTTGTATTTCTTTATTCTCTGTTTTAGCATGAGCCTGATTTCACATTAATCCAAATATTAGACAAACAAGAAAGTAGCAGCCTCTTCAAAAATGTAAAAAGTGTTTTGATCTAAAGAGATGACTTATACGAAGGTGGGTTTTGATTTAACGAGAATGACCTTTACCAAGGTTTGTTT
The DNA here is from genome assembly GCA_026545225.1 of Cornus controversa. Lineage (NCBI taxonomy): Eukaryota > Viridiplantae > Streptophyta > Magnoliopsida > Cornales > Cornaceae > Cornus > Cornus controversa. The sequence goes on along the minus strand of CM048853.1, from coordinate 25,627,765 downwards.
TGATCTAAACAAAATGAATTTTACAAAGGTCGATGTTTCGATCTAAAGAGAATGACCTTTACGAATGTTTGTTTTAATATAAAGAAAATGACATTTACGAAGGTTGATGTTTCGCTACGTTTATGAATGTATGTTTTAAGCTTTGGCAATAGCAACTTCTAAGGAATTTGAATTTTGATTTAAAGAAAGTGACTTGTAAGGAAGTGCATGTTTTAACTTGAGGAGAGCGACTTCGATGGAAGTGCATGAATTTGAGATGAAAATGACCACTTTTAAGAAAGTGAGTTTCACAATTGAAAATGGTCACTTTTAAGAAAATTGTGAAGTTTGAAATGAAAATGACGAAAATCTAGAAAATGAAATTTAAAATGATGATTTTTAGGAAAATCATGAAAATAAAGTTTATAATGATGATTTTTAGGAAAACCATGAAAAGGTAGATTAGAATAATAATTTTAAAGAAAATCATGAATTTGGATTTTAGAATGATGGTTTTTAGGAAAATCACGAAAAGAGAGTTTACAAAAATGATGATTTTTACGAAAATCATCCAAAGAGAATTTAAGATGACAATCTTTAAGAAAATCATGAAAAGGGTGTTTAAGATTATTTTTACGAAAATCATGAAAAGAAAGTTTTAAATAAAGATTTTTATGAAAACCATAAAAAGAGAGTTTAGAATGATGATTTTTAGGAAGACTATGGAAAGAGTGTTTTAGATGATGATTACGAAAATCGCGAAAAGAAAGTTTTAGAAATGATGATTTTTACGGATATCATGAAATCAGAGTTTTCTAAAGTGATTTGTTGATGTTAAAAGTGTGAGAGAAAGATGAGAGAAATCTCTTGATTGAATTGAATGTCTATGACATGAAAGGAAGGTGGGTGGGTGGTGCAACAAACCTAGTCCTAGTATGTCTAGATTTATATACATGTGTATAATGTGAATAATGTACACTAAGAGCTCCTCTCAAACTCAAGGTAAATTATATAAAATCAGCCTAAGTTTGGATACATCCGAATGTCCCTGAATCTATCTGACAGAATGTACAGTAGAAAGAGAGATCATAATTGAAGTTTGATCGCCAAGAGCCTGCTCGATTGTTATTCCCGTTGTGACAAGAATGTTTAAAAAAATTGGTTGCAAATGGTGGCGTGGCAGTGATTATGACGTGGTGACAAGCCAAATGTTGAGTGGCAGAGACATGGCATGATGATGACGTGTCGAGTGACTTGGCAGAAAATATGAGAATCTGGATGATGTGGCACTGGTTGACGAGGCTAATGACATGTCTAAAAGTTTATGTGTCTGCTGACAGAGTGTCCACGTGAGACTATGTTGCTGACGTGGCCAAATGGAGGGCTTCTGGCTTGTCTTAGTGCGTGAGAGCGAATGGAAACGCGCAACAACTCTGGTGGTGTGTGGCAACGCGTGGGAGCATGGGAAAATGTCAGAAACTTCTGGTGGCGTGTGAAGGATCTTTTCATGGTGGTTCCGGCGGTGTTTTGACAATCTCCTTGAGTTCTTTCGACTGATCGATTCTAAAACTCAAAAGGACACTCGTAAGACCTGATTTTGAGGTGGGACAACGGTTGAACGACCGGAACAAAAATAAAATGAAGGACAAATTTAGAAAGGTAGTTCTGATACATGTTCAAATGAGAGAGAAAGATGAGAGAAATCTCGGTTTTGAATTGAATGTCTATGACTTGCCACAAAAAAAAAAAGAATTGAATGTCTATAATCAGTAATAAGGGTCGTTATATAGGCAAATTGTGAAGCTATACAAGGAAGGTGGTAGGTGAGGCTATACAAGAAGGGTGGTAGGTGAAATGAACCTAATCCTATTGTGTCTAGGTTTATATACATGTGTATAATGTGAATAATGTACACTAACAGTTGAATATCAACTTCTATTTAATTTAATGGAAATTTACTTGTCTTAAACTGGTTAGGTGGGAAATATCATTAGTTATTCGATGCATGGGCTTCTTCTTGCCTATCGTATTAAGGGCTTAACCACGCCCGTTGACATCACTCATGAGGCAGGCAAAGTTAAATCAGGAAAATAAATTTTTGGCAATGGATTATTGATAAAAAGCGACTTAAGGAAATATGTTTGCAAAAATTTCATGAAGAGGAGAAAAGCATGATCAGAGAAATCAACAATAAAAAGGTTCTCACTGTCTCTAATCGTCAACTTCCGGACTACTTTTTTCTGGATCAGAAGGATCAATGTATCTCCAAATGAAACCCAAACTGCTTCCCATGATATTCATTATCACAGCGGACATTGCAGGAGGTAATGCAACGATTGGCGAAGTGAAATGAGAGGTTGCTAAAACCACACCTAAAGAAGAATTTTGCATACCAACCTGCAAGGAAGTGATAAACAATGACAGACTAGTGTTACCATGATCTATGCCATTACACAAATAAAACCAAAGACTGAAAAGACTCTTGAGCAAGGTTCAAATTGACAATTTTGAAACAACATTTTGATTTCAATCTGTCTGCTGCTTAATCAAGTCAAAACTCACGCAAAAGTTTAAATCATTTTTTCTGCAAAAGATATTGAAACACTAAATTTCTTTTACAATTTTTATCAGGGTTCAAACTGATTTGGCAACAATTTTAAGCTTGATTGAATCTAGAAGATCAATTAAGCATGCAACAGATCAGTACCTCGATTGATATTGCTCGTCGTTGCGGTTCTTTAAATCCAGAAATAGCTGCTGATATGTACCTGCAAATAAAGAGCCATTATTTTACTACACCATATTATATGACACAAATCCCTTCTACCACAATTAATTAACATCTCATTAATTCTAGTAATCTATCTATGTAAACTTGTCCTGTCACAATCAAATCACATTTATGGAAGCACTATTTCTGGTAATCTGCCTACATCTAACTTTACCAATCAAGGAGAGAGAAAAACTGAGAGAACGAACAATGTAAGAAATGTTACTTTGATCAAAGATATTAACCTATCTTGCAGCCTAATTTTTTAAGAACAGCTGACATCATGTGCTGATCAATTATCCAACTTAAAGCATTTATAAATTCTGTTCCTATTAATTCCCACAAAAATTATTGTTAGCTAGCTGTCTTGCTTTCTTATACATGATCCGCTTCAGTGACATACCCTTCACAGATCCACATAATGAGAAGTGGATTTTGTACTTGATGCGTGTATGAAGTTAGTATACTTCATCTGTGATGTAGTTGCAATGTTACCAATTGATAAGCAGCCTATTCAGATCTAAATTTACCATTAAGGATCCTGTTTAAATATTTACAGGAAGCTTCTATATCTAGAGATGTCATAAGTTAATATATATATATATATATATATATATATATATATATATATATATATACATATATTTGTTTAACTAATATATTAAGTATCAACACACAACAACAACAATCAAGCCTTTTTCCAACTACTTGGGGCCAATTATATGAATCCTATATTTCTCTTCTGCTCTATTAAGGGCAGAGCTTTAGTCAAACCCATGCTATCATATCCATCCTCACTAACTCTACCGACGTCAATTTTGGTCTTCCTCTTCCCCAAGTATTACATACATGTCTTTTATTGTGTTAATGTATTCCTTTAAGATTCCATTCTTTTTTTAAAATCCTCCATATTAGATCACTAGGTACCCTATCATAGGCTTTCTTCAAATCAATAAAAACTATATGGAGATCTCTCTCCTTCTCTCTACATCTTTTCATTAATCTCCCGAATAAGTAAAGAGCCTCCATATATCATTGACCTTCCCGGCATGTATCCAAATTGTTTTTCCGACACATCAGTCTCTCATCTGAGGCGCATCAAGTATCAACATAGTTATAAGTACTATAGCACACACTGATAGTACTGGAAAAGGCCTCTAAGCCCCTATCCTCATCAGAAATCACTAAGATCGTTTGTACTTATACATCACTCGGGGAAGTAGAAAGAGATGACGGGAGAAAAGATCAATAAGTATAGAAATAGTAGGTAACATGAAACAGAGCATATAAGAGAGACACAAGGAAAGTATGATAATGTGGATTTGAGTGAGATGATCATCCAAAGCTTTCAAACACTCAATCTTGTGTATTCAATATATATAGAATACACAAACCATTGGCTACCCAATGATGACACGATCTAAGAGCTTGAACTGCATATGATTTGCACCTACTACTGGAAAGGGGAAAAGATAAATAGAATTAGTGCGTTGTAAATTAAGGTTACGTATTTATGTTTATTATTGTTTTTGATAATGTTTAGTTTTAGGGTATTTCCGTATTATTCTATTTTTAGGGTTTGTTCATGATTTTGCCCATATAAAGGCTCATATGTAATCAAAATATTCAACTTCGAATTATTATCGTGATATTCAGAATTCTGAGTCTTTTTCTCCCCCATTATTATTGCTCTCCTAAACCCTCAATTTATCTAGCCTATCTCTTCAATCTGTCTTCTCATCCCTTTTTCTAGTCTCATCATCCCCTTCTTTCTTTCTGACTTCAGAATTATTGGCACCAGATTGTTCTGGTTTACATCAACTGCTATCAATACACTATTAGTACTACATCAGTTCAGTATTAGGGCATATTGGACCTATGCCATCAGTTTGTAATCAGAGCACAAGATCCAAATTCAAATCAAAAGGTCCATGCATCCACTGTTCGTTGTGATTTCATCAACACCAAACAAACCCCAACAATCAAGACCCATTGTCGTGAAACCCAAACCCCACTGCCTTTGTCCCTGTTCATCTTCAATAACCCCAACACAACCCCCTTGGCATACCCCGTTATCACTGTAACTATTTTTAACAATTTTTTGAATTTAAATTAAATAATTAAACTTTAAATTCAAATTATGACTAAAATTAAAATTTACTCAATCCGTTATATCAAGCAAACATGCAATAATCAACTAAACAAGTAAATAATAAACACAGATATGTTTTTGCGTAGAAAACCTAACCAGAAAAAATCACAAAACTTAAGAGCAAGCAAATCAAATTCACTACGAGAAAAAAATAGATTACAACTAGGTTAAAGTTCCTCAAACCGAAGAACTCCTAGTTACCTCTTTGACATAGGCCGATCCACCGAACTTACAATCGAGTTTTCAAGCACACGATCCTCAAATCAACAGAATTCACACACTGTACGAATCTGCTTCTCCAACCAACGATTCAATTTTAAGCCAACTAGGTGTCCAACCCAAACTTTGACAAATTGATTAGAGTTGTTGGTGTTGAACTAATCAGGAAAATCATGAGAAGAGAGTTACGTAAAAATCATGAAAAGAGAATTTAAGTTGATGATTTATAGGAGAAAAGCATAATCAGAGAAACGTTACAGTGAAAAAGGTCTCACTGTCACTAGTCGTCAACTTCCCATGATATTCATAATCACAGTGGAGATCAAATTTAAAATTACAATATAGGAATTGAACCTTAAACAAACCTGGGCCGCGCAACAATTTTAAAGTTAATTTGACGCTCGTGTAGTCCAACACTACATTTTGTTTATATAAAATGACACAATAATATTTAATCTATAATACTTCAAGTTTGGACAATTTATTAAAATAAGTTTAAAACATTAATTAAATTACAATAATATTTCTTCCCTCATTTTGAATATAACAAACAAACGTTATAAATTATATTATTAACTAAATCAATAACACAATTTTCACTATCTTGAAATCAAATAAAAACGTTAATCTCACTCAAATGATAGAACATCGAGAACAAACATTAATTATAAATCTCTTTGAATTAGAATATTTTTTAGATAATCATCAATTTCTCTCGACATTAATACAATATTAACATTCTAATATATGTTAATGTTGAAATATTATTGACAAAAAATAAAGGAGTGGTATAACTTATATTATTTTAACTAATATGTTATACTATATATCTCGGGACACTAAAGAAAAACTTAATTTCATAAAATTAGATATTCAGATTAAATGATTTAAACTCATCAATTAATTTAATTGAGTTTTTAGACACATGACTAACTAATTAGAACTTAAGAAAATATAAGAAAATGGTCTAACTTATTTTACTTATAACTGTTATATGTTATATTATATATCTCAGAACACTAAAGAATAACATATTATCATAAAACTAGATGTTCAAATCGACACATTAATCTGGGCCCGATCCAAAATAATTTCGGGTTCTTATAATCTAGGCCCAATCTAATATTCAATATATAGTGTCCAAGCCCAAAAAATTTCGGGCTGAGTTCTGGTTGGACTGGGTTGAACCCCTCGAAGTTGTAGCCCTAAACATAAGACTAAATATTTGAATATGTATTTATATTTGTTTGGCCATAAATCTCAGAGAAGTGAGTGAAGCAAAATGCAGTATTAAAAATAAGTTTTCCAAAATGATAAAAAGGTACATTTGTATGCAAATCTATAAAAACCCCATTGATATGACTTGCGATACTTACTTTAAGTAAATAGATGACATGGTCGGCTCAAATGTAAGGTTAGGCAATTTTAGGGAAAATAGAAAGAGTACTTGCTTTCTATGAAAAGTATAAGATGAAGGAAAACAATGCTAAGAATTTTGGAAAGTGGGAAACTTTAACAAAAGCAAATTGAATGTGGAAAAAAAATTAATCACTACGGTTGGAACCTTGGAGGCGGTTGGCAAAATGAAAGAAGTGGAGTATTCTAATTGAGATTTCTCGGTGGAGAAATTATTTGATGGTCCAAGACAATCACTTCACCAACCTGGACTACTTGACTCTCATACTTGATCAATGATGTCCACATGCAATCCATGTTCAATACACTTGTGCCTTCTTTTGAAGTTTCAAGCTTTATGCCTTCGAAGATTATTTGCATGTTGGTGTAAAACTTCATGCTTGTTCTTTGTCTTCAATTTCATGATCATTTATAAGAATAGAATTGAAAGTTTATATAACTTGATTATGTTTAGTTTTGACACTTAAAATTGTCAATTATAAATTATACGTCACAATGATCACTTTTAAAAAAGTGAGTTTTGAACCTAAAAAATTATCACTTTTAAGAAAATGAGTTCTAGACTTGAAAAAGGGTCACTTTTAAGGAAATGAGTTTTGAACTTAAAAAATGATCACTTTTAAGAAAGTGAGTTCCAAATTTTAAAATGGTCACTTTTATGAAAATTGTGAATTTTGATGATTTTTACAAAAAGTATTAAAGTGGAATTTAGAATGATGATTTTTAGGGAAATCATGGAAAGAGAGTTTATAATGATAAGTTTTAGAAAAACCATGAAAAGAGAGTTTAGAAATGATTTTAAGGAAAATCATAAATAGAGAATTTTAAGAAGACGGTTTTTAGTAAAATCTTGAAAATTGAGTTTATAATTATGATTTTATAAAAATCATGAATAAGTTTCGAATGATAATTTTTAGGAAAATCATGAAAAGAGAGTTACGTAAAAATCATGAAAAGAGAATTTAAGATGATGATTTTTAGGAAAAACATGAAAATTATGTTTATAATGATGATTTTCACGATTTTCAATCTCGAGAAAAGCATATTCAGAGAAATCTAACAGTGAAAAAGGTCTCACTGTCACTAGTCATCAAGTTCAGGACTCTTTTTCTTTTTTTGGGATCAGAAGGATCAATGTATCTCCAAATGAAACCCAAACTGCCTTCCCATGATATACATAATCACAGCGGAGATCAAATTTAAAATTGCAATATATAGTACGACTCCTAAGCTGGAATTGTAGTAGCTTATGATTGCATCTAGGATCGTGTGAACTTTATTAAGAAAGCTGGCATTATTCTATAATTATTGTTTAATTTATATTATTTAATATTTTCAATTTATTTTCTAAGAAAAAAAATCTTTATGTAACGCAGGATACAATATTATAGGTATTTCACTCATTTAAAATAATAATATAACAAAATTGAATTATGAGATATATTTTTAAAAACATGTCGAAAGAAAAGAGTTGAACACAACTCATACTCATTTTACCTATTTTTGAAACTGCTTGTAACATAAGATTAAATATTTGAATATCTATTTATGTGGCCATAAAGCTCAAAGAAGTGAGTGAAGTAAAATGCAGTATTTCACCATTAAAAATCAGGTTTCCAAAAGGATAAAAGGGTACATTTTTATGCAAATCTATACAAATCCCATTGATATGACTAGCGATACTTACTTTAAGTAAACATATAACATGGTGGGCTCAAATGTAAGGTTAGGCAATTTTAGGGAAAATAAAAAGAGTACTTGCTTTATATGAAAAGTATAACCAAAAGCAAATTGTATGTGGATAAAAATTAATCATCACGCTTGCGAGGCAGCTGGCAAAATGAAAGAAGTGGAGTATTCTAATTAAGATTTCTTGGATGAGAAATTATTTGATGGTCCAAGACAACCACTAATTGTCACATAGGTAAAAAAAATTTTTTTTAAAGTGAACACATTTATTTGTGCATCAACTTGTAATTGACTTCACCAATAGCCCAGGAATCATATAATAAATTTTCAATTCAAAACTAGGAACCCTCTTTGCGCTCCATTCAATAAAAGCAATGTCAACTAGTGATTGACTTCTCAATAGTCTGGGAATCATATAATAACTTCTTGATTCAAAGCTAGGAACCCTTCATTCCACAAAGGCAGTGTGAAGGAAACAAGTCTTTTGAAAAAATGGAGAAAAATGCCAAGACTTGAATTGCATTTGTGTTAATTGGACTTGAAAGTTTGAATATGTCATGTAGAGTAGCGATATCATGATTGTATATCATATAGGTCGGTGTCGGGTCGATGTCTAGGTGGGTTGGAGCATTCCTACTAAACTCGTTGTTTTGCTCACCCCTCTTTCCCCAAACCTTTTTACAAATAAAACACCAATGATGGACGGGACTTCAACATCCAAATGGAGTTCCTTGTGGCCTTTTGATATTTCTTTTGGATTTTGTAAGTTTTGCTATCCATGCCGACTTGTGGCATATTGAGACTTTTGGATTTTGTAGTCATAAACAAACTACATGTAACTTGTATTTCATTTGGATTCTCTTATGTACAACTTATAGACAAATTGTGAATTTTGGAGAGATGCTTAATGAAATTTATGTTTTGGGATAAATGTATAAGATTTATGATTTTGTAGCATATATTTCAATTATGTTGCAATGTTGTCTAGATGAATTTAAGGATTTTAGAATGTGATTGGATATGAATGGTGTATGTTGTTGATCACTTAAGAGTTATGCAAGGATGGCAGGTCGAGTGATTACAATGCATTGTAATCTCTATTACGATGTATCGTAATCCAGCTATGCATCGAAAGACCAATGATGATGGATCGTAATAAGGGTGAGGAATATGAGTGAAAAACATAAATTTTCACATGATGTTACGATACATCTACGATGTATCATAGATTACAATGCATCGTAATCACTATTACGATGTATCGTAATCCATAGCTGATTGGTAATTTGAGATATGTTTGGACAGGTATGTGAGGTCAGGTGTGGGGCCCAATGGGATTAGTCGATGTTGAGTTGTACATATATATTTATATGCATGAGATTTGGCTTTCGCGGTAATTCAATGTTAAGATGGTTCATTAGGGTTATATGCACGAGATTTGGCTTTCGCGATAATTCAAGGTTAAGATGGTTCATTAGGGCTTAATGGATGGGTTCACTCTCTGGATTCAAGCTCAAAGACAGAGTCTCTAGTGACTCAGAAATCGGGGCGTGACATAGATGATGACCCATTATAACCTAATCCAGTTTTATCTCCTACTGGTTTACTAACACTAATCATGCTATCAAGTTTAATCTGCCAAGATATAAATGCAATCAATTTTCAGTAACTTTATCGATAAGAAATCTGAAGCAGACTTTGAACGATTGATCAAGCGGAGAGAGAGACACAACCTAAATCACTCACTGTATTTGTATGTGTTCTCCCAAAAATATAAACATAAAATCAATGGAGAATTTTCTGCTCTAAAAATAACTCTATGTTTTCTCTCTATATAAAATAATCTTTATGAAGTATATTGAAAACCTTAAGGAGAGAGAAGACATATGAGATTTATATAGATGTTACAAACCCTAATTTCCTTGAAAAAAAAAGTTAAAAATCAATTGGAAACAAGTCCCGATGTTTGAGAAAATTTCAGAGTCAAAACCTATACAAAATAGGAAGTTAGCAGAGCCAAAAAGCCAACCGAGCAGGCATGGACCGGTCCAAGGCTCTGCCTTGCAAAATTTGAAGAACCAAGACTTAATGGACTGGTCTAGCTCATCCTTGGATACATCCAACCTTGAAAAGGTTGTAAATTTTGTCAATTTTTTTTTAAAAATCCTAATTTTCAAGGTCGGAAACCATCTATCCAAATCTATGTGTTCTCACCACTTTACCTAGACTACATAACTCACCTACTTAATCAAAGATGTCCACGTGCATTTGAAATCACTCGGAAGTTTGAATCGATCAAATCCTTGTTCAATACATTAATGCCTTCTTCCGAAATTTCAAGCTTCATGCCTTTGAAGATCATTTGCATGTTAGTGTAGAACTTCATGCTTACTCTTTGTCTTCAATTTCATGATCAATTATAAGAATATAATTGAAAGATTACAACTTGATCTTCTTTAGTTTTGACACAAGAGATTGTAGTTACAAATTTATACGTCACAATGATCACTTTAAAAAAAATGAGTTTTGAACTTAACAATTGTCACTTTTAAGAAAATTAGCTTTGGACTTAGAAAATGATTACTTTTAAGAAAGTGAGTTTCAAATTTTAAAATGGTCACTTTTATGAAAATTGTGAATTTTGACAATTTTTACAAAAAGTATAAAAGTGGAATTTAGAATGATGATTTTTAGGGAAATCATGGAAAGAGAGTTTATAATGATAAGTTTTAGAAAAACCATGAAAAGAGAGTTTAGAAATGATTTTAATGAAAATCATGAATCTGAAGGTTCAAATTATAATTTTTAGGAAAATCATGAGAAGAGAGTTATGTAGAAGTCATGAAAAGAGAATTTAAGTTGATGATTTTATAGGAAAATCATGAAAATTGTGTTTATAGTGATGATTTTCATGATTTTTAGTCCTAGGGGAGAAAAGCATAATCAGTTACAGTAAAAAAAAAGGTCTCACTGTCACTAGTCTCAACTTCGGGACTCTTTTTTTTGGGATCAGAAGGATCAATGTATCTCCAAATGAAACCCAAACTGCTTCCCATGATATTCATAATCACAGCGGAGATCAAATTTAAAATTGCAATATACATTACGATTCCTAAGCTGAATTGTAGTAGCTGATGCTTGCATCTAGGATCGTGTGAGCTTTATTAAGAAAGCCGTCATTATTCTCTAATTATTGTTTAATTTATATTATTTAATATTTTCAATTTATTTTCTAAGAAAAAAAAAATTGTGTAACACAGTATGCAATATTATAGGTATTTTACTCATTTAAAATAATAATATAACAAAATTAAATTATAAAATATTTTTTTAAAAACATGTCGAAAGAAAAGAGTTTAACACATATCTCATACTCATAAATATTTTACCTATTTTTGAAAACTGCTTGTAACATAAGACTAAATATTTGAATATGTATTTATTTGGCCATAAAGCTCAAAGAAGCGAGTGAAGTAAAATGCAGCACCATTAAAATCAGTTTTCCAACAGGATAAAAGGGTACATTTTCATGCAAATCTATACAGATCCCATTGATATGACTTGCGATACTTACTTTAAGTAAATAGATAAACATGGTGGGCTCAAATGTAAGGTTAGGCAATTTTAGGGAAAATAATAAGAGTACTTGCTTTCTATGAAAAGTATAAGATGAAGAAAAACAATGCTAAGGCTTCTGGAAAGTGGGAAACTTTAACAAAAGCAAATTGAATGTGGACAAAAATTAATCTCTAAGGTTGGAACCTTGGAGGCAGCTGGCAAATTGAAAGAAGTGGAGTATTCTAATTGAGATTTCTCGGATGAGAAATTATTTGATGGTCCAAGACAATCATGAATTGTCACATAAGTAAAAAAAATTAAAAAAAACGAACACATTTATTTGTCATATAATAACTTCTCGATTCAAAGCTAGGAACCCTCTTTGCACTCCATTCAACAAAAGCAATGTGAACAAGACATGTCTTTTGGAAAAATGGAGAAAAGTGCCAAGACTTTTTTTTTAGTCCTTCTAACAAAAGTAGTTTAAATATGAATATGAATGACTTGTGTGTCAACTAGTGATCGACTTCAATAGTCTGGGAATCATATAATAACTTCCCAATTCAAAGCTAGAACCCTTCATTCAACAAAAGTAGTGTGAACGAGACAAGTCGACCTTTGAAAAAATGGAGAAAAGTGCCAAGGCTTTCTTTTTTTTAGTCCTTCCAACAAAAGTAGTTTAACATTCCTCTGCCAATAGCTAGGAACCCCCTTTGCGCTCCATTATTCAACAAAGGCAGTGTGAACAAGACAAGTCTTTTGGAAAAATGGAGAACTCTAGACATGACTTGTGATTTGCGTGGGAGGTGCAAGTGTCAAGACTTTCTTTTGTTGAGTCCTTCCAATAAAAGTAGTTTAAATATGAATTGAATGTGGTTCATTTTACATAAGCTCCAATAGTTGAAGAAAAACTAAAAACTATCAGGAGGGCTAGGTCTAAGCGATCATAACTCGATGTTCTCTTTTTCTCTAATAGTTTCAAGAGCTAGTAATTAAACTGTGCTCAAATTTTTGGAACTTAAATCCAGTCAACAGGTACAATTGATATATAGTTATTAGTTGATTTAGGTTTTGGGAGGACTTAATAACTTCTTTTGTTTTGCAGGAAGTGGAGCACCAACATCCATATTATAGAGGCTGATCGAGAAGCTACACTTAAGTTTTCCTAAAAATTGTGGCTTTCAAGCAATGGGCATTTCAAGGTCACTTTTCAACATTTGCATCTATGTTGTGTTTGCATGCTGCTTGAGCATGACACATGCAAACTTTCCTAGTGCCGAAGCCACTTCCAGGGTGGGAGGGAAAGGAAATGAGACAGATCGACTTGCATTGCTCGCATTCAAGGCCAAAATAGGAGATGATCCACTCCAAGTTATGGTGTCGTGGAACGGATCAATTCACTTCTGCCAGTGGCATGGTGTTACATGTGGTCGTCGCCACAAAAGGGTCACCCAATTGAACCTACAATCCCAAAAAATGTCAGGGTCCATATCGCCATACATTGGGAATCTAAGCTTTCTAAGAGTATTAAATCTTCAGAACAATAGTTTTGAACAAGAAATTCCCCATCAACTTGGCCAATTACGGAGACTGCAAGTTTTAGCCCTTACCAATAACTCAATAACTGGTAACATTCCTGCCAATTTATCTGCTTGCTCTAACCTCTTTGGCTTATATTTGGGAAAAAATAATCTAGTAGGGCCAATTCCTGTAGAGCTGGGCTCCTTGTCAAAGCTCCGGGTAATTTCTCTTGGCCCTAATGACCTAATAGGAAATTTACCTAGTTCATTCATGAACTTATCCTCTCTTGAGGTACTTTATGCATTTGGAAATAATATTGGCGGGAGTGTCCCTGATGCACTTGGCCAACTTAAAAACCTAACAATAATTTCCCTAGGAAGCAATAGGTTGTCTGGTACCATCCCTCCTTCAATCTTCAATCTCTCTACTCTGACCACTTTTGATATGGTGCTAAATAACCAAATAGTAGGCAGCCTTCCCTCGGACATAGGCATCACTCTTCCTAATATTCAATACTTTAGCATCGCCGGTAACAAACTTTCTGGATCTATTCCTATCTCAATATCCAATGCATCGAATTTGGAATACTTTATAGTCGGGGTAAATGATCTTGCTGGAAAGGTGCCAACAATGGAGAGACTGCATAAGCTCCGTCTTTTAAATTTAGGCGGCAATCATCTTGGAAGTGGGGGAAGTGAAGACTTCAACTTTTTGTCCTCTTTAACCAATGCCACCAGTTTAAGGGTGTTGGTAATGGCCAACAATAATTTTGGAGGAATGCTTCCCCAATCCATCGGCAACTTCTCAACTAAGCTTGAACTCTTCGATGTACCTAACAATCATATATTTGGAAGCATCCCGGCTACGATTCAGAATCTCATCAACTTGAATTGGCTAAATATGCGGGGCAACAAGTTCACAGGTAACATTCCCATCGAGATTGGAATGCTTCGAAAGCTAAACATATTGAACTTGCGCAATAACCAATTTTCTGGATGCATTCCCTCATCTCTCGGAAATTTAAGTATTTTATTAAGACTTGGCCTTTCTAATAACAATTTTAATGGAAGCATCCCTTCAAGCCTTGGGAAATGTCAAAATTTATTAAGACTTGGCCTTTCTAATAACAATCTCAATGGGACCATACCCTCAGAAGTTATGAGTCTCTCCTCATCAATCTATCTTGATTTCTCTCAAAACCATTTCACTGGTTCACTTCCCATGGAAGTTGGAAATTTAAAAGATGTAGGTTTTCTAAATGTTGCTGACAATATGTTGTCCAATGAAATTCCCAGTACTATTGGTAGCTGTGTGAAATTAGAGAACTTATATATGGCGGGTAACTTTTTCCAAGGAAGCATTCCATCATCTTTGAGCTCTCTGAGAGGTCTTCAAATTTTAGATCTTTCTCGAAACAATTTGTCAGGAAAAATTCCAGAATATCTTGAGGGCTTTGTATTCTTACAAAATTTGAATCTATCTTGCAATGATCTTGAGGATGTGGTACCAATAAAAGGTGTCTTTGCAAATGCATCTGCAGTTTCAGTTACCGGAAACAACAAGCTATGTGGAGGTATACCTGAATTACAACTGTCTACCTGTAACTTCAAAGGACCCAAAAAGAGGGGATTAATTCTTTCTGTAAAATTAATAATCCTCGTAGCATCGGGGCTTCTTGGATTAACATCACTGTCGTGTATTCTGTTTCTTTACTGCCATAAAAAGAAGAGAGAAAAACCTTCTTCAGGAAATTCAGGAAGCTTGTTTTTGAAAGTATCCTACCAAAGTCTATATAAAGCCACCAATGGTTTTATCAACTCCAATTTGATAGGGGTGGGTAGTTTTGGCTCAGTATATGAAGGATTTCTTGAACAGGAAGGGAAAAAGGTTGCTGTGAAGGTACTTAATCTTTTGCGGCCAGGAGCTTCCAAAAGTTTCATTGCTGAGTGTGAGGCGTTGAAGAACATCAGGCATCGGAATCTTGTTAAGGTAATCACTGCATGTGCAAGTGTTGATCATCAAAATAATGACTTCAAGGCACTGGTTTATGAGTTCATGGTCAACGGGAGCCTAGATACTCTATTGCATCCAATTCAAGGTGAACTTGAGGCATATGAGGAAGCAAAAAGTTTAAGTCTTGTTCAAAGATTGAATATTGCCATTGATGTTGCTTGTGCACTGGAGTATCTCCACCATCGTTGTCCAACTACAATAATCCACTGTGATTTGAAGCCAAGCAATGTTTTGCTGGATGATGACATGACTGCACATGTGGGTGACTTTGGAATATCAAGATTTCTTCTTGATGTTTATGATAATGATAGTGGAAATCAAACCAGTTCTATTGGAATCAGAGGATCTGTTGGTTATATGCCACCAGGTATTGACACTACAACTTTATTTATTTATTTCTTTGTTAACATTTCTTTCCCTAAATCTTAAGGAGTTTTGGTGATATATATATATATATTTATATATATTATTACACAGCCAAATAAGTTCAAGTTAGATGGAACAAACAAGTTATCTACAAATACCTTCCGGAGTTCTTATTGCCCACTTTTGTTACATGTATAACACTTGCTTTCCTCATGTGCTCTGGCAGAGAACTAGAAGGAATTTTGATAATCATTGTTTTGAAAATCAAAATTACCCTTTTTGAGCCATTCGAAAATTTTGTCAAGTTTTGGCCCATAATTGCAACTAACATGCATTTTATTCACAAGTATTTAGTCACTCGAAATCAGTTATTTGATGAGTATGATAGATAATAAATTAGTTATTCTGTTCTGCTCTTCAAGTTTTTTCATTCATGTTCTTGAAAAATTATATATTTTTAGAAAGTTTAATAAATAATAATTTAGAGTAAAGACTGAGGCAGTGTTCGGCTTCATGGAATTTGAGCCTAGGAATTAGAATTGGATTTAGAGAAAAATTTTACTAACCATGAACAAAATTTTCTCCAATTCCACTAATTTCAATTCCAATTCCAGGGCTCCAATTCTATGCAGCCGAACACAACTTGATCGAACTTTGAAAAAGTAGTAATTTTTAAGCTAGGAGTAATGTTTTATGTAGTTGTGCCATCTGACTTAATCCTTGTACTAAAAGATTGGGAAAGAAAAAAGAAATGTGTTTGTGTAAAAGATTTATGCAAGAGAATTGCTAAAATCTAAGGCTAGCATAGGACTTTAAATATGCAATTCCTTCCTAGGTCTAAACAATGTATAATGAATCCACATTTCACATATAATTAAAATGTTTGAATTTTTTTGCACTGAGTTGTAGAGTATGGTATGGGAAGTGAGGTGTCAACATCCGGTGATGTGTACAGCTATGGCATTCTCTTGCTGGAGATGTTTACAGCAAAAAGGCCGACTGATGAGATGTTCAGTGATGGTTCGAACCTTCATAACTATGCCAAGACAGCTTTGCCGGACAGGGTAGTCAGAGTTGTAGATTTAGTACTTCTTCAGCAAGGAGAAGAGGGGGAGACAAGCACGAGCACGAGCACCAACAACATTCTCAATCAAAGCATCGCTAGCAGTTATAAGATTCAGGAGTGCTTGACTTCAATATTTAGAATTGGAATTGCTTGTTCAGAAGAGTCACCGACTAAACGATTGGATATTACGGATGTTGTAGCTAAGTTGCATGTCACCAGGAACAATTTTCTGGGAACACATGTTGGAAGAACTAATTAACTGCATGACTAGGTAACTTTAAAATGCTCAACTTGTTAATTTGCATCTTTCACTTTCTTATATCACATTCGAATGTCTAATCTGATAGCTAGCTATGTTTCCTCTTATCCCAGATGCTTGAGGCCTGTTAAGCTTCAACTTGAAGAAGTTGGTTGATTCATCAATTGTGCAAAGTCAAATATTCCTTTTGCTGCTTGTTACACATACTGTTCTGTATTTTCTCTATCTTTTCCTTTTTCTTTCGTGTTTTATCTTATCTCTGTTCTCCAGTGTGCAACTTTTCTCATTAAATGTCTTCAATAAAGAGGCATGCAAGTAATTTGAAAGCACAGGCATATTTTGTCACTTTTTGTATTTTGTCACTTTTTGAAAGCACAGTGGGTTTAGTGCAATTTGGCCTAAAATTTATAATGTAACACATAAATTTGAATCAATTGAAGTTTGATCGCCAAGAACCTGATCGATTGTTGTAGTACCCCGCTCCAACACATGGTATGATATTGTCCGCTTTGGGCCTGAGCCCGCACGGTTTTGCTCTTGAGTTTACCCCAAAAGGCCTCATACCATTTGAAGAGAACATACTACATATAAGCACATCCCTTTTTCCACACCCAGGCGATGTGGGATTGAGCACCCTGTACCCTGTCAGTGTGGTAGCTCAGCCCAGTGTCTGTCTATGCACCCGCCCACAAGGGTTACTACAATCCACCCCCCTACGAGGCCCGACGTTCTCGTCGGCACACTTCTTCCGGCTGGGTTCAGGCTCTGATACCAATTGTAATACCCCGCTCCAACTCATGGTATGATATTGTCCGCTTTGGGCCTGAGCCCGCACAGTTTTGCTCTTGGGTTTTACCCCAGTGTCTGTCTACACCCGCCCACTCACACCCGTCCACAAGGGTTACTACAATTGTTATACTCGTTGTGACGAGAATGTTTAAAAATTTTTGGTTGCAAATGCAGGCGTGGCAGTGATTATGACGTGGTGACAAGCCAGATGTTGAGTGGCAGAGACATGGCATGATAATGACATGTCGAGTGACTTGGCAGAAAACATCAGAATCTGGATGATGTGGCACTGGTTGACGAGGCTAATGACATGTCTAAAAGTTTGTGTCTGCTGACAGAGTGTCCACGTCAAACTATGTTGCTGACGTGGCCAAATGGAGGGCTTCTGGCTTGTCTTAGCGCGTGAGAGCGCATGGAAACGCGCAACAACTCTGGTGGTGTGTGGCAACGCGTGGGAGCATGGGAAAATGTCAGAAACTTCTGGTGGCGCATGAAGGATCTTTTCATGGTGGTTCCGACGGTGTTTTGACAATCTCCTTGAGTTCTTTCGAATGATCTATTCTAAAACTCAAAAGGACACTCGTAAGACTTGATTTTGAGATGGGACAATGGTTGAACGACCGGAACAAAAATAAAATGAAGGACAAATTTAGAAAGGTAGTTATGATAACATGTTAAAGTGAGAGAGAAAGATGAGAGAAATCTCGATTTTGAATTGAATGTCTATGACTTGCCACAAAAAAAAAAAATTGAATGTCTATAATCAGTAAATAAAGGTCTTTATATAGGCAAATTGTGAAGCTATACAAGGAAGGTGGTAGGTGAGGCTATACAAGAAGGGTGGTAAGTGAAATGAACCTAATCCTATTGTGTCTAGGTTTATATACATGTGTATAATGTGAATAATGTACACTAACAGTTGAATATCAACTTCTATTTAATTTAATGGCAATTTACTTGTCTTAAACTGGTTAGGTGGGAAATATCATTAGATTCGATGCATGGGCTTCTTCTTGCCTATCGTATTAAGGGCTCAACCACGCCCGTTGACATCACTCATGAGGCAGGCAAAGTTAAATCAGGAAAATAAATTTTTGGCAATGGATTATTGATAAAAAGCGACTTAAGGAAATATGTTTGCAAAAATTTCATGAAGAGGAGAAAAGCATGATAAGAGAAATCAACAATAAAAAGGGTCTCACTGTCTCTAATCGTCAACTTCCGGACTACTTTTTTCTGGATCAGAAGGATCAATGTATCTCCAAATGAAACCCAAACTGCTTCCCATGATATTCATAATCACAGAGGACATTGCAGGAGGTAATGCAACCATTGGCGAAGTGAAATGAGAGGTTGCTAAAACCACACCTAAAGAAGAATTTTGCATACCAACCTGCAAGGAAGTGATAAACAATGACAGACTAGTGTTACCATGATCTATGCCATTACACAAATAAAACCAAAGACTGAAAAGACTCTTGAGCAAGGTTCAAATTGACAATTTTGAAACAACATTTTGATTTCATTCTGTCTGCTGCTTAATCAAGTCAAAACTCACGCAAAAGTTTAAATCATTTTTCTGCAAAAGATATTGAAACACTAAATTTGTTTTACAATTTTTATCATTGTTCAAACTGATTTGGCAACAATTTTAAGCTTGATTGAATCTAGAAGATCAATTAAGCATGCAACAAATCAGTACCTCAATTGATATTGCTCGTCGTTGCGGTTCTTTAAATCCAGAAATAGCTGCTGATATGTACCTGCAAATAAAGAGCCATTATTTTACTACACCATATTATATCACACAAATCCCTTCTACCACAATTAATTAACATCTCATTAATTCTAGTAATCTATCTATGTAAACTTGTCTTGTCAGAATCAAATCACATTTATGGAAGCACTATTTCTGGTAATCTGCCTACATCTAACTTTACCAATCAAGGAGAGAGAAAAACTGAGAGAACGAACAATGTAAGAAATGTTACTTTGATCCAAGATATTAACCTATCTTGCAGCCTAATTTTTTAAGAACAGCTGACATCATGTGCTGATCAATCATCCAACTTAAAGCATTTATAAATTCAGTTCCTATTAATTCCCACAAAAATTATTGTTAGCCCATAGTTGTCAAAGGCGGGCGCCTGAGGCACGGGGCGTAGCGAGGTGCAGCCTTTGCGCCTAGAGTATGCCCAGGCGAGGCCCCTTCAAATCGGCGTGCGCCTGAAGCACTGAGGCGCGGGGCGCGAGGCGCACCTGCAGAGCCTGTTTCACTCACTCCGGAATCTGTTTTTCTGTGTCATTTATTGTTAATTGCCATGAATATGCTTTTTATTTGCTCTCAATTGTAGTTGTTCTATATTGTTTCACTCACTCACTACAAAATGTAATTTTTTTTAAAAAAATTCAACTTGCGCCTCACTTCAGTCAGGCCCGCGCCTCGCCTCCACCTCGCGCCTCAGGCTCCAAGAAGCCTTAGCGCCTTAGTGCGCCTTGTGCCTTTAACAACTATGTTGTTAGCTAGCTGCCTTGCTTTCTTATACATGATCCGCTTCAGCGACATACCCTTCACAGATCCACATAATGAGAAGTGGATTTTGTACTTGATGCGTGTATGAAGTTAGTATACTTCATCTGTGATGTATTTGCAATGTTACCAATTGATAAGCAGCCTATTCAGATCTAAATTTACCATTAAGGATCCTGTTTAAATATTTACAGGAAGCTTCTATATCTAGAGATGTCATAAGTTAATATATATAAATATATATACATATATTTGTTTAACTAATATATTAAGTATCAACACACAACAACAACAATCAAGCCTTTTTTCAACTACTTGGGGCCAATTATATGAATCCTATATTTCTCTTCCGCTCTATTAAGGGCAGAGCCTTAGTCAAACCCATGCTATCATATTCATCCTTACTAACTCTATCCACGTCAATTTTGGTCTTCCTCTTCCCCAAGTATTACATACATGTCTTTTATTGTGTTAATGTATTCCTTTAAGATTCCATTCTTTTTTTACAACCCTCCATATTAGATCACTAGGTACCCTATCATAGGCTTTCTTCAAATCAATAAAAACTATATGAAGATTTCTCTCCTTCT
Source organism: Cornus controversa (assembly GCA_026545225.1). Classification (NCBI taxonomy): domain Eukaryota; kingdom Viridiplantae; phylum Streptophyta; class Magnoliopsida; order Cornales; family Cornaceae; genus Cornus; species Cornus controversa. The sequence goes on along the minus strand of CM048853.1, from coordinate 25,606,848 downwards.
CTCTATATCTTTTCATTAATCTCCTGAATAAGTAAATAGCCTCCATCATTGACCTTCCCGGCATGTATCCAAATTGTTTTTCCGACACATCAGTCTCTCGTCTGAGGCGCATCAAGTATCAACATAGTTATAAGTACTATAGCACACACTAATAGTACTGGAAAAGGCCTCTAAGCCCCTATCCTCATCAGAAATCACTAAGATCATTTGTACTTATACATCACTCAGGGAAGTAGAAAGAGATGAGGGGAGAAAAGATCAATAAGTATAGAAATAGTAGGTAACATGAAACAGAGCATATAAGAGAGACACAAGGAAAGTATGATAATGTGGATTTGAGTGAGATGATCATCCAAAGCTTTCAAACACTCAATCTTGTGTATTCAATATATATAGAATACACAAACCATTGGCTACCCAATGATGACACGATCTAAGAGCTTGAACCACAAATGATTTGCACCTACTACTGGAAAGGGGAAAAGATAAATAGAATTAGTGCGTTGTAAATTAAGGTTACGTATTTATGTTTATTATTGTTTTTGATAATGTTTAGTTTTCGGGTATTTCCGTATTATTCTATTTTTAGAGTTTGTTAATGATTTTGCCCATATAAAGGTTCATATGTAATCAAAATATTCAACTTCGAATTATTATCGTGATATTCAGAATTCTGAGTCTTTTTCTCCCCCATTATTATTGCTCTCCTAAACCCCCAATTTAACTAGCCTATCTCTTCAATCTGTCTTCTCAACCCTTTTTCTAGTCTCATCATCCCCTTCTTTCTTTCTGACTTTAGAATTATTGGCACCAGATTGTTCTGGTTTACATCAACTGCTATCAATACACTATTAGTACTACATCAGTTCAGTATTAGGGCATATTGGACCTATGCCATCAGTTTGTAATCAGAGCACAAGATCCAAATTCAAATCAAAAGGTCCACGCATCCACTGTTCGTTGTGATTTCATCAACCCCAAACAAACCCAACAATCAAGACCCATTGTCGTGAAACCCAAACCCCACTGCCTTTGTCCCTGTTCATCTTCAATAACCCCAATCACAACCCCCTTGGCATACCCCGTTATCACTGTAACTATTTTTAACAATTTTTTGAATTTAAATTAAATAATTAAACTTTAAATTCAAATTATGACTAAAATTAAAATTTACTCAATCCATTATATCAAGCAAACATGCAATAATCAACTAAATTAGTAAATAATGAACACAAATATGTTTTTCCATAGAAAACCTAACCGGAAAAAGTCACAGAACTTAGACCAGGCAAATCAAATCCACTATGAAAAAAGAATAGATTCCAACTAGGTTAAAGTTCCCCAAACCCAAGAACTCCTCTTGACATAGACCGAACCACCGAACTTCCACTTGAGTTTTCAAGCGCACGATCCTCTCATCAACAGACTTCACACACCGTACGAATCTGCTTCTCCAACCAGCGATTCAATTTTAAGCCAACTAGGCGTCCAACTCAGTCTCTAACAAATTGATTAGAGTTGTTGGTGTTGAACTTATCAGTATATCTCCGCAACGATGATGTCAATACACTAGGAACACACTCACCAATTCTAATGCAAGAATGATGAATGTAAAGAAATATAGATGCACTCTAGAACTCACAAATATTCTCTCTATATATGCTCCATGTATGCTCTATATCCATGCATGAAATCTACACTAGAGTAGTGTATATGGAAAATTAGAAGCACAGAGAGGATAGGTTTCCAGTGTTTTAATTTGAAAAGGAAACTGGAATCCCAAATAGATTGATCCATCGAGAAACTGGTCACTCAAAAAATACTGTGTGTATGCTCTAAATCTGTGATTGAAACCAGCCCTAGAGTAATGTATATAGAGGAAAATTAGAAGCACAAAGAGAATAGGTTTCCAGTGTTTTAATTTGTTAAAGAAAACTGGAATCCCAAATAGATCGATCAATCGAGAAACTCGTCGCTCAATTGAAGCAAATCTAGATAGCTTCAATCAATAGCTTGATAGAGCAAACCACTGTGCAGAGTTTATACATGGAAATTTTCAATTTGAGAAGTTATCAAAACAGTTACATGCATATCTAAAAGAATTTTAAGACAACTACCAAGCCTTTTCCCAATTAATTGGCATCGGCTATCAACAAGAATTTTAAGAATCAAATCAAATAATGAAATATTTAAAATCCTATAAATGTATTCAAGAAACTTAGTTTTCACGGGTGCATCCAATGTGTCAAATTACTTTTTTACCCTTGGTGTAGAATTTTACACTTTTACCCTTTTATAGTAGCTTAAATTTCATCTTCAATCATGTTCAAGAGGTAACTAAGCATGACACTAACTTTTGGATTTCTGACTAATCTAGAAATAAGAAACAAAATTACAGACTCTAATTTTCATCAACAGAATTTGGCAACCTAAGTCCTATTCAAGAGAAAAGGTCATTGGGCATGATACATAGTTCATTGTACTGTTAAAGAAACAGTCTGACCAAGTATAGGGTCTCACTGAAAATAAAAGGAAGGTAAAAATAGTTTTCATGGTTTAGAAAACAATTTATGGGCACAAGGGTTTCGATGGAAGATAAAGTCTCATAAAATTTGAATAATTGTACCACCAAGGCTTTAGCTCAAGTGATATATCCTCTTCCTCCTACATAAGAGGCTGAGGTTTCAAGTCCCCCCTTTGGGGTTATAATGGGTGTGTGAATATCTTACCTATCCAAAAAAAATAAAAAAAATTGAACAGCTGCAGATTCTTATAGTCACTTCAGAATGCATAGGTAAGGAAATGCACCTTATATAAGTACTGCAACTTCGTTAATACTAACTAGATCAAAATAAAGTCCGAAAGCCAAACAAAGGACTAGCTTGGTACTGATAAACTACTGCACCTGAGACTCCAAACAAATACATCAACATAATCTCTAGATCAGTGAAAAATTGGCTATTGAAGTTAACGGATCTGAGCTTCAATAGAAAATTGGCTATTGAAGTTTCATTCCAAGGTGATGCTAAAATTAAGGTATGAGACACATATTTTATTAAATTCTTGTTCAGCTATTGTCGGCATGGATTTCAAATAACCCTTTGTACCTTGTTATTTGAAATTCACACACATACTCCTCCCAAATCAATCCATATTTTTTGATAAAATTGAAATCTCAATTATTAAATTTTAATTTAAACTATACTTCTCAAATACTTGAACCTACTTTTGTTCATTTGAAACACTTCAACCCAAATGGAGTGTTAGTAAAAGAAAAAGATTACAGATTGAGTAGGTAATCAAGTGATCAACCTCATAGTCTGCTCAAAAAAATGAAAGAGAACTCTTGAAGCAGAAAGATGGCTTTATCAGATTAAAGTAACAAGAGAAAAAAAAATGGAAGTCACACCATACCCCACAAAGAATCCAGCAAAATGCAACAACAGCACAGAAAGTATTATAACACCCAGTTCACCAGATAGTATAGCTTGAGCACGATGGAGAGGGGACAATCCAGATGACAATGATGCATTAACCATAGAGGATTTCAGACGAACAACACTTTCTGAGAATACGCTGAGAACAGGTAAAAGAGAATCATATTAATATATATATATATAGTATCCTAGTGCACCATTTTTTATGAGAACAAATCAAAGTGTATATAATCAAAACCTGCATGCAAGCAGTGATGAAGCTATAACAGCAAGCAGCGGTGCAAAAGGAGTAACAACTTTCACTGCTCCAGGAAATGTGCTCTGTGCATAAGAACCTAGCAGAATTGGAGCAACAACCACCTTGACAGGAAACAAAGAAGATCATAATTCCCCAGAAATAGAATATGTGAATATATAAAATAGTATAGCAAAAAGTTCCAGGTATAAATTTAAATTTACCTGCAAGGTGCTGATGGAAAGTTGAAGAGCATCGACAGGAACATATGTTCCTGCCAGAATCTTGGTCAAAATAGGAGTGAGGAGCACTGCTCCAAGGGTGGTGCAGACTGTCATTACAATAGATAATGGAACATCCCCTTTAGCAATTAAGGTCACCTGTAAGACTATTTCACAAATAGCAATGAATGGGAGTTTTGCGAACATTGATACCATGCATTTGGGTGTTCTAACATATTACTGAACTGTATTAAATTTCCATGTGACTTGGAACATAATATCATCTGTTTCTTGAAACTAAGTTTTATTACAGAATTATACAGAAACCTTTTTTTTTTTAAGCAGCCCAAATGCTCATCAAATCCACAAGTTTGGCAAATATAAAAAGGATTCATATCATGTGAAACTATTATAATTAAAGAATCAGTCAATATCAATGAATGATGATATTTTGTAAAAGAAAAGTCGCAAGGCCATAAGATTTCCGATAAGATAAAATGACAATAAGTTCTAAAGAACTGGAATATGCACAAGCCCCTTTTCAAATCACAGACATCCTAGTTAATTTTTCACCACAATTAAACCACCATTAAAATAGCAAGATAAAAGGTAAAACAAAAAGAAATCCTGGCAAGTCAACTTAGGCGCGAAAATTGTCAGACATGACCATCTATTATGCAATGAGTTCACTATTCCCCATTTTAGATAAAATATAAATTATCAAAGGATTTTCTACAGACAGCATGATTTAAGAAAATTAGGAGACCAAAAATTTGATGGCTGACATGGTCTCAGAAAGAACCCTACTCTATTCCATCCATTGTTGGACAGGAAAATTTCTGGGCCATGAAGGATGTCTCATTTATCCATCCTTCCATTCTCTCCAACTTTCCCTTGTACCAAACAATGGAACCTATTCCATCCTTCCTCACTTTCCTCACACCCTCTTCCTTCCCTCCTACTAAACAAAACATTAGTAAAGAATAAACTCAGGGAGGCTGAAGAATGTATGATCGTTAACAATGCTCTAATATGTCAAAGTAGGAACCGTTTAGTTCGACCTATGTGAGGTGAATAGGTCTTGTGAATATTTAATTGTGACTAACTTCTCAAACTTCTACCAGTCCCCATTTTAAACTCAGTTAATTAGTTAATCATGTGACTCAATTACAATCACACACATACATAGAGCAGTAAAAAATAAATAAAGAAGAGAACAATTTTTTTACATGGAAAACCTAGAAAGGGGAAAAACTATGAGACCTAGTATTGCCATGAACGATCCACTATGAGAAAAGTATTAAACACTAGTTGAACAGATCTACCCTAAGAATTCTTTAGTTACCTTTGAACTAGACTCAAACCAAGAACTACGACATCGCCCCTTCCATTTGAGCTGACGAAAGGATTGTACTATTCAAGCAGTTTATTTCTTTTTCATGTTTTCCTCAGAGGTATGGAGAAAACAACACTAGAAGATCCTCCACAATCTCTGTTGCTACCAGTCAACAAACTTATCAGCCACAAGCTTGCTCTCCATGGTTGTTCAATCCATGATCTTCAAAATTTGCAAGTTGTTGCTTTATTTGATTGTGTTTCATGTGCTGCTTGCTTTAAGTCTCTCAATCACATATGTAGAAATGGTTTACTAGGAAGCACGAACACGCCTAAAAGGTCAAAGAATCCGTGTTGGACACCGACACATGTCGGACACACCAAAAGATATGTCTGAATTTTTTTAATTTTCTGACACGCTGTGGACAAGGCAAAGACACACCATGGACACATTTTCGACATGCGTGCACATTGTTAGGGAGTTATAGTTTTAAAAAGAAAGATAGTTTTTTAAAGTGAAATATGCTTTCTTTGACTATTTTTAATAAAATTGCGGTCATAACATATGATATTTAAATTTTTTGATTAAAAGCAATTATTATTGTTGTTGTGGAGAAGATTCAATTGTGTAATTCCTTAAATGATAAACTAATTATTTTTATAACTCATTAATTACTATGATTGTGATTTTTTCATTGTTAGGTTGATGAAAAATAATATTACTCTTAAAATATATGAACATATATATAAAAGGATAATGATGACAATGATCTGCTTGTATATGTAGGTAAATATATATCTATATATATATATATATAGATATATACACATATTTTGATGACTCTTCTATATGTATAAACATAATTTGATGACTTCTTCAATAAAACCTTACTGTTTCTTTACTTCAATATGATCAACTTTAAATAAATTTAATATAAATCTTTAATTTTTATTTTTACAAATATACTTTTTTCCAAGCTAAATTAAAATCTCATCCAACATTAAAGATACATTAATAACATCTTAGCACATATCCAAGAAGTGTCAGACCTTATTTCTAAAATTAAAAAAAAAATGAACTATATATACATCCAAGTTGTGTCAGACACGTGTCCAAAGCATCAGTGTCAAACACATGCCTGACAAGGAAACTGCTCCTTGTAGAAATGTCCTCTCCAAGGTGACATAAACACTTTCATTTTAATTTTCATGTGTTTACTCAAAATTGACTCACTCAAAAAACTAAATGTCCAATATATCGCGTTCTTGATCTTTGATTATTTGGACACTAGACTTTTCTAATAATTTATTAGTATGGAGGTTGAATGCCCTCTTACAAACCTATAACCTGACAGAAGAAGAAAACCTAGACAGAAAGGAGCAGTGATAATAATTACGGAATGGTGACAGTGTTCATCACCAAGTGAATTAAGGTCAAACTTTTCATGATAATTGTTGACTAACTACACTCATACTACCCCCCATATATATCTGATCTCAAATAACTTGCACTGCCTCTGAGTCCCTACTCCTCACTTCTTGAGCTTTAGTCCATCTCATTTAGCTAAAGTAATGGGGGGCTCAAGTAATTTGTTTGCAAGAAACCAAGTTGAGCAATGTTTCCAAGGAGATTGTGAGAAGTGTTTGTGGTGGACGATTTATGGAGTGAGAGGCGCTTGATGTTGTAGGGACGGCAGGAGGTATCTTGATGGTTTGGGATAAGAGATGGATGTCTAGAATGGATGTGTGGAGAAGAAGATTTTCAATTTCTTGTTTGTTCAAATTAGAAGAGGATGGAGCCGAGTGGATGTTGTCTGGAGTTTATGGTCCGGTGGAGGATGTGGAGAGAGGTGTTTTGTGGGAGGAGTTGTCTGATGTTCGCAGGCGATGGGGGCTTCCGTGGTGTGTGGGGGGAGACCTTAATGTTGTTCGATCCCCAGATGAGAGGTCTTCGGGTGGAAAATGGACTGCTGCCATGTCTTCTTCGTTGGAATTCATTAACAATGAGGGTTTGATTGACTTACCTCTAGAAGGTACTCGATTTACTTGGTCTAGTGGCAGAGAAGCTCCGACACTGTCTTGGTTGGATCAGTTCCTGATCTCGGGAGACTGAGAAGAGAGATTCTCGGATGTGACTCAAGTGGTGATGGCAAACACCCTTTAAGTTCGAGAATATGTGGCTTAGGGCGGAAGGTTTTATGGAGATGGTGAAACGTTGGTGGCTTGTTTATGAGATTCGGGATAATCCCAGTTTTGTGCTTGTGGGGAAACTTCGTAGATTAAAAGAGGACCTAAAAAGGTGGAATAAGGAGAAGTTTGGTAATCTTGAATGGAGGAAGAATAGGATTATAGGAGAGATAGCAGACTTAGATAGGAGGGAAAGCATGGAGGGTTTGGGGGAGGAGGAAATATCAAGAAGGGATGAGCAAAAGGCAGAATTTGAGGAGATTGTTGTAATAAAAGAGATTTCGTGAAGATAGAAATCCCGAGCTTTGTGGTTAAAAGAGGGGGATAGGAATACGACATTTTTCCATAGGATGGCCAATGCTCATAGGAGGGGCAATCACATTGGGAGGATTAAAATTAATGGAACTGTGCTGAACAAAGAGGAAGAGGAGGCGAGAGGTGTGACTTCTTTTTATCAGTAACTGTATAGGGAGACCATGGATTGGAGACCCCTTCTAGGGTGTCTAGAGTTTGACATGATTTCTGAGGAGGATAGGGACCGATTGGAGAGGCCATTTGAGGAGGAGGAGGTGAGTTTTGCTCTTCAGTGTTGCAAGGGGGATAAAGCTCCTGGTCCAGATGATTTTTCTATGGCATTCCTTCATCATAACTGGGAGATGGTGAAAAGGGATGTGTTGGCAACTATCAATGCTTTCCATGCGCATGGAAAGTTTGAAAAATCTATGAATGCTACTTTCATTACTTTGATTCTGAAGAAGGGAGGGGTGGATGACATACGAGATTATAGGCCCATTAGTTTGGTGGGGAGTATATACAAGATCATTGCCAAAATCCTAGCGATAAGATTGAAGGAAGTGATGGACGGAATCATTTTGGAATCGCAAAATGCCTTTGTTGGAGTTCGTCAGATTCTGGACTCAGTCTTGGTGGCTAGTGAATGTGTGGATGCCCGATCTTGTACTAGTGAGCCAGTGGTGGCTTGTAAGCTCGATGTGGAGAAAGCATATGACTATGTGAGTTGGGATTTTTTGATCTATCTTTTCGAGAGGATAGGGTTTGGGGAGAGATGGAGGGGTTGGATTAGATTCTGTATCTCTACGGTGAGATTCTCGGTCTTAATCAATAGCATTCCTTCTGGTTTTTTTGGGAGCTCGAGAGGGTTGAAACAGGGGGATCTGTTATCCCCTTCACTTTTCATCATCGTGATGGAGGCTTTCAGCAGACTGATGAGAAGAGCTTGCGATTTAGGTTATTACAGAGGTTTCAAAGTGGGGAGGAATACAGCTTGCTAAATGGAGGTGTCTCATTTGCTCTTTACAGACGATACCATTGTGTTTTGTGATGCTGAGATGAGACACCTGAGAGGGACGCTACTTTGTTTCCAGGCAGTTTCGGGCCTAAAGGTGAATTTTGGGAAGAGTGAGATTGGTCCTATCGGGGAGGTGGAGGAGATAGAGTTTTTGGCAAATATTTTGGGACGTAGAGTGGGTTCTTTTCCTCTGACCTACTTGGGTTTGCTACTAGGGGTGAAGGCGCGAAGAGCATCTATTTGGGATCCTGTGGTGCAACGCTTCGAGAGGTGGTTAGCTGGGTGGAAGAAACAGTACCTTTCAAAAAGGGGTAGATTGACTTTGATAAAGAGCACGCTTTCGAGTCTTCCTACCTACTTCATGTCCTTATTCCCATTGCCGACTTCTGTGTTGAGGAGATTGGATAGGTCGCAGGGAAAATTTCTATGGGGTGGCATGGGGGAGGAGCCTAAATACCATTTAGTAAGATTTGTCGTCCTTTTCAAAGGGGAGGGCTAGGGGTGCAAAAACTGAATGTCTTCAATAAAGCTCTCTTGAGGAAGTGGTTGTGGCGGTTTGGGATGGAGAGAGACAGGTTGTGGAGGCGGGTTATATGTCTCAAATACGGAGAGGGTAGAAGGGGATGGTGCTCGCTGATGTTGAGGACACCAGTTGGGGTTGGTTTATGGAGGTATCTTGCGAAGGGCTGGAATGAGTTCTCAAAGCACATTCACTTTAGGGTGAGGGATGGTCAACTAGTAAGTTTCTAGAAAGATCAGTGGTGGTATGGCGACAGAACGCTAGAGAATTTATACCCAAGACTTGCCAACATTGCGTGGGATAGACAGGCAATGGTCGCTCAGTGCTATCACCTTGATAGCGAATGATTGGTTTGGGATATTCAGTTTCAGAGACTTCTGCACGATTAGGAGATTGAGGAGAAGACGGAGTTCTTGGGCTCGAGCCATAGGCGTTTTGAGGTACGGTCTTTTTACCGGAGGTTGGTGGAGTCTTAAGGGTTTTTCGTCCCTTGGAAAGGTATTTAGCGTTCTAGAGCTCCCTTGAAGGTAGCTTTCTTTGTGTGGGTAGTGTCCATGGGGAAGATCTTGACCATTGATAACCTAAGAAAGAGATGACACATTTTGGCGAATTGGTGTTGTATGTGTAAACGGGCGGAGGAATCTGTTTACCACCTTCTCCTTCATTGTCCTAGAGCTAGGGAGGGATGGGATCTGCTTTGTGGTATTTTTGGTGTGCAGTGGGTCATGCCTAAGTCGGTGGTGAGCTGCATTGTAAAACCTCGGATTTTTATTATTATTTAGATACGTGGTTAATTAATTGTCAAGCATGATTATATGATAATTGCATGCTTATGTGTGAGTTTCGAGACCACTTTAAAAGTTCTAAAAAGGGCTTTAAAGTACCTTAGGACCATAGTGGGATGGAATCAAGGTTAGGGTAATTTTTCAAAATTTTTACGAAAAGTTACTATTCATGGTCTGGGTTTTTGGAAAAATAACTACGGATCACTTAAGTGACGTAGGGGTATGAATGAACTTGGAGGGGCTTTAGTGAAGTTTGTTGAAATGAGGGAGTGTCATTTTGCGATTAAATGGAGGAGAAAAGGGTAGAGGAGCAAAACTAAAGAGATAAGGGGCTAATGTGCAATTTTGGGAAACTTTTTCTATAAATATCCCAAAATGGTTGACTTGGTCATAACTCAAATCAGATTTCTCTCTCTAAAGATCAGCTCCACAACTCTTTCCTCTCCTCTCTTTCATCCTTTTGGTTGATCTTAGTTTTGGAGGCTTAGAAGTGTGATTCGGGCCTCGGGACTTTACACGATAGTTGTTCCCCTCGGGATTGCCTACGTTCTACACCGATTGAAAATTCTTTCCGGCAGATTTTCAAGTGTTTTTGGGCTAGGGCAGATTCTAGGGCTTGGAGCTCTCTTGGGTTTTGAGCTTGGATTCGAGGTAGGGGTGTTCTCTCTTTTTATCATCGATTCCTTAAGAGTTTCGGGTGGATCTTAGTGGATTAACATGCTAGAAAAGTCTTAGAAAATTTTGTTTTAATTTCTTTCTTTCTTTTTTGGAATAAGCAAGTGTTAAAAGGGGTTTTTATATATTCTATATGAAGTCCTTGAATTATATATGCATTGTACGTGTATATGGTTGATCTTGGTAATTAAAGTATGTTAAAGGTATGTGATTCTTGCACTAGAATTATATTTTGAGCATGTATGTCTTATATGCTAGTTTAAAAATGCATGATATCCATTTAGAATCATGTATGAGTTATTGGGATAGCAGGTGTACGGGTTGCACGCTATGTATTGATTAAAAGTATATAAAGGACAATATCGTCATTTTTGCATTTGTATGATTTCTTGTGAAAGAAAGGTTATTGCATTGTATATGCATGTTTTAATATAAGTAGCTTATGATGTACTTATATTGAATGTAATTTAAGTGGCTTATGATGCACTTATTTGAAATTATGTGTTGTTTGATGATTTTGGGGAAAGGTCGGAATAAAGTAAGTTGAGCTTAATGCTCAGGGGTGCAAGACCTCAACCTTGGCCAAGTGGTTTCTTTTAGACCATCGGGTTAGCAACCCGTAAAGATAGGAAGATAGATATTTAACCCAAGGGTACTTATCTGGTTACTACGAATACTCCCCACTCATGGATTGATTTTGAGCTTATTTGACTTTATTTTCAAGCTTTGTTATGAATTGTGATATTCATGGTTATTGTTTAACTTGTATAGTTGCGAAATGCTTTGTGTTACTTATGGTAAATTAAGCATGATGGGCATGATATATATATATATATATATATATATATTGGAGCATGATTTGTGCACTATATTGTCGATGTTATGAGTATTGAAAATATGTCATGTAGTGTATAGGAATGCTATGACTACATTTTATGTAGGTTGCATCGAGTCAGTGCATAGGGAGTTTGGATGTCTCTACTGAGCTAGTCGGTTGCTCACCCCGTCCCTACAAACTTTTTTACAGATAAAGCGCCGGTTGTGGATAACGCTTGATTACAGTGGTAAAGGCCTCGGGCCTTCTTTTGAGCTTGGATTTTTTTTTTTATGGTATATATATATATATGCCATGTGTGGGTATTTTGAGAAGAACTATATATTTTGTATGTGGAACGGACGTATTAGCATTCTAGACATAGGTACTTTTATATTGTTAAGTAGTAGTTCCATTAGTCTTCTTTATGTTGGACAATTGTGTATATTTGGATATGGTTGGACAAGTTACATTTTGATGTATGTATGTAACTCGGTTATATTTTAGTTTTAATGATGTAAATGTGTTTTAAAAGTTGCTTCCGCGGTATTGAGACTCTATTTGGATGAGAATGGTCTCAAGAGGGGTATTCTGGTAATTTCTTCCCATATTCACACCTAATTTCCTATATCTGTTTCGGTATCGAAAGTAGGGGGTCAAGCTTAGAATCAAAGCTTGTTTGTAGTTGTAAGGTGTTGAGGTTTTATTTAATCACCTCCATTTTTCATGCCCTTCCGGGTGTTGGAATTTGGGGCGTGACATGCATTATAGCGTGGAATGGATTTCGAGTACGGCATGATATTAGACATTCATTGAGGGTTGCTCCTCATTGCTTATGGTAAGCTTTATGGAATGAGAGGAACAAGAGATCCTTTGAAGATAAAGATCATCCTTGGGGAGTCTTTAGATACTCTGTTCTTAGTTCCCCATTTTTTTTGGTCGAATGGCTCTTTTTGTATTTCTTCGGAGTCCCTGTTGACTTTTGTAGATAGCTTAAGGTCTTGATATAAAGGCCTTGTTCGTTTGTGTTGTTTCTTGGAATGCATCCCCCTTTTGGGCGCTCTTCTATAATATTTTTACTTATCAAAACATATGTATATATATTAACATACTCAAGTCTAAGATTGAGATTTTCTATGACCTTTCCCATTCAAAAAAGAAAATGTCAGAATAAACAAGCATGCAAATTTAACTCCTTTCACACAATGTGAAGGCATACACGTTTATTCTATTCCAAATGTTACATTGGCTGGTGATGCAGTTTAACCAAAGAAAATATATAAGCATATAAAAGATTGTCATAAAATTATTATCAACTTCATTATGTACTAAATCATCCAGAATATTGAGAGTGGTTATTAAAAACTAACTGCATCTAGAAAGAAAAAACATCAAAGAAAAAAATTAAATACTATATTGAGCAAGATTACAAATCTTGCCTTCGATTTGGACATTCACTATGTATATGTTATTCCTGCTAAATTCAATAAGTACGTTGTAGAATAAAAAGAATAACATAGGAAAAAAATTGCTCATACCACATTGGAGGCGGTACCCCAAGGGCAACAAGCAAGCAGTAATTTGCTAATGATCATTCCAGAAGTTGGCATGATGGTATACTGAGCAACGCATCCAAAAAGTATCTGATCAGGTCAAAAAGAAGAATGTTATCAACTTGGGCAACTTGTATTCAAGTAAAGCATTCTATAGAAGAATAAAGAAGTTCTATTTTTCTTGATCAAACTCTCCATCTCTCCGTATTCCAAAATACTTGTGACATAATGTCTAACTTAAAAGGAGTTTTTCAATAAATGTGACAAAAGAAAAGGCAGCCAAAGGGCTTGGAACACACATCTCTTGAATTGAATAGATCTGCATTGTGTCAACTAAGAAATTATTGCTTAAATACACAATTCCCAGTAATAATATTTCCTTGAACAGAAAATCAGACAAAGCAGATACTCAAATATTTGTTATAGTGATACAGATTTAATAAGACAAAAAGTAGAATAACATTGCTAGCCATAGCCCATGCATAAAACTATCACATAGTAAATCATAAGCAGGCATTCTCATAAAACATGTACAGAAGAAAATAAATCCAAAACATTGTTCCAAGTCCATCACCGTGTAATTCAGGAATCCTGTTGCAAATTATTTATCAAGTCCAATAAACTGGGAAATTCTTGGAAATTTTCTCATAATCAAATCAAAGCACACTCACTTCCCAAATCATAACAAAGCCCAAATTGCAATGTAAAAATACATAATTTATATGTAACACAAACATTAAATTGTAATTGGGTATTGTAGGAACTCACAGCAAGAGGCCTTTGCATGAACAAATTGAACAAGTCTTTGAGCTCCAATGTGAGACCCATTACAAGCATGATGAACCCAAGTGACAAACTATATGAAGCTGGGCCTCTCTCCACAAACCATGAGAATGTAGATGGTCTGAAGCAAGCAACAAGTCCTCCAACTGTGACATAGAAAGGGTACAGACTGGCTGCAGTGGACAACATGATTTCCCATCTGAGTTTTGCGTGAGTGACAGATGAGCGGTGGTCAGATTCAGAACTTCCACCAACACATCTGATGGTGGGGTGATTTTGAGAGCTTTGGTGATATGGAAATGGTGGGTTTGATCGGTCTGAGGAAGGAAATTCTCGGGTGGGTTTTTGGGGATGGAGTGAAGGGACTGAAGCATATAGAAAGGGTCATGGTATTGATTGCTAGGGGTATGTTTTTTTCAAGATTGCTATGGGTATGGAAGGGAAGCTTTGTGCATCCATTGACATTTTGAAGTCTCTTAGTACTTACTCTTTTTTTTTTTTTTCTCAATCAAGTCTGTCCTTTTTTTTTTTTTCTTTTTTTTTAAGTTTGTAGAGAGAGAAAATCTTGATGGGACCTGAGCTCGGCAATGTGATTCCATGGGCCCACATAACGTGCCATAATGTTGACCGTTCAGTGCAAGGCATTCGCAAGACCATTTGCAAACTGATGATAAACACTCTAGTGAACTGCGGGAAGCGTGAATATCCGGGACAACAATATGACAAATTAAAAATAAAAAGGTAAGTATCAGCAGCATTTCTTAAGGTTTAGTGTATTAATATCCGATTACAATTTTGTAAATTTTTATAATTAATATTTTATATTGTATATTATAGATACTTTTTTTTTTTTGTTAAAAATACACCGTGTCAGAGCACTTTTTAACAGTGAAATGACTATGTCATCCTTTAACTTTTGATCTAACTCATTTGACTACTAAATTTACTCATTTAACTTTATCTAATATACCAAAATACCTATTTGAATATATTTATATATATACTAAAATATATGTAATCTATATATAATTATTTATTTTCATAAATATAACTTAAAATATAAAAGTAATTAACTTTCTCATTCTTTTTCTTTATCTATCTATATATATACAATATACTATAATATATATATAATTATTTATTTTCATAAATAATAATGTTAACATAAAATAAAAAATTAATTAAATTTCTCTCTCTCTCTCTCTCTCTCTCTCTCTCTCTCTATATATATATATATACACTATAATATATATAACCTAATATATATAATTATTTATTTTCATAAATAATAATATTAATATAAAATAAAGGGTAAATTACATTAACCTCCTTGAGGTTTAGTTAATATACACTAACCTCCCATCTTGTTTGTTAAATTATAGTGACCTCTCTTGCTAGAGTTATTAGGTAATGCCATTAACGGAAGTAACAAAATGTCACGCCCAGGAATCTAAGACACCGGAGACTCCATCACCGGATTGGAATCCCGAAGGTGAGTCCAAGTCAACCACTCATGACTCTTACATCATTCCCATTCTGATACCAGCTTTGATATCATGTTGTCACGTCCCTACTTTTTTATACCAATATCAATATAGAAAATGGAGGTGAACAATGAAAGTCCCACCCGGTTCGCACTCATGAACCGCTCAATTTCAGAATCTAACTTCTTATGTATTTAGAATTTCAAAGTGATACTTAGTCTATTAGAAATAGGATCCAAAAATACTCAATTTCAAAAAAAATCACGCTTAATTCCAATTTAAAACGAAGGAATTACGCCCAATTGAAGTTTGGACCAATCCCAGAGCTTACTCGTAATCACAAGGGCGATTTCCTCCATTAAATTCTAATATACTACTTCAAACACTAAATCAATGCAGAATCATAATTACCCACATACGTTTACCTACGAATGACTCAACCTCAATAATCCATTATGGCCCTCCACACGTGGCCACACATTGTATTCCCAATTAATTCCCCAATTATATCTCAACAATCCACCCAGCCACACATTAGAATGTATCATAATGTTGGTTACGATGTATCGTATTTACTATGCATCACATAAGGTGCATAAGACCCATTGTATGTCCTTATTCAATTCTAGTATGTCACACAAGAATCATAAGACACATACATAAGATAAAACCTCCAAATTAGGTTTTCATCATTTTTTTCCAAAAACCCCATATATGCAATTTATACTCTATTTTGTACATAAAAGCAATTCATGCAATTCAAAGCATACACTAACCATTTCTAGCAAGAAAAACATATGTGGAACCATATAGAACAAGGATTACTGATGTGGCCAAAATTGTTTTTCTTTTTATAGCCTACTATTGCCTATCAAAATATAATTTAAACCACTCGCAAGATAATGAATCTTTGTAGATACAGTTCTATATAAAGGGTATCGATCCCACGAGGATTACGTGAGTGAATTGCGCTATCGAGAGAGAACTTCCAATTTTAATCCTAAAAATAGAATTTTTGGTTTAAATTTGAAACTATTTCGTAAAATGTAAAAACATTAAAAACAAAGAGTTTGTAAAGTTGAGAGAGAGAGTTAGGGGTGGTTTCCACCTCTAGCCATTTGACGTGACCAAGTATGTAGCAAATGGGACTTTCTAGAATTATATGTGTTACTCAAGATATGACCCTAGAGGGGGGGGTGAATAGGGTCTTAGGCAAACAATAAAATTAAATCCCAGAATTGAAAATGATATGCTATAAAAAGAGATAATGAAGGAATTTAAACAAGCACAATAAAAGAGATTAGGGATAGAGATATTCAAACACAATCAAAACAAGGATGTAGCGTGGTTCGGAAACTCCTACTCCACGACTCAAGATCCCTCTTGAGATTTTCCCAATCCACTATGGCTCTTCCTTGTTGGTGGAGAGCAAACCCTTACAATGGAGAACACAAGCTCCCTCTTGCTAAGTGATCTTCTTCACTTAGTCTTCTAGGGTTCAGCAACCCTTTACAACTGATGTAGAACAGAATTTTTGATACAAAGAATATCTCTTTAAGAAGAAAACACAACTTCAAGCTCTCAATACTATAGTTAAAGTTGAATCACAAGTTTGAAGCTCAAGTGTATTAAATGATGGTAGATAGCTATAAATGTTTCTCAATAAATGCTCAAAAGAATTGTTCTATCTTCATAAATGCAGAGCATGTCGATATATATAGAGCCTTTGCAAAATATAGCTGTTGGAAGGTAGTTGTGAGCATTAAATGCACTGAACTAGCCGTTGTATTCAAATTCAGCTACTTTCAGTCGGCTGAAAATAAAGTTTCAGTCAGCTGAAAAGGTGCTCTATGAACATCCAAGTGTTCTGTCACTTTCAGTCGCCTGAAAGTGCATTTTCAGTCGCCTGAAAAACCACTTTCAGTCGCCTGAAAGTGCATTTTCAGCAGGCTGAAACTACACTTTCAGCTGGCTGAAAATTGACTTTCAGTAAGCTGAAAAAGTCTTAAAAGGTTTTCAACAAAGGAAAGACTTTTGATCTTTGAAAAAAAATATCCCTAATGCTTTAAGAGTTTCTTAGTGATCAAATGACCAGAGATGATATATGTGAGAATGCATCATGGTCATGTAATGCAAGTGAGCTTCAAACAAGTTATTCAAAAGTAACTTTGACAAATAAAATCCTATCTCTCACCAAGCTATAACTACTCCATTTCTTCATGCTTGAAATGTCTTGAAGCTTTGAGAACTTCCTTCTTCTTCTCTGAATATTTTTCTCATTTCATTGTCTCCTTTCATGATCATTCCACTATGTGAATGCTTCCTTTGTTTATGACAATTTTCCTAAGCAATCACTCAATTTAGATGTTAGTGTTTAACATCATTAATGATTTGTTATCATCAAAATTACTGAATTACCCTTAGGTTAAAACCTTTGGGTCAACAATCTCCCCCTTTTTGATGGTGACAAATCATTGATGTGTTCTTAGCAAATATGGAGTTGCATCAAAAAATGCTCCCCCTGACAATATGCACAATTTGAACACAATATTAAAGAGATGACAATTCTAGCATGTCTTTACATGGTATACATTTGTTAAGCTCATAAGTCATGCTTCAAATGTAAATTCAAGATAAACACATTGATCATGATTTCTATGTATGGAGATAATCAATCTCCCCCTATCGATATGCTTTCATTTAAAAGGAAAACAAAAAAAAATTTGTGAAGGAAAAGATATTTTAAGTTCACAACTCAACCAATAAACCATCAATCATATCCCATCCTCCTTTAAGCATCAATCATCAAAAGTTATATCATTGAATTCTCATAGCATTCATAATGCAACTCATGTATGCATTAATCATCACACAATCATCATTGAATTCGCAAGAATAAGCATAAGCATAAGCATAATCATGATCTAATATTGAGAGAAATTTCATAAATAGCATCAAGGCATTAAAAACATGGATGTTAAAAACATATTCATAATAAATGCCATAAGTTCATTCAAGAGTCAAAATAAAATGTCTAAGTTCAAGCAAGAGGATAATGCCAATGATCATAAAGGCTAAACCTTAAACTAATCCCATCCATAAACTATCCTTAAACTAACACATCATCATATGTTTTTCTCCCCCTTTGGCAACATCAAAAAGAAGGGGTAGAACTGATGTCATGGCGCCGAAGAGCGAGGAGGAATGGAGAAGAAATGCTGAATATCAGCTAGCCTGGCAGTGATGTCATGAAGTTGTTTCCTAGTGGTCTCCGAATCCTCTTGGTACTCAGTCCTGAATTGTACAAGATCATTGCTCAAGGTGTCCACTTTTTCTTCAGTCCTACGAGAGATGACAAGCTGGTCATCCATCCGGGATATAAGTTGGCTCATCATTGAGGAGTGAGCATCCATGAGAAGTGGAACATCCGCCGGCATAGGCACAGAGTGCTCAGCCTCTTCCTGTTCTTCCTCATCATTATCAGTTTCTTCTTCATCTTCATTTTCTTCATCTTCACCATGGACAGGAGCTTCACCTCTTGGACAATGCCAGTATCCATTGGCGTCTTGCTCCATTTTCATAAGACGGAGGGTAGTGTGATTTAGAAAATCTCTTTGTCCAACAGTCCAAGATTCCTCCTCAGCAAGATCCACTTGGTGTGCCTCGAAGATTCGTGTAAGGGGCAAGGCATAGTAGCACTGAGTTGCCTTGGTTTTGCTCTCTATCATGTGATGATAGATAATATGGGCAAGATCCAGTTTCTTCCCATTGAGCAAGCACCAGATAATGAACACTTCCATGCAAGAGACATCTGAACGACCACCAGACTTGGGCAAAATTGTGTATGAAATTATATTGTGCAAAAGTCTAGCCTCAAATGTTAATCTATTCGCATACACTCTCCCTATATTTGTGATCGACTGATCATTGCAAATTTGTCGGACAGCAGTGAGTGGATCAAAACCATGAACATATGCCCAGTTGTGTGTTTGAAAAAACTGAAAATCTCCTTTGGGAATTCTTAGAAAAGTTCTTAGTTCAGATTTTGAAAAGGAGATTTTCTTCCCTTTGGCAAATGAGACTAACTCTGTAGAGTCTTTGTCTTCCTCCAAGTGAGCATAAAAAATTCTAACAAGCTTCGGATAAACAGGTTTTTGAAGTGAAACAAATTTTCCCCATCCAATGGCATTGAACAAATCATACGTATTCAAATGATGTTTAGCACAAGTGGTAGGATTAACAATCTTACCTCTGGCCACATGCTTGTTGATGAAGTCCTTTTCATATATGGCTTTGATTTCAGGAGATGTAAATAGCCTGAGATTGGGTGCCACAAGAGGAGTCGAACTCTCGCCAGAATCATGTCTTCCTTTGGTGCGTCTCTCTTCTGTCAGTCGCACAGTTGAGCGTTTCCTTGTGAATGAGCGTGGAGGCATGGTGAGATAGAGAAGTGGAGAGGATTGGGGAATAAAAAAAAATTAGGTTAAATGAAGGGGATGAGACCAGTTAGAGAGAGAAAAGATGGATGCGAATTCTGGGGCGAAAAAGAAATTGCAAAGGCTAGGGTTGGGTTTTCGTAAAATGAGAAGAGAGTGAGGCAGCTATATATAGATCCGACACTTTCAGGCGGCTGAAAGTTGACTTTCAGGCGACTGAAAGTTGAGTTTCAGTCGGCTGAAAGGTCAGTTTCAGGCGGCTGAAAATGGCAGAGGATGAAGCTGAAATATGAGATCAATTATGAATTACCTCATTCTCTTTTGCCATTCCAATTTCTCTCCTAATTTTACAAAAACGATCTTCTTGAAGAGGTTTTGTAAGAATATCGGCCAATTGGTTTTCGGTACTTACAAACGTGAGCTCAATATCACCCTTAGACACATGATCTCTCAAAAAGTGATGTCTAATCTCAATGTGTTTGGTCCTAGAGTGCTGAATGGGATTTTTGGAAATACATATCGCACTTGTATTGTCACACCTGATAGGTATGTGATCAAATGTAAGTCCAAAGTCCTCAAGTTGTTGTTTAATGTAGAGCGTTTGTGCACAACAACTACCGGCGGCCACATATTCGGCTTCCGCAGTTGATAATGCCACAGAGTTTTGTTTCTTACTAGACCATGATACAAGAGAGTGTCCTAGGAAGTGACAAGTACCACTAGTGCTTTTTCTATCTATTGTGCATCCGGCAAAATCGGCATCCGAATAACTTATGAGGTTAAAGGATGTAAACCTAGGAAACCAAAGTCCCAAATCCATTGTGCCACTCAAATACTTGAAGATTCGTTTTACGGCACTTAGATGAAATTCTTTGGGACATGATTGAAACCTTGCACATAAGCAAACACTAAACATGATGTCCGGTCTACTTGCTGTCAAGTAAAGAAGACTTCCAATCATTCCTCTATATTTCTTGATATCAACATCTTTTCCCTTCTCATCCTTACCAAGTTTAGAGGTGTTACTCATAGGGGTTTTTGCATGTTTGGCATCCTCCAAGCCAAATTTCTTTAGCAAATCCTTAACATATTTGGATTGGCAAATAAATATACCATCCAATGATTGTTTGATTTGCAATCCTAAGAAGAAGTTAAGTTCACCCATCATGCTCATCTCAAACTCATTTTGCATTTTAGAAGCAAACTCTTTGCATAATTTCTCATTTGTTGATCCAAAAATTATATCATCAACATAAATTTGAATAATCAACAAATTTTCATCAATGGTTTTTGTAAAAAGTGTATTGTCAATTTTTCCTCTAACAAAACCATTTTCTAGTAGAAAACCACTAAGTCTTTCATACCAAGCTCTAGGAGCTTGCTTCAATCCATACAAGGCTCTTGATAATTTGAAAACATGACTCGGAAGATCATGACTTTCAAATCCCGGAGGTTGTTCTACATAGACCTCTTCTTCAATGAGGCCGTTCAAGAATGCACTTTTCACATCCATTTGATATAACTTAAAGTTCTTATGTGAGGCATAGGCAAGGAGCATTCTAATTGCTTCTAATCTAGCTACCGGTGCAAAAGTTTCCTCATAATCAATTCCTTCTTCTTGGTTAAAACCTTGGGCAACAAGTCTAGCTTTGTTTCTCACAATAATGCCCGATTCATCTTTCTTATTTCTATATACCCACTTAGTGCCTATGATGGTTTGGTCCTTAGGTCTAGGAACTAACTTCCAAACTTGATTTCTTTCAAATTGACTAAGTTCTTCTTGCATAGCTAAGATCCAAGACTCATCATTTTCGGCCTCAAGAAAATTCTTCGGCTCTATTTGAGATACAAAAGCCAAATGATTACACATATCTCTAAGTTGAGATCTTGTACCTACACCCATGGATGGATCACCTATAACTTGATCAAGAGGATGATTGTGGACAATTCTCCAACTTCTAGGGAAGGCATCATTGGGATCACTTTGGATGATCTCATCATTGACTTCCTTATTTTGAGGACTTTGTGAAGGCTCACATATTTTGTCACTAATCTCTAGTTCATCAACACTCTTCTCAAGATCAACAATTTCATCATCCACATTATTTTTAGGAGCACATGGAAGAGATTCATCAAATACTACATGAATAGATTCCTCAACTACTAGAGTCCTTTTGTTGAAGACTCTAAATGCTTTACTTCTTGTTGAATATCCTAGGAAAACACCTTCATCGGATTTAGCATCAAATTTTCCTAGGTTATCTTTGTCATTTAGCACAAAGCATTTACACCCAAACACTTTAAAATACCCAATGTTGGGTTTCTTACCATTCCATAGCTCATAGGGTGTCTTATCAATCTTCTTTCGAATAACTACCCTATTTATGACATAGCAAGAAGTACTAACGGCTTCGGCCCAAAAATATCTAGGCAAATTGTGCTCATTGAGCATAGTCCTAGCCATTTCTTGAAGAGATCTATTCTTTCTTTCAACAACCCCGTTTTGTTGAGGAGTCCTAGGAGCCGAAAGATTGTGATTAAATCCATTTTCATCACAAAATCTTTCTAAGTCTTGGTTTTCAAATTCTCTACCTCTATCACTTCTAATGGACTTAATTTTGTAGTCCTTTTCGTTTTGAACTTTTCTACAAAATTTGGCAAAGGTTGCGTGTGTCTCATTCTTGTGAGTAAGAAAGAAAACCCAACAAAGTCTAGTGAAATCATCAACAATCACAAATGCATAGAGCTTTCCACCTAGACTAGCAACTCTTTCCGGACCAAATAAATCCATGTGGAGTAGTTCTAAAGGTCTAGAGGTTGTGATGTCCTTTTTCCTTTTAAAAGAGGATTTGACTTGCTTCCCTAATTGGCAAGCACTACAAGTCTTGTCTTTTATGAACTTAGCCTTAGGGAGGCCTTTGACTAAGTCTTTCTTGGACAATTTCGAAATCAAATCCATGCTAGCATGACCTAGTCTTCTATGCCACAACCAACTATTATCACTAGAGGAAATAAAGCAAGTAACATTTTGATCAAGCAATTCACAAAGAAGGATAGTGTACAAGTTACCATGTCTATGAGCAATGAAAATTTGTAAACCATCTTTTTCAACTATGCAACATCCCGATTTAAAGATAACATCAAAACCTTTATCACACAATTGACTAATGCTAAACAAGTTATGCTTTAATCCTTCAACAAGAAAAACATCATCAATAGAAGAGGAAGAGGATATACCTATAGTGCCAACGCCCACAATTTTACCTTTTGAATTATCTCCAAAGGTGACATTGCCTCCATCATAGGGTTTGAGGGAGAAGAATTTAGAGCGATCTCCTGTCATATGCCTTGAACATCCGCTATCAAGAAACCACTTGTCTTTGGGGATTGAAGAAGATTTTAAGCAAACCTACAAGACAAACTTAGGTGACTTCTTTTGGTACCCAAATCATATTGGGTCCTATTGGGTTAGCAATCATAGGAAATGTTCCTTTTGGAACCCAAATCATCTTAGTCAATTTTCTTCTTCTAAATGGACAAGCAAAGATCTTATGTCCCAATTTCCTACAAAGATTGCATACAAGGTTATTAAAGCTAAATTGAGATCTTTTGACAAAGAAGTGATTCAATGGTTTGAACTTGTCATTCTTGGAAGAAGGCCTTTTGATCAAGGATTTTTGTTTGTCGTAAGGATTGTATCCAATCCCTTCTTTGTTATAAACATCTCTTTGTCTACCAAGAAGAATAGTTAAATTCTTTCTTCCTTTGGTAAATTTTGCAAGAACATCCACTTGATCCTCAATAATTTTCTTCAAGTTATCAATTTCGGATTGAGAGTCATTTGAAGAAAATATGTTTGAAGAAAAATTTTCTCTTTCACTCTTTAACAAAACGTTTTCACTTTGAATTTCTGAAATAGAGGAAGACAAACATTCATTTTCTTTTCTCAAAGAATCATTTTCATTTTGAGCATAAAAAATTTTTTGAGAAAGAGATGAGTTTTTTTCTTTAAGAGTGGAGTTCTTCAAAATTACTTTTTCTAGCTCTCTATGCAAATCCTCAAAAGCACATTGCAATTCATCATATGAAATTAATGGAGAAGTTTCAAGGTTAGAGTTTACCTCATCATCAATTGCCATAAGGCAAAGATTTGCAACCTCATTGCTTGTGTCGCATTCCGAATCGCTTGAGTCGGAATCATCCCATGTGGCTTTCATAGCAACCTTCTTACTTTTATCTTTTCTTGGCTTGCGACAATCTTTGAGAAAGTGTCCCAATTTGCCACAATTGTAACAAGTAGGAGGTTCCCTTTTACTTGAATCTCCTTTTGGCTCATCTCTCTTGAAGGGTCTTCTCTTGGGGAAAGGTTCCCTTCTTAAAAACTTCTTGAACTTGTGAGCAATGAATGCCATGTCATCCTCATCATCACTAGACCCACTTTTATCAATTTCTTTCGAATCTTGGAGAGATGATTTCAATGCTAAGGTCTTCTTTGGATTAGCTATTTCTTGACGACTACCAACTTGAATCTCATGAGTCATAAGTGATCCCATAAGGTCTTCAAGACTCAATGTGTCAAGATCCTTAGCTTCTTGAATAGCCGTTGCCTTTGCATCCCAACTTGTAGGAAGACACCAAAGTACCTTTCTAACATTATCCGAGTTAGAATAGGTTCTACCAAGATGAGACAAGCTATTAACAATGTTAGTAAATCTAGTAAACATTTCATTAATAGACTCACTTGGAAGCATGCTAAAAAGCTCATATTCACGAATCAACATACTAATTTTGGTAGCTCTAACTTGCTTAGTGCCCTCATAGGTCACTTCTAATTTGTCCCAAATTTCTTTGGCTGTTTTACATGCCGAAATTCTATTGAATTCGGATTTGCTTAGAGCACAAAACAAATTAGTAATAGCTTTAGCATTGATTTGGATTAGCTTTCTATCACCATCGGTCCATTCTTCCTCATCCTTGGGAACTTTCATATTATCAACATTTTTCATAGGAACTAGAGGCCCTTTACAAACAACTTCCCAGACTTGATAATCAATGGATTGGAGAAAGAATATCATTCTAGGTTTCCAATAATTATAGTCGGTGCCATCAAACCAAGGTGGCCTATTGTTTGATTGTCCTTCCATATGAGAGGCACCTTGCATGTTTGCCATGATCGAACTCTAAGACGGTTAGGTCAAAAACTAGAGCCCTTGCTCTGATACCAATTGTTACTCAAGATATGACCCTAGAGGGGGGGGTGAATAGGGTCTTAGGCAAACAATAAAATTAAATCCCAGAATTGAAAATGATATGCTATAAAAAGAGATAATGAAGGAATTTAAACAAGCACAATAAAAGAGATTAGGGATAGAGATATTCAAACACAATCAAAACAAGGATGTAGCGTGGTTCGGAAACTCCTACTCCACGACTCAAGATCCCTCTTGAGATTTTCCCAATCCACTATGGCTCTTCCTTGTTGGTGGAGAGCAAACCCTTACAATGGAGAACACAAGCTCCCTCTTGCTAAGTGATCTTCTTCACTTAGTCTTCTAGGGTTCAGCAACCCTTTACAACTGATGTAGAACAGAATTTTTGATACAAAGAATATCTCTTTAAGAAGAAAACACAACTTCAAGCTCTCAATACTATAGTTAAAGTTGAATCACAAGTTTGAAGCTCAAGTGTATTAAATGATGGTAGATAGCTATAAATGTTTCTCAATAAATGCTCAAAAGAATTGTTCTATCTTCATAAATGCAGAGCATGTCGATATATATAGAGCCTTTGCAAAATATAGCTGTTGGAAGGTAGTTGTGAGCATTAAATGCACTGAACTAGCCGTTGTATTCAAATTCAGCTACTTTCAGTCGGCTGAAAATAAAGTTTCAGTCAGCTGAAAAGGTGCTCTATGAACATCCAAGTGTTCTGTCACTTTCAGTCGCCTGAAAGTGCATTTTCAGTCGCCTGAAAAACCACTTTCAGTCGCCTGAAAGTGCATTTTCAGCAGGCTGAAACTACACTTTCAGCTGGCTGAAAATTGACTTTCAGTAAGCTGAAAAAGTCTTAAAAGGTTTTCAACAAAGGAAAGACTTTTGATCTTTGAAAAAAAATATCCCTAATGCTTTAAGAGTTTCTTAGTGATCAAATGACCAGAGATGATATATGTGAGAATGCATCATGGTCATGTAATGCAAGTGAGCTTCAAACAAGTTATTCAAAAGTAACTTTGACAAATAAAATCCTATCTCTCACCAAGCTATAACTACTCCATTTCTTCATGCTTGAAATGTCTTGAAGCTTTGAGAACTTCCTTCTTCTTCTCTGAATATTTTTCTCATTTCATTGTCTCCTTTCATGATCATTCCACTATGTGAATGCTTCCTTTGTTTATGACAATTTTCCTAAGCAATCACTCAATTTAGATGTTAGTGTTTAACATCATTAATGATTTGTTATCATCAAAATTACTGAATTACCCTTAGGTTAAAACCTTTGGGTCAACAATATGCAACACAATGTCATTAGGCTTGTGGCCTATAATGACATATCAAAAGATAAACATGATTTTTAACTAAACATAGCCCATCTTCAACAAGCATAGTCCTTCAACCTATCTACTTATCCTACCTTTTAAATGTACCTAAGTGCATCCGACGACGCTATTTTGGCATGGGCTATATAAGCAAGAACCATCACATTCCATGAAAAACCATTACAAAGCCATCATTGACACTTTTTGTGAAAGTTATAAATGTTGAGCATTCAAAATGAAATATTTCTACTATAAGACAAGAGCAATAAATGACATCAAATGAATATATTGAAGAGGTTCACAAATGTTATATAAAACACTAGGCTAAGTAATCAACATATAAATATAAATCCCAAAGTTGCTACAAAATGAACAAGTTACATGGTTAGGGGTTTCACCCACACCCTAGATGGAAAGTTAGTTGAACATAGGAGACTTGCAATCCTCCATAGACAGAGATATGAAGCTCCAAAGGGTCTGGTTCAGCTGCTCTTCTCTCCTCTCCAAGTTGATATCTCTCTTTTTGCTCAAAACATGCATATATGTCCATCCACAAGTGTCTTTAGGTCCCACCATGCTTATATATCTATATAATCCACCTAATATATATATGCTCCCTTCATATGTCTCTTTGAAGTCAGAAAATTCTCCAAAAGGACGTGCAAAGGTCATTAATGAATGCAAGTGGCAAGACAAGTGGGCAAGTGGACAAGTGGCCAACTTGTAGTTTGCAGAATCTCGATTGTGCAAAATTGAGGTTTCACACAATCGAGATTTCGATCATGCAAAATGTCTGTTTCGCACAATTGAGATTTCGATCGTGCGAAATCAGCATCTCGATTGTGCGAAATGTCTTCATGAATTTCTTGATTCCTTCACTTCCACAACATTTGATCGAAAATATTGCCCTTTTTGGAACAAAGCCTAAAATTTAACAAAAACACAAAAATAACATAAAAATACCTAGGTAAACATAAATATGGAATCAACATATGTAATTAAGAAGGGTTAAATGCGCAACACTGAACACTTATCAATTACAACCTAGGATTCTATATATATCATATATTACACGAAAAATATTCATTTTATGCCAAAAAATGAAATTTTACTTGAACTTAGAAGACACGACACACACACTCTATCTCAATAGTTTTAGTTTCAAATTATCCCACACTTTCACCACTCTCAAAGCTACTTAACCGCGACTTTGTCCGGTTGTAAACGAAGCCCTTGTTACGTAGAACGTACTTAATTTCCTTCTTCGGCGTCATTCGAATCAAACCCTAGCACCTTTTAAATCTAGAGATAAGTTAAAGAACTCAAAGAGGAGAGAAGGAGGAGCTTGGGCGGCTGTTTAGAGAGAGACAATTAATGGTTGAAATATCTGCCACTTGATATTTATAAGCCCCACGCTGTAAAAAGACTAAAATGCCCTTACTTACTTAACGTACCTTCCCAACCTCTGTTTTCGAATCCGAAAGAAACTATGGACTCGAAATCACTTCTACGTCTCTCCAAATATTCTAATTGATGTATAACCAAAAATAAAATTTCTTGAAAAAAAAATTCAGATTTTCTGGCCCACCCGATCCTTATCCCGGGTCCCAACGACCCAAAATTTCTGTAATACCCCGTAATCTGAGGATATCTAAATTCAGTTTTTATTTATTTGATTGAGTTTTTAATTATTTAAATGCTTTAATTAATTTTGTCAATGCCTGTTTTTATATGTTTAATGTGGATGTTTGAATTATTGCTAAGTGTTGATTGAGTTTAATTGTGTGTTAAATATTTGTTTTAAATATATATTTTTTTCTGTTAAATAAAAATATGTTGGTTTGAGCTGCATTTTCTTTATTTTTGTTTTATTATTATTATTATTAGGTTGGGCTAGGCTGCTGGGCTGGGCTATATATATGCATATATATATCCATATATATATATATATATATTTATATATAGTTGGGCTAAATATTTTATATTTATTAGTTTAATTATTTAGGAATATTAAATAAGAGAAAAGGAATTAGAATTCAGTAGTTTCTACGCACAGAGGATTCCTACGCACAGATAGGGAAAAGACGGTAGACGCCAGGAAAACAGAAAAAAGTGATTTTTGCTCAACATCACAAGGCAAGTTCGAACTCTTCTCTTCCCCTTTGAATCTGTATACATATATATTTTTGTATATACATGTTGCTGGAATATATGTATAATATATATATTAATTGTATAGACATGTTGCTAGAAATTTGTATGCAATTAATTATGAAATTAAATGATTTTGCATGCTAAGAATAATTCTGTGAATTAAACATGAAGATTTTGGAGTTTTGGTACTGTTTTAAGATATTTTTGCATATGTTTATACATGTATATATGACTGTATAGGCGGGTATATATATATATATATATATATATATATATATATATTAACATGAAATTGGGTTTACTGTATTCATTATTTTTGAACGTTTTTGTTTCGATTAAAAGGTAGATCTTACTTCCTAGAACAATCCTTGAAAGTTTGGTTGTAAACCGTTGGGTAAATTGATGGGAAATTAAGTTTGAAATTTTAGATGTTTGAAACTTAAAATTGGGTGTTTTTGATTTAGGCCACGAGAGGGGATGAAATTGGTACCAATGCATAGCTTAGATCGATACGAGTTCAATAGTATATTCATATGCGCGATTCGGTGCCCGAAAGTGATCGGAAAGTGATCGTGAAGTTTCTCCACCATTGTTGTTGCGTGGAGTTTCAGGAGGAAGAAGAAAGAAGAAAAAAAAAGGGTGGCCACGCGTTCCGCCGGCGCGTGGGGGCGCATGCAGCCAGAACCGGTGGCCGGAAAAGTATTTTTGGGCCCCATTCGCGGGGATCCACCTCTGGGTCCGATATGGGCCCATTCCGAATTATTTTGGTAATTGTTTTGAATTTTTAAAATTTTTGGAAAAACGTGAAAATTCAGAAAATCATTTTTTAAAAATACTTTTATAATTCTAAAAATTTTCAAAATTTTATGTCAACTTTCTGGGAGCTTAAGGAGCTTGGGGTTTAAATTTCATGTCGAAATGATTTAGCATTGTCTTTAAATTAATTTCTAAAGTGTCTAAAAATTGAGTTTTTCAGCTTCTTTAATTTTAGAAAATACTTAGAAATTTTCAAAAATTCCGAAATTGTTACTGTAACTTTCTAGAGGCTAAATACACTTGGGTTTAAATTTTCAACTCAAAATGATCTTCTTTTGTTGTTCAATTGATTTTTAAAGTGTCCAAAAGTTGAGTTTTTCACTTTCTGTAATTTTAGAAAATACTTTTGTAATTCCAAAAATTCCCAAATTTTTGCTGTAACTTTCTAGAGGTTAAATAAACTTGGGTTTAAATTTTTATCTTGAAATGAGCTTCCCTTAGTGTTCAATTAATTTTCAAAGTGTCTAAAAGTTGAGTTTTCACCTTCTTTTATTTGTTGAAAATATTTTGTAAAATTCTAGAAAATTTCAGAATGATTTAATATGGTTATTAGAAGTAGAATAGACCCAGAAACCTAGATAAGAGTTTGGTTTAGACTCCCTCATAGATTTGAGTGCATTGGGGGTTGGGTTGGGTGTTTGCTTTTAAAGTGGTTAAATTGTGTTATTTGATTTACTTGAATGTATTTTCCTTTAAGGATATAAATACCCATTAAATACTTGATTATAACTTACTTGTGAACGATTTGTTTTATGGTGATAATTTCATGTCGGATAATTTGAATTACTTTGTTTGTACAAATTAAAATCATAATGCACCTTGTTTATTTTATGTTTCATATTGGGAATGCATCTATACATTTTATTTTGGCATGTAAGGATTGTCCGGCGTGTCAGGATCGCCCATACCTAATAAGGTATCTATGCATTTTATTTTGGCATGTAAGGATTGCCCGGCGTGTCAGGATCGCTCATACCTAATAAGGTATCTATACATTTTATTTGGCATGTCAGGATTGCCCGGCGTGTCAGGATCATCCATACCTAATAAGGTATCTGTGCATTTTATTTTGGCATGTAACGATTGCTCGGCGTGTCAGGATCACCCATACCTAATAAGGTATCTATACATTTTATTTGGTATATCAGGATTGCCCGACGTATCAGGATCGCCCATACCTAATAAGGTATCTATACATTATAATTACTTTGTCATGATTGCCTAGATTTAATAAAATGCATGCATATGTTTCTTTACTTTGAACTTAAAGAATGGGTTCATTGTTGAATGATAAGGGTTTGTTGAGATAACGTATAAGATGATTTTGATTTCTGAAAACATGAACTAGGTAGGGCATGACCAGTATGTATATACCTATACCTATTAAGGTATTAAAGGATAAAATGGTGACATATTAGGATTGTTTAAACTTGATAGTATTTCATGTTATGTTTATTTCTGCTGAACTTAAGGAATGTGTTTACTTTTGCATAATAAGGGTTTGGGTGGAATATTATAAATATTGACTATTGTTTTGGAAACATGAAACTGGATAAAAGAATAACTTGTATGTTAAATCTATAGATTTATTTTGTGTCCCTTATACTGAGGGTATGTATATTGGTTCTCTGAATGGGATGTAGTAGATAGGACTTGCTCATGGGTTTAACCCACTTTGTTGATATTTCAGGTTTCAGACGGGTTCCATTGCAAGGATAGAGTTTTAGGGTTGGTTGTGGCAGATATCTCTTCTCATAGGTTACAGGGTAGAAACCTATCATCTTATTCAAGGGTCATACTATGAACTCGTTTAGAGATTTTGGTTGTTAGTTTTAAATTAGAGTCTTAAACTTTTGTTTATTATGATTAAGGGGTCCTTGGGCTACGGGACTTCCAAATTGTATCAGCGAACATATAATTATTTGTTTACCAGTTATTTCAATTCAGTGGGATTTTCTGTTCAGCTTTTAGAATTTATTTTACTGTCTTTTGTATTCTATGCTTGTTGCTACTAATTGTATGTATCTCCCAGGTTTTGTGTATGAGATTGGCCACCTCATACGCGAAATTTTCTGGGGGGTATTTCATTTGGTATCAGAGCATTCCAGGTTCAAGTATTCTCGAGTCTGTAGGGTCCGTCGTAGGGTATCTTTCGCGTTGTGTATTCTGATAAATAGAATCTAAGTATATGATTCATTGTACTCTATACATCTTAGTCTACTATTGGAATCTTATGTAGATGTCACCCCGTAGGAGGAGGAAGGCAAACCACAACTAAGGTCAGGATAATGTTCAGGATGGAAATATTGAATTTCCTCTCGATTTGGCAGCCATGATCGCTTAGACTGTAGCTACAGGAGTGCCGACTGCTCTTTAGAAACAGCAGCCACTACAACTGGCACATGTTCCATTACCACTTGAACAGCCTAATAAGTGGGAAGGATTCAAAACTCTTTTACATGAGGGAATTCCTGGACTTACAGAAGAATGACAAGACAATCGCAGGGTCGGAGTAGAAGTTCACCAATTTATCTTTGTTACACCTGAAGAGGTGAATACTGAAAAGAAGAAGGTGAGATATTTTGTGAAGGGATTGATTTAAACTACTCAACAGGTCATTGTGGGTAATCTAGCTTATTCCACTTACACTCAGGTGGTTGATACTGCATTGCAGCACTGTCAAACAAGGAGGGATTATAAGAAAGGATAAGGGGGAAAACGGAATGATAAATACTTCGTTAGCCAAATAGTGAAGAAGAAAATGAAAATAGCAGGGCAATCTGTTCAATAGATGAACTATGGGAGGGTCTACAACGTCATGCTAGATCATGTGTAAGCCCCACCGCAATGAGGCGGAGTCCACTTGGATGAGGGAGGATGAAATAAAGTCAAAATATCCAGATCTTTTATTTTAGGTATGAGGCGAATTCCGAGGACGAAATTCCTTTTCTAGGGGGGAATAATGTAATACCCCGTAATCTGATGATATCTAAATTGGGTTTTTATTTATTTGATCGAGTTTTTAATTATTTAAATGCTTTAATTAATTTTGTCAATGCCTGTTTTTATATGTTTAATGTGGATGTTTGAATTGTTGCTAAGTGTTGATTGAGTTTAATTGTATGTCAAATATTTGTTTTAAATATATTTTTTTCTGTTAAATAAAAATATGCTGGTTTGGGCTACATTTTCTTTATTTTTGTTTTATTATTATTATTATTAGGTTGGGCTAGGCTGCTGGACTGGGGCTATATATATGTGTATATATATATATATATATATATATATATATATATATATATATATATTTATTTATTTATATATAGTTGGGTTAAATATTTTATATTTATTAGTTTAATTATTTAGGAATATTAAATAAGAGAAAAGGAATTAGGGTTCAGTAGTTTCTACGCACAGAGGATTCCTACGCACAGATAGGGAGAAGACGATAGACGCCAGGAAAAGAGAAAAAAAGTGATTTTTGCTCAACATCACAAGGCAAGTTCGAACTCTTCTCTTTCCCTTTGAATTTGTATACATATATATATTTTTGTATATAAATGTTGCTGGAATATATGTATAATATATATATTAATTGTATAGACATGTTGCTAGAAATTTGTATGCAATTAATTATAAAATTAAATGATTTTGCATGCTAAGAATAATTCTGTGAATTAAACATGAAGATTTTGGAGTTTTGGTATTGTTTTAGGATATTTTTGCATATGTTTATACATGTATATATGACTGTATAGGCAGGTATATATATATATATATATATATATATATATTAACATGAAATTGGGTTTACTGTATTCATCATTTTTGAACGTTTTTGTTCCGATTAAAAGGTAGATATGGGTTGGCTACTTGGCTCTGTAATTTTGTATACTAGTGTGTGTGTGTGTGTATTTATGTATATAATCAAAATAATGAACTTTTGTACTGTGACTTTGAAAAACGTAAAAAAAAATTAAAAAGAAAAAAGAAAATTTTATTACATAAATTGAACCCAGAATCTCCAATTCAAATAATTTAATCCTAATTCTTCTAAACTCAATTCCAAAACCACATATATGTTCCATTGAAGCCAAGCCACATAATTAAACTCTCTAATTTCAAGATCCTAACTCTTGATTGAATTAAGTGAAGAGAGAGAAAGTAGGGAGAATGTGATGATGAAAAGAAAAAAGAAGAGAAAAAAAATATTTTATCATTTCTCTCTCTCGCCACCAGAAATTATCGCCGGCAACCTTCGCTGGAACTCAATTTTTGACTTTTTGAAATGATAAGAAGTAGAAGGGGATAATTTTGTCAACTTTATTCAGTTAAAAAAGGTATCTTAGTATTTCATGTGATTTCATATGGATAATTACATCTTTACATATTTTTTAAGGGTAGAACTGAAATTTAAAATATACAAATTGCTGACATCATAATTTTTCGTCATCGACTGTGTTGACCATTAACGGAATGGAGGTCTGTGTTATCTCGTATTCAAATCTCAAGAGAGATTAGTGTAATATGACAACCAAGAGTGGATGTCAGTGTATATTGATTGAATCTCAAGGGAGGTCAGTGTAATTTACCCTAAAATAAAAAACTAGTTGTCAATGCATATGATCATGAAGGGTATTGTAGTCATTTTTCTATTATGCTATTTTTATATTAAAATACATTTAAATAATCAGGGACAATCAAGACATTTCACATATTTTAAAAAATGAAAAAGCTAACAGGGGTGTTGGTGACGAAAATTCACAAAGTTGTACGTAGTCGTGTATCAATACATTAAGCCTCAGGGGTGTTAATGATATTTACCCTAAAAAAAAGATATAATACAGTACAACAGAATACAGTAATGTAAAAATAATAAATTATATTTTATATATACAAATAATTAAAATATTTACTTTTTTATAAAATATTATAATTAATAAACAAAATAAGAGTTAAAAGTCATATTACATAATTTGTATGAATAAATTTTGTATTAAATCATGATATATATCTCAATACTTTTTGAAAAATAAATATTAACATTTTCTTAACAATTGTACTATGATATTATTGTTGCAAAAATTACATTTTAATGTTCAAAATTTGTTAAAGATGTGTTATGAAGTATCTAATATTAGGGGTGCACAAAAAACCAGTGAAACCTGAACCAGAATAGTAAGGAACCGTAACTGAATCGAACCGAACCGTTCACTGCGATTCTGATTCTGGTTTCAAATTTTAGGAACCAGTCACTATGATTCCGATTCCGGTTCCAAGTTAGAACTGTTAGAAAAAATATATATATATATAATATAATATATAAATGAATAATAATAGCTTCTAAGTTGTAGTGTTATATATATATATATATATAAATAAATACTAATACCTTCTAAATTCTAGTGTTCTATATATATATATATATATATCTATAAATATATATATATATATATATATATAAAGTATAAAATATATAATTTATAGATAAATAGGAATAGTTTCTAAGTTCTAATGTTTTATATATATATGTATATAATATAAAATATATAAATAAATACTAATAATTTATAATCTATTGTTATAACTAGGGGTGCACAAGTATGAGTGTGTATCTTGTCAATGTTAAAAAAATATAAAAATAAAATATAGTTGACAAAGAACCATTGGGGAACCAGAGTCGGAACCGCAAAGAACTGGAACCGAACCGAACTCAACAGTTTCGATTTCGGTTTCAAATTTAAGGAATGATTGGGAACGATTTTGGTTCTAGTTCCACCAAGAACAGTAAGGAACCGAACCGTATGCACCCCTATCAGATATGTAGTCGAAATATCTGAGAAGTATCGAACACGCATTAAAAATAAGAAATATATTTTAAAATTATGGATATGTTTAGAAGTATCAAACATGTATTCGTGAGTATCTAAGAAGCTAGAAAGCACGGATACTTCACCGAGGGTGCCGTATTCGTGTCAAACACTCCTTGGACACGTGTCGGACATTTCATATAAGTGTATTGATATTTTTCTTTTTAGGACATTTCTCAGACACTCATTGGACATGTCTCAAACACGTGTCGGGTACTTCGTAACAGTGATGTATATTCAAGTATTTTGAAAGTAAATTATACGCAACTAAGTTATGATTAAAAATCTAAGCTAAATATATGCAGAGGATTAAATAAGTCTGATTCTTTAATCTGTTTGTCTATTTTTGTTTATAAGTTTGTTTGGTTCTTAATTGCTTGATGATGAATTAAAGTATTTCTGTAATGTAGTCTTTTTTTGTTGAATAATTAATATATATTAACATATTATATTATTATTTTATAGCCGTATCCTCGCTGTGTCCATGTCCTTTTTTTTTAAAAAAATCGTATCGCCGTATCAGTGTCGTGTTATACTCGTGTTCCATGTCCGTGTCCGTGCTTCCTAGCTAAGGAGTATCTGTATTTGATACGAACACGATATGGGTACTCATAAGAAATAAGAAAATATATTTTAAAATTATGAATAAGTTTAGGAAATATCTGACACGAATTCGTGAGAATCCAATGAGTTTTGGTATCCTATACGAACACGATACGAGTACATTACTTTTGTAGAAGTATTCGTAATTCCTAGCTGCATGGTAATACCATCTCATAAGTGTCATCAATTAATTATATTTTGTCATACAAATAAAAATCTATTTATTTTTAAAAGTTTTATCACTATGTGTCAATATTTGTACCATATTGTGAGGTCTACCATATTTCTTTCCAAGAGTAATGATAGAAAAAGTGAGAACCAAATCACCAAAACACAGAGCCTATGTATCTTGTTCTGTGGTTTGATTTTGACAACAGAACTATTTTCTTTTGGATAATGCTACTCATGCAGAATTCTTAGGCAGAATTCGTAGGCAGAAACATTTACATCCATTGGATTCATATGGTGAGTGTATGTGGTGGGACCTACCACATGCATCTAATGGATCTAAAAGTTTCTGCCTGTGAATTCTGCCTAAGAATTCTGCCCAAGTAGCATTACCCTTTTCTTTTTTTCCAATTGTACAAGTAATTGAAATTTCAATGGAACCCATCTTGTGTCAAAGTTGGACAAATTTGGGTCTCACACTATATATATATTTTTCAAAAAGAAAATTCAATTTTCATTAAATTCAAAAAATAAAAACTATTTATAACAAATATTTAACAATTGTAATCACGCATTTTCTTAACTTTATAGTTCAAATTTTAAATTATCATGAAAAATAATGAAAAAATATTCTAACTAATAATAGAACATGTATTTATTTATATACTACCACCAATCAGAGCGGATTGGTGTATTTTCCACTCTTTCCAAACTCACTCCTATACCTCTTAGGATATATCCAAACTCATTTCACTAGGAGCGAGGCCGGGCCCACATGCGCGAGTTAAATTGGCATCCCTAGTAAATAGTATATATAATCGTGGTGAAAAATTTGAGATGATAATTAAATTATGGCAAAATTTGTAAGGAAAACTATACATGCTACAAAAAAATTTTAAAAAAAATGAATTACAGTTTAAATTACTGAGAATAATTCAGTAATCTTGAAATATATGGATATTATACATTATGTTTGGAATATTTTATAAATAATTTGAAAGGTTTTACAAAATTTAAAAAATTATATATACACGTATGTTATTATGAGTTAGAATATAATACCGTATATTAGCAAAGTTTGTTATCAAAACTTAATTTAATCATGGTCAAAGGTTCGATCAACATTGAAGATGGAAACTTCATCTTCAAAACTATTAATTGATCACATAATTTAGGTAAAAGTAAAATTGATTTAAAGAGCTAATGTCTAAGTGGTTAAAAACTAGACAAGTTGGACCAATCAAATTAGGCAATTAGATGGTAGTTTTTCTAGAATCAATTTTTTTACCATCATAAATGAGTTTCCAAATGCAAATTGAATTTTTTTTTTACTAAATTTGGAATATATCTCTTAAAAAAGATCATTACCCAATTGTCATATGTAACATCCGATTATTTAAGGACTCAACCATTTTTGTGATGATTTTGAAGTTTTCTAAATCATATTGAAGCCTTTTTGTTACCAATTCAGACTAGTCTGTCAAAAGGAAAGGTGGTTATTTAATCCCGGTGCTATTTTCGTGGAGTATTTTAGAAGGGAAAGATTTAACACAAGCCTAATCTTTTACATTCTTTTGCATAAAGTGTCTACTATCCTGGTGTGTCAGAAATTTTAATCTTATTTCAATTTAGAGTCAATTTTTCGATCATATCGTGAATACAACTAAAAATAATTTTAAGTTACAGAATTCTGTATTTGAGTAGATTTGGAATTTTCGGAACTTCCTGGTTCCATTCTTTGATATACTTTACGGAATTAAAAAAAAATAGTAAAAATAGGGAGTGAAACAAAATATGATGTCTATGTTATTTAATGCGAGTTACTTTTATATATATGTTTTTATTTTATAAAAAGAAAAAAGTTACTTTTGAGTATATGAAAATAAAAGGTAAAATCAATTGCAAAGTAGGTTGATGTTGTGAACTCAACCCTTTACTGTTTTTTCAGGTTCATGTTGGTCACATGTGAAATGTGACGGAGGAACATGTTGAAATAGAGTTTAGTTTGGTTATTTTAAATTAATTTTTTTAGCACAAGTGACTTTTGTAACAAGGATAGTCATGGTTTTATTAGTTCACAGTGGACTTATTATAGATTTTTATTTATTTATTTAAACACATAACCCTCTTCGGCACGACTTTTTGAATCCACCCAAGATACAAACTGTGGATTCAACTCGAACCCAAAATTTATTATATATTTATTTTATAGTAAAGTGTTATTAGTTAATGGTATAATTTTTGTTGGACCGACCATACTAGTATACTACTTACATAGAATTATTACACATAAATGGTAAATCTAAACTTTTATATTTATTGAATGTATGTGATAGATTTCACGACATGCACTTACCATATATATTTTATGAATGAAAAAGTGTAGATCTAACAATTTTATCTTATCTGACTATCATTTTTTATTTAACATTGTTGTGGGTGGATTTATTTTATGATAAAAGACCTGTGTCATTGGGTATAGTTTTCACTGGTTTCTGTTTACTCCACTCTAGAGATAAGAAGAATCAGAGGCCATATGCTTTGTGTTGATGCAAATTAATCTTAATTAATGGAATGGACTTGGTTGTTGACTTATGTTGCCTCAAATTCAGTGAATCAGGTGTGCTTTTTTACTTTCGTATACTCGTTTAACACGTGTGATAATACTTGCTCAAATATTTATAACAAAAAAGAAGAGTGACATAAGTTAAAATAACTAGGGAGGATAGCATAGAAAAAAAAAAAAAGAATTGTAGTTGACCACTTATTTGACATAAATTTGATTGTACCATATGCAGACTCCAGTGTGCTTTGGGTTTTCTTTTTTTCTTTTTTCTTCTTTTAAACGAGTAATCAATCAACCTACTAGTTTCATATTTTGGATGAAGGTTATGACTTTAAGCAGAGTGAAATGAAAATATATGATTCATGTAACGGATTTTAAATAGTTAAAAAAAAAGAACTTGGTTGTTGTTGATGAACGAATAATCAGCCCACCTCTTAGTTATTTTGAACTATTAAATAATTTGCAAATTTCGAATGCGGACAATTCTCCTTAAATTACATGCATCATTTTAGTCCAAACCTCGAGCCAAAGGAGTACTTTCAAAGGCTTACCGGCCACCCGTTGAGCTAGTCTGTAAAGGAAAATAAACAAAAACATTTTTTTTTCCATTTTGACTTGATGCAGTTTATTTAATCACTAGTGTATTGGATTTATTAGCTTTCACAAGGTATAGTTAGTGTCTGTGACTTTGCTTAAAACAGGTTTGTTGATCCTTGGAAGATGATATGAACAACTTTAGTCTTCATTAGCTGCTTTACATTTTCATAATTTGACATTTTCAACTATAGGTTAGTTTACTTCTATATTTAAAGACTTGGGCCCGATTGATAACAGTAGATGTTTAGTGTTTATAAAAAATTATTTGTGGAATAAACATCTTTGATAATTTTAATTTTGTTTATAAATTGTTTAAACACTTTTAAAATAACACTTAATGAAAGCTTTTGAAACCTAAATTCCGAAATAGTGTTTATACTTATTAAAAAAAAATCTAAAATTGTTATTATATTATTTTAATTAAAAAGTGAAGTTAAAAGTGAGAAAATGAAAAGAAAAAAAATTCATACATGAGTAATATATTCACGAATTCTTCATAATGCCCAATCATGCATTTGTAAAACCACCAATAGCTAAGAAAGAGAATTTAGGTAATGAATATAAAAATGTGCCAAAAATAAAAAAGCTAAAATTGATAATTAAAGAAAATGTAAACAATGATTTAAGCAATAGAAGGGTCGGTAATTTAGGACCTGTTTGGCATGCGTTTTGTTTTTGTTTTTATGCTTTTATTTTGGCACTATAGCGAATAACTAAAACATGTGAGTTGAGCGGTGCGGAAACGGATGCGAAAGTTTGTTTAAAACCTAGAGGGGGTGATTAGGTTTATTCGTTTTTTGCTTAATTTTTCAAATTATTTCAATTATAAGTCGAATTAAAAATTAAAGCAATTCCACAAAAAGTAAATAAAATAAAGTGCAATAAAGTGAAGAATCCACCAAATATACGTGGAAAATCCAGATCAAGAAAAAACCACGAGTGAGGCTTGTAACCCCGGAGAACCAAATCCACTATCGTCGAAGTAAAGTACAACATACTCTGTCCAAGACTCACTGTAGAGACTGGGTCCAATTTAGGCCGGTTTTCTTTTATGCATCATTTTTATCATAAACACATTTTAAATAATGTTATGCATGTTTTAAATGTGAGAAACATATTTGAAAACTTGTTTAGAAATTCGAGAAAGTTTTGGGATCATTTGGTGAAATTTGAGATTTTCGGGTCGGCGGGGTCCGGGACACAGGTCGGGTGGCCCGAGAATCTAAAAAATTTCTAAAAAAAATATTATTTTTGGTTTTAAACCAAATAAAATGTTAAATGAGTTAAGGAAGTGATTTCGGAGCCGTAGCTTTCAAAATCGAAAGCAGAGGTCGGGAGGGTACGTTAAGTGTCCCGGAGGCATTTCGGTCATTTTGCACCCCAAGATATTATAAATATCTAGAGGTTGAGATCCCAGCCATTACATACAGCTGAAATATCTCTCTCACTCTCCCTCTTCATCTCCTTTCCTTCTCTCTTCATTTCGGAAGTGTTGGGCTTAGATTTGGAGGTTCCAGAAGAAGAGTAAAGTGTTTTACGGGTCAAGGGCGTCGGTTTGAACTGAACAAAATCATTTTTTGGTAAGGTAGAACTTAGAAAAATTCTAAGATTTAGCTAGAAGAGGCTTTAAAGTTGAGATAGGGGTATGAATTCCTTTTTAGCATTGATTCTATAGGTCCCTTACTTGTGACATGAAATTTTCATGACTTTCTTATGTAGAAATTGATGCTAGCATGTCCTAGATTGAGATTATGTTGTATGAATGTGTTGAATTCTATTTATGAGTCTTTTATGAGTCATTGTGTTCATTTAGAATTGTATATGAAATTTGCCTCCATATGTGGAAGAAATGCATAGAAGAGATTTTTTGAAAATGCATTATTTTGATTTCATGAGTTCATTTGAAATTTGCATTGTAATATGCTTGAGTTTGAAGGTGTATGCATTAGCTATAGATGTAATGCATTGAAAATGAGTTTTGTGACAATCTTGGTTTTGTGTATATATGTGATAAATGTGCACTTATGTGGTGATTAATGATTTTTGGAGCAAGTGTGAGAATTAAGAAGGGCCCGGAGCCCTAGGGTGAAAGGCCCAAAACTTGGCCAAGCGGATGTTGCTACCGTCGGGTTACCAACCTTTAAAGTGTAAGCAGAGTACGTGGTCTTGCAAAGGCTCTTACTATGGATGTGATAATCAGAAGTCTCCAGTTGAATTGATTTTAGAGTATACGTGGTATTGGGTTTATTTGTGAATGTGATTCATTTTAAACTATTTACGTGTATTGGAGATATGTGATATCATACTTGATTCCAAAAATGAATATGTTTTAAGTATGAAAAATATTGAACCATGCCATGTAGTTGTATAGAGATCTCATGGTGCATTCATGGATGGCTGCCTTAGTCAATGTTGAGTCGAGTGGATCATTTCTACTGGGCTAGTTGTATGCTCGCCCCCTCCCCCAAACCTTTTTCAGATAAAGCACCGGTGGAAGACGAAGCTTAGATGTGCTCGAGTGGGATTTTTGGTGTTCTTTTGGATTTATGTATATGGATGTCCATGCCGGGTTGTGGCATGATGACTATTTTAAAAACGTTGTTCTTACGTTTGGATTATCTTTATGTTTTTGAGCTTCAAATGTATTAGCCATATGTGACACATCCATAACTTTTGGAGAATGAATAAATGTATGATGGATAGTTTTGAAATTTCAATGTATATGTAATATGAATGTAACCATTTGGATATGAAATTTTTATGTTTTGATTACACCATTCTTGCTTTGGATCATATTAGATATTTTACGCTTTATGGAGAATGTATGTATGTTGAAGGATAAGAATTGGATAAGAATTTTGTTGATTGTGATCACTTGAGGGTTATGCAAGGTTTGCAGGTTAAGTGATTACGATGCATCATAATCCCCATTATGATGTATCGTAATTCGACGATTCATCGAAGACCCAATGATGATGTATCGTAAAAATGTTGAGAAAATTGATGAAAAATAGCACGTTTTGCATGTTATTACGAGACATCTCCGATGATTCGTAGGTTACGATACATCGTAATCTCTATTACGATGCATTGTAATCCACAGTTAAATTGAGGATAGGGGTAATATTTCGACGTGCATGTGTGGCCACGTGTGGGGCCCATAATGATGGATTGATGTTGAGTTATATGTATATGATTATATGTATGTAATTAAGCTTCCGCATTAATAAAAAGGTTAATATAGTTCACTAGGGTTTAATTGTCGGACTCACTCTCAAGATTCGAGCTCAAAAATCGGGGCGTGACAACTTGGTATCAGAGCATGATATTCGAGTGTAATTATGATTAGGAGTGAGGATGTTTAACTTAATCACCCTCATTTCCCATGCCCTTCTGGGTGTTGGAAATCGGGGCGCACTCACACCCACTCCACTCTGACAAGAACTTGATGCGGAATGCCTCATACTTACTCTTGCAACTCCCTCATCCAATTGTTGTAGACTTCTGGCTAACATCACATTCTTTGCAGAAAGGTAATTGGAAGAAGAAGAATACTCAATAAATGTTTTGTCCCATTCGTAGTACGATTTTCTTCTCCTTCCTCACCAACGAACAGTTGTAGAAGAAACCAAACAATCCAGTAACTTAATCAATAAGAAATCTCTAAAGCAGTCTTCGAATGATTGATCAAGCAAATAGAGAAACGTAACCTAAATCACTCATAGTGTATATATGTGTGTGATCTCTCAAAGAAATATAAACGAAGAATTAAAGAAAAATTCTCTGCTCTAAAAATATATCTATGTTTTCTCTCTCTAGAAAATAATCTTTTTTATGTGTATTCAAATCTTCGTGAAAGCACACTGAGAGAAATCATATGAGGCTTTTATAGATATTAAAAACTCTAATTTTCCTTGAAAAATAATTTAAAAATCAATAGGAAACAACTCTCAAAGATTAAGGAAATTTCATAGTCAAATCTGGGTCAAAACAGGACACTGCAGAGCCAAAATTCGCCACCAGAGGGCTTGGACGGGTCCAACTTTCACTTGGACCGGTCCAGGGCTCTGCCTTGCAAGTTTTGAAGTCCTGAGACTTCATGGACCAGTCCAGGTTTGAGCTGGACCAGTCCAATCTTGAAAAGTTTGAATTTTTTTTCGAAAAACCCTAATTTTCAAGGTCGGACCACCTGGTTTGAATATGTGTTTTCACCACTTTACCTAGAGTATGTGACTCTCATACTTGATCAATGATATCCACATGCAATCGAAATCATCCGAAAACTTCAATCGATCAGACCTTTATTCAATATATTGATGTCTTTTTTCGTCATTTGCATGGTTGGTGTAGAACACTGCTCACTCTGAGACTTCAATTACGTGATATCAATTACAAGAATATAAATAAAATATTACAACTCGATCATTGTTAGATTTGACACCGAAGATTGCCAATTACAAAAATATACGTAACAATCTCCCCATTTGGCAATTCATTACAAAACTAACCTAGACAATCATAACCTAACTACTGGAAAAATGAGATTACAATATGTCCCAAACATCTCAAAATACAAAGAAACATAACCTGAAGATCTCAAAGCATCACTAGCAAACTTCCAAGCTTCATATGTAGTGTCTTCTAAAAACCTATAAAATATGCACATCATACAAACAACATTACCTGTGAAAGCTTAATAAATAAAATATAATAATATCACGATAAAAAAAATCCCCCTTAATCATATAATAATGATAAAAAAATTAAATATACTAGTTCTCCCCCATATATCAATCAAATAAATATATACTTTGGAGCAAATTAACAAAGTAAAAACAAAGAAAACATGAAAAACTATCACAAAATCATTGAGATAACAAGAAGATGAACTCCATTAAAAATCTGTAACCAAGAGTACTAAAATTAGGAGTTACAGTCCAAATAGCCAAAATAAATATAGCATAACATAAACATGTTCAAGAAAATAAACATAAAAAACTAGATATAACATGTAATCACTCAAGTCTAGCAAAAGAACCTAACTACGTCTAAAACACCAAGACCAAATCCTCATTTTCTTCATCACCATCATTGCTAGAACTCCCTAGAATAGCTTTCCGAATTAATGATTCAAGCTTTGAAAAATTCCTCTTCAACTAATGCATTTGAAGGAATGTACACCTTCTTTACCTTAAGAATCTTCATCGTGATCAATGGAAAAAGGCAAAACATTGGTAGGCCTAAAATCATTAGACTCTTGAATCATTGTCCTCAAAATAGTAGCAGACATATTAATCTTATCACCATTCATAATGTGATACAAAATTTCACCTCTATGCCTTGACAAATCACCCTTATGATCATGAGGATCAAGAGTATAAGACATAATCAAATTCAAAGCAGAGACATTGTGAGTTATATAAGCACTATGAATTTTATTCTCAAGCAATGGAGCATTAGATTCACACAACTTCCGAATGATTGATTCCATTCTTGGTATGTACTCCTCAGTACCATCATATGGAAGAATTAAACCATCTTCAGCATCTGGAACACCAATAACCTCAAAAATCTTGGTTGTCACTTTGATTTCA
Organism: Cornus controversa; assembly: GCA_026545225.1. Classification (NCBI taxonomy): domain Eukaryota; kingdom Viridiplantae; phylum Streptophyta; class Magnoliopsida; order Cornales; family Cornaceae; genus Cornus; species Cornus controversa. Next base: position 25,562,171 of record CM048853.1, on the reverse strand, counting down.
GTCCTAAAGCACTTCACAATCATCTACAATTCCTTCTTACTATAAGCAAGCACATTTCATAAAAGTAACGAACCATGTAGGGAACACAATCTTTGCCTAGATTAGCAAAAGAACTCCAACCATTATTTCTAAAATAATGCACAAACTCCAAGTCATAACCTTGCTAAATGCTTTTAATTTTATCCTATTATACACTTGGAAAAGAGAAAACTGACTTAAAACACTTGAAAATGTTTCATTTATATTATCTCTACCAAAAATAGGACCGAAGTCATACTTTCAGGGGTATTCTTATATATTTTGTTCTATTTTATGCCACAATTGTAATACCCCAGAAATTTGGACGGCAATTATTTTTAGAATTTTGAATTACTTTATATTATTTTATTGATTCATGTGAAATGTCTTGCCTCTATTTTTATTATTTTATGTGAGTTGTTTTTCCTTTATAGGCGTTTTATCATTTCATGTGAATTGATAAGTTTGATTTTGTTTATCATTTTATGTGAATTATTTTTGTCTTTATAGATTCCAATTATTTCATGTGAAATTCTCTGCTTTTATTTTTTTACCATTTTATGTGAATTGTTTATTGATCATGTTTGTCTTATTTAAATTTTGAAATGCTTTGGATTGGGCTAGGGAAGAATCTGGGCTGGAATGGTTGGGCTAAGGGTATGCTTAAGTTGATGGGCCAGAGTTATGGTTATATTATCATAATTCTTTTATTTATTTATTTATTCATTTTAGTTTATTTAGTTTTTAGAAAAACAATAATAGAATAAAAATAATTAAGACAAAAATAAAATAAGAGACTAGGGTTTCTGTCGTTTGCTTTACGCATAAAAACCAAGAGAGTAAACGAAAGAGAGAAGGGAGTGAAGGAATGATCGGGTGAACGGGTTGTTAAATCGTCAAAGAGGCAAGTTTGATTTTTCTCTTCCCCTTTGAATCCGTATGCATAGTCTAAGTTTGAGGAAATTGTTTATATTGAAAATTTGTATATAATTTTATGTTTATTTTTCTTTTGGTTACTGTTGATAAATTTCATGGGAATGATTATGCAAACTGTATATAGGTTATATAATTTTATGTTTATTTTTCTTTTGCTTAGTGTTGATAAATTTCATGGGAATGATTATGCAAACTGTATATAGGTGTATAGCTTTATATATGTATGAATATATGCATATATATTATGTATGTGTTTAATGGATAGAAATTCGTACATGCATGAATTTGGGATGGAAAGGGGTGTTGATTTGTAAAACTTTTGAGTCGTTAATGTCCAGTAAACGACCCTTGATCTTTAGGAAAACAGATCGTGAGGAATTTGGTTTTAAATTTTTTAATTTTGCGAAGAACCCTAGAGCTTGTGAATTGGGGGTTTTCGTTTCGGGTCATGGTAGAGGGGGATTTTTGTACCAATGCGTAGAGGGGATCAAGAGGAGAATTTTGATAAAAAAAAATGGGCTGAACGGAGGTCGGACGAAGCCGGAATCAGGCCGAAAAAGTCCCCAGCGCGCTGGGGAAGATAGCTCCAATCGGCGCGTGTTCCCCACGCTTGCCGCGGGCTCGTGGAGGCGCATGCGATAGGCGCCGGCCGGTGACCAGAAATATATTTTTGGGCCCCACTCGCGGGGGCCCACCTCTGGGTTCAATATGGGCCCATTCCGGATAGTTTTGATATTTCTTTTGTATTTTTTAAATTTTTGGAAAAACTTGAAAATTTGAAAAATTATTTTTAAAAAATATTTTTATAATTCTAAAAATTTCCAAAATTTTATGTCAACTTCCCGGGGACTTAAGGAGCTTGGGGTTTAAATTTTATATCAAAATGATTTATCATTGTCTTTAAATTAATTTTTAAAGTGTCTAAAAACTGGGTTTTTCAGCTTCTTTAATTTTAGAAAATACTTAAAAAGTTCCAAAAATTCTCAAATATTTACTGTAACTTTATGGAGGTTAAATAAAATTGGTTTTAAAGTTTCATCTCTACATGAGCTTCCCTTGGTGTTCAATTAATTTTTAAAGTGTCTAAAAAATTGGGATTTTACGTTCTTTTATTTTTAAAAAATATTTTTAAAATTTCAGAAAATTCTAAAAAAATTTAGGTAACTTTATAGGATTAAAATGCACCTGAGTTTTAAATTTTAGGTGAAGATGAGTCTCCCTTGTGATTGTGTTGGTTGTAAACGTATGCCTCGAATTATGTTTTATTTTCTTTTTGCTAGAAAAATATTTTTTTTAATTCCCAAAAATTCTAGAAAATTTTCAGAATAATTTAATAGGGTTCTTAGAAGTAGAATAGGCCCAGAAACCTAGATAAGAGTTAGGTTTAGACTCCCTCGTAGATTTGAGTGCATTGGGGGTTGGATTGGGTGTTTGCTTCTAAAGTGGTTAAATTGTGTTATTTGATTTACTTGAATGTATTTTCCTTTAAGGATATAAATGCCCATTAAATACTTGATTATAGTTTACTTGTGAACGATTTGTCTTATGGTGATAATTTCATGTCGGATAATTTGAATTACTTTATTTGTGCAAATTAAAATCATAATGCACCTTGTTTATTTTATGTTTCATATTGGGAAATGCATCTATACATTTTATTTGGCATGTAAGGATTGTCCGACGTGTCAGGATCGCCATATCTAATAAGGTATCTATGCATTTTATTTTGGCATGTAAGGATCGCCCGGCGTGTCAGGATCACCCATACTTAATAAGGTATCTATGCATCTTATTTTGGCATGTAAGGATTGTCCGGCATGTCAGGATCGCCCATACCTAATAAGGTATCTATGTATTTTATTTTGGCATGTCAGGATTGCCCGGCGTCTCAGGATCGCCCATACCTAATAAGGTATCTATGCATTTTATTTTGGCATGTCAGGATTGACCGGCGTGTCAGGATCGCCCATACCTAATAAGGTATCTATATATTATATTTGCTTTGTCATGATTGCCTAGATTTAATAAAATGTATGCATATGTTTCTTTATTTTTGAACTTAAAGAATGTGTTCATTGTTAAATGATAAGGGTTTGTTGGGACAATGTATAAGATGATTTTGATTTATGAAAACATGACTAGGTAGGGAATGACCAATATGTATATACCTATACCTATTAAGGTATCAAAGGATAAAATGGTGGTATGTTAGAATTGCTTAAAACTTGATAATTTCATATTATGTTTTTTTCTGCTGAATTTAAGAAATGTGTTCACTTTTGAATAAGAAGGATTTGGGTGGAACATTATAAATAATGACTGTTATTTTGGAAACATGAAACTGGATAAAAGAATAACTTGTATGTTAAATCTATGGATTTCTTTTGTATCTCTTATACTGAGGGTATGTATATTGGTTCTCTGATTGAGATGTAGTAGATAGAACATGCTCGTGGATTTAACCCACTTTATTGACATTTCAGGTCCCAGGTAGGTTCCCCCGCGAGGAGAGAGTACTAGGGTTGGTTGTGGCAAACATCTACTCTTATCAGTCACAGGGTAGGAACCTACCTTATTATTCAAGAGTCAAACTATGTACTCATTTGGAGATTTTGGTTGTTAGTTTTAGATTAGAGTCTTAAACTTTTGTTTATTATGATTAAGGGGTCCTTGGCTTACTGGACTTCCAAATTGTATTATCAAACATATAATTATTTGTTTATCAGTTATTTCAATTCAGTGGGATTTTCTGTTCAGCTTTTATAATTTATTTTACTGTATTTTGTATTCTATGTTTGTTGCTACCAGTTGTATGTATCTCCGAGGTTTTGTGTATGAGACTGGCCACCTCACGAAATTTTTTTGTGGGGGGGTATTTCAACAATAAATTTTTTTACAAAACTAAATCTATAATCTCTTTTGCCTTCAAATTTATTGTTTCTATTGCTATAAATTTTTTGATAATGAAATTTCTTCTTGGCTACTATTAATTATGTAAGAATGAATACAAAAAGCATATTAAAATAAATATTTTCATTTTAGCAATTAAGCATGTAGTGAAAAAGTTCATTTAAAAAAACCCAATTTCTATAACACACACACGGAAAAAAAAAATTACCAACAATTAACATAGAAAAACTTGAAACCACAATCACTAGTCAATAATAGAAAACATGCATCAATAGTAAACTTGTAGCTTGTTGCATTTAAATTTAAATAGTTCCATCAAGTTTAACTAACCAACCAAAAAAAAATCCTAATTTCTGATCATTCACTTGTTGAAGAAGTGGTAGATTCAACTCTAATTTATTACAAGAAATAGGCTTTTTAGGAACAATCCTTTAGGAACAATACAAGAAACCGTCACTAATAACCCTATTTTTGGGCACGGTTCATTTGGACTGTTCCTAATGACCGGGTTTTTAGTGACAGTCCAAAACCCGTCACTAAAGGTCATATTTTTTAGTAACAGTAGCCATCATGCCGTCATTAATACTAGTCCGTCAAAATATGATTATACTTATTACAGGCAATGCTCGTAATTGAAAGTTTTTTTCATTCAAGTTTTTCGCACAAAATTTTCGCGGCTATCAAAATTTCAGGCGCCATATGAAACACTCAGTCTAATTTTATCTCTCATTTTCTCCCTCTATCGATCAAACCCTAATTAACCTTTATCGGTTCTTCCCCTTCTCTTTCTCTCCTTCCTCTCTGGTTCGAAGCCCACCAGCCTTAACCCTAGGGCTTCCCTCTCTGTCGATTTCCTCGACCCATCTCTAATCTAGGGCTTTCCTCTCGCGATGACAAGCAACAATCGTCGAAGTGGTCTGTGCTCAATGTTGCGATTTCTCTGACGTGACGCTTATACGTGTGTTTCATTGTGTGTATATATATTTGTATATTCATCTTGCAGATTTATTGAATTGGAGACACAGACAATCATCGTCGTCATCTTCATCAGTTGCAAATTTGCTGGTGACCAATGGAATCATCTACACGAGCGATTCCTCCCTCCCGTTTGCAGATTCCATGGCCGTTCGCAATGGTCGGATTCTCCAAATTGACAACTATTCCTCTGTCCAGGTTATATTCAATTCTTCTTCTTCTTTAGACTCAATTTTGTGTTCATTTTCGTATATCATTGTTTAGATGCTTATGAGAATATGAAGGATAGTTTAAGAAGTCAAATTGAGGAGGGCACTGGACATTCCAGTCCAGTGTTTGGAAGGCCCGGACAGACTCTGATATCCCAATCTTTTGGATATTAATTGGCTGTGATGGAACTTTTTTTCCACGGCATACTAGACCGGGTCTTTTGGAAAGACACTACAATATTTCGTTCCTGAGCAGGTTCGCATTATTTAGACCATTTAAATTTCACATACGTTAAGTTAAGATGATTTGATCAGGGACAATTCAGTTTGCTCAAGTAGTCAGGTTGGACAAAATTCCAATAGATGACAGCTATTCCAATACCAGTCTAATTGTTACAGATAAGCTACAGATTATTGGTCTTGACACAGGAACATGGAGTTTTCTCCTAAGATAATTTGCGCGTTGTGATGAAGTTTTCTCCACGGCATACTGGAGCTGGAGCTGGAGCTGGACCTGGACCTGGACCGGGTCTTTTCGTCAAGTGAATCTCTGATTGATGCATTAACGTATCCGAGAAGGGAATGATTCTTCCTTGTATAAATTAATGCCACAAAGTTTCTGTCCTTGGACAGACCCATAAGGAAGGACTAACAAGTCTGTTATAGAAAGGGACTGATCTAGAATATTGTAACAAGTTTGATCACTACAATTTGGTTTGTTGAAGAGAAGAATAGTCAGGTTGAACAAAATTCCAAGAGATGACAGCTATCCATCCCACTAGCGTAGTTGTTACCAATTAATAAGGGATAGAATAACCAGATTAGTCAAAACTTACCACCAGTCTAATTAATACGTACAGATGACCCGTCATGGTCGTTCCATCACAGCCAATTAGGAAAAAATCCTCCATATATAAACCGTCACTAATTGTCCCAAAAGCTTAAGTTGTTAGAGAATAGGCTCGAGAATGTACGATCCCGAACCAAAGCTCAAGACTGGTGTGGTCTCTGATCTCTGAATTTGCAGTTGTTGAATTTGAACTGTAAACCATTTGAATTACTATCTTACATTAATTTTTATTCATAATTGGAAATTGGATTTGGAGGAAGCTGTGGAGTAGCACAAGTCGACTTCTGTTTGATGTCAATTAGTGTAGAAGTTGAGCTTAAAAGAATTAAATGTGTTGTTTTAAAGTTGTTTTTTATTTTATTAATGAAATAAAAAACTTTACCCCTTTTACCAGCTCAATGTAATTAGTTTTGTTCCATTCAATGAGATTTGATATTCTGAAATTGTGTTGTTTGTTGTAATGGTAAATGCTTAAGAATGCTGATTAGTGTAAGAGGTATCATTTTTGATAAATAATGTCCAAAGTTTGGTATGTGTCCAATCCAACCCTCCAGGGAACTAACAGTGGTTAATGAATGGCCTTTGTGTTGGGACTATTGTGGTGGAGAAGTAAATTTGAATTCAGGTGGCAACACCAAATCAAGCAAGTTAGTTGTTTTCATTGATTTGAACCCAAATTATTAGAGGCCGTGCTGGGGTTCTGGAAGCTAGACAAAGTGTTTGGAGTACTATTCATTATACATCAGGGTATGAGGATGTATATGTCCTGGTAGATTAATGTAGAAATTTAACAATTTTATTTTTTATTCTTCTAATTTATTTATTTATCTTTTCTTTCTTTTTTATTTATTGACCCTTCTAATTTATTTATTTATATTTTCTTTTTATTTATTGAGCCACTTTTTTTTTTCTTTTCTTTCCTTTCATGTAGGTGCATTGATCCAAATTTAGGGGTGATAGAATGAGGGAAAAATTGACTGAGAAGCTTTATTCACATACAATGAGTATAAGTGGGAGCACCAGTCAAAAGAAGTGATGGAAGCATGTGGATGAAAATTATTTGACAGAAAAACAGGAAAGGAAGATTAAGAAGAACAGAAGAACAAAAAGGGGAGGAAGAAGAAGAAAAAGTAGTAGCAGAGAAGCAAGGACGCACAGCTGGCCTCTGCCAAGATTCTGGTGTCAAATTTGCCAATATTAGTCCCACAAATTCCTGGCTCGGTCAATCCTTTGCTTTTTTGGCCTTCTTCTCTGTTATTGTTAAGACAGGTGCGCTGTTTCCCTTTAAATTTCTTCCGACAACTAGTTGTAGCTGTTAGCTTAATTTTTTTGTGCAAATTAATGTCTACTCTGTTACACAACAATACATTTTTATGACACTAGTGTTGTGGTTATCCTTACCATGAAAAAATTTAATTTTGTGTAATGTTTCAAAATAGTAATCTAGAAATTTAGCTTAACTGGTTTTTAGTTATTAGTGCATAAATTTGGGTGAAGTTAAAGCATTAAACTGGATAGTAGCTATATTTTCTTGTTTGGTAGTAGGACGACCTATATTACCTTCAGTTGGTTATTACTCTCCTTATTGCTGCTGGCTTCATAATCGTAAAAATCTTACAGCAGCTATGTTACCTATGTTACCTTCAGTTGAAGGCAGCCATTCTATTCTATTCTATTCAAAAGTACAAGCAAATCCCAAAAATCTTACAGCAGCTATATATGTTCACACCACCACAAAATCGAACTAGCTAAATATGAGACACACAGACCTCATCCATGAAAAGAGAGGTTGGACATAAAATTTGATATTAGATTGGGCTATAATCACACCCTGTATAGTTAGTTGCTAACACATGAGAGAAGCAAGAAAGACTGATTGATTGCTTGCGTGCTTGCTTGCTTGCTTTTAGCATTTTCAGCTAACACATGAAAAAAAAATTATGCTTGCTTGCTTTCAGCATTTTCAGCTAACACATGAACTGGTCAGGGATGGTCTGAAAAAGAAACAGCTTAAAAATTTTAGATTCAGATATAGCAGCTTTGAGCCAAGAATCATTGTATAGTTCTTGTTAACCTCTAGCATCCATCCTACATACTTGACGTTGTTGACATGGTGGTTCATGTCCAAATCACTCCTCTTCGGCTGTAGATCAGAAATTAAAATATCATAAAAAAATGTCTCTGCCAGCCTATTCCATATTTAATGGAAAGTCAATAGAAACCAGTTTTACCTTCAAATCAGAGTTCAAGAATTTTGCTTTATCATCCAACTTTTCAATCTTTTCAGGGGCATCTTCTTTGATTGCTTGCTTCTCTATGAACCAAGGCAAAATTTCAACTCTCACCTCTTCTGGCATTTTTTAAAGGTGCCTAGTTTGCTGGTTCAGCATCACCCAAGTACTATTACATGTTTAAACCATTAGTGTAAATGTAAATGATGAAACCCATGATGGAATGTATTCAGAAAGAAAAGAAAAGTAAAAAAAACTTGATATGAGATTTGGAAGATTACCTGGTTGCACGTGCGAAAACAATGCCTGTGGCATGACTTCGAACTAGCCAGTCTCGCCTCATACCAGAAAAGGTGAGAGCTGCAATGGGATTTTTCAATGGGATTTTTATAGATGTGAAATTGATGTTAAGAATTTTCAATATTTGGCGATTTTGATGACACTTAGCTTGATTTATATTTTGTTTGGTTGCTACACATTCTATGAACCTGTGATGTTGTGGACATTGAAATCAAGATCGGGCTGCTGCTACTAACTCATTGCTGACTAGTAGCATTAGCAATAGTGTAAAGTAGACCAGAGGCATTTTGGGTAGTGTAACCAATATATATATACATATATTGCAGGGGATGTGCAGGGCGTGGGCCATATTTTATTGGTGGTTGTTTTTTTTAATTTTTGCTTTACCAAGCAAAGCATATCTGCAATCACACACTCTGTTACTGAGTCTTAAGTAGGTATGTTGGTTAGAATTTTAATTTCATAGTTGATTAATTTATCTTTTGAGCTATGGCCTGTGGCATGACTTCGAAAACAAGTGTGATTGAACACTTCTTAAGATGAATTGCAGATATTCAGTAGGTAGTTGTGGTAAGCTTGGCTGTGTTGTTTAAACCAAAGAATTACTACTCTATAGTAATGATGAGAATTAGGATTGTGATGCTAGAACTAACCAGATTGGAAAAAAACAATTAAGATTGTTTCATTGAAGGAGCCTGGAGAACCTGTTGTTGTTTCAGTTCCTATCTCTCAGGCATAGTCTCTGAACTATTCTAGTACTCACTAATACTTATTTATCTGTTCATTCTGTTGGAAACTGCTGTGGATATAAGTTAGACTTTTCTCTCTTTTCTGCCTAATTTTTCTAGCGAATAGTAGAATTATAATAAGTTAGAACCGCTTATCAAATTTTATGACTACCTGGTCAAGGTCCTCTATTTTGGTTGGGGATCTTTTTTTTAATACTATGGCCAGTTAGCTGAGATCTCTTTCATTATAGAAGTCTTTTGGCATGCTAAGGTCTCTCCAAGGTGGGGTTTCTTTGCATAATTGGCTCTACATTGGAAGATCCCGAAGATAGATAATCTTGTAAGGAGAGAGCAATTTCTTCATAATCTGTGCTTTGCATAATTCTAGTTAGTGAAACCTTTGTTCTCTTTGATCTACTACTATTTTTTTGATACGCTTCAATTTGGTCTTCTCTTATCCATAGAACCATTAGAGTTTCAAAGTTAATCAACCCAAAAGAAAGATATGTTTCTTTGATTACAGAATATTGCGATCAGGTTTTATAATTGCATTGGAAATGTTGGATTGAGATTGATGTGCTATATTAGGAAAAACTTTGCATGTTATACTAAATAAACTGAGCTATTATATCTCGACTCTCTTGGAACACATCATTAATTAATTAGTGAAAATAGCCAATTATATTCTTAGTTGCAGATTGTAAAAATTATTTCCAAGAAATTATAATTTATATTGTGCTGCAATTTAACAGTAGGAAATGATGGAACAGATTCCTAATCTACTTTCCGGTAATGCTAAGGAGCCTTCTTATTTGTAATCTTATTATATTCCTTATAATTACCAAAGTTGCAGATTTACTCTTCCATTTCTTCTGTTCTCTAAACTGTACTTCTGTTCTCTACTTTTCCGCAATTGCATTGGAGATGTTGGATTGAGACCTACTTTTTTCATTTTGTTCTCTTCTTTTGATAAATTTGTTTCTTATCAAATAATAATTTTTTTGAAGAAATGCTTATAACAGACTTATCTGCAGGTATGTTACAAGTGACGACGTTGTGGAGTTGAAGGGGAAGGTCGCTTGTGAGATCAGTAGTGCAGATGAGTTGACTTTGACCGAGCTCATGTTTAACGGGGTTCTGAAGGACATAAAGGTAGAAGATATTCACATTCAATTGATGCTCTTTAGTTAAATACAAGAGTTGGGTCTCTCTCTCTGGGTTTGGGTTTTCTTTTTTCCTTGGGGGAGTGGAGCAGTAAGTTGTATATTTGTGGTTTATTAAAGAAATGTGACCATTAGCTATTAGCTTTAGTGGTGACCTCAACACAGAATGTGAATTCCTGGTTGGAACATGAGTATGTCGAGCATACTTGATAAATGAAATTATGCAATTAAACATGTCTTACCTTTCCCCCAAAAAAGAAAAAGAACAGCCTTAATATATGAAATTATGCAGTCAAACAAATTTCTATATTTCACTTTGGCATCACAGATTGCTGCACATGATTTAATCATGCTGATAAATGTTCTTTTACTTTTAGTTATGCATTATCTGAATTTCTTTTTTTTCCCCCCTTGTTAATGCTTTCCACAGATTCAAATTGATGTGGAGAATTTTGTGAGTTCTTTCCGGCCTGATATCATGGAAGCTGTGTATGCTTGGGCAAAAGGGTCCAAATTTTATGAGATTATGGAAATCACTCCGGTTTTTGAGGGCAGCTTGATCAGAGCGATCAGGGAAAGGTTTGAACTACCATTTTTTCATTATCAATTTCCTGATACCATAATTAAGATTTTAGGTTCTAGTTTGGGAATAAAATCTAATTCCATTTGCAATGAAGTGAAACTACTGAAGTATGTTAAGTTTTAGAGTATTAATGAAATTTTTTTGATGGAACATTTAGAAAGATGGAAATTGTAACTGATCAAAAATTTGATATGCATAAAATTTTGAAGCGCTCAAATGGGGCAGCAAAAATTTCCAACTACATTAGTGTTTAAAAATTTATTGCATCCACATGACTTCAATTCATATTTGGTTTCATTTGGATGCATTTGAGAAGTCTCCTGTGGGGATTTTGTTAAATTAGGTTATGAGAATACATGACGCTGACACCATAGAAGCTGGTGGAGAGGCTGAGATCACGTGGAGGAAGATTCATTGCCCTTCATCTGAGATATGAAAAAATTACTGAAGTGCAGGAGATGATGCTTGCGCAACAACAACAACCTCCACCATGGTTCCACCATTATCAGCAAACACCAGATTCCGAATATCAGCATGCACCACCTGCACCACCAAGGTATCTCCAGCTGCCACCATGGTGGCAGTATCAACATCCACCACCATGGTTCTAGTTTTCTCAGCAGCTCCAATCAACACCAACACCAACACCCCATTCGGCACCAACACCACCTTAATTTTGGATTTGCTTTTGTAGGTTCTATCTTGGATCTATATTGTTCAATGCATGCTTGTTTTATTTCAAGACAAATTTGTTTGATTTATGTTTTGTTTTGTTATCTTGGATGTTAAATTAGCTTGTATTAACTTATTAGTTTTTTTAATAAAAAAAGTCCTAATTAGGTATTGTTATGTAATTTATGCAATATCTATTTAATATTGACATATATATAATTTATTTTGAATTTTGATATTAATATATTTTTTATATTGTTATTAGTTTAAGAAATATAAATTAACAAATCAAACAAATTATAAAAACAGAAATTAAACAAAATATATAAATTAAAAAAAATTATTTGTAGTATTAGGGACAGTTTAAATGTAGGTATTAGTGACGGTCAAACCCGTCGCTAATACACTAGCGTATTAGTGACAGTTCCTGACCGTCACTAATAGTCTAATTATTAGTGACGGTTAAACCCGTCGCTAATACACCAGCGTATTAGTGACAGTTCATGACCGTCACTAATAGTCCAGTTATTAGTGACGGTTAAAATCGTCACTAATACACCACTTTTTTGTGACGGTAAAAATTGACCGTCACTAATGACCTTTTGCGACGCCACTTTTAGTGACGGTCTGACTTGAGCATTAGCGACGGTTTTTGGACTTTTAGTGACGGATTTGACTGTCACTAAAGCCCTGATTTCTTGTAGTAATTTAGCAAAATATCTAAAATGAAGTGAAGAATAAACGGTGGAGATTAAGAAATCTAACGGCAGAACCAGCGATAAACCGCCTTTGATGAAATCAGCTTTCGTTCCATGTTGCCGAAAACGCAAAATATCTTCTTCATGACCCCCATTACTTTCTTTCTCTGTATCTATATCTATCTATCTATCAGTATGACGAGGAGTTTGGGACGAAGGTGAAGTCTAGTTGATAGAAGAGAGATTAACCAAGGATGGCAAATTCTCACGCCTTGATGGGTTTTCGCCCCGCTCCGGAGTGGATTTGGTATGCTCTAATAGGAGTAGGGGCGGATATGAGTTTCAAAATTAAAACCTGACTCGAGTTCTAACTAGAGGTGAATTTATAGTGGAACCCTCCTGTACCTGCCTTGATTATATATTTATATATATATATATATATAATATATATATATATATATATATATATATATATATACATACATGAGTTTTTGGGTTAAATTTACGGTCTTATCTCCTTGCCCTTACATTAACTTTCTAATTTCATTACTACCCTCATATATATATATATATATAGACTATGGTTTCTAAAAGGCCAAGCCCAATATGCAAATTTGACTTTTGAGCAAGTGAATTTGTTAATAGGGCAGGGCAGGGCGGGTACCAATTATTCCAACAGAGCGGGAATGGTATGCTTGCCAATAATCCGTCTCGAGATCTTAACAAAAATAGTAGGAGGATTTTCTTAACGGGGCGGGGTAGGATTTTGGCAAATCCACCCCATGGTGGCCCCTTTAATTTTTTTTTTTATGCATATAAGTTATAAAAAATTACTAAATGGCCCCCTTAAACTTATTTTTTTTCTAAAAATTTATTTAGTTCTTTATTTTCCATCTTACTCTTCTTCTTATTCTTCCAAAAAAAAAAATCGATTCTCATAAAAAATAATAATAGGAGTAACATTTTCTTTTTTCCAACAAATCCTATTTTTTTTCCTTCAAAGTTCTCTCATATTTTTCTTCTTCTTTGTTTTTCTTTTTTCTTCGATTTTTTCCCATCTTCTTGCACTCATGTATGATATATGTACGGTAACATTCTTTTCTTTCATCTTATTACTTTTTTATTCTCCTATCCTATAAGTTTATTACTAAATTTGACACACTTAGGACTTGTTTCGTTAAAAAACCAAAACTTGAAAGCAAAAACAAAGTAATTTTCACTTATTTTTGCTATTATAGCTGAATAAAAGTGATGAGAATTTTTTCAAAAAACCAATATAATGTAAATACCCTTTCTTTAAAATAATTCAAACATCTTTTTATGAAATATTGTGAAACAAATTATTTACCAAGCATGTTTTTGTGAAATTATTGTCAAAAAGACCCTTGATGTCCATATTTATGTGAATATTTTTTTACAACAATTTTTTTTTTCAAATTAATACATACCATATGAATTTTTATTATTAACGCCATTACTACACTTCTATTTTTTTCGATTGGTTGTCTTTGTTGCACTAAAAAATATATATATAATGTACATTGTGTCTCCAAGAAAAATTCCTGTTTCCGTCCCTCTATATATATATATATATCTATATATATATATATATTTGAATAAATACATATCTTAGCATCTTTGGAGAGATTGAGAACATAGTTTACGTTTAAAAGATTTGACATACTTTCATGATTGCTGGTGTAGAGGTATATAATGTTAACTGATTAGTGAGAGAGACCAATGTTTTAAATAAATTGGTAATATACGTACAAAAAATTATTAGATAACCAAAGTTTGTGTCTATTGACCATCCGAATCTAATAAATTTATAATACAAAATGTCAATACAACCTGTTGATTCAACCCTCTATTTGGTGAGTGAGAGAGAGGACTTGATAAAATGTAGTTGGCTGGGAAGCATAGCTCATAAACTTTAGCTTCTTAGTTTGACTCTCCACTTTTAGATCTAATGCCACGGATTTTTTTTGAACATTTTATATATATATATATAGATTTGTTCAACTAATATATTAAGTATCAACATACAACAACAACAACAATCAAGCCTTTTTTCAACTACATGGAGTCAGTTATATGAATCTTATATTTCCCTAATTAATCATTTTTCAAAATGATTTAAGCTTATCAATTAATCTAATTGATTTTTTAGACACTTACACTAATTAATCAAAGTTTTACAAAATAAAAGAAAATTAAATAAATTATATTACTTATAAATGTTATATGTTATACTATATATCTCAGAACACTAAAGAATTACATAATATCATAAAACTAGATGTTCAGATTAAATAGTTTAAACTCATTAATTAATCTAATTAATTTTTTAGACACTTGACTAACTAATCAAATTTTAACAAAATAGAATAAAGTCGTCTAACTTATTTTACTTATAACTGTTATATAGTTTAATTAGATAAATAGTAAAGAATAACTTATTATCATAAAACTAGATGTTCAGATTAAATAGTTTAAACTCATCAATTAATCTAATTGAGTTTTTTGACACTTGACTAATTAATCAAAATTTGACAAATAGATGAAAGTGATCTAACTTATATTACTTAAATATATTTATCGTTTTAGTAATTTTATTGATCAATTTTTCCCAAATTAATTTTTTTTTTCTTATTTGCAAAAATTGAAAAATATAAGGAATTGAACAACAAAGAGGCAAGTAGCTTAAGTTAAATTCATATTATTTATTATTTTTTGTTGCATAATAATATATAACTAGTTCACCAATCACAAGCATGGATTTAACATAAATAATGATTTATTTGTAAATTGCAAGTCCATATCTTTTTTATGACAAGTGTAAATTGAAAGTTCATATCTTTATTAAAAAAAAATTAATTATTATTATTTTAATAGCTAGGAAAAAAAATTAAAATTAATGAATACTAATAGATTTAAAAATAAAATAAATGAACATTTATCTATATATATAACATGTTAGAATATATATATATATATATATATATATATATATATATATATATGTCAAAGAAAATATTGTGAAAATGTGGTAGAATAACCATTCTCATACTTTGGAAATAAATATTAATGTTGAAGTATTGTTAACAAAAAAAAAAGTTTAGTTAAAGTTATATTAGCCATTAAATAAAATTATAGGTCAAATAAAAATATTAAAATAATCAATGAGTTGATGGTTGGTGTAGAATATTTTAATCACAAATTGTCACGTAAGTAAAAAAAATTAAAAAAAGTGGACACATTTATTTGCGTGTCAACTTGTGATTGACTTCGCCAGTAGTTGAGGATCATATAATAACTTCTCGATTCAAAGCTAGGAACCCTCTTTGCGCTCCATTCAACAATAGCAGTGTGAACGAGACAAGTCTTTTGGAAAAATGAAGAGAAGTGCCAAGACTTCCTTTTTTTATGTCCTTCCAACTACAAAAAGTAGTTTAAATATGAATATGAATTGCTTGCATGTCGACTAGTGATTGACTTCGCCAATAGTCCGGGAATCATGCAATAACTTCTCCATTCAAAGCTAGGAACCCTCTTTACACTCCATTCAACGAAAGCAACGTGAACGAGACAAGTCTTTTGGAAAAATGGAGAAAACTGCCAAGACTTTATTTTTTTTAATCCTTCCAACAAAAGTAGTTTAAATATGAATATAAATTGCTTGTGTGTCAACTAGTGATTGACTTCGTCAATAGTCCGGGGATCATGCAATAACTTCTCGATTCAAAGTTAGGAACCCTCTTTGCACTCCATTCAACAAAAGCAACGTGAAAGAGACCAAGTCTTTTGGAAAAATGGAGAAAAGTGCCAAGACTTCATTTTTTTGAATCCTTCCAACAAAAGTAGTTTAAATATGAATATAAATTACTCATGTCAACTAGTGATTGGCTTCGCCAATAATTCTTTGGGAAATAACAATCTCGTAGGGCCAATTCCCGTAGAGCTGGGCTCCTTGTCAAAGCTCCGGGTAATTACTCTTGCCCATAATGACTTAACAGGAAATTTACCTAGTTCATTCATGAACTTATCATCTCTTGAGATACTTTATGCATTCGGAAATAATATTGGCGGGAGTGTCCCTGATGCACTTGGCCAACTAAAAAACCTAAGAAATAGGTTGTCTGGTACCATCCCTCCTTCAATCTTCAATCTCTCTTCTCTTACAACTTTCCATGTGGGACAAAATAACCAAATAATAGGCAGCCTTCCCTCGGACATAGGCATCACTCTTCCTAATATTCAATTCTTTGGCATCGGCAGTAACAAATTTACTGGATCTATTCCTATCTCAATATCCAATGCCTCAAATTTGGAAGAGTTTATAGTCCATGTAAATGATCTTGCTGGAAAGGTGCCAACAATGGAGAGACTGCATAAGCTCCATATTTTATCTTTAGCCAAAAATCATCTTGGAAGTGGGGGAATTGAAGACTTCAACTTTTTGTCCTCTTTAACCAATGCCACTAGTTTAAGGATGTTGGCTATGGGCCAAAATAATTTTGGAGGAATGCTTCCCCAATCCGTCGGCAACTTCTCAACTAAGCTTGAAGTCTTCGACGTAGCTGACAATCATGTATTTGGAAGCATCCCGGCTACGATTCAGAATCTCATCAACTTGAATTGGCTAAATATGTGGGGCAACAAGTTCACAGGTAACATTCCCACTGAGATTGGAATGCTTCGAAAGCTACACATATTGAGCTTGACAGATAACCAATTTTCTGGATGCATTCCCTCATCTCTCGGAAATTTAAGTATGTTAAACGACTTGTATTTGTATCAAAATAATTTTAAGGGAAGCATCCCTTCAAGTCTTGGGAAGTGTCAAAATTTATTAAGACTAAGCCTTTCAAATAACAATCTCAATGGGACCATACCCTCAGAAGTTATCAGTCTCTCCTCATCAATCTATCTTGATTTCTCTCAAAACCATTTCACTGGTTCACTTCCCATGGAAGTTGGAAATTTAAAAAATGTAGGTTTACTAAATGTTGCTGAGAATATGCTGTCCAATGAAATTCCCAGTACAATTGGTAGTTGTGTGAAATTAGAGAAATTATACATGGCGGGTAACTTTTTCCAAGGAAGCATTCCATCATCTTTGAGCTCTCTGAGAGGTCTTCAAGTTTTAGATCTTTCTCGAAACAATTTGACAGGAAAAATTCCAAAATATCTTGAGGGCTTTGTATTCTTACAAAATTTGAATCTATCTTACAATGATCTTGAGGATGTGGTACCAATAAAAGGTGTCTTTGCAAATGCATCTGCAGTTTCAATCACCGGAAACAGTAAGCTCTATGGAGGTATAACTGAATTGCAGCTACCTACATGCAACTTCAAAGGATCCAAAAAGAGGGGATTAATTCTTTCCGTAAAATTAATAATCCTCATAGCATCGGGGCTTCTTGGATTAACATTACTGTCGTGTATTCTCTTTCTTTACTGTCGTAAAAAGAAGAGAGAAAAACCTTCTTCAGGAAATTCAGGAAGCTTGTTTTTAAAAGTATCCTACCAAAGTCTACATAAAGCCACCAATGGTTTTATCAACTCCAATTTGATAGGGGTGGGTAGTTTTGGCTCAGTATATGAAGGATTTCTTGAACAGGAAGGGAAAAAGGTTGTTGTGAAGGTACTTAATCTTTTGTGGCCAGGAGCTTCCAAAAGTTTCATTGCTGAGTGTGAGGCGTTGAAGAACATCAGGCATCGGAATCTTGTCAAGGTAATCACTGCATGTGCAAGTGTTGATCATCAAAATAATGACTTCAAGGCACTAGTTTATGAGTTCATGGTCAACGGGAGCCTAGATACTCTATTGCATCCAATTCAAGGTGAACTTGAGGCATATGAGGAAGCAAAAAGTTTAAGTCTTGTTCAAAGATTGAATATTGCCATTGATGTTGCTTGTGCACTGGAGTATCTCCACCATCGTTGTCAAACTACAATAATCCACTGTGATTTGAAGCCAAGCAATGTTTTGCTGGATGACGACATGACTGCACATGTGGGTGACTTTGGAATATCAAGATTTCTTCTTGATGTTTATGATAATGATAGTAGAAATCAAACCAGTTCTATTGGAATCAGAGGATCTGTTGGTTATATGCCACCAGGTATTGACACTACAACTTTATTTATTTTTTTCTTTGTTAACATTTCTTTCCCTAAATCTTAAGGAGTTTTGGTGATATATATATATTTATATATATTAATAACACCAAATAAGTTCAAGTTAGATGGAACAAACAAGTTATCTAGAAATACCTTCTGGAGTTCTTATTGCCCACTTTTGTTACATGTATAACACTTGCTTTCCTCATGTGCTCTGGCAGAGAACTAGAAGGAACTTTGATAATCATTGTTTTGAAAATCAAAATTACCCTTTTTGAGCCATTCGAAAATTTTGTCAAGTTTTGGCCCAGAATTGCAACTAACATGCATTTTGTTCACAAGTATTTAGTCACTTGAAATCAGTTATTTGATGAGTATGACAAATAATAAATTAGTTATTCTCTGCTGCTCTTCAAGTTTTTTCATTCATGTTCTTGAAAAATTATATATTTTTAGAAAGTTTAATAAATAATAATTTAGAGTAAAGACTGAGGCAGTGTTCGGCTTCATGGAATTTGAGCCTAGGAATTAGAATTGGAATTAGAGAAAATTTTCTCTAACCATGAACAAAATTTTCTCCAATTCCACTAATTCCAATTCCAATTCCAGGGCTCCAATTCTATGCAGCCGAACACAACTTGATCGAACTTTGAAAAAGTAGTAATTTTTAAGCTAGGAGTAAAGTTTTATGTAGTTGTGGCATCTGACTTAATCCTTGTACTAAAAGATTGGGAAAGAAAAAAGAAATGTGTTTGTGTAAAAGATTTATGCAAGAGAATTGCTAAAATCTAAGGCTAGCATAGGACTTTAAATATGCAATTCCTTCCTAGGTCTAAACAATGTATAATGAATCCACATTTCACATATAATGAAAATGTTTGAATTTTTTTGCACTGAGTTGTAGAGTATGGTATGGGAAGTGAGGTGTCAACATCCGGTGATGTGTACAGCTATGGCATTCTCTTGCTGGAGATGTTTACAGGAAAAAGGCCGACTGATGAGATGTTCAGTATTGGTTCGAACCTTCATAACTATGTCAAGACAGCTTTGCCGGACAAGGTAGTCAGAGTTGTAGATTTAGTACTTCTTCAGCAAGAAGAAGAGGGGGAGACAAGCACAAGCACGAGCACCAACAACATTCTCAATCAAAGTATCGCTAGCAGTTATAAGATTCAAGAGTGCTTGACTTCGATATTTAGAATTGGAATTGCTTGTTCAGAAGAGTCACCGACTAAACGATTGGATATTACGGATGTTGTAGCTAAGTTGCATGTCATCAGGAACAATTTTCTGGGAATACATGTTGGAAGAACTAATTAACTGCATGACTAGGTAACTTTAAAATGCTCAACTTGTTAATTTGCATCTTTCACTTTCTTATATCACATTCGAATGTCTAATCTGATAGCTAGCTATGTTTCCTCTTATCCCAGATGCTTGAGGCCTATTAAGCTTCAACTTGAAGAAGTTGGTTGATTCATCAATTGTGCAAAGTCAACTATATCTTTTGCTGCTTGTTACACATACTGTTCTGTATTTTCTCTATCTTTTTCTTTTTCTTACGTGTTTTATTTTATCTCTGTTCTCCAGTGTGCAACTTTTCTCATTAAATGTCTTCAATAAAGAGGCATGCAAGTAATTTGAAAGCACAGGCATATTTTGTCACTTTTTGTATTTTGTCACTTTTTGAAAGCACAGTGGGTTTAGTGTAATTTGGCCTAAAATTTACAATGTAACACATAAATTTGAATATGAGACAAACAAAAAAATCAATCAATGACAAACCAAAAATGAAACACAAGATATACGTGATTCGGTCAAACAAAACCTACGTTCAAAGATGAGAAGAGATTCATTTAAAATTTTGTAAAGATATTACAACTGTAGAATATAAATACAGGACCATGTACAAAAATTAGCTCTTACCCCAGAGCTCTTCACATGTACCATTACACGAAACCCTCTCTCACCATCAATGTTCTCTCCACACTCTACCATCTCGTAAACTCTCAATACCCATCAACTCCATTTCACTCCCTCATAAGGTTACATCTCTCTCAACTCATAAATTTCAACTCATACCCTAGGTATCTATTTATAAAGTCCAAAACTCAATTATTTGTTGGACAATAATTACAATTGCTCGGAGCCCAATACTTGCCTAATAAGAATTTACCAAAAACAACTTAAAATAGAAACTTAATTACAATAAAATTTGAGACGCAAAAATACCTAACAGAATTGTCTATTTTGACAGGAGTGTAGAGTACACGGGTTAAAAAATGTGAAATGTGTAAATTTTACACGGTCCACAACACCTATTTATATTTTCTTGGTATATTTGGTGGGGATATTCTAGTTTTTTTTTAAATGGGTTTAATTTGCTGTTGGGACAATTTTCTGTGGATTAAAGCTATTATGGTTTCAACTTTGGGAAGCCCATCCCAAGAGAATATAAATCAGTTCCTCATGTTGAGTTAAACTGGTAGCTCAAGAAGTTCTCTATTTGTTTTCTTTTTTTTTTGTATTTCTTTATTCTCTGTTTTAGCATGAACCTGATTTCACATTAATCCAAATATTAGACAAACAAGAAAGTATCAGCTACTTCAAAAATGTCAAAAGTGTTTTGATCTAAAGAGATGACTTATACGAAGGTGGGTTTTGATTTAAACGAGAATCACCTTTACCAAGGTTTTTTTGATCTAAACAAAATGAATTTTACAAAGGTCGATGTTTTGATCTAAAGAGAATGACCTTTACGAATGTTTGTTTTAATATAAAGAAAATGACATTTACGAAGGTTGATGTTTCGCTACATTTATGAATGTATGTTTTAAGCTTTCGCAATGGCAACTTCTAAGGAATTTGAATTTTGATTTAAAGAAAGTGACTTGTAAGGAAGTGCATGTTTTAACTTGAGGAGAGTGACTTCGATGGAAGTGCATGAATTTGAGATGAAAATCACCACTTTTAAGAAAGTGAGTTTCACAATTGAAAAGGGTCACTTTTAAGAAAATTGTGAATTTTGAAATGAAAATGACGAAAATCTAGAAAGTGAAGTTTAAAATGATGATTTTTAGGAAAATCATGAAAATAAAGTTTATAATGATGATTTTTAAGAAAATCATGAAAATAAAGTTTATAATGATGATTTTTAGGAAAACCATGAAAAGGTAGATTAGAATGATAATTTTAAAGAAAATCATGAACTTGGATTTTAGAATGATGGTTTTTAGGAAAATCACGAAAAGAGAGTTTACAAAAATGATGATTTTTACGAAAATCATCCAAAGAGAATTTAAGATGACAATCTTTAAGAAAATCATGAAAAGGGTGTTTAAGATTATTTTTACGAAAATCATGAAAAGAGAGTTTTAAATAATGATTTTTATGAAAACCATAAAAAGAGAGTTTAGAATGATGATTTTTAGGAAGACTATGGAAAGAGTGTTTTAGATGATGATTACGAAAATCGCGAAAAGAAAGTTTTAGAAATGATGATTTTTACAGATATCATGAAATGAGAGTTTTCTAAAGTGATTTGTTGATGTTAAAAGTGTGAGAGAAAGATGAGAGAAATCTCTTGATTGAATTGAATGTCTATGACATGAAAGGAAGGTGGGTGGGTGGTGCAACAAACCTAGTCCTAGTATGTCTAGATTTATATACATGTGTATAATGTGAATAGTGTACACTAAGAGCTCCTCTCAAACTCAAGGTAAATTATATAAAATCAACCTAAGTTTGGATATATCCGAGTGTCCCTGAATCTATCTGACAGAATGTACAGTAGAAAGAGAGATCATAATTGAAGTTTGATCGCCAAGAGCCTGATCGATTGTTATGCCCGTTGTGACGAGAATGTTTAAAAAAATTTCGTTGCAAATGTTGGCGTGGCAGTGATTATGACGTGGTGACAAGCCAGATGTTGAGTGGCAGAGACATGGCATGATAATGACGTGTCGAGTGACTGGGCAGAAAACATCAGAATTTGGATGATGTGGCACTGGTTGATGAGGCTAATGACATGTCTAAAAGTTTGTGTCTGCTGACAGAGTGTCCACGTCAAACTATGTTGCTGACGTGGCCAAATGGAGGGCTTTAGGCTTGTCTTAGCGCGTGAGAGCGCATGGAAACGCGCAACAACTCTGGTGGTGTGTGGCAACGCGTGGGAGCATGGGAAAATGTCAGAAACTTCTGGTGGCGCGTGAAGGATCTTTTCATGGTGGTTCCACCGGTGTTTTGACAATCTCCTTGAGTTCTTTCGAATGATCTATTCTAAAACTCAAAAGGACACTCGTAAGACCTGATTTTGAGATGGGACAATGGTTAAACGACCGGAACAAAAATAAAATGAAGGACAAATTTAGAAAGGTAGTTCTGATAACATGTTAAAGTGAGAGAGAAAGATGAGAGAAATCTCGATTTTGAATTGAATGTCTATGACTTGCCACAAAAAAAAAAAAAAAGAATTGAATGTCTATAATCAGTAAATAAGGGTCTTTATATAGGCAAATTGTGAAGCTATACAAGGAAGGTGGTAGGTGAGGCTATACAAGAAGGGTGGTAAGTGAAATGAACCTAATCCTATTGTGTCTAGGTTTATATACATGTGTATAATGTGAATAATGTACACTAACAGTTGAATATCAATTTCTATTTAATTTAATGGCAATTTACTTGTCTTAAACTGGTTAGGTGGGAAATATCATTAGTTATTTGATGCATGGGCTTCTTCTTGCCTATCGTATTAAGGGCTCAACCACGCCCGTTGACATCACTCATGAGGCAGGCAAAGTTAAATCAGGAAAATAAATTTTTGGCAATGGATTATTGATAAAAAGCGACTTAAGGAAATATGTTTGCAAAAATTTCATGAAGAGGAGAAAAGCATGATCAGAGAAATCAACAATAAAAAGGGTCTCACTGTCTCTAATCGTCAACTTCTGGACTACTTTTTTCTGGATCAGAAGGATCAATGTATCTCCAAATGAAACCCAAACTGCTTCCCATGATATTCATAATCACAGCGGACATTGCAGGAGGTAATGCAACCATTGGCGAAGTGAAATGAGAGGTTGCTAAAACCACACCTAAAGAAGAATTTTGCATACCAACCTGCAAGGAAGTGATAAACAATGACAGACTAGTGTTACCATGATCTATGCCATTACACAAATAAAACCAAAGACTGAAAAGACTCTTGAGCAAGGTTCAAATTGACAATTTTGAAACAACATTTTGATTTCATTCTGTCTGGTGCTTAATCAAGTCAAAACTCACGCAAAAGTTTAAATCATTTTTTCTGCAAAAGATATTGAAACACTAAATTTGTTTTACAATTTTTATCAGGGTTCAAACTGATTTGGCAACAATTTTAAGCTTGATTGAATCTAGAAGATCAATTACGCATGCAACAGATCAGTACCTCAATTGATATTGCTCGTCGCTGCGGTTCTTTAAATCCAGAAATAGCTGCTGATATGTACCTGCAAATAAAGAGTCATTATTTTACTACACCATATTATATCACACAAATCCCTTCTACCACAATTAATTAACATCTCATTAATTCCTAGTAATCTATCTATGTAAACTTGTCTTGTCACAATCAAATCACATTTATGGAAGCACTATTTCTGGTAATCTGCCTACATCTAACTTTACCAATCAAGGAGAAAGAAAAACTGAGAGAACGAACAATGAAAGAAATGTTACTTTGATCCAAGATATTAACCTATCTTGCAGCCTAATTTTTTAAGAACAGCTGACATCATGTGCTGATCAATCATCCAACTTAAAGCATTTATAAATTCTGTTCCTATTAATTCCCACAAAAATTATTGTTAGCCCATAGTTGTCAAAAGCATGCGCCTGAGGCGCGGGGCGTAGCGAGGCGCAGCCTTTGCGCCTAGGGTATGCCTAGGAGAGTCGCCTTCAAAGAGGCGCGCGCCTGAAGCACTGAGGCGCGAGGCGCACCTGCAGAGCCTGTTTCACTCACTCCGGAAGCTGTTTTTTTGTGTCATTTGTTGTTACTTGCCATGAATATGCTTTTTATTTGCTCTCAATTGTAGTTGTTCTACATTGTTTCACTCACTCACTACAAAATGTAATTTTTTTAAAAAAAATTCAACTTGCGCCTCACTTTAGTCAGGCCCGCGCCTCGCCTCCACCTCGCGCCTCAGGCTCCAAGAAGCCTTAGCGCCTTAGTACACCTTGAGCCTTTAACAACTATGTTGTTAGCTAGCTGTCTTGCTTTCTTATACATGATCCGCTTCAGTGACATACCCTTCACAGATCCACATAATGAGAAGTGGATTTTGTACTTGATGCGTGTATGAAGTTAGTATACTTCATCTGTGATGTATTTGCAATGTTACCAATTGATAAGCAGCCTATTCAGATCTAAATTTACCATTAAGGATCCTGTTTAAATATTTACAGGATGCTTCTATATCTAGAGATGTCATAAGTTAATATATATATATATACATATATTTGTTTAACTAATATATTAAGTATCAACACACAACAACAACAATCAAGCCTTTTTTCAACTACTTGGGGCCAATTATATGAATCCTATATTTCTCTTCCGCTCTATTAAGGGCAGAGCCTTAGTCAAACCCATGCTATCATATCCATCCTTACTAACTCTACCCACGTCAATTTTGGTCTTCCTCTTCCCCAAGTATTACATACATGTCTTTTATTGTGTTAATGTATTCCTTTAAGATTCCATTCTTTTTTTAAAACCCTCCATATTAGATCACTAGGTACCCTATCATAGGCTTTCTTCAAATCAATAAAAACTATATGGAGATCTCTCTCCTCTCTATATCTTTTCATTAAATCTCCCGAATAAGTAAATAGCCTCCATCATTGACCTTCCCGGCATGTATCCAAATTGTTTTTCCGACACATCAGTCTCTCGTCTGAGGTGCATCAAGTATCAACATAGTTATTAGTACTATAGCACACACTAATAGTACTGGAAAAGGCCTCTAAGCCCCTATCCTCATCAGAAATCACTAAGATCGTTTGTACTTATACATCACTCAGGGAAGTAGAAAGAGATGAGGGGAGAAAACATCAATTAGTATAGAAATAGTAGGTAACATGAAACAAAGCATATAAGAGAGACACAAGGAAAGTATGATAATGTGGATTTGAGTGAGATGATCATCCAAAGCTTTCAAACACTCAATATTGTGTATTCAATATATATAGAATACACAAACCATTGGCTACCCAATGATGACACGATCTAAGAGCTTGAACCGCATATGATTTGCACCTACTACTGGAAAGGGGAAAAGATAAATAGAATTAGTGCGTTGTAAATTAAGGTTACGTATTTATGTTTATTATTGTTTTTGATAATGTTTAGTTTTAGGGTATTTCCGTATTATTCTATTTTTAGGGTTTGTTCATGATTTTGCCCATATAAAGGCTCATATGTAATCAAAATATTCAACTTCGAATTATTATCGTGATATTCAGAATTCTGAGTCTTTTTCTCCCCATTATTATTGCTCTCCTAAACCCCCAATTTATCTAGCCTATCTCTTCAATCTGTCTTCTCATCCCTTTTTCTAGTCTCATCATCCCCTTCTTTCTTTCTGACTTTAGAATTATTGGCACCAGATTGTTCTGGTTTACATCAACTGCTATCAATACACTATTAGTACTACATCAGTTCAATATTAGGGCATATTGGACCTATGCCATCAGTTTGTAATCAGAGCACAAGATCCAAATTCAAATCAAAAGGTCCACGCATCCACTGTTCGTTGTGATTTCATCAACCCCAAACAAACCCAACAATCAAGACCCATTGTCGTGAAACCCAAACCCCACTGCCTTTGTCCCTGTTCATCTTCAATAACCCCAATCACAACCCCCTTGGCATACCCCGTTATCACTGTAACTATTTTTAACAATTTTTTGAATTTAAATTAAATAATTAAACTTTAAATTCAAATTATGACTAAAATTAAAATTTACTCAATCCATTATATCAAGCAAACATGCAATAATCAACTAAAGCAGTAAATAATGAACACAAATATGTTTTTCCATAGAAAACCTAACCGACAAAAGTCACAGAACTTAGACCAGGCAAATCAAATCCACTATGAGAAAAGAATAGATTCCAACTAGGTTAAAGTTCCCCAAACCCAAGAACTCCTCTTGACATAGACCGAACCACCGAACTTCCACTCGAGTTTTCAAGCACACGATCCTCTCATCAACAGACTTCACACACCGTACGAATCTGCTTCTCCAACCAGCGATTCAATTTTAAGCCAACTAGGCGTCCAACCCAGTCTCTGACAAATTGATAGAGTTGTTGGTGTTGAACTTATCAGTATATCTCCGCAATGATGATGTCAATACACTAGGAACACACTCACCAATTCTAATGCAAGAATGATGAATGTAAAGAAATATAGATGCACTCTAGAACTCACAAATATTCTCTCTATATATGCTCCATGTATGCTCTATATCCATGCATGAAATCTACACTAGAGTAGTGTAAATGGAAAATTAGAAGCACAGAGAGAATAGGTTTCCAGTGTTTTAATTTGAAAAGGAAACTGGAATCCCAAATAGATTGATCCATCGAGAAACTGGTCACTCAAAAAATACTGTGTGTATGCTCTAAATCTGTGATTGAAACCTGCCCTAGAGTAGTGTATATAGAGGAAAATTAGAAGCACAAAGAGAATAGGTTTCCAGTGTTTTAATTTGTTAAAGAAAACTGGAATCCCAAATAGATCGATCAATCGAGAAACCCGTCGCTCAATTGAACCATATCTAGAGAGCTTCAATCAATAGCTTGATAGAGCAAACCACTGTGCAGAGTTTATACTTGGAAATTTTCAATTTGAGAAGTTTCCAAAACAGTTACATGCATATCTAAAAGAATTTTAAGACAACGACCAAGCCTTTTCCCAATTAATTGGGGTCGGCTATCAAAAAGAATTTTAAGAATCAAATCAAATAATGAAATATTTAAAATCCTATAAATGTATTCATGAAACTTAGTTTTCGCGAGTGCATCCAATGTGTCAAATTACTTTTTTACCCTTGGTGTAGAATTTTACACTTTTACCCTTTTATGTAGCTTAAATTTCATCTTCAATCATGTTCAAGAGGTAACTAAGAATGACACTAACTTTTGGATTTCTAACTAATCTAGAAATAAGAAACAAAATTACAGACTCTAGTTTTCATCAACGGAATTTGCCAACCTAAGTCCTATTCAAGAAAAAAGGTCATTGGGCATGATATATAGTTCATTGTACTGTTAAAGAAACAGTCTGACCAAGTATAGAGTCTCACTGAAAATAAAAGGAAGGTAAAAATAATTTTCATGGTTTAGAAAACAATTTATGGGCACAAGGGTTTCGATGGAAGATAAAGTCTCATAAAATTTGAATAGTTGTACCACCAAGGCTTTAGCTCAAGTGATATATCCTCTTCCTCCTACATAAGAGGCTGAGGTTTCAAGTCCCCCCTTGGGGAAATAATGGGTGTGTGAATATCTTACCTATCCAAAAAAAATAAAAAAAATTGAACAGCTGCAGATTCTTATAGTCACTTCAGAATGCATGGGTAAGGAAATGCACCTTATATAAGTACTGCAACTTCGTTAATACTAACTAGATCAAAATGAAGTCCGAAAGCAAAACAAAGGACTAGCTTGGTACTGATAAACTACTGCACCTGAGACTCCAAACAAATACATCAACATAATCTCTAGATTAGTGAAAAATTGGCTATTGGAGTTAACGGATCTGAGCTTCAATAGAAAATTGGCTATTGAAGTTTCATTCCAAGGTGATGCTAAAATTAAGGTATGAGACACATATTTTATTAAATTCTTGTTCAGCTATTGTCGGCATGGATTTCAAATAACCCTTTGTACCTTGTTATTTGAAATTCACACACATACTCCTCCCAAATCAATCCATATTTTTTGATAAAATTGAAATCTCAATTATTAAATTTTAATTTAAACTATACTTCTCAAATACTTGAACCTACTTTTGTTCATTTGAAACACTTCAACCCAAATGGAGTGTTAGTAAAAGAAAAAGATTACAGATTGAGTAGGTAATCAAGTGATCAACCTCATAGTCTGCTCAAAAAAATGAAAGAGAACTCTTGAAGCAGAAAGATGGCCTTATCAGATTAAAGTAACAAGAGAAAAAAAAAATGGAAGTCAAACCATACCCCACAAAGAATCCAGCAAAATGCAACAACAGCACAGAAAGTATTATAACACCCAGTTCACCAGATAGTATAGCTTGAGCACGATGGAGAGGGGACAATCCAGATGACAATGATGCATTAACCATAGAGGATTTCAGACGAACAACACTTTCTGAGAATACGCTGAGAACAGGTAAAAGACAATCATATTAATATATATATATATAGTGTCCTAATGCACCATTTTTTATGAGAACAAATCAAAGTGTATATAATCAAAACCTGCATGCAAGCAGTGATGAAGCTAGAACAGCAAGCAGCGGTGCAAAAGGAGTAACAACTTTCACTGCTCCAGGAAATGTGCTCTGTGCATAAGAACCTAGCAGAATTGGAGCAACAACCACCTTGACAGGAAACAAAGAAGATCATGATTCCCCAGAAATAGAATATCTGAATATATAAAATAGTATAGAAAAAAGTTCCAGGTATAAATTTAAATTTACCTGCAAGGTGCTGATGGAAAGTTGAAGAGCATCGACAGGAACATATGTTCCTGCCAGAATCTTGGTCAAAATAGGAGTGAGGAGCACTGCTCCAAGGGTGGTGCAGACTGTCATTACAATAGATAATGGAACATCCCCTTTAGCAATTAAGGTCACCTGTAAGACTATTTCACAAATAGCAATGAATGGGAGTTTTGCAAACATTGATACCATGCATTTGGGTGTTCTAACATATTACTGAACTGTATTAAATTTCCATGTGACTTGGAACATAATATCATCTGTTTCTTGAAACTAAGTTTTATTACAGAATTATACAGAAACCTTTTTTTTTTTAAGCAGCCCAAATGCTCATCAAATCCACAAGTTTGACAAATATAAAAAGGACTTCATATCATGTGAAACTATTATAATTAAAGAATCAGTCAATATCAATGAATGATGATATTTTGTAAAAGAAAAGTCGCAAGGCCATAAGATTTCCGATAAGATAAAATGACAATAAGTTCTAAAGAACTGGAATATGCACAAGCCACTTTTTAAATCACAGACATCCTAGTTAATTTTTCACCACAATTAAACCACCATGAAAATAGCAAGATAAAAGGTAAAACAAAAAGAAATCCTGGCAAGTCAACTTAGGCACGAAAATTGTCACACATGACCATCTATTATGCAATGAGTTCACTATTCCCCATTTTAGATAAAATAGAAATTATCCAAAGGATTTTCTATGGACAGCATGATTTAAGAAAATTAGGAGACCAAAAATTTGATGGCTGGCATGGTCTCAGAAAGAACCCTACTCTGTTCCATCCATTGTTGGACAGGAAAATTTGTGGGCCATGAAGGATGTCTCATTTATCCATCCTTCCATTCTCTCCAACTTTCCCTTGTACCAAACAATGGAACCTATTCCATCCTTCCTCACTTTCCTCACACCCTCTTCCTTCCCTCCTACTAAACAAAACATTAGTAAAGAATAAACTCAGGGAGACTGAAGAATGTACAATTTGTTAACAACACTCTAATATGTCAAAGTAGGCACCGTTTAGTTAGACCTTTGTGAGGTGAATAGGTCTTGTGAATATTTAATTGTGACTAACTTCTCAAACTTCTACCAGTCCCCATTTTAAACTCAGTTAATTAGTTAATCATGTGACTCAATTACAATCACACACATACATAGAGCAGTAAAAAATAAATAAAGAAGAGAACAATTTTTTTACATGGAAAACCTAGAAAGGGGAAAAACTACGAGACCTAGTATAGCCATGAACGATCCACTATGAGAAAAGTATTAAACACTAGGTTGAACAGATCTACCCTAAGAATTCTCTAGTTACCTTTGAACTAGACTCAAACCAAGAACTACAACATCGCCCCTTCCATTTTGAGGTGACGAAAGGATTGTACTATTCGAGCACTTTATTTCTTTTTCATGTTTTTCTCAGAGGTATGGAGAAAACAACACTAGAAGATCCTCCACAATCTTTGTTGCTACCAATCAACAAACTTATCAGCCACAAGCTTGCTCTCCATGGTTGTTCAATCCATGATCTTCAAATTTTGCAAGTTGCTGCTTTATTTGATTGTGTTTGATGTGCTGCTTGCTTTAAGTCTCTCAATCACATATGTAGAAATGGTTTACTAGGAAGCACGGACATGCCTAAAAGGTCAAAGAATCCGTGTCGGACACCGACACGTGTCGGAAACCCCAAAAGATGTGTCTGAATTTTTTAATTTTCCGACAAGCTGTGGACATGGCATAGACACACCATGGACACATTTCTGACATGCATGTCACATTGTTAGGGAGTTATAGTTTTAAAAAGAAAGATAGTTTTTTTAAGTGAAATATGCTTTCTTTCTTTGACTATTTTTAATAAAATTGCGGTCATAACATATGATATTTAAATTTTTTGATTAAAAACAATTATTATTGTTGTGGAGTAGATTCAATTGTGTAATTCCTTAAATGATAAACTAATTATTTTTATAACTCATTAATTACTATGATTTGTGATTTTTTCATTGTTAGGTTGATGAAAAATAATATTACTCTTAAAATATATGACCATATATATAAAAAGATATATTTATTAGTTGTTGTATCCCCGTCGTGTCCGTGTCTTACTTTTTTACAATCTTCCGTGTCGCCGTGTCTATATCGTGTCGTGTCGCATCCGTGTCCCATATCCGTATCCGTATCCGTGCTTCTTAGACGGTTTATAATAAACCTTAGATTGAATCTCAAAGCTCTCACTAAAAAAATAATTCTCTCACCAGATGTAGAGAGATCAAAAGACTGAATAGTCTGAATGTCACCCCATATTTATAACCCATATAAAAGTCCTGTGTAAAATAAGAAGCTAAATCCTCCTCTCTCTTTTTTCATTTTTCTTTTTTCTTTTTTTGACAAGTCGGAAGTTAAATCCTCTTTAAATTATGTTTAAAGAGATTTTCCAAAAAAGTGTATCTTTGACCCATTTTCTCATTGAGCAAAGGGTACGAAATAAATCAGATTGATTTTTTGATCAAAAGTACTATGTGAAATCTTCGGTTTTTCCTACGAATATATTCACTGTTTTTTTTTTTTTTTTTTTGTGATTCGTGGTTAGTCCTTGAATCTAGAAAGAATACAGAAATAGAATAAGAATCCACTTTGAATGTAGATCCACCAGTTAGAAAAGGATTAATCTACAAAGAAGTAAAAGACAGAGAGACCAACCACAGGATGAAGTAATTAGAAATTATTTTAAAATTTTTAAATATAAGATGAGAAATGGCTTGTAATAGAATCAATGGAAAAAGATAATTCATATGGGCGACCCCCATTCATTTGGAATTAAGGCAAGGATGATGATGACAATGATCTGCTTGTATATGTAGGTAAATATATATATAGATATATACACATATTTTGATGACTCTTCTATATGTATAAACATAATTTGATGACTTCTTCAATAAAACCTTACTATTTCTTTACTTCAATATGATCAACTTTAAATAAATTTAATATAAATTTTTAATTTGTATTTTTACAAATATACTTTTTTCCAAGCTAAATTAAAATCTCATCCAACATTAAAGATACATTAATAACATGTTAGCACATATCCAAGAAGTGTCAGACCTTATTTCTGAAATTAAAAAAAAAAATGAACTATATATACATCCAAGTTGTGTCAGACACGTGTCCAAAGCATCGGTGTCGAACACATGCCTTACAAGGAAACTACTCCTTGTAGAAATGTCCTCTCCAAGGTGACAAACACTTTAGTCTTAATTTTCATGTGTTTACTCAAAATTGACTCACTCAAAAAACTAATGTCCAATATATCATGTTCTTGATCTTTGATTATTTGGACACTAGACTTTT
The DNA here is from genome assembly GCA_026545225.1 of Cornus controversa. Classification (NCBI taxonomy): domain Eukaryota; kingdom Viridiplantae; phylum Streptophyta; class Magnoliopsida; order Cornales; family Cornaceae; genus Cornus; species Cornus controversa. The sequence goes on along the minus strand of CM048853.1, from coordinate 25,529,660 downwards.
CTAATAGTTTATCAGTATGCAGGCTGAATGCCCTCTTACAAGCCTATAACCTGACAGAAGAAGAAAACCTAGACAGAAAGGAGCAGTGATAATAATTATGGAATTGTGACCAAGTGAATTAAGGTCAAACTTTTCAAGATAATTGTTGACAACTACACTCATACTACCCCCCATATATATCTGATCTCCAAATAACTTGCACTGCCTCTGAGTCCCTACTCCCCACTTCTTGAGCTTTAGTCCATCTCATTTAGCTAAAGTAATGTCAGGTACTTAACATATTAACATACTCAAGTCTAAGATTGAGATTTTCTATGACCTTTCCCATTCAAAAAAGAAAATGTCAAAACAAAAAAGCATGCAAATTTAACTCCTTTCACACAATGTGAGGGCATACATGTTTATTCTATTCCAAATGCTACATTGGCTGGTGATGCAGTTTAACCATAGAAAATATATAAGCATACAAAAGATTGTCATAAAATTATTATCAACTTCATTATGTACTAAATCATCCAGAATATTGAGAGTGGTTATTAAAAACTAACTGCATCTAGAAAGAAAAAACATCAAAGAAAAAAATTAAATACTATATGGGGCAAGATTACAAATCTTGCCTTCGATTTGGACATTCACTCTGCATATGTTATTCCTGATAAATTCAATAAGTATGTTGTAGAATAAAAAGAATAACATCGGAAAAAAATTGCTCATACCACATTGGAGGCGGTACCGCCAGGGCAACAAGCTAGCAGTATTAAACCAACTGATACAGAAGGTGGGAGCCCCAGTAATTTGCTAATGATCATTCCAGAAGTTGGCATGATGGTATACTGAGCAACGCATCCAAAAAGTATCTGATCAGGTCAAAAAGAAGAATGTTATCAACTTGGGCAACTTGTATTCAAGTAAAGCATTCTATAGAAGAATAAAGAAGTTCTATTTTTCTTGATGAAACTCTCCATCTCTCTGTATTTCAAAATTTGCTAATGATCATTCCAGAAGTTGGCATGATGGTATACTGAGTAATTTGCTAATGATCATTCCAGAAGTTGACATTATGTCTAACTTAAAAGGAGTTTTTCAATAAATGTGACAGAAGAAGAGGCAGCCAAAGGGCTTGGAACACACATCTCTTGAATTGAATAGATCTGCATTGTGTCAACTAAGAAATTATTGCTTAAATACACAATTCCTTGTAATAATATTTCCTTGAACAGAAAATCAGGCAAAGCAGATACTCAAATATTTGTTATAGTGATACAGATTTAATAAGACAAAAAGTAGAATAACATTGCTAGCCATAGCCCATGCATAAAACTATCACATAGTAAATCATAAGCAGGCATTCTCATAAAACATGTCCAGAAGAAAATAAATCCAGAACATTGTTCAAAGTCCATCACCGTGTAATAAAGGAATCCTGTTGCAAATTATCTATCAAGTCCAATAAACTGGGAAATTCTTGGAAATTTTCTCATAATTAAATCAAAGCACACTCACTTCCCAAATCACAACAAAGCCCAAATTGCAATGTAAAAATACATAATTTATATGTAACACAAACATTAAATTGTAATTGGGTATTGTAGGAACTCACAGCAAGAGGCCTTTGCATGAACAAATTGAACAAGTCTTTGAGCTCCAATGTGAGACCCATTACAAGCATGATGAACCCAAGTGACAAACTATATGAAGCTGGGCCTCTCTCCACAAACCATGAGAAAATAGATGGTCTGAAGCAAGCAACAAGGCCTCCAACTGTGACATAGAAAGGGTACAGACTCGCTGCAGTGGACAACATGTTTTCCCACCTGGGTTTTGCGTGAGTGACAGATGAGCGGTGGTCAGATTCAGAACTTCCACCAACACATCTGATGGTGGTTGATTTTGAGAGCTTTGGTGATATGGAAATGGTGGGTTTGATCGGTCTGAGGAAGGAAATTCTTGGGTGGGTTTTTGGGGATGGAGTGAAGGGACTGAAGCATATAGAAAGGGTCATGGTATTGATTGCTATGGGTATATTTTTTTCAAGATTGCTATGGGGTATGGAAGGGAAGCTTTGTGCCATCCATTGATATTTTTGAAGTCTCTTAGTTCCATGGGCACACATCACGTGCCATTAATCTAGCTGGATAATGTTGACCGTTCAGTGCAAGGCATTCGCAAGACCATTTCCAAACTGATGATAATAACTCAATCTATATATAATTATTTACTTTCATAAATATAACATAAAATAAAATAGTAATTAATTTTCTCTTTCTTTTTCTCTATTTATCTATATATATACTATAATATATATAACATATATATATATATATATATATATATTTATTTCCATCAATAATAATGTTAACATAAAATAAAAAATTAATTAAATTTCTTTCTCTCTCTCTCTCTCTCTCTCTCTCTATATATATATATATATATATATATATATAAATATATATATACATATACATTATAATATATATAACCTAATATATATAATTTTTTATTTTTTATAAATAATAATATTAATATAAAATAAATGATAAATTACACTAATCTCCCCTGAGGTTTAGTTAATATACACTAAACTCCCATCTTGTTTGTCAAATTACACTGACCTCCCTTGTCAGAGTTATTAGATAAATGTCGTTAACGGAAGTAACAAAATGTCAAGCCCCGAAATTCGAAACAACGGAGACTTCATCACCAGGTATGAATCCCGAAGGTGAGTCCAAGTCAACCACTCATGACTCATCTACCATTCCCATTCTGATACCACCTTTGATACCATGTTGTCACGCCCCTACTTTTTGATACCAAGATCGATATAAAAATTGGAGGTGAATAGTGAAAGTCCCACCCGGTTCGCACTCATGAACAGCTCAATTTCATAATCCAACTTTCTGTGTGTTTATAATTTTAGAGTGATACTAATTCCATTGGAAAAATGATCCAAAAATACTCAATTTCAAAAAAAATCACGCTCAATTCCAATTTAAAACGAAAGAATTATGCTCGATTGAAGTTTGGACCAATCTCAAAGCTTACTTATAATCACAAGGGTGATTTACTAATTAAATTCTAGTACACTACTTCAAACGCTAAATTAATGCAGAATCATAATTACCCACATACGTTTACATACGTATGACTCAACCTCAATAATGCATTATGGCCCCACACGTGGCCACACATTGCATCCCCAATTAATTCCTCATTTATATCTCAACAATCTACCTAACCACACATTACGGTGTATCGTAATGTTGGTTACAATGCATCGCATAAGGTGCGTAACATCCTGCGAAATCTTCTAAAAAATTACCCAAATACGAAGCATCGTAATGGGGATTACGATGCATCGTAGTCACTCACTCTATTACACTAACAAACTCACCAAGTGATTACAACAATCATTCTTCTTCCGATTCATCATCCTAAACATACAATCATAAAACATAATTATCATTTCTCCACATCCCAAACATCCACAAAGTGATAATTTATCACAATTAGATTCCACCTTATATACTTGAAACACAAAAATGATAATTTATGCATTATCATACACCTACTTCAAGAACCATTAATTTTACATAATCTTCAAGAGTTGTCAAACTTATCATACATAGATAGAACATTGAAAGTGTCATACATACTTCTTATCCAAAATAGATACAACATTTCTAAGCTAGTTTACACACCACAAGTCGACATGGACGTCTCTACACATGTCTTAGAACACAAAAAAAAAAAAAAAAGCTCAAAAATGGAGTTCTGCTACTCTAGGACTAACTCATGGTTGTGCATCCTCAACCACTTCCTTATCATGTCCTGAAAGTGTTAGTGTAGAGAGATGAGCAATTTCAACAAGCATAAGGTTAATGTATTATGCAATCCATTCAATGCCACATTTCATTTTTAATGCATAAAACATAACTCATGCTCGATAAATATGTGTCATGCTCTCTAGCATTCTAGTCACAAGCTTAAACGCTCAATTCGTTCATGTCATGGTATATACATCAATTATAACTTGACAACCACATAAAACGCATTTCATACACATAGCACATTTCCATCATATATGTAACATATGACAATAATCGAAAATGGATAAACACTCACACAAGTCATGTACTTCACTTAAGTTACACATAAGACTTAACACACTCACCCTTTCTCGAATTTGGTTCACACTCACTCACATATAAGATACGTACCGAAGTTCCATATCTTAAGTTCATGCTTATTATGGGCTACTAACCCATGCGGTTATCACCCATCTTGCACAAGTTTGAGGTTCTTTAACCCCAGATGATATGTTTTTCTATTACTTTTCAGTGAGCCACTTTTGAGACACACTCCCCACTCACACAAAATATTTCACATTTTACATACACATTCACAAGTTCGAATCAAACCCTAACACTTTCTAAATGTAGAGAGAAGTTGAAGAACTCAAAGAGGAGAGAAGGAGGAGCTTGGGCGGCTATTTGGAGAGAGAATTAATGGCTGAAATATTTGTCCCTTGATATTTATAAGCCCCACGCCGTAAAAAGACTAAAATGCCCTTACTCACTTAACGTACATTCTCGACCTCTGTTTTCAAATCCGAAAGAAGTTATGGACTCGAAATCACTTCTACATCTCTCCAAATATTCTAATTGATCTATAACCAAAAATAAAGTTTCTAAAAAAAAAATTCAGATTCCCGAGCCTACCCGACCCTTATCCCGAGTCTCGATGACCCAAAATTTCTGAATGAGCCAAATGACTCACAACACTTTTCGGACCTCTAAACTAGTCTCCACATATATAAATCATACTTATAACATATGCAAAACATTTAAATTCCTATTTCGAACAAAAAAAATTCGAATCTCGACACAAAATTACCTTTTTGTCCTCTTTTTTTTAATATCATTTTAGTTTATAAACAAAACAAAGCGAAGAGACAAAATTATCTAATTGTATTATAACGTCTGCTCATCCTTTTCCTTTCACTCCACTACCATTAACGACACCAGTGAGCTAAATAGTTCATTTAGAAAACAAAATATAAATTTAATAAAAAATAAAATATTTTTGACAACTTAAATTCAATTGTTGTTTAAATAAATAAGTGAAGAGTCTGTTATTCACAAATTTAACAAATAAATCCATGAATTGAAATGAATTTATATTCATGTATGTAACTAAGGAACAATAATAATTTTTTAGAGATGTGGCCGTAAATTGAAAAGAATAAATGGGTTGGCTGGCTACTAGCTTTTATATATGAGTTGGCTATTTGGCTCTATAATTTGTATACTAGTGTGTGTGTGTGTGTGTAAATATTTATGTGTATAATCAAAATAATGAACTTTTGTACTATGACTTTTAAAAACGTAAAAGAAAAAAAGAAAATTTTATTACATAAATTGAACCCAAAATCTCCCATTCAAATAATTTAACCCTAATTCTTCTAAACTTAATTTTGAAACCACATAAATGTCCATTGAAGCCAAACGATACAATTAAACTCTCTAATTTCAAGATCCTAACTCTTGATTGAATTAAGTGAAGAGAGAGAAAGTAGGGAGGGGGTGATGATGAAAAGAAAAATGAAAAGAGAAAAAAATATTTTATCACTTCTCTCTCTTGCCACCAGAAATTATTGCTGGCAACCTTCGCTGAAAATCAAATTTTGACTTTTTGAAATGATAAGAAGTAGAATGGGATAATTTTGTCAACTTTATTCAGTTAAAAAAGGTATTTAAGTATTTCATGTGATTTCATATAGATAATTACATCTTTACATGTTTTTCAAGGGTAGAACTGAAATTTAAAATATACAAATTGTTGATATCATAATTTTTTGTCATTGACTGTGTTGACCATTAACGAAAGGGAGGTCTGCGTTATCTCGTATTCAAATCTCAAAGGAGGTTAGTGTAATATGACAAATAAGAGGGGACGTCAGTGTATATTGATTAAATCTCAAGGGAGGTCAGTATAATTTTACCTTAAAATAAAAAATTAGTTGCCAATGTATATTATCATGAAGAGTATTGTGGTCATTTTCTATTATGATATTTTTATATTAAAATACATTTAAATAATCAGGGACAATAAAGACATTTCACATATTTTAAAAAATAAAAAAACTGACAGGAGGTGTTGGTAACGAAAATTCACAAAGTTGTAGTTGTGTATCAATATATCAAACCTCAAGGGTGTCAGTGATATTTATCCTAAAAAAAGATAAAATACGGTAATATAAAAATAATAAATTATATTTTATATATACAAATAATTAAAATATTTACTTTTTATAAAATATTATAATTAATAAACAAAATAAGAGTTAAAAGTCATATTACATAATTTGTATGAATAAATTTTGTATTAAATCATTATATATATCTCAACACTTTTATTTAAAATAAATATTAACATTTTCTTAACAATTGTACTATGATATTATTATTGCAAAAACTACATTTTAATGGTCAAAATTTGTTAAAAATGTGTTATGAAGTATCTAATATTAGGGGTGTACAAAGAACTGGTGAAACCTCTATACATATATTTTTTAAAAAGAAAATTCAATTTTCATTAAATTCAAAAAATAAAAACTAATTATAACAAATATTTAACAATTATAATCACGCATTTTCTTAACTTTAGAGTTCAAATTTTAAATTATCATGAAAAATAATGAAAAATATTATACCTAATAATAGAACATGTATTTATTTATATACTACCAATCAGAGCGGATTGGTGTTTTTTGCACTCTTTCCAAACTCACTCCAATACCTCTTAGGATATATCCAAACTCATGCGCGAGTTAAATTGGCATCCCTAGCCAATAGTATATATAATCGTGGTGACAAATTTGAGATGATAATTAAATTATGGCAAAATTTGTAAGAAAAACTATACATGCTACAAAAAAAAAAAAATTAAATGAATTACAGTTTAAATTACTAAGAATAATTCAGTAATCTTGAAATATATGGATATTATACATTATGTTTGGAATATTTTATAAATAATTTGAAAGGTTTCACAAAATTTAAAAAATTATATATACAAGTATGTTATTATATATGAGTTAGAATATAATGTCGTATATTAACAAAGTTCGTTATCAAAACTTAACTTAATCATAGTCAAAGGTTCGATCAACATTGAAGATGGAAACTTCATCTTCAAAACCATTGATCACATAATTTAGGTAAAAGTAAAATTGATTTAAAGAGCTAATGTCTAAGTGGTTAAAAACTAGACAAGTTGGACCAATCAAATTATAAAATTCCGTCTTTGAGTGGATTTGGAGTTTTCGGAACTCCTTCGTTACATTCTTTGATATACTTTACAAAATTCGAAAAAATAGTGAAAATAGGGAGTGAAACAAAAAATGATGTCTATGTTATTTAATGCGAGTTACTTTTACATATATGTTTTTTTTTTCTTTTTTAAAAAAAAAAAAGCTACTTTGGAGTATATGAAAATAATTAGGGAGGATATCATAGAAAAAAATAAATAAATTGTAATTGACCACTTCTTTGACATAAATTTGATCGTACCATGTGCAGACTGTAGCAGTGTGCTTTGGTTAATTTTTTTTTCTTTCTTCCTTCTTTTAAGCCAGAGTAATCAACCAACCTGCTAGTTACATATTTTGAACAAAGGGTATGACTTTAAATTGAGTAGAATGAAAATATATGATTTCTGTAACGAACTCCAAATAATTAAAAAAAAAAAAAGGACTTGATTGTTGTTGATGAACAAATAATCAACGCACCTATTAATTATTTTGAATTTTTGAATGATTTGCAAATTTCGAATGTACGCAATTATTTTTAAATCACGTGCATCATTTTAGTCTGGACCTAGCATTTGGGGAATCTCAATTTGAAGAGCCAAGGGAGTCAAAAGACTGCCCGTTGAGCTAGTCTGTATAGGAAAATAAAACAAAAACAATTTTCTTTTTTTTTTTCATTTTGACTTGATGCAATTTATTTAATTACTAGTGTATTGGATTTATTAGCTTTCACAAGGTATAGTGTGTCCGTGACTTTGCTAAAAACAGGTTTGTTGATTCTTGGAAGCTACTATGAACAACTTTAGTTTTCACTAGGTCCTTTACATTTTCATAATTAGACATTTTCAACTACAGGTAAGTTTACTTCTATATTTAAATACTTGGTCCGATTGATGACTGTAGATGTTTAGTGTTTATAAAAATAAATTTGTGGAATAAACATATTTGATAATTTTAATTTTGTTTATAAATTATCTAAACACTTTTAAAACAATATTGTAATGAATGCTTTTGAAACCTAAATACCGAAATAGTGTTTTAGTGTTAATGCTCATTAAAAAAAACTTTTTTTTTTAATCTAAAATTGTTATTATATTATTTTAATAAAAAAGTGAAGTTAAAAGTGAGAAAATGAAAAGAAAAAAAATTCATACATCAGTAATATATTCACGAATTCTTCATAATGCCCCATCATGCATTTGTAAAACCACCAATAGCTAAGAAAGAGAATTTAGGTAAAGAATATAAAAATGTGCCAAAAATAAAAAGCTCAAATTGAGCTAAACTTGATAATTAAAGAAAATGCAAACAATAATTTAAACAATTGAAAGGTCGGTAATTTAGGACATGTTTGGCATGCATTTTGTTTTTTTTTTTTTGTTTTTTGTTTTGGCACTATAGCAAATAATTGAAACATGTGAGCTGCGTGGTGCGGAAACGGATGCAAAAGTTTGTTTAAAACCTAGAGGAGGGTGATTATGTTTACTCGATTTTTGCTTAATTTTTTAGATTATTCCAATTATAAGTCCAAATATAAATTAAAGCAATCCCAAAAAGCAAGTAAATAAAATAAAGTGTAATAAAGTAAAGAATACACTAGATATACGTGGAAAACCCACATCGAGAGAAAACTACGGGTGAGGTGAGGCTTGTAGCTCCGGAGAACAAAATCCACTATCGTCGAAGCAAAGTATAACATATTTTGTCCAAGACTCACTGTAGAGACCGGGTCCAATTTCAGCCGATTTTCTTTTATGCATCATTTTTATCATAAACACATTTTAAATGATGTTATGCATGTTTTAAATGTGAGAAACATGTTTGGGAACTTTTTTATAGATTCGGAGAAGTTTTGGAATCATTTGATGAAATTTGAGATTTTTGGGTCGGCGGAGCCCAGGACACTGGTCGGGTGGGCCCGAAATCTAGAAAATTTTTTAAAAAATATTATTTTTGATTTTAGATCAAATGAAATTTTAAATGAGTTAAGAAAATTATTTCGGAACTGTAGCCACTTTCAAAATCGAAAATAGAGGCCGAGAGTTTACATTAAGTGACCCGGGGGCATTTTGTTCATTTCGCGCCCCAAGATATTATAAATGTCTGGAGGCTGAGATCCCAACCATTACATACAGCTGAAATATCTCTCTCACTCTCCCTCTTCATCTCATTTCCCTCTCTCTTCATTTCGGAAGTGTTAGGCTTATATTTGGAGGTTCCCGAAGAAGGGTAAAGTGTTCTACGGGTAAAGGGCATCGGTTTGAACTAAACAAAACCAGTTTTTGGCAAGGTAGAACTTGGAAAAATTCTGGAATTTAGCTAGAAGAAGTTTCAAAGTTGAGGTAGGAGTGTGAATTCCTTCTTAGCCTTGATTCTATAAGTCCCTTATTTGTGACATGAAATTTTCATGACTTTTTTTTGTAGAAATTGATGCATATTATGAATTTAGAATTGTCTAGCATGTCCTAGATTGAGATTATGTTGTATGCATGTGTTGAATGCTACTCATGAGTACTTTATGAGTCATTGTATTCATTTAGAATTGTATATGAAATTTGACTCCATGTGTGGAAGAAATGCATATAATAGATTTATTGAAAATACATTATTTTGATTTCATGAGTTCATTTGAAATTTGCATTGTAATATGCTTGAGTTTGAAGGTGTATGCATTAGCTATATATGTAATGCATTCAGAGTGAGTTTTGTGACAATCTTGGTTTTGTGCATATGTGTTATAAATGTGCACTTATGTGGTGATTGATGATTTTTGGGACAAGTGTAAAAATTAAGAAGGGCTCAGAGCCCTAGGGTGAAAAGCCCAAAACTTGGCCAAGCGGATGTCGCTACCGTCAGGTTAGCAACTCGTAAAGCGTAAGCAGAGTATGTGGTCTTGCAAAGGCTCTTAATATGGATGTGATAATCAGAAGTCCCCAGTTGAATTGATTTTAGAGTATACATGGTGTTGAGTTTATTTGTGAATGTGATTCATTTTAAACCGTTTACGTGTATTAGAGATATGTGCTATCATACTTGATTCCAAAAATGAATATGTTTTAAGTATGAAAAATATTGAAGCATGCCATGTAGTTGTATAGAGATCTCATGGTGCATTCATGCATGGCTACCTGAGTCAATGTTGAGTCAGGTGGATCATCTCTACTAGGCTAGTTGTAGCTTACCCCCTCTCCCAAACCTTTTTATGATAAAGCACCAGTGGAGGACGAAGCTTAGATGTGCTCGAGTGGAATTTTTGGTGTTTGTTTGGATTTATGTATATGGATGTCCATGCCGGGTTGTGGCATGTTGACTATTTTAGAGACGTTGTTCTTACGTTTGGATTATCTTTATGTTTTTGCACTTCAAATGTATTAGTCATGTGTGACACGTCCATAACTTTTGGAGAATGAATGAATGTATTGATAAGTAATGAATATTGCATATTCAATGCCCTTAAAATTATATGAATTAGTGTCTTAGTAATATTTATTTCATATTTTTATTAATAATTTTAATATTTTTATGATTGCAGGTGATTAAGGTAATTCTGATTAGGAATGGTGAAATCGGGCTACAAATGGTGCTCATTTAGTTATCACTGAAGCTTGGCCCATTAGAGATATGCTTATATTGAAGATCCAAACTAAATGGACTAAATAAATGGGCTGGAGATGAATTTAAATGAAGAAAAGGAGCACGGGCCCATTCGCATAGAAGATTGGGCCAATTCAGGCCTAAAAAGTCCTGCACCCGTGTTGGTATTCAGACCATAAATCCGTACACGATTGTCAAAACGACCCAAACTCCGCGTGGGTTGAAGGAAATTCAATTCTGCACAATTTCATATTTCACGAAAATTTCCTAAAACGGACGATTTCATCAACTTTCTGCCTTATTTGCGCAGCTGCCACTTTTTGGGCGCAAATGCCACTTTGTGAGGAGCAAGTGCCATTTTATTATGCGCACTTGCCACTTTGGGTAGGCCAGGTGTCCCGTTGGTTTGTTTTCGCAAAGTAAAAAGGAGGAAACGAAGAAAAACTAGGGTATTCGGAGAGGGAGGAATACAGAGAGAAATACAGAGGCGATTCGTGACGATACGGACAAGACGATGGCGATTTCATCATCGTTCAAGCTTGGACATCCGATCATGAGTGGCTAAACACCATTCCGGGGAAGTGACGTAACCCTAACCTATCTTTAAATGTTTTAAGTTGTATACTAATTTGGGAATGATTTACTGTATGCATTGATTGTATAACCGAGACGTAAACAATAGCTGTGCTATTGCTTTCAAATTGAATGTATTGATTCATTGCATGTTTATTCTTGTCTTGTAGAATGGATCTAAATTTGCAATGATTAGGGTTTGCTCTTTTCAACTTCTGTGATTTTGTTAAGACAGGTTATACAATAGTTTTCACATATCGTTCAATTTAGATTTTTGATAATTCGTACTAAGCAAAGATGGGTTATAACATCATTAATTAGTCAGATGTATAGGCCATGCTAAGCGAAGACGAGTTATGCTTAATTGAATGTTGAACGAATTCTCTTGATAGAATTGAATTGGGCTTGTAGCCATTCTTTTCTGAATGCATAGAGTAAACGTCCCAAATTAGTACAATTATCATTGTTAGAGGGTTAGTGGTGAAGTCAGTTCCCAGGACCTTCTCTTCCTGATTAAATTTCATAATACCAATTAATTAAAAGCTTTAATTTGCTCAATTAATTTCACGATCAAACATCAACAATTGTTTTCCAATTATTTTAGAATTAATTCAAAGACTGAGTAACATAACAATTCAACCTTGCAAGTCCTTGAGGTTCGACACCCTCTATATAGTCCTGTCCTACGAGGACTCGTTCTATTGCGAGTGGTTAAGTATAATTGAAATCACATCAATTTTTGGCGCCGTTGCCGGGGACTTGCTTGAATCATTTTGGTGCCTAGTCTTAAGATTAGTTTTAATTTAATTGTTAAGTTAGGATTTTTCTTTATTCTTTTCTGATCCATTTCATTTTTTTTATTTTTTTGAGTACAGGTACTTTTGGTTACGAACCGTGAATAGAGGAGTGGAATTCATCGTAAATCTCTGTGAGCTTTTCATATTCAAATTACCTGTGCTTGCTTATTCTAGTTAGTATTTTGCTTTCATTTTATTTTATTTTATTTTATTTATTTAATTATATTTTATTTTAGTTTCTTTTCTTATTTATTTTATTTCAGTTAGTTGCTCATTTATTTATTTATTTATTAATTCTTATTCCTTGTGGTATATGTTGGGTCGTCGGTCTCTAGATACACCAATAGTCCCATATAACCCTGAACTTGAAAGAACCTTACATCAACATAGGGGAGAAATTAGGGCCCAAGACTTAGAAGAAGAACATTTATCTGAGACTGAGAGTGAGACTGAAAATATGGCTGAGCACAATCCTCAAGCCCTTAAGGAGCATTTCGCTCCTGGGGCATATACATCCCCATCATGCATGCAATTGCCTAATGTCACAGCAGTAAATTATGAGATTAAGTCTAGCGTTATACAAATGCTCCCATCTTTTTATGGACTTAATAATGAGGATCCGTATAAGCATCTTGATGACTTCTTAGAAGTCTGTTCAACTGTTAAAATCCAGAATTTTTCTGATGATACTTTACGGATGCGTCTCTTCCCATTCTCTCTAAAAGATAAAGCTAAAAATTGGTGGAATTCATTAACACCGAATACGATCACCTCTTGGGCACAACTGCAACAAGAGTTCCTCAATAAATACTTTCCAATAGGGAAAACAAATCAAATGAGGTGATCCATTACCAGTTTTTCTCAAATAGAAGGGGAGCAATTCCATGATACATGGGAGAGATATGGTGATTTGCTTAGAAAGTGCCCTCATCATGATATTCCTAAGTGGCAACTTGTACAATTTTTTTATAATGGGTTGATTGAGTCATATAGGCAAATGGTAGATGCAACTTGTGGGGGTACATTCATGCTTAAGAATGAGGATGAGGCATGGACATTGTTTGTGAATCTGAGTGAAAATTCCACACAACATGATTCTGCCAGTCGAGTTAGAACAAATAGTTCTCGCAAAACTGGAGGAGTTTTTGAAATAGGCACATCACTCGATGTCTCCATCAAAGTGGATGAATTATCGAGAAAAGTCGATCAACTCATGGTGGCTAGTCAATTTTCGACCCCTTCTCCTATCTTACAGGAAGGATGTGGTATCTGCACTAGTCCGTCACACTATTCCATAGATTGTCCCATGTCGGGGCAAATTCCTGAATCAAATCCAGAACAAGTTAATGCTGCTTTCTCTAGACCTGGAAACAATCCATATTCTAATACATATAATCCAGGTTTGAGGAATCATCCAAATCTCTCATGGCATAGTCCATCTCTAAACAATCCTGTCCCTCAGTCCCAAGGACCAGTTCCTATGTCAAGTTTTCAGTCGGGTCGTCAATCTGCTTACCCTTCATCTGATAGGCCCCAGAATCAATATTATCATCAAACTTCCCAGCATCCACCTCGCAATTCAGCGTTTGAGGATAAAGTGTTAGCGGCATTAAATAAACTCGACACTCATACTCAGTTACTTGAATCGAACACTCAGTTACTTCATTCCCACTCTCAATCCATCTCTAAGATAGAGGCTCAACTGGGGCAACTAGCTAACACTTTGAATCGTAGAGAGGAAGGAAAATTGCCAAGTCAGCCAGTAACTAATCCTAGAGGGCAATATGCAATTGATGATGCCGCTGCCAGTGGCCATCATCATGAGCATGTTCAGGCTATTACCACCTTAAGGAGTGGGAGAGTGTTAGATAATAAGGTGCAAGAGAAGAAAGATGTTGAGAGTGAAATGGGAAAGAGTCCTCATGTAGAGTCTAAAATTAATAAGGCAACACTTTCTCCACCTACTCTAACTCTTGAGACAACATGTGAGCCCAAAGCTCCATTCCCTACACGTCTCAAGGAGTTGGCACCTTTTGGGAAACAAGGGGAGAAAGTGCAAGATATGATGGAAGTTTTTAAGCAGGTGAAAATAAATCTTCCTCTCCTTGATGCTATAAAACAAATCCCAGCATATGCAAAGTTTTTGAAAGATTTATGCACTCAAAAGCGTAATTCAAGGGGAAGTGTCCCAAAGAAAATCTTTCTCACTGAGCAAGTGAGCTCGATTATTCAGCATAACACCCCCCCTAAGTTTAAAGATCCAGGTGCACCCACGATATCTTGTGTTATAGGGGATGTTGGTGTTGATAGGGCACTACTTGATTTAGGGGCGAGTGTGAATCTTATCCCTTACTCAGTGTACTTGCAATTGGGATTGGGTGAGCTTAATCCCACGTCAGTTGTTTTACAATTAGTAGACAGATCAATAAAACAACCACGTGGGATTATTGAGGATGTGTTAATAAAAGTGGACAAATTTTATTTCCCAGTCGATTTCATTGTCCTAGACACAGAACCTGTACCTGATCCTACGAAGTCCATTCCTGTGATTCTAGGTCGTCCCTTCTTAGCTACGGCTAATGCGTGCATTAATTGTCGTACGGGGGTTATGGATATTTCTTTTGGGAATATGAAGGTGAGGTTAAATGTCTTTAATGCATCTCAACATCAGGCAGATGAAAATGAGTGCTATGCTATAGACTTTATAGAAGAGGCTGTGGAAAATTCACTTTCACTGATTTTGACCACAGACCCTTTAGAGGCATGTTTAGCCCATTTTGACTGTGAGGATTTTGATGTAGATCAGAATATATGTGAGGTAAATTCTCTGTTAGGAAGTGTAACCAGTGCTAATTTTTTGCCTTGGAGATCAGCTAAGGAACCATTGCCTAGATTGTCTAGTACTCCACCGATTCCATCCTTAGTGTCTCCTCCTGAGCTAGAGCTAAAACCTTTACCAGATAATCTTAAGTATGTTTTCTTAGGATTAAATAAAACTCTTCCGGTCATCATTTCCTCTAGCCTGTCTAGTGACCAAGAGAGTGAGCTTTTGGGTGTCCTTAGGGAGCATAGAGAAGCCATAGGATGGTGTGTGGCAGACCTTAAGGGAATAGATCCTTCCGTGTGTATGCATCGAATTCATCTAGAAGAAGATGCTAAACCTTCGAGAGAAGCCCAACGTCGTTTAAATCCTAACATGAAAGAGGTAGTGATGAAAGAAGTGGTGAAATTGTTAGATGCGGGTATCATTTACCCAATCTCTGATAGCAAGTGGGTGAGTCCCACTCAAGTTGTGCCCAAAAAGTCTGGAATCACTGTGGTTCCAAATTCTGAGGGAGAGCTTGTGCCACAACGAACCACTACTGGGTGGAGGGTATGTATCGACTATAGGAAGTTGAATTCAAACACTCGAAAAGATCATTTTCCCTTGCCATTCATTGATCAAATCTTAGAGAGGCTTGCAGGTCAGAGTTTCTATTGTTTTCTAAATGGTTATTCTGGGTATAACCAAGTGGCAGTCGATCCTAATGACCAAGAGAAAATGACTTTCACATGTCCGTTTGGTACATTTGCATATAGACGGATGCCTTTTGGGTTGTGTAATGCACCCGCTACTTTTCAAAGGTGTATGATGTCTATCTTCTCAGACATGGTAGAGAAGTTTCTCGAAGTTTTTATGGATGACTTTTCAGTTTTTGGGGATTCATTTGATAGTTGCCTAAAACATTTAACCCTTGTGCTTAAACGTTGTAAAGACACCAACTTGGTGTTAAGTTGGGAAAAGAGCCATTTTATGGTTCAAGAGGGTATTGTGTTGGGTCACATAGTGTCAGGGAGGGGCATAGAAGTTGATCGAGCTAAGGTTGAGCTTATCTCTAAACTACCTCCACCAAATTCGGTGAGGGGTATTCGTTCCTTTTTAGGGCATGCAGGTTTCTATCGTAGGTTTATTAAGGACTTTAGTAAGATTGCACAACCATTGTGTAATCTACTCGCTAAAGAAATTCCTTTTCACTTTGATAATGCATGTTTAGAAGCCTTTGAAAAGCTTAGGTCACTTCTATCATCTGCCCCTATCATGCAACCCCCCAATTGGTCATTACCGTTTGAAATCATGTGTGATGCCTCAGACTATGCTGTAGGTGCTATTTTGGGGCAACGAAAAGAAAAGTTGCCAGTTGTGATTTACTATGCTAGTAAAACACTCTCGGGTGCTCAATTGAATTACACCACCACCGAGAAAGAGTTACTAGCTGTGGTGTTTGCTTTAGACAAATTTCGGTCATATCTTCTAGGGTCTAAAGTTGTAGTGTTTTCTGACCATGCTGCTCTAAAACATTTGTTGACCAAGAAGGAAACCAAACCCCGACTCATTAGATGGATTCTCTTGTTACAAGAGTTTGATTATGAAATTAGGGATAAAAAGGGTTCCGAGAATGTGGTTGCCGACCACCTTTCTCGTATTCTCGTTGAGTCGATATGCAATCCACCCCTTATATGCGATTCCTTTCCGGATGAACAACTCTTTGCAGTCACTCATGAGAAGGAACCTTGGTTTGCTGATATTGTGAATTACCTAGTAATAGGTAAAACTCCTCTTCATTGGTTCAAACATGAGAAAGACCATTTCTATGCCCAGGTCAAGTCCTATTATTGGGAGGACCCTAACTTGTTCAAATATTGTTCAGATCAAGTGATCCGGCGTTGCATACCTGAGTGTGAGGTCCACAATGTGCTTACTTTCTGTCATACCTTAGCTTGTGGCGGGCACTTTAGTGCTCGAAAAACTGCATTTAAGGTTCTACAATGTGGTTTTTACTGGCCTTCAATATTTAAAGATTCTTACCAGTTTTGTAGGGCATGTGTGCGATGTCAAAAGTTGGGGGCCATGACCAAGAGAGATATGATGCCACTTAACCCTATAATAGTTGTGGAGATATTTGATGTTTGGGGCATCGATTTTATGGGACCATTCCCAATCTCATTTGGGTTCGAATATATTCTAGTGGGGGTCGATTATGTCTCGAAATGGGTTGAGGCGGTGGCTACCAGAACGAATGATCACAAAGTGGTGATTAAATTCATTCAAGAAAATATCTTTAGTCGTTTTGGAACTCCAAGGGCAATTATAAGTGATGGAGGTAAGCACTTCTGTAATAGGTTCTTCAAAACTTTACTTTTTAAGTACTCTGTCACTCATAAGGTTGCCACCCCCTACCACCCCCAAACTAGTGGGCAAGTTGAACTGTCAAATAGGGAGATTAAGAAAATTTTAGAGAAAACGGTTCGGCCTGATAGGAAAGACTGGTCATTGAGGCTTAATGATGCTCTTTGGGCATATCGTACAGCGTACAAGACTCCCATTGGCATGTCGCCATACCGACTTGTTTATGGGAAGCCTTGTCACCTCCCAGTCGAATTGGAACATAGAGCAATATGGGCAATTAAAAAGTTTAATTTTGATATGCAACTAGCAGGCTCTAGTCGTCGACTCCAGTTGAATGAATTGGAAGAATTGCGTAATGATGCTTACGAGAGTGCAAAAATCTATAAAGCAAGAACTAAAGCATTTCATGACAAGCACATTATGCGAAAGTCCTTTGAACCGGGGCAAAAAGTGTGGTTATATAATTCTAAACTCCAATTTTTTCCTGGTAAGCTTCGTTCGAGATGGGAAGGCCCGTATGTTGTCTTATCCGTATCTCCACATGGAGCAGTTGATATTCAAAATATCAAGGATGGTAAAGTCCTAAAGGTGAATGGTCAAAGATTAAAACATTACATTGAACATGAGGTGCTTAGTGAAAATGCGGAGGTCGTCGAGCTGGCGGATCCCATTTATTTTGATGAATGAGTGTTGATGTCCGTCCGGCCGGGACGTTAAACCTGGTCTTCTTAGTGTAATTCTACTTTATTTATTTATTTATTTTTATTTTATTTTATTTTATTTATTTATTTACTTATTTATTTATTTATTTTATGTATTATTATTAGTATTATTTTGTATAGAGTGTTTCATTTTTATTTCTTTATTATTTGATTGTGTTTAATTCTTTATTTATTTTATCTGTACATGGACGTTTGTAATGTGTTTGCTGATGAGTTCAGGTAAACATACTGGTTAATAAGCGCAAGAGCATTCTCGACAGCGCATGTGCGCAATTACAGGTTTTCAAGAAGAGTATACTGGACAAGAAGCGCAGTAGCGCCAGTTGGAACGCATCTGCGTACTTGGAATCAGTAATTGCAACAACCTACTGCCTAAAAGGCGCATCTGCATCGCAAGCTAAGCTACAGAAAGCGCAACTGCGCTCTATCATTTGTGGCAGATCTAAAAACATTTTAAAAAAAAAAGCCCACAGCCCAACAGCCCCATGCAACCCTAATGCGTAACAAGGGCATCCTCCCGTCGGCGACTCTGCACCAGTAACTACACACCAGAGGAGGCGCAGCAATCAGCGCCAACCCCCAGCCGCACCAGAGCCCTCTACGCACAGCAGCTGCAGCGCCCCAGTGCACAGCGCAGCCTTCCGCCGCACCAGCCGCGCGCAAAGCGCCGCAGCGGCGCAGCAGCTCAGGCGCACCTGCGCACCAGCGCGCGAGCACCAGCGCGCAGCAGCACAGGCGCAACAGCGCACCAGCAGCCGCAGCGCGCGTCGCACCTGCGCCCACCGCGCGCGCAACTGCGCACCAGCACCCCGCAACCGCAGCGCAGCAGCACCCCGCAGCCGCGCACCTGCGCCCTTGCCGCAGCGCACGTCGCTCCAGCGCGCCCCTGCGCCCTCCAACGCGCACCAGCGCCCTCCCCAGTGTGCCCCAGCGCGCAGCAACCGCAGCACAGCACCCCTCTGCGCGCAGCCAGCACCCTCAGGCCCCCTTCAGCGTGCACAACTGCACTCTCCAGCGCACGACTTCCTCTGTCCCAACCACTGCGCACCAGTCAGCCTTGCACATCAGCTCCACCAGTGGCAGTTTATCTAAATACAAGTAAACTCTAATTTTTAAGTCCAATCATCATCCAGTTATTGGTTAAATTGATCACAACATCTTGAGCACCTTCGAATAGTGCAAGACAAATTTGTTTGTTCAACATTCGATCTTCACCTTGTGAGTTTATTTTTGGCATTGGCCTACGGTGCGTACCAAGTGCTTGAACAAAGTACCCATCCCTTTACCTTCTACCGATGGCGAGGAAAGGTGTCTTTTCCTCTAATCCACCACCTCCAAAGCGTGTCCGGAGTTCTAAGGATGTGGTGCGAGCGGAATGGGCGTCGCGAAAAATTACTCCAGAGACTACATTCATGGTAGATGATTTCGTCGATCATGACGATACAAAATGGGGAGTGCAAGCATTCAGAGATAGACTTTTGGAGCCATTGTTCACTCCGGCATCCAATGTGTATTACCCTCGCCTTGTCCGGCTATTTTATCAGAATATGACATCTTCAAAAGACGAACAGGGGGTGTTGTTTACCTCGATAGATGGGCATGAAATTCGAGTTGAGATAGATGTTGTTGAAGCAGCATTGGGGGTTTGGGATGATACGCCCAGCAGTTTGTGGAGTACTTTTAAGGAGTTCTCGGACATAGATCTTCATGATATGATCCAAAACATGTGTAACGGGCAGTATGCTGATAATAAGAGGAATGCCACAACTCGTTCTCGGCTTCCCAGACAGTTGTCGTTTGTGGATTCTGTATTGTCCCGGAACGTTCATCCGATGGGGCATTCAAATCAGAGGCGAGGAGCAATTCTAGAAGCTCTCTATGCTTTTCATGTGAAGCAGTGGATCTCCATCCCTGCCATAATTTGGGGGCAATTCTACATCGTTTATGAAGGGCTGGTTCAGAAAAGTAAAGAGTCGGCAAAGAATTGGACGCTTCCATTTCCCTATTTAATCACCAAAATATTGCAACATCATGATTTCCTGATCTCTGCCTCCGAGCCAGTAGAGAAAGGCATCGTCGCTTTTTCTCTTACAGATTGGACACGGAGCACCAGTCGGTTACCTAGAGCAGTTGGAGCCCAGCTAAACACTGTTGCAGAATCAGCAGTTGAGGATAATCCACTACGAGGTAATGTGGGTGTGCCTATAACAGAACAGCAGCCAGCACCTTTTGTTATGACCCAGGCACACTATAATTATCTTACTGGTGAGATAGAGGGATTGCGTGCAGACATGAATGCACATTTTCGTCAAGCACATGAGGATCAGCTCCAAACTCAAAAGATGCTTGCTGAGTTCGCCAAGCAAGTTGAGCGTATAACCTCTGGGGGAGCGTCGACGTCTGCCCCGCAATAGGACGATCTGGGTTTGGTGGTTTCATGGTGGGGGTAAGGTCGAACATTTTTATTTTGCGTTATTTATTTATTTATTTTTAGTTTTATTTATTTATTTATTTATTATTATTTTTTTATGTTTTCTTTCTTCTTCTTCTTCTTTTCGGTTAACCTTTATTTTCATGATTTTGTGTATTAGTTAAATAAACAAAATATATATATAAAAAAATAATAATAATAAAAATAAAAATAAACAATAAACAATAAAAATTTATTTATATATATTTCTATATAGTTACAAACATTAAAATTCAATACATCTATAACTAATAAAAAATAAAATAAAAAAAAATTTTGCCGTCCATTCCTGACTATGTATGTAGTACCAAGTATCTATTTTGTCATATGTTGATAAAGTTGATGATTTCCGTTTTTTTAAAGTCTGGTTTTAATACCCAATACTGTAGAGATTGCTTCAACACTGTATGGCTTTACTAAAGAAAGGCAGCCCCTTTGTACTCTATACGTTAGAGTATCTGGATAATCAATATCTTATTACATATGCATCTTGGACAATTGGGAACCACCAGTTCAGAGAATGACGACACACAAAAAAAAAAAAAAAAAATTCGTTACTTCTTTTCTCCATGTTCGTTCTTTATATTTCTTATTATGAACCCATTCATTTCACTTGGCTTGTATAGTGGTGTCTTTTGACAGGATGTTGCAACAAAGTTTGGGGGGACACACCATTGTTAACTTCCAGCTACTGGTTTGCCATCTGTCCACTCCCCTATTCATGGTAATATCGTTCTGACTCTCATCTATATTTTTCTCCTTGTACATTGAGGACACTGTACCATTCAAGTTTGGGGGTAAGGCGAGACATTTCTTGTGTTTTAAATATGAAGGTGAAATAGTGGCACGTTTTAGACATTTTTTATTTTATTTTATTTTTATTGATTTTTAGGAATTGTTTGGTAATTTCTTTTGATAGGTTGTTTTGTTTTAACATCAATCAAGAGTTTAATACTTTATGTAGGTTCTTGACTTGAAATTGTAGAGTATGTGTAAAATTTCTAGAAACTATGGTTTGAATGCAGTGGTTTAAGTCGTTATTTGCATTGACATGACTTGGAGTGGTTGACTCTGGTTCTTTTCACAATTCACACGCACACTAGTAGAGTTAGTGGGGTTTCTACTTAGCTTTGAGTATCAATTATATGTGCTGAATATAAGTCAGTATCCCTTGAGAATAAACACTTTAAACATGCTACACTTAAAAAAAAATAATAATAATAATAAAATAAAATTTAAAAGAATAATCCTATGGTTTGTGGCCGTTTTGGTTCGAGTTATTAGGTCCCTCGAGGTATCTTGAAACCTGGTGCCCTAAAGCCATTTGGTTTGGGAGTCACAGGCTGAAAGCTCGTTACATGGACCAATTCGAAAGCCTAATAAACCTAGGCATTGCGTTATTGGTTAGTCTATGGTTTGTGGCCGTTTTGATTCGAGTTATTAGGTCCCTCGAGGTATCTTGAAACCTGGTACCCTAAAGCCATTTGGTTTGGGAGTCACAGGCTGAAAGCTCGCTACATGGATCAATTCGAAAGCCTAATAAACCTGGGCATTGCACAACCATAAAAAAAAATAAATAAATAAATAAATAATAATAAAAATAAATAAATAAAAAATAAATAAAAAATTTGCATGTGTTCATGTTTTGAGTGATACATTCAATAAGGGGATCCAATAAATTGAAGGGACTTGTAATTGCTCACTCAAGGCCGGGTTAAACCACATTGATGAATGCTAGTTCACTTTTCATGAGGGGGCTAGAGTTAGTTTCTTTGAGTTGTGATTGATGTAAATTTTGGGTGAGAACCATTGTTTTGAATTATGAGGTTTAGGGATTTGAAAGTATTCTTCAATGCAAGTCTTTTAACTACATTTTGTAATCTTTGTCTTGATTAATGTTTGAAATAGGAATTTTGGCATGTTTGTGGGTAACATCTCTGGAAACCCTCACGAGACTTCACTCGTCCACTAGGGGTAACCTAGGGGTTTAAAAGGCTTGTTGCATATGCTAAATGCAATCGAATCTCCCACGAAAGAGGAAGTAGTTTAGTTGTTTTATTTCATTTTTAGTTGTGTATTGCTAAGAGACTAGCAATATATAAGTTTGGGGGTGTGATAAGTAATGAATATTGCATATTCAATACCCTTAAAATTATATGAATTAGTGTCTTAGTAATATTTATTTCATATTTTTATTAATAATTTTAATATTTTTATGATTGCAGGTGATTAAGGGTAATTCTGATTAGGAATGGTGAAATCGGGCTACAAATGGTGCTCATTTAGTTATCACTGAAGCTTGGCCCATTAGAGATATGCTTATATTGAAGATCCAAACTAAATGGACTAAATAAATGGCCTGGAGATGAATTTAAATGAAGAAAAGGAGCACGGGCCCATTCGCATAGAAGATTGGGCCAATTCAGGCCTAAAAAGTCCTGCACCCGTGTTGGTATTCAGACCATAAATCCGTACACGATTGTCAAAACGACCCAAACTTCGCGTGGGTTGAAGGAAATTCAATTCTGCACAATTTCATATTTCACGAACATTTCCTAAAACGGACGTTTTCATCAACTTTCTGCCTTATTTGCGCAGCTGCCACTTTTTGGGCGCAAATGCCACTTTGTGAGGAGCAAGTGCCATTTTATTATGCGCACTTGCCACTTTGGGTAGGCCAGGTGTCCCGTTGGTTTGTTTTCGCAAAGTAAAAAGGAGGAAACGAAGAAAAACTAGGGTATTCGGAGAGGGAGGAATACAGAGAGAAATACAGAGGCGATTCGTGACGATACGGACAAGACGATGGCGATTTCATCATCGTTCAAGCTTGGACATCCGATCATGAGTGGCTAAACACCATTCCGGGGAAGTGACGTAACCCTAACCTATCTTTCAATGTTTTAAGTTGTATACTAATTTGGGAATGATTTACTGTATGCATTGATTGTATAACCGAGACGTAAACAATAGCTGTGCTATTGCTTTCAAATTGAATGTATTGATTCATTGCATGTTTATTCTTGTCTTGTAGAATGGATCTAAATTTGCAATGATTAGGGTTTGCTCTTTTCAACTTCTGTGATTTTGTTAAGACAGGTTATACAATAGTTTTCACATATCGTTCAATTTAGATTTTTGATAATTCGTACTAAGCAAAGATGGGTTATAACATCATTAATTAGTCAGATGTATAGGCCATGCTAAGCGAAGACGAGTTATGCTTAATTGAATGTTGAACGAATTCTCTTGATAGAATTGAATTGGGCTTGTAGCCATTCTTTTCTGAATGCATAGAGTAAACGTCCCAAATTAGTACAATTATCATTGTTAGAGGGTTAGTGGTGAAGTCAGTTCCCAGGACCTTCTCTTCCTGATTAAATTTCATAATACCAATTAATTAAAAGCTTTAATTTGCTCAATTAATTTCACGATCAAACATCAACAATTGTTTTCCAATTATTTTAGAATTAATTCAAAGACTGAGTAACATAACAATTCAACCTTACAAGTCCTTGAGGTTCGACACCCTCTATATAGCCCTGTCCTACGAGGACTCATTCTATTGCGAGTGGTTAAGTATAATTGAAATCACATCATGTATGATGGATAGTTTTGAAATTTTAATGTATATGTAATATGGATGTGACCATTTGGATATGAAAGTTTTATGTTTTGATCACACCATTTCTACTTTGAATCATATTAGATGTTTTACGCTTTATGGGGAATGTATGTATGTTGAAGGATAATAATTGGATAAGAATTTTGTTGATTGTGATCACTTGAGGGTTATGTAAGACTTGTAGGTCGAGTGATTACGATGCATCGCAATCCCCATTACGATGTATCATAATTCGGCGATGCATCGAAGACCCAATGACGATGTATCATAAAAGTGTTGAGAAAATGGATGAAAAACAACACGTTCCACATGTTATTACGAGACATCTACGATGATTCAAAGGTTACGATGTATTGTAATCTCTATTACGATGTATCGTAGTCTATAGTTAAACTAATGATAGGAGTAATGTTTGGATGTGCATATGTGGCCATGTGTGGGGCCTATAGTGATGGATTGATGTTGAGTTATACTTATATGATTATATGTATGTAATTAAGTTTTTGCGTTAATAAAAGGTTAAGATAGCTCACTAGGGTTTAATGGATGGACTCAACCTCGGAATTCGGGCTCAAAAATTGGGGTGTGACAACTTGGTATCAGAGTATAATATTCGAGTGTAATTTTGATTAGGAGTGAGGATATTTAACTTAATCACCCCCATTTTCCATGCCCTTCCGGGTGTTGGAAATCAGGGCGTGACACTCACACCCACTCCACTCTGATAAGAACTTGATGCGGAATACCTCAAGCTTACTCTTGCAACTCACTCGTCCAATTGTTGTAGACTTTCGGCTAACATCACAATCCTTGCATAAAGGTAATTGGAATAACACAAATACTCAATAAATATTTTGTCCCCTTCGTAGTGCGATTTTCTTCTCCTTTATCACCAACGAACAGTTGTAGAAGAAACCAAATAATCCAGTAGCTTAATCAATAAGAAATCTTTGAAGCAGTCTTTGAATGATTGATTAAGCAGATAGAGAGACATAACCTAAATCACTCATAGTGTATATATGTGTGTGATCTCTCAAAGAAATATAAACAAAGAATTAAAGAAGAATTCTCTACTCTAAAAATATATCTATGATTTTTGTCTTTAGAAAATAATATTTTTGATATGTATTCAAAGTTTCGTGAAACCACACTGAAAGAAATCATATGATATTTTTATAGATGTTAAAAATTTTATTTTTTCTTGAAAAACAACTTAAAAATCAATAGGAAACAAGTTCCAAAATTTAAGAAAATTTTAGAGTCAAATTTGGGTCAAAACAGGACACTACAGACTTCACTTGGACCCGTCCATGGCTCTGCCTTACAAGTTTTGAAGTCTAGAGACTTCATGGACCAGTCCAGGTTTGAGCTAGACCAGTCCAACCTTGAAAAGTTTGAAAATTTTACCGAAAAATCCTAATTTTCAAGGTCAGACCACCTGGTTTGAAATATATGTGTTCTCACCACTTTACCTAGACTACGTGATTCTCATACTTGATCAGGGATATCCACATGCAATCGAAACCATCCGAAAACTTCAATTGATCAAACCTTTAGTCAATACATTGATGTCTTTTTCCGTCATTTGCATGGTTGTTACTGTAGAACACTACTCACTTTGAGACTTCAATTACATGATAAATTACATGAATATAAATAAAAGATTGCAACTCGATCATTGTTAGGTTTGACATCGAAGATTGCCAATTACAAAAATATACGTCACAATCTCCTCATTTGACAATTTCGTGACAAAACTAACCTAGAACATCATAACCTAGCCACTGGAAAAATGAGATTACAATATATCTCAAAATATAAAGAAATATAGCTTAAAGATCTCAGAGCATCACTAGCAAGCTTCCAAGTTTCATATATAATGTCTTCCAAAAATCTATAAAATCTGCACATCATGCAAGCAATATTACCTGTGAAAGCTTAATAAAGAAAATATAATGATATCACGATAAAAAAAATTCCCTTAATCATATAAATAATGATAAAAAAAATTAAATATACTAGTTCTCCCCCATATATCAATCAAACAAATATATATGTCTCCTCCTTTTTGGAGCAAATTAACAAAGTAAGAACAAAGAAAACATGAGAAACTATCACAAAATCATTAAGTGACATAACAAGAACATGAACTCCATTAAAAAATTGTAACCAAGAGTCCCAAAATTAAGAGTTACAATTCAAATAGCCAAAATAAACATAGCATAACATAAACATGTTCAAGCAAATAAACATAGAAAACTAGACATAACATGTAAGCACTTAAGTCTAGTAAAAGAACCTAATTAGGTCTAAAACGCTAAGACCTAATCCTCATTTTATTCATCACAATCATTGCTAGAACTCCCTAGAATAGCTTTTCGAATTAATGCTTCAAGTTTTGAAAACTTCCTCTTTAAGTACCTATCCCAACCCCTCATGTGCTGATTGTACTAACTTGTAGTTTAAACACAATTGGAATTAGGAACATAAAGTCCAGGAATATGAGCATTATCATGACTTTTATTCACATCTTCATCAACATGTTGCCTATCAGCCTCCTTGTGTGCTCTTTCCTTCATCTTGTTGGTAATTGAATATTTAAAATTAGAAGCTATAAACTTTCCTTTGGTCTTTTCAACTAATGCATTTGAAGGAATGTACACATTCTTTGCCTTATGATCTTCATCAGGATCAATGGAAAAGGCAAAACATTGGTAGGCCTAAAATCATTAAACTCTTGAATCATTGTCCTCAAAATAGTAGCAGGCATATTAATCTTATCACCATTCACAATGTGATACAAAATTTTACCTCTATGCCTTGACAAATCACCCTTATGATCATGAGGATCAAGAGTATAAGACATAATCAAATTCAAAGTAGAGACATTGTCAGTTATGTAAGCACTATGAATTTTATTCTCAAGCAATGACGCATTAGATTCACACAACTTCCACATGATGGCTTTCATGCTTGGTATGTTCTCCTTAGTACCATTATATGGAAGAATTAAACCATCTTCAGCCTTTGGAACACCAATAACCTCAAAAATCTTGGTTGTCACTTTGATTTCAGTCCCAAAGCACTTCATAGTCATCCACAATTCTTTCTCACTATAAGCAAGCACATTGCCATAAAAGTAACGAACCATGTTGGAAACACAATCTTTGTCTAGATTAGCTAAAGAACTCCATCAATTATTTCTAAAATAATGCACAAAATCCAAGTGCTAAATTGACAAATGCTTTTAATCTTATCCTATTATACACTTGGAAAAGAGAAAACTGACTTAAAACACTTGAAAATGTTTCATTTATTTTATCTCTACCAAAAATAGGACCGAAGTTATACTTTCAAGGGTATTATTATATATTTTGTTCTACTTTATGCCACAATAAATCCTTTTACAAAACTAAATCTATAATCTCTTTTGCCTTCAAATTTATTGTTTCTATTGCTATAAATTTTTTGATAATGAAATTTCTTCTTAGCTACAATTAATTATGTAAGAATGAATACAAAAAGCATATTAAATTGAATATTTTCATTTTAGCAATTAAGCATGTAGTGAAAAAGTTCATTTTAAAAAAATCCAATTTCTATAACACAAAAATAAAAGACATTACCAATAATTAACATAGAAAAATTAGAACCACAATTGCTAGTCAATAACAAAAAAGATGCATCAATAGTAAACTTGTAGCTTGTTGCATTTAAATTTAAATAGTTCCATCAAGTTTAACAAACCAACCAAAAAAGAAAAAACCCTAATTTCTGATCATTCACTTGTTGAAGAAATGGTAGAACCAATTTTGGTTTAGCAAAATATCTAAAATGAAATGAAGAATAAACGGTGGAGATTGAGAAATCTAACGGTAGAACCAGCGATAAACTGCCTTTGATGAAATCAGCTTTCATTCCATGTTGCCGAAAACGCAAAATATCTTCTTCATGACCCCCATTACCACTTCTTTCTTTGTATCCATATCTATCTATCTATCTATCAGTATGACGAGGAGTTTGGGACGAAAGTGGAATGTAGTTGATAGAAGAGGGATTAACCAAGGATGGCAAATTATCATAGTCCGATGGGTTTTTGCACTGCTCCGGAGTAGATTTGGTATGCTCTAATAGGAGTAGGGGCGGATATGGGTTTCAAAATTAAAACCTAACTCGAGTTCTAGACAGAGGCGAATTTATAGTGGAATCCTATCGTATCCGCCCTGATTATATATGTGTGTGTGTGTGTGTGTGTGTGTGCGCGCGCATTTTAGTATTTTTTTTTGTTACATTTACGGTCTTATTTCCTTGCCCTTACATTAACTTTCTAATTTCATTACTACCCTCACATATATATATATATATATAGTAACATACCATAGACTATGGTTTCTAAAAGGCGAAGCCCAATATGCAAATTTGACTTTTGAGCAAGTGAATTTGTTAACAGGCCGTAAAAAAAAAAAATGTTAACGGGGCAGGGCGGGTACCAATTATCCCAAAAGTGTGGGTATAGTATGCTTGCCAATAATTTGTCTCAAGTTCTTAACAAAAATAGTAGGAGGATTTTCTTAATGGGGCGGGGTAGGATTTTGGCAAATCCACCCCATGGTGGCCCCTTTAATTTTTTTTTTATGCATGTAAGATATAAAAAATTACTAAATGACCCCCCTAAACTTTTTTTTTCTAAAAATTTATGTAACTCTTTATTTTCCATCTTACTCTTCTTCTTATTCTTCCAAAAAAATATTCGATTCTCATAAAAAATAATAATTACATTTTCTTTTTCCATCAAATCCTATTTTTTTCCTTCAAAGTTTCTCATATTTTTCTTCTTCGTTGTTTTTCTTTTTTCTTCAATTTTCCCATCGTTTTGCACTTATGTATGATATATGTACGGTAACATTCTTTTCTTTCATCTTATTACTTTTTTATTCCCCTATCCTATGAGTTTATTACTGAAATTTTACACACGTAGGACTTGTTTGGTTAAAAGACCAAAATCTGAAAGCAAAAACAAAGTCATTTTCACTTATTTTTGCTATGGTAGCTGAATAAATGTGATAGAGATTTTTTTTCTTCAAAAAAACCAATATAATGTAAATGTAGTAACCCTTGTGGACGGGTGTGAATGGACGGGTGCGAAGACAGACACTAGGTTGAACTACCACATTGACAGGGTACAGGGTGCTCAATCCCACATTGCCTGGATGTGGAGAATGGGGTGTGCTTATATGTAGTGTGTTATCTTCAAATGGTATGAGGCCTTTTGGGGTAAAACTCAAGAGCAAAATTGTGCGAGCTTAGGCCAAAAGCGGACAATATCATACCATGTGTTGGAGCGGGGTATTACAGTAAATATCCTTTCTTTAAAATAATTCAAACATATTTTTTATGAAATATTGTGCAACAAATTATTTACCAAGCATGTTTTTGTGAAATTGTTGTCAAAAGGACCCTTAATGTCCATATTTATGTGAATATTTTTCTACAACAATTTTTTTTTTTGAATTATGACATACCATATGAATTTTTATTATTACGTTGTTATTACACTTCTATTTTTTCGATTTGTTGTCTTTATCGAACTAAAAAAAATTTATAATATATACTGTGCCTCCAAGACAAATTCTTGTCTCCGTGGCTATGCATATATATATGTATTTGAATAAATACATATCTTAGCTCATGTATATATATATATATATATATATATATATGTATTTGAATAAATACATATCTTAGCTTCTTTGGAGCGATTGAGAACATAGTTTACGTTTGAAAGATTTGACATACTTTCATGATTGCTGGAGTAGAGGTATATAATTTTAATTGATTAGTGAGAGTGACCAATGTTTTAAATAAATTGGTAATATACGTAAAAAAATTTATTAGAGAACCAAAGTTTGTGTCTACTGACCATCCAAATCTAATAAATTTATAAATACAAAATGTCAATACAACCAGTTGGTTCAACCCTCTATTTGGTGAGTGAGAGAGAGGACTTGATAAAATGTAGTTGACTCTCCTCTTTTAGATCTAGTGCCACGGATTTTTTTTGAACATTTTATTAACCGACTTGAAGTTACCAACCGTGTACAAAACGAGAAATTATACTTTAAACATTGTAACTATTACATGGTACAACCAACGATTAGAAACATACCACAAAAATAAAGTAATTTCACATGTTTACTATAAAATCAATATCTTTGGTTTTGTGGTGTGTTTCAAATTGTTAATTGTACCATGTCATTGTCACAACGATTGTAAAGTGTAATTTCTCGTACGATAGGTCTAACTTAGCTGAAATAATGGAGGATACAACTTGATACAAAAATTAAAGAAAATTTTAAATAAAAAAAAAGAAGAAGAAAAATAGGGAGTATATGAGTCCGGTGGTGGATTATTGGGTCCTTTAAGAGACGCGACACCACAAACTTTAACAAAAAAATATCGTTAATAGTATCCTAAAAAATTCATAATTTATTCCATAAAAAAAATTCTAACACTTGATATGATCAAATTAGTCTTATACCGTGGAAAAATAAATAAATAAATAAATCTGAAAACAAGTCGGGCTAACTCAGCCTGTTGACTGTCTTTTCTGTATACTTTTTTTAGTTCCGTTGCTACCGCGGGTTTTACACAATCGATCAGATCATACAGAAGAAAAGGTTCTCTATTGATTCAAACATTGTATCTATGGGATAGGGATAGAGGAAGAGGAAAAATCGAAGATTTCACATAGTAATTTTTACCGAAAAATCAATCTGATTTATTTCGTACCCTTCACTCAATAAGAAAATGGGTCAAATTCTACAGGATCAAACCTATGGGACTTAAGGAATGATGGAAGGGAATAAAAAAAAAAAGAGGGAAAAATAAAATTTTAAAATAAATAAATAAAAATGAAGCAGAAGAACCCAGATTCCAAATGAACAAATTCAAACTTGAAAATGATCTTTTTGATTTTTGAAGAATGAGAGACAAGGGGGATTGATCAAGAAAGATCTCTTGTTCGTTACAAACAAAAATTTGGTTAGGCCCATGAAATTGGTGCACTCCTGGCCTGGGCTCGAGCCTAGGCCGGGCTCAAGTTGACCTACATGTTTTACTCCCCAAAGCCCAAACATAGACATTGGTATCCAAGAGATGCTTAATCATGAATATTGAGAGTCGAGAGAGAATAAAAAAAAAAGACCAGATGAGTATTTTCAGATTAGGTCAATAATACCAAACTTTAACAAGATTTAAAGGAGTGTTTATATCTCATGATTACAAAAAGTACTTGAGATTAGATGTTATATTGTTAACCCATTACAGTAATAATGTAACATCACGTCATGCATAAGATGTTGCTTATGATGCACGTGTTCTAAAAACAAAAACAAAACAAAAATGTGTAGGATGATAAACGTTTACCTTTTGGCTTAAAAAGAGAACTGTACATAGTTGCATAAACACGCAATATTAATTCACATGAACATTAAAGAATGCTATCATAGTGATTTTATTGATTGGTTTAAAGATTCAACTAATTTAATTATTTTATATATCAATTATGATTTTTTTTTAAAATTAAATTACAGAAAAAATTGATATCTTTAAATCTTGATTTGTGTGCATGTCATTCCACTATCAAGTGTAATTTCTTGATGTCTACGAAGAGATTTTATTTGTATTAAAAAAAACCATTTATTAAAAGAAGTGTAGAGCACCTCCTTTACTAAGGTCAAGAAATTTGTAACGTTGTTACGAGTGCTTCCCTCTCATTAAAGGGTCAAGCGAAGTAAAAAAAAAAAAAAATTTGAAGTGTAATCCCAACAAACGGTTATGATAAGATAGTAAGTTGATGAAGTGCTTCAAATTTAAAAGAAATCTAATGGAATGGTACACCAACAATGTTGTATCTTTATTACTCTTCTCTAAAAATTTCTATCATTGACTTAAAAGTCGAATTTGGGGTAGCATTCAACCAGTGTCGGTCCCGTCTCATCTCCTTTCTATTTTACAGAACCAGAGCCAAATCGGATCATGAAATGTTTAGCTTCATCATTCACAATTCTCACACTCATATGAACCTTTTGGTGGTGCTTTGAGTACAACATAGAAGTAAAACCATAATACACTTAATCTTATCCTAATATTGTCTTATCCTAATATACACATGGAAGAGAGAAAACTGACTTTAAAACACTTGAAAATGTTTCATTTATTTTATCTCTACCAAAAATAGGACCTAAGTCATGCTTTCAGGGGTTTGCTTGTATACTCTTTTCTACTTTATGGCACTGTAAATCTTTTTACAAAACTAAATCTATAATCTCTTTTGCCTTCAAATTTATTGTTTCTATTGCTATAAATTCTTTGGAAATGAAATTTCTTGTTGGTTGCTATTAAATATGTAAATATGAATACAAAAAGCTTATTAAATTGAAGATTTTCATTTAAGCAATTAAGCATGTAAAAATGAATAATAAAAAAAAAGACATTATCAATTCTTAACACACGAAAACTTAGAACCACAATCACTAGTCAATAACAGAAAAGATGCATCAATAGTAAACTTGTAGCTTTTTGCATTTAAATTCAAATAGTTCCATCAAGTTTAGCTAACAACTACTGTTTTTTTTAGATATAATTTCAAGTCTCTTGTGCTTTACAAAAGATTTCAAGTTGCCTTGTTCAACATGAAAAAAACAATTTGGGCTCAAGACCTTAGCGAGAAGAATAGTGTTAATCTGTTTATACATGACAATGATATTCCAACTACTTTGGGCACAAGTCATTAAGTTTGTTCACTACAATTAAAAAATAAAAAAAATTAATTAATTAAATTATAGTTCTCAAATACCAGCCAATAAACTGGGAACAGGAAAAAAAAAATACATGACCCATATGGATGTTTGAAACAAGAAGAAACTTCAAACAGAATTGAAGTGGAAGTGTGGAACTTCAAGTTCCAAGTTTATCAATAGCAGCAAAAACAAAATATGCATGTGAGTCATGTGACGCACAAAAGTAAATCTTGTACAGACATTCAAAACATATATATATATATATATATATATATATTTCTAATCGGTAACTGCACTAAACTTTGAATTTTCAAAGTCTCATACCATTTGTGCCATCACATCACATGGGAAATTAGATTAACTAAAGTTAGAAATGAGAAGGGAATCAATCAATTTAGTCAAGTGCATAGGCACCAATGAGGCAATAAATTAAAACTCAAGCTGAAGTAGAACAGAGTTCACCAAGTCAAAACAAACCGAGCTGAGTTTTTTTACCACAAATGGCACACAAGACATAACATTGTAGATAATGAAGAAAATGGCAATCAGTGTTGTTGTGAGTGGGGTCCACCCTATCATTATATATCATATACACATTATTACCTCGACAGTAGATGGTGTATTGCAGTGAATTGAGTATTGGAATGGATGACATATTGCGTGTGTGATGAAGTTGAGATGGTGAAAGAAGCTAGTGGTATATGACTGGTTTGTGTGGCTGTGGAAAACTCTCTCTCTATATATATATATAGGCTTGGTCATTCTATATGTTGGATCATAGGAAGTGAAGTAAATAAGAGCTCTACTATCTCCCTCTTAACTATTACCTTCTTATCAGTGTGTTGCAACTTTTTAGATATTATAGTGCATTCTCTTTTATATTTGTAATACGTTATTAGCGCTAAGTCTCTGTCAACTAAGGAGAAAATTGTATTTTTCTTTCTTACGGGTTAAAAAAATTAATTTACAAAGGCTGAATTATTTATAATATTCGCAAACTTGAATATTGCTAGTCAGAAGTCCTTTACACTAACTTTTTGCGAGCACAAAGTTTTGCAAAGGGATAAAGTGCATAAAACCCTCCTTATAGTTTGAAAATTGTGCAAAAAATATCCCTCATGTTCACTTTGCCTCCTGTAGTTTGTCTTTTGTGCAAATAACCTCCTTTGACTGATAAAATTACCACTATACTCCAAAATTTTCAGCACAAATTATGAAAAGACTAAAATACCCATGTCTCTCTCCTTGTCCTCACCAATCGATGCACACTCTCTCGCTCCCACTCAGCATCATTCTCCTTCTTCTTTACTTTTTCTTTTTTTTTCTTCTCTCTCTACAATGGTGGACGGTGCATGGGGTGGTGGCCTGGATTAGTGGCAAGGAAGGTTGAAGATGGTGGAGATGGTTGGATGGTGAGATCTCTCTCTTTGTGCCAAATCCCTCTATCTTCTTTTTATTTTCTTCTTTCTCTATGAAGAGTATATATATATACACACACATACACTAGGAATTGCCCATGCCTACGGCACTATAAAAAAAAATTATTAGATTGAAATAGAAGTTGATTTCATCCAATCAACTGATAGAATGAGTCTTTCACTTTCATACTATGTAATTGGGTTCAAAGCAATGCCTTCAAATGATAGAATGAGTCTTTCAAGCGCCATTCTATCTGTATGCTTTCATTTGAAGGCATTGCTTTGAACCCAATTACACAGTATGAAAGTGAAAATTTTAATTTTCTAATTTTTTTCAAATCGAAAAATGTTATTATTACTATTATTTAGTGGAGAGAGAGCTGTGCACAGAATATGCTTCCATTGTTAGTAGAAATTAGTAAAGAGAGAGACAACCGAGAACAGAACATGCTTCTAATACAAAATGTCAGTATAATTACCATAAAAATAATGATGGGAACTAAAAAAGAAAATGTAAATGGTGAATTTTTTAAAACATCTTTGATGGTGAATTTTTAATGGACAGAGATTCAAATAAAATGCTCAAAATGTAATATAGATATAACATTTTGTATTGAGGACAACTAGATTCTAAGTATTATACAATACAATATTGCAAAAGAATACACCAAAATCATTGATTCTAAAAACTCATAAAGTATACAACGATTCCCATAAAATTAAAATAAGCACAAAAATCAATCAACAAAATCATTTCAAAACTAACACAGATCACAGGGAATAGACAGTTCATGAAAGAAAATAGCACAATTTTCACATTCTCTGTTGTGTTGAGCCAAGATTTAATCTTTTGTAAAATGAGCTGCTCTCAATGATGTAGAAAAGAAAGGAAAAATTGTTTTTTTTTATAAGGAGAAAGGAAAAACTATTACAACCACAAAAAGATCATTTCTCATGCTCTATACATACATCTGTAGGAAAAAGATTTAAGACAAAATATATATCATGAACAAAGCCGGGCTAAGGATCTCGAATTACTGTGACTTGATAATTTCGACTTTATGATCTTTGTCATTTGGGTTTCCATCTTTTTACAAACTTTGTCCAATTCCAACACCCTCGATTGCATACCTTGTAGATGTGCTCTGAGCTTCCCATTCTCAGCCGAAGGATCAACACAAGATGCAGAAAAGAAAGGAAAAATAGTTTTTTTTTTATAAGGAGAAAGGAAAAACTATTACAACTACAAAAAGATCATTTCTCATGCTCTATACATACATCTGTAGGAAAAAGATTTAAGACAAAATATATATCATGAACAAAGCCTGGCTAAGGATCTCGAATTACTGTGACTTGATAATTTCGACTTTATGATCTTTGTCATTTGGGTTTCCATCTTTTTACAAACTTTCTCCAATTCCAACACCCTCGATTGCATACCTTGTAGATGTGCTCTGAGCTTCCCATTCTCAGCCGAAGGATCAACACAAGATGCAGAAAAGAAAGGAAAAATAGTTTTTTTTTTATAAGGAGAAAGGAAAAACTATTACAACCACAAAAAGATCATTTCTCATGCTCTATACATACATCTGTAGGAAAAAGATTTAAGACAAAATATGTATCATGAACAAAGCCTGGCTAAGGATCTCGAATTACTGTGATTTGATAATTTTGACTTTATGATCTTTGTCATTTGGGTTTCCATCTTTTTACAAACTTTCTCCAATTCCAACACCCTCGATTGCACACCTTGTAGATGTGCTCTGAGCTTCCCATTCTCAGCCGAAGGATCAACACAAGATGTAGAAAAGAAAGGAAAAACTATATTTTTTTTTTTTATAAGGAGAAAGGAAAAACTATTACAACCACAAAAAGATCATTTCTCATGCTCTATACATACATCTGTAGGAAAAAGATTTAAGACAAAATATGTATCATGAACAAAGCCTGGCTAAGGATCTCGAATTACTGTGACTTGATAATTTTGACTTTATGATCTTTGTCATTTGGGTTTCCATCTTTTTACAAACTTTCTCCAATTCCAACACCCTCGATTGCACACCTTGTAGATGTGCTCTGAGCTTCCCATTCTCAGCCGAAGGATCAACACAAGATGTAGAAAAGAAAGGAAAAACTGTTTTTTTTTTTTGATAAGGAGAAAGGAAAAACTATTACAACCACAAAAAGATCATTTCTCATGCTCTATACATACATCTGTAGGAAAAAGATTTAAGACAAAATATATATCATGAACGAAGCCTGGCTAAGGATCTCGAATTACTATGACTTGATAATTTTGACTTTATGATCTTTGTCATTTGGGTTTCCATCTTTTTACAAACTTTCTCCAATTCCAACACCCTCGATTGTATACCTTGTAGATGTGCTCTGAGCTTCCCATTCTCAGCTGAAGGATCAATGCAAGTCTTGCAGAAAAGTCAAACTTGAAGGAGCGGCATCGATTCTTCTTCTTCCAAATCGAGCAACGACTCTAGCGGTCGTTGCAGCTGCGTCGAGAGCTTCATTGGCTGGATCTGGCCGTTTAAAAATAACTCGAGGTCGGCGATGGGAATGAGCGCCAGCGAGGGGTGGGCCACGGCCGGGGCCGAACCTTCGTACTCGTTCGCTGCTGGAGTTTCCACGGCAAGTTATGAAGAAGATGGTGGAGCCATGGTGATGATTGTGGATCGGAGACGGGAATGATGATCGGACGATGAAGAAGATGACGGTTTCCTGTGTGTATATATAGATATAGAAAATTCAATACACTCTTCAGATTTGAAGCTAAAGGCTCAACATTTTAAAAAATTAAAACAAACCATCAAAACAAACCCATCAATAGAATGTACATACAGAGAGTAGAAAGAGATCTAAGGTACACAGACCTTCCATCAATATTTTTTACAAAAATTCAGTAAACCCACATAAAAAGAGTACATAGAGAAAGTAGAAAGAGATTTGAGGTGGTAGAAAGAGAGTGGGTGGCCTAACATGAGTAGGTGAAGTTTTAAATAGATATAATGTTTAAATTTTGAATTTAGATGGGAGTGAGTTGGTGAGGGTTTAAATTTGAATTTTGGTGAGAATGAATGATGAGCGTTAGATCGTAGATAGAAAGAGTAATTTTAGACAGTAGATAACAAAAGACATTTTCAATGGCATGATTGATTTTTTAAGCAATCACGACTGTTGAATTGCGTTTTTTGGCATTATTATGCCAAGCTCAAATGTAATATAGATATATATGTATATATTCTTATTTTATTCTATTTTTCTCACTCATTTCTCTCTCTACCCATGTTTCTCGCTCTCCTCTCATTTTCTTCTTTTATTCTTTTTCTTTTTCTTCTCTACACCTCACCTACACTCTCCCCCTCTTCACTCTCCATCTTCCACAGCATACATATATATTATTTTAATCATTCTATCCTCAATCTTTGCTCTAATGGTAACCGTGCTTGTGTATATATATATATATAAATAAATGGAAGATAATTGGAATTGAAGAGAGAAGAGAGAGAAAGTGAGATTGAAGAGAGAGAGAGAGAGCCGGTGGGAAGATAGAAGAGAGAGAAAGTGAGAAGAAAAAAAAAAGTACATAAAAAAATGAAAGAGAGCAAAAGTGAGAAGAAAAAAAAAGTACATAAAAAATGAAAGAGAGGGCTCTTTCGGCGAGAGAAAGAAAAAAGGAAGGAAAATAAATAAAAGGCAATTTGAACATTTTGATCTTTTTACATTAAAAAAAAGTTTAGTATTTAATTTTGTGTTAAAATTTTTAGAGTATAGTGATAAATGGTAATTTTACACAAAAAAACAAATTACAAGAAATAAAGTAAACATGTGTTTTTTACACAATTTTTTGTACACTTTACCGTTTCGCAAAGTACACTGTATTCTTGAACTCTTTGGAAGCTTGGTGAAAGACAATATATCCTGTGAATATGTTGAAGAAAGCCTAGAGCCTTCTAAGTAATAGTTTTATCAACCAAGTGGTGAGTACGCGCGCATACGTATTCAAATACATTATAGTAAGAAAGCATGCATATTTCACCAAAAGTGTTGTATATGTGTCGAACACTAGAATATTTTGTCAAAGTGTCATGATAATTTTATTTTTAAGACACTTTTTAGACAGTCTTCAAATACATATTGGACACTTCATAACAGTATGCATATTCAAATATTTCAAATGAAAATTATATAGGACTAAATTATAATTAAAAATTTAAATTAAATATATGTAGAAAACTAAATAAGTCTGGTCCTTTAATCTATTTGTCTATTCTTATTTATAAATTTGTTTAGTTATTAATTGTTTGATGATAAATTAAAATATTTTTGTAATATAATTTTTTTTATTAAATAATTAATATATTATATTATTATTTTATAACCGTATTTTTTTTTTATTATTTAGAATATCTATCTCCTGTGACCCATGTGCATTAATGACTTTCCTCTGGTTATTCTCATTATTTTGCTGACACACTGTGCATATGGTACTGTGATAGCTGTGTGATATGTGGCTTGGGAATTGAGAGACGTGCAACTTTCTTGCATTGCTGCGTAGGAGAATATATTTGTGTATTTTTATAAGGGTAATGCTACTCAGGTAAAATATTTAGGCAGAATTCGTAGGCAGAAACATTTATATCCATTGGATGCATGTGGTAGGCCCCACCACATACACTCAGCACATACATCTAATGGATGTAAATGTTTCTGCCTACGAATTCTGTCTAAGAATTCTGCCTGAGTAGCATTACCCTTTTTATAATGTACTGATTCATTTTGCATGTATTTCTTTTATATACTCTTCATTTCAAAATTTATGGACATATTTGAAAATTCAACTTTTTACGGTAGAGTCATCTTTTTTATAGTAGTAATAAATGAATTTACACATTAGTCTTTATTAAAAAGTTAGTGTTATTATTATAAAATGAGACCAACTTTTAAGATAATTGAGTTTGAAAATGATAGTTTAGGAATCATATAAAAAATAGTACATTCATTTTAAAAAATGGACATATATTTTGAAAATTTTCAAAATAAAATAGTGAACTTAAATTATAAAACGGAGGGAGAGGGAGTAGTTTGTTCCAATTCCATTTCCATCTATCAAAACTTACCCAACGAGTTTGAACTCCGAGTAATTTTAGTCATTCACTTATGTTTCACAATTATCAAACTTATAATATTCACACAAATCTAATTGCATTGGAGGGTTTAATCCAATCTCTCACTAAATTAAAAAAAAAAATTCCACATAAGTTCAATACATTAAATCAATACTTCTCAGTTAGTCAAATTAAAATACCATATTTAGTTTAGCATAATGATGCAAAAAATCATATACCTTTTTATAATTTATTTAAATTTTCACTTTTTTTTTTAAATTTTCGTTATGTTATATATGGGATCAAAATTCATTTATTTCGTAATTGAGTTTGTTTGAATTCATTAATTTCATAAAAAGTATGACTACTAACTATTTTTAATAACGACAACAACTCATAATTAATAAATATGTTTTTTTGTGTTAAATAATTTTAAAAAAATCAATAAAATCACTAATATTCATTAAAAATTCATCTTAATTGAATAATGTTGTAAAAATTTGCATATAAGTGCACTTTGATTACTATTTGCATGATTGGAAAAAAAATCACGATTGTTATAACAATACCGTTTCATTACACCGATACAAATCCAATTCCGTTACTCCGCAATTGCAATTGTGAATCTTGTTTTCCATATACTAGATTGTTCACAAAACAAATAAACAAACAAAAAAAAACTATTGATTTCTGATGATTCACTTGTTGGAGAAGTAGTAGAACCAACTCTTATTTAGAAAAATATCTAAAACGAAGTGAAGAATAAACCATGGAGATTGAGAAATTTAACAGTAGAACCAACAATAAACTAACTACCTTCGATGAAATTAGCTTTCATTTCATGTCGCTGAAAACCCAATATCTTCTTCGTTACCACATTACTTTCTTTTTCAATATCCATATCTATCTATTTATGAGTACGACGAGGAGTTTGAGACGAAGGTAGAGTCTAGTTGATAGAAGATGGATTAATCAGAAGTAGCAATTTCTCCTACCTCAGTCAAGTTTTCGCCCCATCCCAACCTGCCCAGAAGTGAAAAAAAGAAATTCAACGGGACGGAGCAGGTACCAATTATACAACGGACCAGATATGGTATGCTTACCAATAATCCATCTTAAATTTTTAACAAAAATGGTATGAGAATTTTTTTAACGGAACGGGTTTTGACAAATTCGCCCCCATACCCATGGTTGATTGTGCAAGGGAAGAGAAACCGTTGATATTTTGGTTTTAAATTTGAGGAAAGCTAACCGCAGTGGAATGTGTGATTGCACGGTCGCTGCAAGAGTAAGTAGCTACAGTAATTAATTGAGAGTAATTAGTTTACATGATTCTTCTAGTCGTAAATTACTTTAATACCCCTTCTGTACTTCTTTACAGTATATTCAAATTCAAAAGTAACTTAAATGAAAAAATAAATAGTGTTTTTGTCGGATGCTACAAAAGGAAAGAAGATGTAAATTACGTCACGTAATATAAAGAAAGAGATAATGTTCCAATTAGAAAAGTGATAATCACAAAGAAAGAGAAAAATCTTTTAGTCGGCAAAGAAGAAAGCTTTGTATACAAGAATAAAGAAAAAAAAAAAGAGAAAATATTGAATATATATATGTGAGGTAAAAATGATGGTGTTTCTTTACATTAAATGGTTGACACCTAAAGTTTTAGTTCACTTCTACTTCTAGTTGGTGCGAGTGTGTATATATGTATATATATACATACATATAGAAGACTCGCAACAACAAGAACTAGAAGACTGGTAACAGTAACAACTAGAGCTAGAAGTAGATATATATATATACGTATAGAAACTCGCAACAACTAAAACTAGAAGACTCGTAACAACTAGAACTAGAAGTGTGTATATATATATATATATATATATATCTAGAAACTCGTAACAAGTAGAACTTTACGTGTCAACCATTTAAAGTAAAGAAATGAGTGTGATTAGTTTTCTTTTCAGATTTTGAATTCTGACCGGGATTTTGATGGAGACGTGTTGTTTGAATTTTATTATTAAATTAATAAAAAAAAAGTTGATGGAAATGATCTTCGTTTCTGTTGGGATTTGAAATGAATTTTTTAACACAGCAAATTATTTTATTTATTTTTTAACACGTGGCTCAAGGAGAGCCAAGTATGGCCCCACTATTCATTACTCAAAAGCAAAACCAGGAAACCACTCACTCACTCAGTCAGTGCCTTGTCTAAATTCAATGAATACTACACAGGTGTCTCGTTAGATCTCATCTTGACGGAGCTTTGTTGGGTTGGTCCCACTTTTTCAAACAGTGAAAATGTTGACGTCATGGCATTTCTCATCTGATTTGACACCACCCCCACATACTGGCAGACGCCGTCAGCATTTGGTTCTCCAAG
The DNA here is from genome assembly GCA_026545225.1 of Cornus controversa. Classification (NCBI taxonomy): domain Eukaryota; kingdom Viridiplantae; phylum Streptophyta; class Magnoliopsida; order Cornales; family Cornaceae; genus Cornus; species Cornus controversa. The sequence goes on along the minus strand of CM048853.1, from coordinate 25,487,684 downwards.
ATTAAATTAACATTATTGCAACCTATACTATATTACTACTGTACAATGCAACATTGCTACCTTGATATATATATATATATATATATAATTTTATCTCAATTCCTCATTTATATTAATAAAAATAACCCATTTAAAACAACCCCACCATACATTTGATATTTCTTTTCAAAAGCATAAAGGATCACAAGGTCAAATTTGATTAGAAAAATACAAAGAAAAAGGAAAAAAAGAGACGTGTAATCTTCTCTACTCTCTCTCTCTCTCTCTTCCTGATGAGTCGAGAACTCGAGACCCAACGATGCCTAATGTCTGAGACAGGATTGTATTTAGTTGATTCTGGAAACGCGTATCCAACACGGGACGCCTCCTCGATTGGCTGTGTCAATGAAGCAAAGAATGGTAATTTTCATGTCTATATATAAGTCGTCAAGTGCCCATCTTAGTTACTTGTATTCCGACCACCATTATTCATATTCAGTGTTGATTGATATAACTTTCCACAAAGATCGGGGAGGTGAAGAAAAATAGAAACCCAACAATGGAGAAGAAACTAGTAGCGGAAGAAGGGCAAGAGCAACCTCTACTCACTCCATACAAAATGGGAAAATTCCAACTTTCCCATAGGTACAGTATATCTTACCAACACCACCAATTTTCCATGATTTCCAACTTGAATTCATTCGATTTGTGTTATCGTTTTGATCTTGTTGGAGATTTGTGTGTCATTCTAGTTTATAAGTATAATATGCATATGCAACTCAATATTATTGGGTTTTTTTTTTTATGTATATTTGTTGCCATGTTATTGATCAAGTGTTTGATGAAAATCCAGTTTAATATTGGGTTTTTTTTATGTATATTTCTTGCCAAGTTATTGCTGTATAGATTTGTTGTGGCTTGAGTCTAATTTTTTATACATCAAGTGTTTGATGAAAATCCAGTTGACAAATCCTTTGATTTGTGAAATTTAGTTATTCATTGTCAATTAACTTCCTTGAGTTCAGCAAATTTTGTATGCATCAAGTTTTTTTTGTTGTACACTAAGTATGAAAATAGCATCTAATGTTTGCAATCTGATTTAGATAAAACGAATTATGCCCCCTATGCTTCATCTTCACGCTAGAGAATATTTTTGAAGTGTCAATTAAGAATTGTGAATTAGTCCTTTGCAAGCTACTCTATTGCATTGTTATAGAATGCTCTGTTCCACTTTCTCATTCCTTGTTAACTTTGCTTCCCTAGTTTATGTTCCTTCCTGCCTATGATAGTACCAGAATGAAGAAGAGTTCCATTATAGTCTTTCGAGCACAGGACAATTGTTTTGTTTGAGTCCTATCTGCTGAAATAGCCAGCCCACTTTGTCTTTTGAGATTGAACCCAAAGAATATGTTTTTCCCTGCTATGGTCAGAAATTTATTTTCTATCATTGATTTATATTGCCAAGTGTTAATCTGTGTCACAAAGAAAAGTTGTCAACTCATTATTATCAAATGTGTAAATTTTAAAAAGTTTTTCTTAACTGAGGAAAAATAAGTGCTTTTTTTTTTTTGCCGAAATGTGAAACTTAATTATGTAGGGATATAAACAAAGAAAGAACTGAGGAAAGACGTGAGAAAATTTTTCTGATATAAAAAGGTAGTACCCAGTGCACAAGGCTTCCGTTTGAGCGGGGTCTAGGTCTGGGAGAGATGGATGTAGACAAAGCCTTACCTCTATTTTTGGAGAATCGGAAAATTTTCTGATATAATTCCAAGAATTGGAAAAAAATACGGGGAGCGGTGGCTGAATCTGCAAAACAGTGTCTGTTGGTTACACCAATTATTTTTGCATAACATGTGGATCTTTCATGATGAATTAGAATAAACCTCCTATCATCTCTGCGCATTGGAACTGTATAATTCCTGGTTCCGATTGAGCTGAGTAAGGACGTAGTCGATAGCAGCTTCTTAGCACTTCCTGTGTCTATTTAGTTGCTAGGTGAGAAATCGAAATGGTTGTAGCTAGAGGACCTACAGATTCTTGCATTCAGCAGTTATTCCCCTTCCCCATCCCTTGTATAATTTCCCATGTTGTATGTTCACTCTACTTCAGTAAGGGTAGTAAAGGAAAAGGAAACAGAATGAAATGGATCTAAAAGCAGCTGAGCTATGAAGACTGATCAGATATTATATAAAAATTTATACCTTTCATAGTCGTTGTACTCCAAAATATGGATCGGAAGGTTGTATCTTATTAGTAGGCATTTTCCTCCATAGTTTTTTAGAGGAATGCACTGCTTGAATGTTCTTGTATATGTGGCTCAGTTTCTTTAGACTAATATTTGATCATATTCCTCTTTTTCTTTTAAAAAATTTAGTTCATTTTCCAATAATAAATTTATCAAAACATTACTTTTGTGCATCATAGTGCTGAATACTTTTAATCATAACAAATGACATGCAATCATTTTGCAAGGGAGATGATTTAGATTATGAGATTGTTCTGTCTTCTTATGCTTTTGATGTGGATGTTTAAATGTCCGCCTCTTAATTAGTTTGGTTTCTTGATTCATTGCTATTTTTATACTTAGTGTACAACTGTACATGTAGATTCATATGTACTTAGAAAAGTACTTATAATAATCACATCTTGGGTTGGCAACTTAGTATTTTTTCCCCTTACAATAAATGATTTTTCATCAGGCCATCATTGAAAATCTCCACGTTTTCCTGTTCTTGTTTAATTATATATCTATATTGTATTTTTCAATCCTAAGCAAGCTATTGTAATGAAATTAGAGTTAGTGAGTCACCTAATTCAACTTTGAACTTCTTATGAGTTAGGGACTATGTAGATGTAATTATTCTAGTTTATTACTTCCTTTGGCAATAAGTTCCATTACCTAATGTAGTAACTGTTTTTGTGCTCCACAATTTTCAGAATTGTTTTGGCACCATTGACTAGGAATAGATCTTTCGGAAATGTTCCTCAGCCACATGCTATCGTGTATTACTCCCAGAGAACAACCAAAGGGGGCCTTCTCATAGCAGAGGCAACTGGAGTTTCTGAGACAGCCCAAGGGTAATTAATAGTTGTACTTATCTGAGTTCTTTGGGGTCATAGATTTAAAAAACAGCTTACATATTTGAGCATATGATTGCTTTCTTCATAGTTTCATCAGTACTTTTTCTTTCTTCACTATAGGCAACGAGATACACCTGGTATATGGACAAAAGAGCAAGTAGAAGCCTGGAAACCCATAGTAGATGCTGTGCATACCAAAGGGGGTGTCTTCTTTTGCCAGATTTGGCATGTGGGGAGAGTTTCAAATCGAAGTATTTTTTTGATTTCTTACCTCATTTATTCTCTTTTGTTATGGGATGACTTTTAACTAAGCATTACTTAAAGATAGGGCAAGTTAAATGTTTCAAACATGTTTTTTGTTGTTTACAAAACCCGGATATTTAAAGTTTTGGAGTTGTTGGGATGCATCTCACAGTGGATCTTTTCAGGCCCACGATGTATTTGTATCCAGAAGTTCGAACTGAATTAAACAATTTATCAGATTTAAAATCACCTTTCTAGGTTTCATTTCTCCTTTTTTTAAAAGAAAAAAAGAAATTAGCTTCCTTGTTTGTGCAACATGATGAACAAGTACAACAGAATTTGTTGGAATAACTTTTTGCATGCTAATTTTCAGCTGTGGCATTTATATATATTTACATATACTATTCTTTTTTCTTTTCTTTTTTAAGTATAAATTTACCAATAAGAGAGAGTATACTTAGGTGGCAAGAGCCTATTCAATGCCGACCTATAGATACACCTGTGAGGAGAGGTAGATTTATTTGCATAGAAGGTGACACAAAGGGGTTGACCAAAACTAACATGGAATGAAGTAATAAGAAATGACTTTAAAAAAATTAAATCTAGTAGGAGCTATAGCTTATGATAGAAAAGAGTGGCAAAAGAGAATTCATGTGGCCGCCCTCGTTTGTACGGGATAAAGGCAAGGATGATGATGATGATGATGATGATGATGAGGAAAGAAGCACTAATACACCCACTTTGTCCAATTGGAACTTGAAATCTTAACCTCCTCTTTGAGAGGTGGGACGGATACCACTCAAGCTAATGCTCGGTGGTTATAATGACTCCTTGTTTTTTTCTTTGATGACAAGACCTACTTTATTGAATTTTTAGGCCTCTTTGATGTCATCTTAAGCTATTTAGCCATTTCCTTGTACAGGTTTTCAACCAAATGGGCAAGCTCCTATATCTTGTACTGACAAGCCGTTGACTCCTCAACCTCATAGTAATGTCGTTGATGCTGCAGAATTTTCACCTCCACGACGCTTGAGTACAGAAGAAATTCCTCAAGTTGTCAATGATTTTAAACTTGCTGCAAGGAATGCTATTGAAGCTGGTAAGCTTTTGAAAATACATTTAGCCACTAATGTTTAGTAAAGTATTTCTTCAACTGCAGAAAGTTAAATCGTACTTGATTTGCTGATTCTATAAGATAAAAGAAATATATTTATTTGAAATGAGATGTAGATCTGTTTTGATCGACAATGCATGCCTGAAAGGATTTTTTCTGTTGCATTAATTTTCTTTTGTCTTCAACGTCTAAAGTTTATGTGCAAAGACCATGTTCACTATTCACTCTCTCATGCATGAACATGCTAGTTAGAGACAGGTGCGTATGGGGTGTAAGGAGATGGGACCACCCGAAGTGACCATGATAAAAATGCTTTGCATGACTGGGTGTAGCAGGATTCTTATGGCACAACCTCTAGCTAGTACTTCCCTTTCGACTTACCAAACCACAACCTCTTTGAAGCTCCCCAAATTGGCATGTCAAGACATGATATGCTGAATAGCTGTGCTCATGGCACCTATGTGGAAAGGGCTTAGACCATGCATGGCCTTTGCTTAGTACAAGCGTTTAGATTTAATGCTAATATCGGGCACAATTTCTGAGATGGTGGAGAATCATTGGACTGTTATCGAGTACATGAATTGCATTGGAGCAAATAAGTACATGCTCAGAAATGTGAGAGTTTAAAAGACATAAGACATAGCCATCGCTTGACATAAGCTCTAGATAGTGCAAGTGAATGAGCCATCATTGAGTGGAGAGTCAAAATTGCTTGAGGGACGTTAATGGAGCTAGCACAAATGTAGACTGTAGAATTTGTAGATACTGTTGGTAACAATTTATGGATGTTTATGTGAGAATCCATAAAAGCTGTTGGAGATAAATTAGTTGTAGAGGCTAATGGTAACAAGTCATGGCAATTGACAGCATAGGCCATGAAGGCTGATGGTGATGAGCCATAGAGGCTAACATCATGTATCTCGTATACTGAGATTATAACCTTTCACCGTTTGGTGTAATCTACTGCCCATGAGAGAATTTATGTTTTCTATGCCCTGAGGTGAATCCCATCCTTGTTAAACATTTAATGAGGCTAGCCATGGTACCGGCACATCGGCTCATAACAAGGACATAGTTTCTAGAAAGGTGAATGTATAGTTTGTGTTCTGTAAGAGATATATTCTCGGATTGGATGTTGAAGGAGTCCTGCACTTGCACATTCCTGCTCGGCATGCCTTGGAGCAATAAAACCATGGTGAACCAATTGCCTTCGTAACGGAGGATCCAGATTGAGTGCCTAGGCAACACATTTGGGGAACTCAACAAACATCAAGGCTGGAGCAGTGGTACACAACCATTGGTGACTAAATGATCATGGCTGAGGAATACATTAAAGAGGTGGGGCCTGCAAGTACCATTCCAGTAGTTGTCAAATGCACCTCATTAATGATGGCTTGACTATGCAAGCACATACTGTCACGGATGCATAGATGTGTTCTGAATCCCACATAAGGTGTGTCTTGAATGGTCCTGGGCTTCTTAAATGGGTGTGGGGAATCTCATAAGAATAGTTTTGGGTGTGAAATCGGCTTATTGTGATAATGTTCAAGCCTACTTGATGAGAAGTAGAGTAACTTGTAAATTTTGCCTTACGTGATAGTGTTGCATGAAGCTTTAGGCAATCATGCACCTTTTATTTGAGATGTCATAATATAGATCTCCGTGTTTTGAGATTTGAAATTATATCTGACCTGGCAACATGACAATTGTTGTGATGATGATATAAATGTGCCAAGGTGGCAGTATGGAGATGGCTACGATGGACCTGCCCGAGATAAACAAAGTCTAAAGGTGTTGGTCATAAGTATGCCTACATTAATCATGTGCCTCGAGCATTGACCATGGCAGTTCAATCTCGTTTGTTGTCAGGTTAGAATGTTGAAGTGGTATAAATAATTAAATTGGAACTTTGGCGGGTGTGAGGTGAAATTAGGGCACATAGGCAAGGAAGTTGGGCTGCTAGAATTGATGGTTTTACAGTGAAGAATGCTCAAAAAGTCATGGTGTTCCAGTCCAGGGTCATGTTAGTGTCCATCTTAGTGGTCCAATAGCATGCCGTGAAATATTGTCCACCAATCCCCGTGAAGTTGCTGCTTATCATATATTCCAACATCTTCCCACATGGGGATTCGATAGTGGTCCAATAGCACGCCGTGAAATATTGTCCACCAATCCCCGTGAAGTTGCTGCTTGTCATATATTCCAACATCTTCCCACATGGGGATTCGATGATGACCCGTTGAATATGATAGTTAAGTGAACCAACCCACATGGAAATCTTCCCAGATATATGCTCTTTTGAAAATTTGTTATTTAATACGCAGAGAGTAAAATCACTTTTTAAGCATGGCAGGGAAGTGAAGTGTAGTAGCATACTTCATGTAATTCCAGACATGTCAAGAAAGTCTAACAGACTAGGCAGCCCTCATCTTACCATCACTTGTGCTAGATTTCGCAGGACACCTTGTCTTCAGGTATTCTAAAGTGTGACTACCCTTTACTGCCTTGGACCTTTACCTTGGTATTATATATCACTTAATGCACCCAGAATTTTGTATCCAAAGCCCTCGTGATGAAATGTGGTTAAAAAATAAAAAAAGTCTTAAAACAAAATAGTAAAGGGGAAAGTGATTTTTGAATTGATATCCCCTCGATGGAGCTCTAACTGTCAGTGACCTCCCAAATGGAGTCACCAAAGTGTAAATGTTTTGGTGATAGAGATGAAGGTATCACACATAAGATAATGGAACCTTCGGTAAATAATAGAGTTGCACAATGGAGAAAAATTAGGAGAATTCCAAGTTCATTGTCATTCTTCATTCCAGAAATTCTTGAAATGAGGCAAGGAGTCATCCTTATTAAGGTTTAGAGGAATGCAATAAATGGCACCATAACTTACTGCATTAATTAATTGAGAGTTTTACAGGAAGGGTGTCTTTTCTATTTAGGAATCATTTGTGATGACACATGATATCTTTGTTCACAATGATTAATCCTTTAAATGACAAAAAAAGAATAAAAAATTTTCACATTAAAGATAGAAAAGAAAGTTAGAAAAAGAAAAAGATAAAACATCGGCCGCATATTAAGGTTAATTTCATAATAATTGAAGTTTGCCAAATTTTGTTTGACCTGGAAGTGAGCATAAAATAAAGGTAACATTTGTTTGAACAAATACTGCGATAAATGTGGAGTGTGTTTATGCATTATTTTGTTATTATCTTGTTATTGTAAGTACTCAGGCAATATGAGAAACTTCTTGGAAGGCGTTGTCTCAACCAAAAAAAAAAAATTGAAACAGTTTTTATTTTTTATTTAGAGGATTTTTGAAAGCTCAAGAATTCATAAATACTTGTATTCCACTAAGTTGATTGTTGGGAAATCTATTGAACTGTGGCCTGGACTATGTTTAAAAATATCAAACACGGCCTATGTCAGTCTTTATTTTCTGATTCAGTGATATTGTTTGTTTGATACATAGGTTTTGATGGAGTTGAGATCCATGGGGCTCATGGTTACCTAGTAGACCAGTTTATGAAAGACCAAGTCAATGACCGCACAGACAAGTATGGAGGCTCTCTGGAGAACCGTTGCCGATTTGCTCTCGAAATAGTTGAAGCTATCAGTAATGAGATAGGAGCAGATAGAGTGGGAATAAGGCTTTCTCCCTTTGCAAATTACATGGAATCAGGAGACTCAAACCCAGAGGCTCTAGGCCTCTATATGGCTGAATCATTGAATAATTATGGTATTCTCTACTGTCACATGGTTGAGCCTAGGATGAAAAACGTAGGTGAAAAATGTGAAGTTCCCCATACTCTCGTGCCCATGAGAAAGGCTTTCAATGGTACCTTCATTGCTGCCGGGGGTTATGACAGGGAAGATGGTAACAAAGCTGTGGCTGAGAACCGTGCTGATCTTGTTGCTTTTGGCCGTTTATTCTTGGCCAATCCAGATTTGCCGAAGAGATTCAAGCTTAATGCTCCTCTCAACAAGTACAACAGAGCTACATTCTATATTCCAGATCCTGTTGTTGGCTACACTGATTATCCATTTCTTGAAACAACTGCTTAAATTTTCTTTGGAGGAGAATGTGAACACAAAAATTGTGTTATCTTTGTTGTACACATCTCAAATCGACTGTCAAACTTTTCATTCTTTCTGGGTGCTTCTGTTGTGTGGAAAGAGTGCAATAGAGAACAGAAGTGATACAAATATCAAGTACTATCCCACTCGGTAATGTTATATATTGTTATTGTACTTGTAATAAATAAGCACCTACTTTTGCATTAGGTGTATGATTGTATCCATTTTGGCCTTCCAACTCCTTGCACCTCCATGACATTCATCCTACTTGTCGACACCTTCAGGTCTTTAGATTTTTATAGGATACAACAAAACCATTGAAAATCTGCATTTAGCAATACTGAAGAGATTCTGTAAATTCATTACTAAATTGTTTATAATTTAGACTGAAAAAGAAAAGAGAGGAAGGAGTGAATCAAAATGGAATATGGAACTTAGAGCAAGTCCTGTTTACAGAGTACCAAATTGCAAGTCACATGTGACCATTAGTTCTAAGAATCATTATTTAAATAGTTATATGATTGATAAAGTGAATTTAATTTTCAACTGTTATTTATTTATATTCGTTAAATCATTATTTAAATAGTTACATGATTGATAAAGTAAATTTAATTTTTAACTGTTATTTATTTAAATTAGTAACATTAACGTGCGATATATATACTATGAGAAATGATTGCAGGAGTTTTCCTGGATAATTCGTCCCATGTCATATCAATCATTGTAAAACATTTTTCTTTGATTATAAAGTATTTGTGATTGTGTTAAATGAGTTTTGTTAAAGTTACCTGAGTAAAGGAATTTAATAAAAAAATATTATCTATTTTTGTGTTTTTTTTATTTAAACTTCAATCACTTTTACTATAAATTGAATTTTTTGATGAAATTATTTTTGTTAGAAAAATAATTATAAGAGCTTTAATTGAGTACCACTTAAATTATGTTACGACTTAATTTTTTAAAAATAAATTTATTTAAAATTAACACATTTACTTCATAAATAAATAACATATTTTTCTATTTCAGCAACTACAATTCTATTTTTAACTAAATTAATTCATCTATCTAAAATTCAATTTAAATTTTTAAATATATTTTAGAAATAATTTATGTATATATATGTAATACCCGAAATATATATATATCTATATTTATATTTATTTTGGTGGGACCTAAATGAAAAAAAATTAAAGGCCATCTGGGGCAGCCATGTGAGTGGTGTGTGGGTGTGGTGGATGGGGCGGACCGGGACCCTCTGCTGTAACGGGTCATACCGTACCCGTGCAGCAGAGAAAAACGATGCGGTTTGCTTAGTAATTCAGTTCCTTTCGTTTGCTTTTAATTTTGGTCCGTTTTCCTTTCGTAACTTCCGTTATATTACTTTTTCAATATTTTATTATAACAATGCATATGCTTTTGTTATCTTATTATATTCGTACCTTATATATATATATATATGCTTTACACTTTTTGTTCTTTTCACTTAAAATTCAATAACTTTTATTACAAATAATATTTTTTGATGATACTAATTTTGTTTAATAGAATATTTCGAGAGCTTCAATTTGAGTATAACTTACGCTTTGTTTTAACTTAAGACAAAAAAATTATAATTTTTACAATTTATGTATACACATTTGACTACTTTTTCAAGACTTTAAAATCATTCATACACATAAAATATATATATTTTAATATATTTTTTAAATGTTTATAAAAAAAAATTGTGTTTAAATGTTTGTAGACATAAAATACTTTTCACACATTTAAATTATTTTTTCACACATTTAAAGTACTCCTAGTCATATTTGAATAATGTATTTGCACAAAAAAATTTATATTAACATTTTTTAGACTAATTTTTTTTTCACTTTTCACACATTTAAAATACTTTTTCACAAACCTAAAACAAATATTTTTTTATGTTTTATCTTTCCAATTTTTTAAGAACTCTTAGGCATATATGAAGAATGTTTTTCCACAAAAAATTAAAAAAAATTATATTCACATTTTTTAATCTTATTTTTTTTCACTTTCCATACATTTAAAACAAATAATTTTTTTCTTTCCAATTTTTTTAGGAACTCTTAGGCATATTTGAAAATTTTATTTGGTCAAAAAAATCATAAAAAATTATATTTACATTTTTTAGGTTCATTTTATTCTCATTTTTCACTCGTTTAAAGTACTTTTCACACATTTAAAGTACTTTTCCACGCATCTAAAACAAATATTTTTTATATTTTTTCTTTTTAATTTTTTTAGGAACTCCTACGCATATTTGAAGAATGTTTTTGCACAAAAAATTCATTAAAACAAATATTCATATTTTTTAATTTCATTTTTTTTTCACTTTCCACACTTTTAAAATATTTTCGACACACTTAAAACAAACAAATTTTTTGATTTTTTTCTTTCCAATTTTTCTAGGAACTCTTAGGCATATTTGAATGATGTATTGCACAAACAAATTATAAAAATTTATTTTCACATTTTTTAGACTCATTTTTTCTCACTTTTCACATTTTTAAAGTACTTTTTCACAAATTTAAAGTATTTATCCACACACCTAAAACAAATGTTTTTTTATGTTTTTTCTTTTCAATTTTTTTAGGAACTCTTAGGCATATATGAAGGATGTTTTTGCACAAAAAAAATTATAAAAATTTATATTCACATTTTTTTAATCTCATTTTTTCTCACTTTTCATACTTTTAAAACATTTAAAGTATTTTTTCACACATTTAAAGTACTTCTTCACACACGTAAAATAAATACTTTTTTTATATTTTTTCTTTCCAATTTTGTTAGGAACTCTTAGGCATATACGAAAGATGTTTTTGCACAAAAAAATCATAAAAATCTAAATTCACATTTTTTTAATCTCATTTTTTTTTCACTTTCACTTTCCTTCATAAAAATCTAAATTTTCATAAAAAAAAACAATTTTTTTTGAATTTTTTGTGCAAAAACATCCTTCATATATGCCTAAGAGTTCCTAAAAAAATTGGAAAGAAAAAACATAAAAAAATATTTGTAATAGGTGTGTGGAGAAGTACTTTAAATATGTTGAAAAATACTTTAAATGTGTTCAAAGTACTTTAAAAGCGTGGAAAGTGAGAAAAATGAGCCTAAAAAAAGTGAATATAAATTTTTATGATTTTTTTGTGCAAATACATCATTTTAATATGCCTAAGAGTTCCTAAAAAAATAGGAAAAGAAAAAATAAAAAAATTATTTGTTTTAATTGTGTGAAAAATAATTTAAAAGTGTGGAAATGAGAAAAAAAATTAGCCTAAAAAATGTGAATTTAAATTTTTATGGTTTTTTTTGTGCAAATACATCCTTCAAATATGCCTAAGAGTTTTTAAAAAAATAGGAAAGAAAAAAATAAAAAAAATAATTTGTTTTAAGTGTGTGGAAAGTACTTTAAAAGTGTGGAAAATGAAAAGAAATTGAGATTAAAAAATGTGAATATAAATTTTTATGAATTTTTTGTACAAAAACATCTTTCATATATGGTTAAGAGTTCCTAAAAAAGTTGGAAAGAAAAAACATAAAAAAGTATTTGTTTTAGGTGTGGGAAAAATTACTTTAAATGTGTGAAAAAGTACTTTTAATGTGTGGAAAGTGAGAAAAAAATGAGCCTAAAAAAAGTGAATATAAATTTTTATGATTTTTTTGTGTAAATTCATCCTTCAAATATGCCTAAGAGTTCCTAAAAAAATAAGAAAGAGAAAATAAAAAAAATTATTTGTTTTAATTGTGTGGAAAGTACTTTAAAAGTGTGGAAAGTGAAAAAATGTGAATATAAATTTTTATTATTTTTTTGTGCAAAAATATATTTCATATATGGCCAAGAGTTCCTAAAAAAAATTGGAAAGAAAAAGCAAAAAAAAAGTATTTGTTTTAGATGTGTGGAAAAGTACTTTAAATGTGTAAAAGTTCTTTAAATGTGTGGAAGTACTTTAAAAGTGAGAAAAGTGAGAAAAAAATTAACCTAAAAAATGTGGATATAAATTTTTATGTTTTTTTTGTGCAAATACAACCTTCAAATATGCCTAAGAGTTCTTAAAAAAATTGAAAAGAAAATAATCAATAAAAGTATTTGATATAAGTGTGTGAAAAGTACTTTAAAAGTGTGGAAAGGAAAAAAAAATGAAATTAAAAAATATGAATATAAATTTTTCTGAATTTTTTGTGCGAAAACATAATTCGTATATGCCTAAGAGTTCCTAAAAAATTTGGAAAGAAAAAACATAAAAAAATATTTGTTTTAGGTGTGTGGAAAAGTAATTTAAATGTGTGAAAATTATTTTAAAAGTGTGGAAAGTGAGAAAAAATTAGCCTAAAAAATGTGAATATAAATTTTTATGATTTTTTTTTTCAAATACATCCTTCAAATATGCCTAACAGTTCTAAAAGAATTGGAAAGAAAAAACATAAAAAGATATTTGTTTTATATGTGTGAAAAATTACTTTAAATGTGTGAAAAAATCATTTATATGTTTGGAAATGGACTTTAACTTCGTGGACATGAGTTTTAATAAATATGGAAATAAAATGTTATGTTTTATTTGTGTTGAAACAGTTATTGGATGTGTCTAAGTGTTTCTGAAAAATTTGAAAAGAAAAAACATAGAAAATGATTGGTTTTGAGTGTGTGAAAAATAATAGTAAATTAGTGGAAACTTACTTTATTGGTGTGAAAATATACTTTAACTGCGTGGACATCTGTGCCATCAATGTGAAAGTTAAATCAATTTGAGATTAATATGCTTTTTATATTGTATTCATTTACACAAATAAATAATAGAAATTGATGTTCATATTTTTAAATTTCACTTATACATACTTAAAATTATACTTCTACATATTTAAAGTATTATTTTCACATACCTACAATAATTTTCACCCATTGAAAATAAATATTTTTTAATGTTTTTTTCTTTTCATATTTTTAGAAACATTTTTTTTATGAACATTTTAAAAAAATATTTTAATTCAAGAAACATTTTAATTGTGTGTAAAATGACTTTAAAATTGTGAAAAATTGCTTTAAGTATGTATACAAGAATTGGAAAATTTATAATTTTTTTGTTAAGTTAAAACATAGTCTAAGTTATACTCAAATTGAAGCTCTTGAAATATTCTATTTAACAAAATTAGTTTTATCAAAAAATATTATTTGTAGTAAAAGTTATAGGCTTTTAAGTGACAAGAAAAAAAAAAAAGTAAAACATATATATATATATATATAGATGGTACGAAGATAACAGATGCTATATATATAATAAAATATTGAAAAGCTATATAATTGTATGTAATGGAAGGAAAACAGAGCAGAGAAAAAAAAAATTAGTTACACCTTATCTAAACTAAACCACGCCGGTACTGCATGGGTATAACAGTATCGGGATACGGCGAAGGATCTTTGATGTCTAACGAGATACCTAGAAATGTCAACGGTGCGGATTCGGGACGGGCACCCCTTTTCTAAATCTGTCTCACAAAAAAAGAATTCTTTCCAAACCTGTTTCGTGGCGCCCCGCATCGGAGTCGGGGAGGTTTTGGGACGCCCCAATATATATATTTTAAGAAATATAATGCAAACTTGAGGGAATTTACGATAAAGTTTGTAAAAAAAATTAAATATAGACAAATACTTACAAATGATTAGGGGTGACCATGGATCGGATCGGATTATGCATAATCCTATTCCGATCCGCAGATTACGAATTGACGAAAATTCAATATGATCCGATCCGTGGCAATCCACCAATCCGATTTGATCCGATTCGTGATTGAACGGATCTAATCGGATCGGATTGACGAATTGGACTAGTACTCCTATTTGAATTTTTTTTTCTACTTAAAAAATTCCAAAAACCAACAAACACAACACTTTTTAAATAAAAACAATTGTTAAATAAACAAATATAATATATATTGAGTTTTTAGGTTTATCCATGTAAGTATGTAGCATATTATATTATTATACATATAATTACTAATTATATATGTAAATATATTGCCATGGATTGTCACGGATCGGATTGAATTTCTGACTCTCCAATCCGTAATTTGATCTGTGACTAACGGATTCTAATTTTTTTAATCCGTCACTAATTCATTAGCTAACGGATTGGATTGTCCGGATCGGATTGAATTCGCGAATTTTTTGTGCACCCTTACAAATGATAATAACAAAAATATTGTTAAAATTTAAAATTATCATAACTATTGAAAAAAAATAAAAATTATAGTTAATAAAAGAATATTTATTTATATATTTATCATTAATTAGGGCGGATTCAAAATTTAACGAATTTTATATTCTTTTCTCAAATTCGTTCTTAATTCGATTAGTATAATCTCAAACTCGTTTGATTAGAGACCGGACCGGACCGGACCGGGCTCCGAATACGGGTTAAATTGACATATTCGTAAAGGCACGTGTATGGTATTCATTGAATTTAGACAAGGCACTGAGTGAGTGGTTTACGGGTTTTGCTTTAGAGTAATGAATAGTGGGGCCATACTTGGCTCTCCTTAAGCCACGTGTCCGTCCGCCAAATAAATAAAACATTTTGCTGCGTTAAAAAAATTCATTTCAAATCCCAACGGAAACGAAGATCATTTCCATCAACTTTTTTTTAATTAATTTAATAATAAAATTCAAACAATACGTCTCCATCAAACTCCCGGTCAGGTCAGAATTCAAAATCTAGAAAGGAAACCAATCACACTCATTTCTTTGGACAGGATTTAAATTAAACCACGCCGTTTTCGGGTACCGCATGGGTACACTAGTTCCCGGTTACGGCAGAGGATCTCTGCCCCCTCGGTGGAAGTAGAACGGAGCTTTATTGGGTGGGTCTAGGGATGGCAACGGGTCGGTTATGGGGCGGGGATCCCCATTCCCATCCCCATAACCGTTTAATTTTGAAAACCCCATAACCGCCCCATAACCGATTATAAATTTTCCCCTTCACCCCATCCCCGCCCCATAACCGACAGAACTCACCCCGCCCTAAACCGTCCCGCCCCATAACCGGTTAAAACTCAAATATTTTGAAAATTAATTTTTTTTGAAGTTCCAACAAAACCATATAAAACTAACCATACATTCCTCTAACATAAAACTAACATAAAATTTCATCATTCATGGCAAGAATAAGGAAAGAATCACAATCATATCATCGTAAACTAAGAGAGAGGAGTGAGATTAGGGCTAAGGTTTTCTATTTAAGTATATATACACATAAGTAATATAATATAATAACATATTGAGTGTAGAATAATCGGGGCGGGTTTTAAATGGGGCGGGGTGACCTTTCCCCATCCCTGTCCCGAAACCGACCGGGTTTTAACTAATAAAATCCATCCCCGTTCCATTAACATAAACGGTTCTCCAAACCCATTTTAAACTGGTTGGGGCGGGGCGGGTCCCCGCCGGGTTGGGGATTTTTGCCATCCCTAGGTGGGTCCCACTTTTTCAAACAGTAAAAATGTTGACGTCATGGCATTTCTCATCTGATTTGACACCACCCCACATACTGGCCGACGCCGTCAGCATTTGGTTCTCCAATATTAAATTAACATTATTGCAACCTACTATATTACTACTGTACAATGCAACATTGCTACCTTAATATAAATATATATATATATATATATGCAAAGAATGGTACTTTGGTGTCAATCAAACCTCATTGGTTCATGCATAATTTTCATGTCTATATATAAGTCGTTAAGTGCCCATTTTAGTTTCTTGTATTCCGACCACCATTATTCATTTTCAGTGTTGACTGATATATCTTTCCACAAAGAAGGAAAATAGAAAGAAGAAGAGATCGGGGAGGTGAAGAAAAATAGAAACCCAACAATGGAGAAGAAACTAGTAGCGGAAGAAGGGCAAGAGCAACCTCTATTCACTCCATACAAAATCGGAAAATTCCAACTTTCCCATAGGTATAGTATATCTTACCAACGCCACCAAATTTCCATGATTTCCAACTTGAATTCATTCACTTTGTGTTATCGTTTTGATCTTGTTGGAGACTTGTGTGTCATTCTACAGTATAATATGCATATGCAACTCAAAGTTATTGCTGCATAGATTTGTTGTAACTTGAATCTAATTTTTTTGTACATCAAGTGTTTGATGAAAATCCAATTGACAAATCCTTTGATTTGTGAAATTTAGTTATTCATTGTCAATTAACTTCCTTGAGTTCAGCAAATTTTTTATGCATCAACTTTTTTGTTGTACACTAAGTATGAAAATAGCATCTAATGTTTGCAATCTGATTTAGATAAAACGAATTATGCCCCCTATGCTTCATCTTCACGCTAGAGAATATTTTTAAAGTGTCAATTAAGAATTGTGAATTAGTCCTTTGCAAGCTACTCTATTGCATTGTTATAGAATGCTCTGTTCCACTTTCTCATTCCTTCTTAACTTTGCTTCCCTAGTTTATGTTCCTTCCTGCCTATGATAGTACCAGAATGAAGAAGAGTTCCATTATAGTCTTTCGAGCACAGGACAATTGTTTTGTTGGAGTCCTATCTGCTGAAACAGCCAGCCCACTTTGTGTCTTTTGAGATTGAACCCAAAGAATATGTTTTTCCCTGCTATGGTCAGAAATTTATTTTCTATCATTGATTTATATTGCCTAGTGTTAATCTATGTGTCACAAAGAAAAGTTGTCAACTCATTATTATCAAATGTGTAAATTTTAATAAGTTTTTCTGAACTGAGGAAAAGTAAGTGCTTTTTTTTTTTTCGCCGAAATGTGAAACTTAATTATGTAGGGATATAAACAAAGAAAGAACTAAGGAAAGAGGTCAGAAAAATTTTTTGATATAAAAAGGTCGTACCCAGTGCACAAGGCTCCCATTTGAGCGGGGTCTGGGAGAGGTGGATGTAAACAAAGCCTTACCTCCATTTTTGGAGAAGCTGACATTTTTCTGATATAATTCCAAGAATTGGAAAGAAATAAGGGGAGCGGTGGCAGAATCTGCAAAACAGTGTCTGTTGGTTACACCAATTATTTTTGCATAACATGTGGACCTTTCATGATGAATTAGAATAAACCTCCTATCATCTCTCAGCACTGGAACTGTATAATTCCTGGTTTCGAATAAGCTTAGTAAGGACGTAGTCGATAGCAGCTTCTTAGCACTTCCTGTGTCTATTTAGTTGGTAGGTGAGAAATCGAAATGGTTGTAGCTAGAGGACCTACAGATTCCTGCATCCAGCAGTTATTCCCCATTCCCCATCCCTTATATAATTGCCCATGTTGTATGTTCACTCTGCTTCAGTAAGAATAGTAAAGGAAAAGGAAACAAAATGAAATGGACCTAAAAGCAGCTGAGCTATGAAGACTGATCAGATATTTATATAAAAATTTATACCTTTCATAGTCCTTGTACTCCAAAATATGGATCGGAAGGTTGTATCTCATTAGTAGGCATTTTCCTCCAAAGTTTTTTAGAGGAATGTACTGCTTGAATGTTCTTGTATATGTGGCTCAGTTTCTTTAGACTAATATTTGATCATTTCCCTCTTTTTCTTTTAAATTTTTTAGTTCATTTTCCAATAATAAATTTATCAAAACATTACTTTTGTGCATAATAGTGCTGAATACTTTTAATCAGAACAAATGACATGCAATTGCAAGGGAGATGATTCAGATTATGAGATTGTTCTGTCTTCTTATGCTTTTGATGTGGATGTTTAAATGTCCGCCTCTTAATTAGTTTGGTTTCTTGATTCGTTGCTATTTTCATACTTAGTGTACAACTGTACATGTAGATTCATATGTACTCGTAAAAGTACTTATAATAATCACATCTTGGGTTGGCAACTTAGTATTTTTTCCCCTTACAATAATTGATTTTTCATCAGGCTATCATTGAAAATCTCCATGTTTTCCTGTTCTTGTTTAATTATATATCTATATTGTATTTTTCAATCCTAAGCAAGCTATTGTAATGAAATTAGAGTTAGTGAGTCGCCTAATTCTACTTTGAATTTCTTAGGAGTTAGGGACTATGTAGATGTAATTATTCTAGTTTATTACTTCCTTTGGCAATAAGTTCCATTACCTAATGTAATAACTGTTTTTGTGCTCCACAATTTTCAGAATTGTTTTGGCACCATTGACTAGGAATAGATCTTTCGGAAATGTTCCTCAGCCACATGCTATACTGTATTACTCCCAGAGAACAACCAAAGGGGGCCTTCTCATAACAGAGGCAACTGGAGTTTCTGACATAGCCCAAGGGTAATTAATAGTTGTACTTATCTGAGTTCTTTGGGGTCATAGATTAAAAAAGCAGCTTACATATTTGAGCATATGATTGCTTTCTTCATAGTTTCATCAGTACTTTTTCTTTCTTCACTATAGGCAACGAGAAACACCTGGTATATGGACAAAAGAGCAAATAGAAGCCTGGAAACCCATAGTAGATGCTGTGCATGCCAAAGGGGGTATCTTTTTTTGCCAGATTTGGCATGTGGGGAGAGTTTCAAATCGAGGTATTTTTTTGATTTCTTACCTCATTTATTCTCTTTTGTTATGGGATGACTTTTAACTAAGCATCACTTAAGGATAGGGCAAGTTAAATGTTTCAAACATGTTTTTTGTTGTTTACAAGACCGGATATTTAAAGTTTTGGAGTTGTTGGGATGCATCTCACAGTAGATCTTTTCAGGCCCACGATGTATTTGTATCTAGAAGTTTGAACTGAATTAAACAATTCATCAGATTTAAAATCACCTTTCTAGGTTTTGTTTCTCCTTTTTTTTTTTTTTATAAAAGAAATTAGCTTCCTTGTTTGTGCAACATGATGAACAAGTACAACAGAATTTGTTGGAATAACTTTTTGCATGCTAATTTTCAGCTGTGGCATTTATATATATTTACATATACTATTCTTTTTTCTTTTCTTTTTTAAGTATAAATTTACCAATATACTTTTTCCTGTATCTCAAGCAATCAATATTGCAGAGGTGTGTCTTGAAAATTTGGTTTTGCTTGATTACCTGTATCAATAGTCAATAAATGGGTGTTTTTGCAAGTTCAACGTAAAAAGCTAGCTAAATATAAGCTGCTTTACTAGAAACAAAAAGGGAAAAAGGGGAAAAAGATAGCTTAAAACATAAGTTCTAATTATATATAATCAGAATAAGGCAACATTCAGTAAGAACAACATTTTCTAAACATGTTTTAGAAGCTCACCTGAAATATATTCTAAATTTACACAAGGGGATACTAGATTAAACCATGATAAATGACCCCTTAAGGTTAGGATTCGGAGTAGAGATCTTGGTATTAGTATCACCCAATCTAACAAGAATATCATTGATATAACCTTGGAAACCAATATTCTGTTACATGTCATGTTGAGAATGACCACAGTTGTTAATTTGAAGGATCAATACGACTCATGAAATAAAACATTATCATGTAGCCACCAAATTTTCAACTGTTTTTAGTTGAAGAAATAATGATGGAGGAGGTTTTGTTTTGTCAATTGCAATCACATCAAATACAGGATTTCCTAATAATAATTACAAGTTGGTGGCATATAGAGACCATAAACTACTAATGTAGACATATCCTTTGTTTTTTTTTTGGTCCTTTGTTGAATATTATGAATGCGGACAAGTTATTGGTTTTACTCTTTTGAATAGTCACGTTAGAGACCTTATGGCAGTAAAGACCTATTTAAAATTTAAAATATGAAATTGATGCGGGTGTATAGGTGTGCTCTACCGCATTTTAAATCTAGAGAATTTTGATTGACTATGGAATCTACATGTTTATTATATAGCTTTATCCCAACAAAAGTAGTTTCTTGAAGCACTGCTACCTTCTTCTTTTTTTTTTTTTTGGAGTAACATACCACACGTTACATTGACTGAATTTAATAGTTGGAACTTGGAAGATGGTTTTTGTTGATTTTTGCCTTCCTGAGGAAGTTTCTCTTTTGTAACGGTGTCATTTTTATTTTTCTAACAGTTATCTTTGATGAGGTGAACAAGATAGTTTACTTAGAATCCAAGTACAATTGGCCATTGTTACGTCACATAGGTTAATTCTTTAATCATTTACTGTACAAGAAAACGGATAGTGTTGCTCGCCTCTCTTTTAATATCTTATGTGAGATGAGAAAAGCATCCTGCACTATATGAAAGGGCTATCATTTCCTGAATGCCAAACATTTAATTAGGGTCATCCATGTTGGACTGCCAATATTAATGAAATGAGCGATGGTGTCGTGGAACTAGGTTCATGACTTTTCTTGGTGCAGGAGGTTCAGTAGCTATTATTCTTTGTTGTGAGCATCAAGTGTAGATGACCTAGCAGGCTTCAGTTGGATTCTTTCAAAAAGCATGAAAAAGCCATGGCTACTTTTTCATAGGATTATGGAAACTATTAGGGGTCTTAGATATTAATTCTATAAATGGTGGAAAAAATTTCTGCTTTAGTAAATCAAATACGTTAACATATTTGTTAGGTGCCTTTTCTTTTCCTACTTCTGGATAACTACTATTTTTTTTTTCTATTAGATAAGAAGCACTAATCGTTAAAAAAGGAACACGGACAATGCATCCATGTGACTCAAATGCGGATGTTAAGATGGATGTTAGGAATAACTAGGAAATATAAAGATTAATAATCAAAAGATTAGGGAGAAATTAGGTGTGGTGCCTATTAGCAAGCAAATAAGAGATAGTATACTTAGGTGGTAAGAGCCTATTCAACGCCGACCTATAGATACACCTGTGAGGAGAGGTAAATTTATTTGCATAGAAGGTAAGACACAAAGGGGTCGACCAAAACTAACATAGAATGAAGTTATAAGAAATGACTTTTACAAAATTAAATCTAGTAGGAGCTATAGCTTATGATAGAAAAGAGTGGAAAAAGAGAATCCATGTGGCCGCCTCCGTTTGTACGGGATAAAGGCAAGGATGAAGATGATGATGAGGAGGAAAGAAGCACTAATACACCCACTTTGTCCAATTGGAACTTGAAATCTTAACCTCCTCTTTGAGAGGTGGGACAGATACCACTCAAGCTAATGCTCGGTGGTTATAATGACTCCTTGTTTTTTTCTTTGATGACAAGACCTACTTTATTGAATTTTTAGGCCTCTTTGATGTCATCTTAACCTATTTAGCCATTTCCTTGTACAGGTTTACAACCAAATGGGCAAGCTCCTATATCTAGTACTGACAAGCCGTTAAGTGATGCTACACAATTTTCACCTCCACGACGCCTGAGTATAGATGAAATTCATCAAGTTGTCAATGATTTTAAACTTTCTGCAAGGAATGCTATGGAAGCTGGTAAGCTTTTGAAGATACATTTAGACACTAATGAAAAGTAAAGTATTTCTTCAACTTCATAAAGTTAAATGGTATTTGATTGGCTGATTCTGTAAGATAAAAGAAATATATTTATTTGAAATGAAATGCAAAAAAAATTTATGCTGAACTTGTTTATGGATCATGGTATTGTCTTCTTTAATTTTATATCTGTTATCTTTAAGAATATATGTTTGTTATAATAGCAAAATCAATTGCCATCATATATTATAAATGTAGGTTATGAGTAAGCTCCCTAGTGGAATCATGTAGTAACCTCTCTACTAGAGTAACAAATGAGGGTCTCTAAGTCTAGTGATGTCCCAAGGGAGTGGGTTAGAATGAAAATCGATGGAGCCTTAGAAAAGAGGGAGTGACAGTAATGGAGAAAGTCTTGGAGAATCTCAAGGTTACTTTTCCTCCCTTTTTAAAGAATTTCATGAAACGATGTATGAGGTTATCCCATATTTATAGGACTACAGGAGTGTAAAGAATAGCTAGTGATAACTAGCTGAGGTGACAAGGGAGTGTGGCTAAATGGAGATACCAACAAATCATATATGAATATCAGCAAGTGAGTTGGTGTCCCACGAGTGCCATCATATAGCTAAACTGCCTCAGCGGACACATGGTATCTTTCTTTCTACGACCAGCCAAAATATAGATTGTGGTTAAGAATACACCTTGGTGAGCCCTCGGTTTTAGCCTTGAGGATAAAGAGCCACTAAAATACCATTCTAGACCATATGCAACAACGTGGTCACACTATGGTGGCATTCTGGGTTTGAGGAGTTCCCTAGATCCCATTCTTGATCTAGCGGAGGGTCCATGTGTTTGATGGCGGCTTTGGTGGGGGTGAGTGTTGGTGCAATGTAATAGAGATCGTCCTGGTAGGAGGTACTTCAAGCGAAAGGGCAAATCCCAAGGGATTTAGCAGGTTTAAAATAGGCATTTTTTTTTCTCTCCTAGGGTTTACATTCCATTCCACTTTCCGTCTCTCTAAAACCGTTCCCTAATCAAATCACCTTCGTTATATCAATGAAGATGGAGAATTCAAGCTTCTTATCGTACGAAAAGCTCGATTGCGTTGCAAAAGGGGTGGGCATGAGTGACCTCGGTGTTCTTACATCTCTTGAATGATTCACGTGTGTGAACCATAACACCTCCAACAATGAAAATAAAGATGAAGATGAGGCCAAGGGTCACCGTTTTATGCTCACCAAATTCCAAATCAATAGTAACAACACCAAAATATCACCTCTATTGATTACCTCCCTGTCTAACCTGTCCATCAATCCTCATCGGTACATTAATATAGATATATGTCGTCTCTTATAGGAATTTCTTCCTCAATATATATATATATATATATATATATATATTTTTTTTATAAGTAAAGATTTTATTAGAAAACACCCAGAAAAAGGGAGGGGCGACCCTTGAATAAGAACCAATTACAAGGCAAATGAATCTAAGAAGTCAACCATTCCTCCCATGGAGTTACAAGATCTACCTTGAACCCAATAAGAAAGTGTACAAAGAATTGAGAAGTTAAGCATCCCATTAGGAGTCTCCTCACCATCGAACGTTCTTCGGTTTCGCTCTCTCCACAAGCACCATCACATGGACAGGGGGATTTCCTTCCAAAAATTGCGGACATGGGTGTCCACAAGACCACCACTCCAGGTTTCCATCAAACCTCTGGTGGAGCTAGGCATGACCCACTAAATCCTAAACAATCCTAACAGTAAGCTCCAACAATTACGGGCCACTGGACAATGGAGTAAAAGATGGTCAATTGACTCCTCGTTTCGCTTGCACATACAACACCAGTTCACAATGATCCGCTGGCTTATCCTCAAATTGTCAAGCGTCAAAATTCTTCCATGAACGGAGGTCCATCCGAAGAATGCCACCCTAGGGGGGGCCTTAGTGCGCCACACAGTCTTCTATGGGAAAGTCGTCCCTTCAAACCCTGAAATACTCCTATAGAAGGATCTCACCTCGAAGCCCTTTGGAGAGGGTATCCATATCATTGAATCTTCCCTCCCATTATTCACAGCTTGGAGATAGAACGACTCCAAAAAACTAATGGCATCCTCGATCTCCCAGTCCTGAAGATTTCTCGGGAACCCAACATCCCATATTGTTCTTCCACTATCAAGATGGTAGCATTAAGAGACAAAGGTTTGGCAGTTGCTCGAGATCCGATAGAGACTAGGAAAAAGTTGAGCGAAAGGCCTTTCACCACACCACCAGTCCTCCGAGAAACGAAGATGTCTGTCGTTTCCGACCTTGAATTTGATGTATTTGGAAAACTCTGGCCACCCTTTTCGGATTGACTTCCAGACACCAACCCCCGCAGGAGTCCTTACCTCCCTACACCACCACCCTCCACTCTCTTCCCCATATCTACTAAGGATGAGTCTCCTCCAGAGCCTCTGCCTCTCTTTCCCAAATCTCCACAACCACTTCCCCAGGAGCCCCTTATTGAAGGCTCCCAAACTCTTTATGCCTAACCCTCCTAGCTTTGACTGGCTTTCAAACTTGATTCCAACTAAGCAGATGGTATTTAAATTCATCACCAAGGCCCCCCCACAAAATTTTGCGCTGAAGTCTCTCAAGCCTCTCCATAATTGAGATAGGAATATGGAAAAGGGAAAGGAAGTATGTTAGGGAGAGAAGCTAGAGAACTTTTAATCAAAGTAACCCTACCTCCTTTGGACAAGTACTGTTTCTTCCATCCTGCAAGTCTTCTCTCAAACCTCTCCACTATCGGGTCCCATCCTCCCGCCCTTCTAGCGGAGTCTCCCAACGGCAAACCCAAATACTTGTAGATACTGTTGGTAACAATTTATGGATGTTTATGCGAGAATCCATAAAAGTTGTTGAAGATAAATTAGTTGTAGAGGCTAATGATAACAAGTCATGGCAATTGACAGCGTCGGCCATGAAGGCTGATGGCAATAAGATATGGAGGCTGATGGTGATGAGCCATAGAGGCTAACATCATGTATCTCGTATACTGAGATTATAACCTTTCACCGTTCGGTGTAATCTACTACCCATGAGAGAATTTATGTTTTCTATGCCCTGAGGTGAATCCCATCCTTGTTAAACATTTAATGAGGCTAGCCATGGTACAAGCACATCGGCTCATAACGAGGACGTAGTTTCTAGAAAGGTGAATGTATAGTTTGTGTTCTGTAAGAGATATATTCTCGGATTGGATGTTGAAGGAGTCCTGCACTTGCACGTTCGTGCTTGGCATGCCTTGGACCAATAAAACCATGGTGAACCAATTGCCTTCGTAACGGAGGATCCAGATTGAGTGCCTAGGCAATACATTTGGGCGAAGTCAACAAACATCAAGGCTGGAGCAGTGGTACACAACCATTGGTGACTAAATGATCATGGCTGAGGAATACATTAAAGAGGTGGGGCCTGCAAGTACCATTGTAGTAGTTGTCAAATGCACCTCATTAATGATGGCTTGACTATGCAAGCACATACTGTCACGGATGCATAGATGTGTTCTGAATCCCACATCAGGTGTGTCTTGAATGGTCCTGGGCTTCTTAAATGGGTGTGGGGAATCTCATAAGAATAGTTTTGGGTGTGAAATCGGCTTATCGTGATAATGTTCAAGCCTACTTGATGAGAAGTAAAGGAGAGTAACTTGTAAATTTTGCCTTCGTGAGAGTGTTGCATGAAGCTTTAGGCAATCATGCACCTTTTATTTGAGATGTCATAATATAGATCTCCTTGTTTTGAGATTTGAAATTATATCTGACCTGGTGACATGACAAGTGTTGTGATGATGATCTAAATGTGCCATGGTGGCAGCATGGAGATGGCTACGATGGACCTGCCTGAGATAAACAAAGTCTAAAGGTGTTGGTCATAAGTATGCCTCCATTAGTCATGTGCCTCGAGCATTGACCATGGCAGTTCAATCTCGTTTGTTGTCAGGTTAGAATGTTGTTGAAGTGGTATAAATAATTAATAGGAACTTTGGCGGGTGTCAGGTGAAAGTAGAGCACATAGGCAAGGAAGTTGGGCTGCTAGAATTGACGGTTTTACAGTGCAGAATGTTCAAAAAGTCATGGTGTTCCAGTCCAGGGTCGTGTTAGTGTCCGTCTTAGTGGTCCAATAGCATGCCGTGAAATATTGTCCACCAATCCCCGTGAAGTTGCTGCTTGTCATATATTCCAACGTCTTCCCACATGGGGATTCGATGATGAGTCACCCGTTGAATATGATAGTTAAGTGAACCAACCCACATGGAAATCTTCCCAGATATATGCTCTTTTGAAAATTTGTTATTTAATACGCAGAGAGTAAAATCACTTTTTAAGCATGGCAGGGAAGTGAAGTGTAGTAGCATACTACATGTAATTCCAGACATGTCAAGAAAGTCTAACAGACTAGGCAGCCGGCAGCTCTCATCTTACCATCACTTGTGCTAGATTTCGCGGGACACCTTGTCTCCAGGTATTCTAAAGTGTGACTACCGTTTACTGCCTTGGACCTTTACCTTGGTATTATAGATCACTCAATGCACCCAGAATTTTGTATCCAAAGCCCTCGTGATGAAATGTGGTTAAAAAATAAAAAGTCTTAAACAAAATAGTAAAGGGGGGAATGTGATTTTTGAATTGATATCCCCTCGATGGAGCCATCAAACTGTCAGTGACCTCCCAAATGGAGTCACCAAAGTGTAAATGTTTTGGTGATGGAGATGAAGGTATCACACATAAAGATAATGGAGGTCCCAAGCTAATGGGCTATGGTTAAAACCGAAGTAACCTTCGGAGAAATAATAGAGTTGCACAATGGAGAAAAATTAGGAGAATTCCAAGTTCATTGTCATTAAAAATTCTTGAAATGAGGCAATGAGTCATCCTTATTAAGTTTTAGAGGAATGCAATAAATAGTTGGTGATAGGCGATAGCTATTGCATGTGGCAGTGCAGTGCAGTGCAATTTGGCTAAACAGAGAGATCAACTACATGTGGTGCATATGTTGCAAGTTGTGGGATTCCATCACCTACATACCATATTTAATATAAAGTAAGGAAGGATACATTTTGACATTTAGTAGAAACAAACTAGTTGTATTGTATATTGCAACGCTTTTGAAGGTAGTCCATCAAAAAATGGCACCATAACTTACTGCAGTAATTAATTGAGAGTTTTATGGGAAGGGTGTCTTTTCTATTTAGGAATCATTTGTGATGACACATGATATCTTTGCTCACAATGATTAAACCTGTAAATGACAAAAAATGAATAAAAAATTTCCACATCAAAGATAGAAAAGCAAGTTAGAAAAAGAAAAAGATAAAACATCGGCCGCATATTAAGGTTAATTGCATAATAATTGAAGTTCGCCAAATTTTGTTTGACCTAGAAGTGAGCATAAAGGCAACATTAGTTTGAACAAATACTGAGATAAACGTGGAGTGTATTTATGCATTATTTTGTTATTATCCTGTTATTGTAAATATCTGGGCAATATGAGAAACTTCTTGGAAGGCGTTGTCTCAACAAACAAAAAAAATTGAAACAATTTTTATTTGTTATTTGGAGGATTTTTTAAAACTCAAGAATTCATAAATACTTGTATTCTACTAAGTTGATTGTTGGGAAATCTATTGAACTGTGGCCCCTATGTTTAAAAATATCAAACACAGCCTATGTCAGTCTTCATTTTCTGATTCAGTGATGTTGTTTGTTTGATACACAGGTTTTGATGGAGTTGAGATCCATGGGGCTCATGGTTACCTAGTAGACCAATTTATGAAAGACCAAGTCAATGACCGCACAGACAAGTATGGAGGCTCTCTGGAGAACCGTTGCCGATTTGCTCTCGAAATAGTTGAAGCTATCAGTAATGAGATAGGAGCAGATAGATTGGGAATAAGGCTTTCTCCCTTCGCAAGTTACATGGAATCAGGAGACTCAAACCCAGAGGCTCTAGGCCTCTATATGGCTGAATCATTGAATAAATATGGTATTCTCTACTGTCACATGGTTGAGCCTAGGATGAAAATCGTAGGTGAAAAAATTGAAGTTCCCCATAGTCTTGTGCCCATGAGAAAGGCTTTCAATGGTACCTTCATTGCTGCCGGGGGTTATGACAGGGAAGATGGTAACAAAGCTGTGGCTGAGAACCGTGCTGATCTTGTTGCTTATGGCCGTTTATTCTTGGCCAATCCAGATTTGCCGAAGAGATTCAAGCTTAATGCTCCTCTCAACAAGTACAACAGAGCCACATTCTATATTCCAGATCCTGTTGTTGGCTACACTGATTATCCATTTCTTGAAACAACTGCTTAAATTTTCTTTGGAGGAGAATGTGAACACAAAAATCGACTGTTAAACTTTTCATTCTTTCTGGTGCTTCTGTTGTGTGGAAAGAGTGCAATAGAGAACAGAAATGCTATGCAAATATCAAGTACCCACTCAGTAATTGAGTTTGTTAAATTTCTCATTTGTCAGTCATGTTATGTATTGTTATTGTACTTTAAGCACCTACTTTTGCATTAGGTGTATGATTGTACAGCATAGCACTATTTTTAAAGTTTCTCTTCTTAAATAGCATCAATCAGTTGTTTTTGAGTATATAAATTTCAACCTCCTTGCACCTCCATGACATTCGTCTTACTTGTCGACACCTTCAGGTCTTCAGAACTGATGCAAAGTATTATTTGCCCTCACTTGGATTTTTGACAACATTTCTAGGATACAACAAAACCATTGAAAATCTGCAGTTAGCAATACTGAAGAGATTCTCTAAATCCATTACAAAATTGTTTATAATTTAGCCTGAAAAAAGATGAGAGGAAGGAGTGAATCAAAATGGAATATGGAACTTAGAGCAAGTCCTATTTATAGAATACCAAATTGCAAGTCACATGATTGATGTGAATTTAATTTTCAACTGTTATTTATTTAAATTCGTTAAATCATTATTTAAATAGTTACATGATTGGTAAAGTGAATTTAATTTTCAACTGTTATTTATTTAAATTAGTAAAATTAATGTGCGGGATACACATGATGAGAAATGCTTGTGGGAGTTTTTCTGGAGAATTGCTTTGGATACTGATAATTCGGCCCATGTCATAATACATGCATTTATGTAATCAAGTAGATGATAGAATCAATCAAGTCATGGTATCAGGAGAAAAAACAATAAAAAGGTTATTACATCCATGAAAAATGGGGACAAAAATATCATGGAATGACAAATAAAGCAGGAAGAATAGACAGTAGCACAAAACTCTATTTCCTTTTACCTTTACATTTTTTGTTTATGGTTTATGGTAAAACATAAGTAGTGTCTATGTTATGTTATGTTATTGTTTATTGATAAACAACAATATAATTTGTATTGTTTCAAATTAATTAACTAATTCCATTGTTTATTAGGGTGCGTTAAATAACGTTTTCGTTATTATTTTCGCAGTTGAAGAAATATATATAATTTTGCTTTTCTGAATAAAAATAGAAAGTATAAAATATCGCTTATTAAAAACTTCTTGTTGCTCGAATTTTGAAAGCAAAACTAGTTACACAAATTTATTTTTTTATTTTTAATTCATGTTTTAAAAACTAACTTTCAATTAATATCTAGTTCCATTTTATCCTACTTTGACAACAAAGAGGCAAATCACTTAACATATATTACAGCAACATAGAATATTATGAATCACTATCTCTACTACTCTCTTTGTCCTTTTTTAATTGTTCATCGTTGGGAATCTACGCACACACCCAAGTGTGTGTAGATTTCTATTAGTGGATGTGTAGATTTTCAACGATGGACAATTAAAAAAGAATGGAGGGAGTATATGTTATAGTGAGATATATCAACTCTCATGCGATTGTTCACCATTTGGATTGTTTATTGCATGTGCACATCATGCATGTGAAGAGAAAAAATTGGTGGATGATGAAAAGAATAAAGAGAGCTAGAAAAGAAAATCCATTTAAAGAATTGCATGGCAAACATCGGTGAATGGAGCCTAAATAAGAGAGAGAAACGGAGTCCATACATTTTGTTTATTTTACTCAAAATCCCATCACTTGTCTATGTTGCAGTGACAAAACAGTGAGAAAATACTTTCTCCGCTGCAGTGAAAAAATGGTGAAAACGTCATTTGAATGTCTCTTTTCTTTACAAAATAAAAAAATATTTTCTATATTAGAAAAACAAAAACAAATTAATAAACATAATTTTTATTTTTGTTTATACCTTTTTAGGAGCTGACAAGAGAAAACAATAATTGTTTTCAGTTAATAAACGGAGCCTTAATTTCTTCACATTAATGGGTTGTGGTGAATTTCTTAAAGAGGATGAGCTT
This sequence comes from Cornus controversa, assembly GCA_026545225.1. Taxonomy (NCBI): domain Eukaryota; kingdom Viridiplantae; phylum Streptophyta; class Magnoliopsida; order Cornales; family Cornaceae; genus Cornus; species Cornus controversa. The sequence continues at coordinate 25,457,423 of CM048853.1, read as the reverse complement.
GAAGACATAGTCTTAATTAAATAAAGAACTCATTCTTGTTATATAAATCTATCCCGAGCTGTCAACGAATTACTCCCATGACTATACGGCAACCTCGCCAAAACGTCTTTGGTGTTTCGAAGAACTAGACACTAGATTATATAACTCAAATTAATCATTTACCCATTTCTAGATCTTCATGGCTCTGATACCATTTTTGAAAAATAAATGATATTTTCATGAATATATAATTTGCAAATTTTAAAGTTGAAAAACTGAATGTGTATTTTATATATACGCATCGTCAATCTTTTAATTATATATAATTTCCATTTTTTTAAAAAAAAATCTCATTTATATTTTACATGAATATCTTATTTGCAAATTTTAAAGTTAAAAAACTAAATGTGTATTATATATATATATATATATATATATATTGAATCAGTAATCTTGTAATTATATATATAAGTCTCATTCTTGAAAAAAAAAATTCTCATTTATATATTTAATGGAATATGTTTAGCTTAAATTTTATATTTTACATGAACATCTAACTTGAAAATTTTAAAGTTAAAAAACTGATTATATATATATATATATATATATATATATATATATATATATATTAATTTTAAAGTAAAAAACTGAATGTGTATTTTATATATACATACATATATAATTCCGATATTTGAAAAATAAAATTCTCATTTATATATTTAATGGAATATATTTAGCTTAAGATTTATAGTTTACATTTTTAATATTTTTTCTAAATTTTAAAGTTAAATTTTTTTAATATATTATATATATAAATACATATATAACGAATCATTATTATCTATCTTTTAATTATATATTTAATATATAAATTATATAAATATATCCAAATGATAACCATACTAAATCTAATTAGGAGTAATTTTTCTCTTCTAAAACTTCAATATAATGCGTCAATTTATAATTTTTTCACTAAGTATGACTGAAAATTTATAGAATCTATTTCTTTTAATTAGAAACATAGGACCTAGAGATATTTTTTTTCAAATTTTTTTAAGAAAAACTTTACTTGTAATTATAGTAAATCATGATAATGTGTCACTAAAATATTATTTTTCTTTATTAAATTTTTGATTTGATTACCTTCTAAAAATTTTTTTGATTTGATTTGGGGTATTGTAATTTCAAAAACGCCATTGATGTACTTACCTTGAATCCAACTGTGCATGTGAAGGGCAATCTCGTTATTTTCAAAAAAATTTGACTCGAATACGAAACTCGGTGGCTGAAAAGGTATCCCAAAGGTGCTATCTACGACAATTTGTAACTTTGGAGTCTGAGTTGCAACAAAAATTAGTTCAAGGAGGCAAGATGCAACAAAGGGTATAGGAGTTTTTTGCACTTTTGCCGACTAATAATTAACTAGGTTTCCTAATTTTTGTAAAATTTTGTACCTTTTTTTATCTTGATATATAATAAATGGAAAATAAAAGCCCATAATTATAAATATGTTCATAACATATTTAAAAAATAACACTAGAGAATAAGATATTTGCAAGTGAGTCTCTTATAACACTTTTTTGCTTATATGATCTTCCACTAATCTTTGTTTTAATATAAGCCACTAAGATAATAAATTTATTTCACTATCACCCATAAAGATTTACATTTTATTTTAATTGGTAATTGACTCATATAGTATTTCAATAAACATTCAAATAATTTATACATTCAACTAATATATAAATCAACAACTCCTACTGATGAACACTTTCAAGTTGGTCAAAACAAACTATTAAATATATATTTTTTAATTCTATTGATTTAAAAAAAGGTTAAAGTGCAAAAAACACCCTACTGTATACAAAATGTGTAGAAAACCCCTCTGCAGTTTATTATGTGCATATAACTCTCTGTATTTTTACAATTTGTGCAAACACCCCCATCCGTCAAAATTTCCTTTTCAAATGACCAAAATATATCTCACAGCCTTTAAAACTCTTGTGCCATGTTTGGATACAATATTTCCTATTTTTTAATTTTAATATTAACTAAAAATATTTTTTAATTATTTTATTATTTTAGATGGGCTCGACGAGTGAAAATAAGTGAGTATTCGCACATTTTTTAAAGAAATAAGAAATTAATATTCGGATGAGCCCTTTTTGGATATCCAAACATGGCATTAGAATGTAAGGGTGTTTTAGACATTTTAGTTGTTAAATTGACAAAATGTCCTTATTTGCACATTCTGTAAATATTGAGAGATTTTTTTTGCATTGCAAGAGGGTTTTTGCACATTTGGTATATTGTGAGACTATTTTTTACACTTTACCCTTAAACAAATTTCATTCTTTAACTTTGTTGATCACTAACGTATGAAAGGAATCAACTACATTATAGAATACTAACATTAAGAGAACAATATAAAATTTGAATGAATTGAAGTTGTCCGTAATGATTATGTTATACTAGGAGAAGTGAGTGTAATTTATTTATTTATTATTTTAAAAAAGAAAATAATATTTTTTTTCCAAAAATTCAATAAAAATAATATTTTAGAAAAGGGTAAAGTGCATAAATCCATCCAACGATATACCATTTGTGCACAATGCCCCCTACTTTTTAACATAAGTTCGAAAAACCCCACATATTCTAAACAGTCATTTATTTTCAGTTTATTTTTTTAATATTACTTTACTATATTGATATAAAGTCATTTTAGTCTTTTTGAATGCACAAGTCCTTATTTGCACATTTTTATAACTTTTTGAAACATAGGGGATTATATGGAATATATCCATATCACACGAGTTTTTTTTTGCAATTTACCCTATATAATATTCATGCAACTACCTAAGGGGTTGGCTGAAGTGGATAAGTGTAACGGGTCGGGAGTAGGGATGGTAATTTTGTCTGCCCTGCCGGGTTTCCGCCCGGTCCCGCCCCGTTTAGGGCGGGTATGGGAGCTATTTTTTTTTTCGTAGGGGCGGGTTTGGGAAAAAAAATCAAAACCCGCCGCGGGTTCGAGACTCTATAATAACCCGCCCCGCCCCGTCTATATATTTTATTATTATAAATATATTTATATGTATATATATATATACAAATTATAATTTTACTTTTGGTTGTATTAAGACTTTAAGTTTTCATTTTATCTTTTTGTTGTATTAACACTTCTTTAATTGTTCAATCAAATTTGTTACTAAGTTATTTAGTTGTGAAATATATTTTCTGTAATAGGCTATTTAATTGTGGAATCTTGTCATTTTACTTTTTAAACAGGGGTTATACTATTTTGAATTTAATAGTATCAAACTTGGTACTACCCACTACGCTCGTATTTTTTGAAAAAATCAATTTTTATTGATGTGGTTACAATTTTGTGGGGAGGGGCCCCGCCTCGCCCTGTCTCGTCCCGCCCCTTTTGAAATTTTAAACGGGGCGGGGATGTGTTTTGAAATTCCGTTTCGTTTCAAACCCAACTCGCGGCGAGTTTGATAATAGTGTTGAAAGCAGCGGGGCAGGGACGAGTTTAGGAAAACCCGTGCCGTACCCACCCCGTTGTCATCCCTAGTCGGGAGCTTGCCCTTTACCTAAATACCTAAGCTGTTAGATAATGCTGCATACCCACCCATTTATACCCAATCACTTTTCTATCCGAATCCGATGTAGGACAAAGTTAGCTCTTCTAACAATAAGGAACTTGGTCCTAATGTCTAACAAACACTAGATTAAAGGATCAAATTATCTTAAATATAAATAATTCTTTAGAAGTGAATGTGTGTACCAACTAAAAAAAAAAAATCATGCACCACCCCAATCATACTCATAATTAAGCATCACCCGTAAATATATATACACACACACATCATTATATGTATCCAAATATCTGCCTTGGAATTGTATATGTTAATCTATAAGTAAATTATCCATCTTTTGAAAAAAATAAGGTTTAACTGAACTAAAAAAAACTGTTTTATTTTTATGATTTTCTAATCATAACAAAGTTTTTCTATAACTTAACTTTACAGGCATAATTAATGACACCCAAATAATACACATACATTTATATAGACATTGTAGTAACAGAATTCATAATTAAATAAACTAATAGAATAAATAAATATTGATATTTTTTGGCATATATCTCTAGCAAAATTCACATTATAATAATCACCCACTTCTTTTATAACAACACTAGAATCAAGCACTTGAAACACGTGCGGTGCCCTATCTTGTTTTTATAAGCAATCTCCCTCGGCCGTCCTAAACAGGCATTTAAATTTGAACAAAAGAGGGATCTGTTGGTGGGGGAAGTCGGTGAAAAGCAACTAACGCTTTATTGGTTGTATTCCTTCAGTGTTATTGATTTATCTTTGCAAATAGAAACCCAACAATGGAGCAACCTCTTCTCACTCCATACAAAATGGGAAAGTTCCAACTTTCCCATAGGTATAATATATCTTACTAACACTACCAATTTCCCATGATTTCCAACTTGAATTCATTCCCTTTGTGTTATCGTTTTGATCTTGTTGGAGTCTTGTGGTTGTGGGTCATTTTGTTTTACAGTATAATGTGCATATGTAATCCAATATTATTGGGTGTTTTTATTTTTTTATGTATATTATTGGAGCTTGAATTTAATTTTTTATGCATCAAGTGTTTGATGAAAATCCAGTTGACAAATCCTTTGATTTGTGAAATTTAGTAATTTATTGTCAATTAACTTCGTTGAGTTCAGCAAATTCTTTTTGTAGTTGGTGAGTATTTTAGTACTATTTGGAATAAAGAAAAGGTATTTTTCTCCAAGGGCTGAGTAGATTACCTTAAAGACTGAGTCCAAACTTATTTATCTTAGTCTCTTTTATGTTATTTATCTATTTATTATAATTTTTTTTATTTTGACAAGACATGTACATATTCTTTATGCCTGGGTGCTGGACATTATTAAAGGATCTAATGTTTGCAATTTGATTTAGATAAAACGAATCATGCCCCCTATCCTTCATCTTCATGCTAGAAAATTCTGCACATGACCCACATGACTTTGCAAGCTACTCTATTGCATTGTTGTTCAATCATGAAAATGCTTCTTTTTGGTTTCAATCATGTGACCCTTGATTATAGAATGCTCTGTTCCGTTTTCTCATTCCTTGTTAACTTTACTTCCCTGGTTAATGTTCCCTCCTGCCTATGATAGTACCAGAATGAAGAAGAGTTCCATGAGAGTCTTTCAAGCACAAGACAATTGTTTTGTTCGAGTCCATCTGCAGAAATGGCCACCCCATTTTGTCTCTTTGAAGTTTGAACCCAACTCTAGGCTTTTTAGGTTGATCTTGGGTTGGCATTTTCGAGCTTCAAGTAGCAAAACCAAAGAAAATGTTTTTCCCTGCTATGGTCAGAAATTTATTTTCTATCATTAATTTGTATTGCTAAGTGTTAATCTATGTGTCACAGTAGACAAGTTGTCAACTCATTATTATCAAATGCGTAATTTTATTAAGTTTTTCTCAACTGAAATGTGAAACTTAATTATGTAGGGATATAAACAAGTAAGAACCGAGGAAAGAGGTGAGAAATTTTTTCTGATATAATTCCAAGAATTGGAAAGAAATAAGGGGAGCGGTGGCAGAATCTGCAAAACAGTGTCTGTTGGTTACACCAATTATTTTTGCGTAACATGTGGTTTCATGATGAATTAGAATAAACCTCCTTTCATCCGCACTGGAACCGTATAACCGAATGATCTGAGTAAGGATGTAGTTGATATCAGCTTCTTAGCACTTCCTGTGTCTATTTAGTTGGTAGGTGAGAAATTGAAATGGTTGTACCTAGAGGACCTACAGATTCTTGCATTCAGCAGTTATTCCCCATTCCCCATCCCTTATATAATTGCCCATGTTGTATGTTCACTCTACTTCAGTAAGGATAGTAAAGGAAAAGGAAACAGAATGAAATGGACCTAAAAGCAGCTGAGCTATGAAGACTGACAGATATTTATATAAATATTTATACCTTTCATAGTCCTTGTACTCCAAAATATGGATCGGAAGGTTGTATCTCATTAGTAGGCATTTTCCTCCAAAGTTTTTTAGAGGAATGCACTGCTTGAATGTTCTTGTATATGTGGCTCAGTTTCTTTAGACTAATATTTGATCATTTTCCTCTTTTTCTTTTAAAAATTTTAGTTCATTTTCCAATAATAAATTTATCAAAACATTACTTTTGTACATAATAGTGCTGAATACTTTTAATTAGAACAAATGACATGCAATCATTTTGCAAGGGAGATGATTTAGATTATGAGATTGTTCTGTCTTCTTATGCTTTTGATGTGGATGTTTAAATGTCCGCCTCTTAATTAGTTTGGTTTCTTGATTCGTTACTATTTTCATACTTAGTGTACAACTGTACATGTAGATTCATATGTACTTAGAAAACTACTTATAATAATCACATCTTGGGTTGGCAACTTAGTATTTTTTCCCCTTACAATAATTGATTTTTCATCAGGCTATCATTGAAAATCATCATGTTTTCCTGTTCTTGTTTAATTATATATCTATATTGTATTTTTCAATCCTAAGCAAGCTATTGTAATGAAATTAGAGTTAGTGAGTCCCCTAATTCTACTTTGAACTTCTTAGGAGTTAGGGATTATATAGATGTAATTATTCTAGTTTATTACTTCCTTTGGCAATAAGTTCCATTACCTAACGCACCAACTGTTTTTGCGCTCAACAATTTTCAGAATTGTTTTGGCACCATTGACTAGGAATAGATCTTACGGAAATGTTCCTCAGCCACATGCTATCACGTATTACACCCAGAGAACAACCAAAGGGGGCCTTCTCATAGCAGAGGCAACTGGAGTTTCTGACACAGCCCAAGGGTAATTAATAGTTGTACTTATCTGAGTTCTTTGGGGTCATAGATTTAAAAAACAGCTTACATATTTGAGCATATGATTGCTTTCTTCATAGTTTCGTCAGTACTTTTTCTTTCTTCACTATAGGGAACCAGATACACCTGGTATATGGACAAAAGAGCAAGTAGAAGCCTGGAAACCCATAGTAGATGCTGTGCATGCCAAAGGGGGTATCTTCTTTTGCCAGATTTGGCATGTGGGGAGAGTTTCAAATCGAGGTATTTTTTGATTTCTTACCTCATTTATTCTCTTTTGTTATGGGATGACTTTTAAGTAAGAATCACTTAAGGATAGGGCAAGTTAAATGTTTCAAACATGTTTTTTGTTGTTTACAAGACCGGATATTTAAAGTTTTGGAGTTGTTGGGAACTTGGGATGCATCACACAATGGATCTTTTCAGGCCCACGATGTATTTGTATCCAGAAGTTTGAACTGAATTAAACAATTTATCAGATTTAAAATCACCTTTCTAGGTTTCATTTCTCCTTTATATTTATTTATTTATTTTTTTTATAAAAGAAATTAGCTTCCTTGTTTGTGCAACATGATGAACAAGTACAACAGAATTTGTTGGAATAACTTTTTGCATGCTAATTTTCAGCTGTGGCATTTATATATATTTACATATACTATTCTTTTTTCTTTTCTTTTTTAAGTATAAATTTACCAATATACTTTTTCCTGTATCTCAAGCAATCAATATTGCAGAGGTGTGTCTTGAAAATTTGGCTTGATTACCTGTATCAATAGTCAATAAATGGGTGTTTTTGCAAGTTCAACGTAAAAAAGCTAAATATAAGCTGCTTTACTAGAAACAAAAAGGGAAAAAGGGAAAAAAAAAGCTTAAAACATAAGTTCTAATTATATATAATCAGAATAAGGCAACATTCTACTGTAAGAACAACATTTTCTAAACATGTTTTAGAAGCTCACCTGAAATATTTTCTAAATTTACACAAAGGGATACTAGATTAAACCATTATAAATGACTCCTTAAGTTAGGATTTGGAGTGGAGATTTTGGTATTAGTATCACCCATTCTAACAAGAATAACATCGATATAACCTTGGAAACCATCATTCTGTTACATGTCATTTTGAGAATGACCACAGTTGTTAATTTGAAGGATCAATACAACTCATGAAATAAAACATTATCATGTAGCCACCAAATTTTCAACTATTTTTAGTTGAAGAAATAATGATGGAGGAGGTTTTGTTTTGTCAATTGCAATCACATCAAATATGGGATTTCCTAATAATAATTACAAGTTGGTGGTATATAGAGACCATAAACTACTGATGTAGACATATCCTTTTTTTTTTGGTCCTTTGTTGAATATTATGAATGTGGACAAATTATTGGTTTTACTCTTTTGAATAGTCATGTTACAGACCTTATGGCAGTAAAGACCTATTTAAAATTTAAAATATGAAATTGATGTGGGTGTATAGGTGTGCTCTACCGCATTATAAATCTAGAGAATTTTGGTTGACTATGGAATCTACATGTTTATTATATAGCTTTATCCCAACAAAAGTAGTTTCTTGAAGCACTGCTACCTTTTTTTTTTTGGAGTAACATACCACACGTTACATTGACTGAATTTAATAGTTGGAACTTGGAAGATGGTTTTTGTTGATTTTTGCCTTCCTGAGGAAGTTTCTCTTTTGTAACGGTGTCATTTTTATTTTTCTAACAGTTATCTTTGATGAGGTGAACAAGATAGTTTACTTAAAATCCAAGTACAATTGGCCTTTGTTACGTCACATTGGTTAATTCTTTAATCATTTACTGTACAAGAAAACGGATAGTGTTGCTCGCCTCTCTTTAATATCTTATGTGAGATGAGAAAAGCATCCTGCAGTATAAGAAAGGGCTATCATTTCCTGAATGCCAAACATTTAATTGGGGTCATCCATGTTGGACTGCCATATTAATGAAATGAGCGATGGTGTCGTGGAACTAGGTTTATGACTTTTCTTGGTGCAAGAGGTTCATTAGCTATTATTCTTTGTTGTGAGCATCAAGTGTAGATGACCTAGCAGGCTTCAGTTGGATTCTTTCAGAAAGCATGAAAAAGCCATGGCTACTTTTTCATAGGATGATGGAAACAATTAGAGGTCTTAGATATGAATTCTATAAATGGTGGAAAAAATTTCTTCTTTAGCAAATCAAAATACGTTAACATATTTGTTAGGTGCCTTTTCTTTTCCTACTTCCGTAAAACTACTATTTTTTTTTCTATTAGATAAGAAGCACTAATTGTTAAAAAAGGAACACGAACAATGCATCCATGTGACTCAAATGCGGATGTTAAGATGAATGTTAGGAATAACTAGGAAAGATAAAGATTAATAATCAAAATATTAGGGAGAAATTATGTGTGGTGCCTATTAGCGAGAAAATAAGAGAGAGTATACTTAGGTGGCAAGAGCCTATTCAACGCCAACCTATAGATACACCTGTGAGGAGAGGTAGATTTATTTGCATAGAAGGTAAGACACAATGGGGTCGACCAAAACTAACATGGAATGAAGTAATAAGAAATGACTTTAAAAAAATTAAATCTAGTAGGAGCTATAGCTTATGACAGAAAAGAGTGGAAAAAGAGAATCCATGTGGCCGACCTCGTTTGTACGGGATAAAGGCAAGGATGATGATGATGATAATGATGATGAGGAAAGAAGCACTGATACACCCAGTTTGTCCAATTGGAACTTGAAATCTTAACCTCCTCTTTGAGAGGTGGGACGTATACCACTCAAGCTAATGCTCGGTGGTTATAATGATTCCTTGTTTTTTTTCTTTGATGACAAGACCTACTTTATTGAATTTTTAGGCCTCTTTGACGTCATCTTAACCTATTTAGCCATTTCCTTGTACAGGTTTTCAGCCAAATGGGCAAGCTCCTATATCTTGTACTGACAAGCCGTTGACTCCTCAACCTCATAGTAATGTCGTTGATGCCGCAGAATTTTCACCTCCACGACGCTTGAGTATAGAAGAAATTCCTCAAGTTGTCAATGATTTTAAACTTGCTGCAAGGAATGCTATCGAAGCTGGTAAGCTTTTGAAGATACATTTAGACACTAATGTTTAGTAAAGTATTTCTTCAACTTCAGAAAGTAAATGGTATTTGATTTACTGATTCTATAAGATAAAAGAAATATATTTATTTGAAATGAGATGCAGAATGAAATTTATGCTGAACTTGTTTATGGATCATGGTAATGTCTGTCTTTAGTGGGTAAGAACAAAAATATGAGATCATAGGTATGGTCATATTTCTACTCTGATGCTGTAAAGGCCTTAAATTTTTTTTTTTTTTGCCAAGTTCAACGTGTTTTATTCTTTCGTGAAGCAAGTTTTTTTTTTTTTAAGAATATATGTTTGTTATAATTTATATATGTTTTATTCTTTCATTGGTCAATTTTCTTAAAGGAAATTCAATAAACATGTAGGTAGGGTGAGTCAGTTTTATATCTGTTATCTTTAAGAATATATGTTAGTTATAATAGCAAAATCAATTGCCATCATATATAATAAATGTAGGTTATGAGTAAGCTCCCTAGTGGAATCATGTAGTAACCTCTCTACTAGAGTAACAAAATGAGGGTCTCTAGGTCTAGTGATGTCCCAAGGGAGTGGGTTAGAATGAAAATCGATGCAGCCTTGGAAAAGAGATAGTGGCAGTAATGGAGAAAATCTTGGAGAATCTCAAGGTTACTTGTCCTCCTTTTTTAAAGAATTTCATGAAACGATGTATGAGGTCATCCCATGTTTATAGGACTACAGGAGTGTAAAGAATAGCTAGTGATAACTAGCCGACGTGACAAGGGAGTGTGGCTAAATGGAGATACCAACAAATCATATGAGAATATCAGCAAGTGAGTTGGTGTCCGATGAGTGCCATCACATGGCTATAACGTCTCAGCGGACACATGGTATCTTTCTTTCTACGACCAGCCAAAATATAGATTGTGGTTAAGAATACACCTTGGTGAGCCCTCGGTTTTAGCCTTGAGGATAAAGAACCACTAAAATACCATTCTAGACCATGTGCAACAACGTGGTCACACTGTGGTGGCATTCTGGGTTCGAGGAGTTCCCTAGATCCCATTCTTGATCTAGCAGAGGGTGCATGTGTCTGAAGGCGGCTTGGGTGGGGTTAAGTGTGAGAGCGAGGTAATAGAGATCGTCCTGGTAGGAGGTAGTTCAAGCTAAAGGGCGAATCCCAAGGGCTTTAGCAGGTTTAAAATAGGCATTTTTTTTCTCTCCTAGGGTTTGCATTCCATTCCATTCCACTATTTGTCTCTCTAAAACCCTTCCCCAATCAAATCACCTTTGTTATATCAATGAAGATGGAGAATTCAAGCTTCTTATCGTACAAAAAGCTCGATCTCTTGAATGATTCACGTGTGTGAACCACAACACCTCCAACAATGAAAATAAAGATGAAGATGAGGCCAAGGGTTGCCGTTTTATGCTCACCAAATTCCAAATCAATAGTAACAACACCAAAATATCAGCTCTGTTGATAACCTCCCTGTCTAACCTGTCCATCAATCCTCATCGGTACATTAATATAGATATATGTCGCCTCTTATAGGAATTTCTTCCTCAATATATCATTTATAGTTAGCTGGTAAAATTGAACTTTATTGTTTGGACTGTTTGATTTCTGGTTGGAATTGTTATCATATAGGTCGAATCTGTTTTGATCGACAATGCATGCCTGAAAGGATTTTTTCTGTTGCATTAATTTTCTTAATGTTTTCTTTGTCTTCAACGTCTAAAGTTTATGTGCAAAGACCAAGTTCACTATTCACTCTCTCATGCATGAACATGTTAGTTAGAGGCAGGTGCGTATGGGGTGTAAGGAGATGGGACCACCCGAAGTGACCATGATATAAATGCTTTGCATGACTGGGTGTAGCAGGATTCTTGTGGCACAACCTCTAGCTAGTACTTCCCTTTTGACTTACCAAACCACAACCTCTTTGCAGCTCCCCAAATTAGCATGTCAAGACATGATATGCTGAATAGCTGTTCACATGGCACCTATGTGGAAAGGGCTTTAGACCATGCATGGCCCTTGCTTAGTACAAGCGTTTAGATTTAATGCTAATATCGGGCACAATTTCTAAGATGGTGGAGAATCATTGGACTGTTGTGGAGTACATGAATCGCATTGGAGCAAATAAGTACGTGCTCAGAAATGTGAAAGTTTAAAAGACATAGAACATAGCCATCGCTTGACATAAGCTCTAGATAGTGCAAGTGAATGAGCCATCATCGAGTGGAGAGTCAAAATTGCTTGAGGGACGTTAATGGAGCCAGCACAAATGTAGACTTCAGACTGTAGAATTTGTTGATACTGTTGGTAACAATTTATGGATGTTTATGTGAGAATCCATAAAAGCTGTTGGAGATAAATTAGTTGTAGAGACTAATGGTAACAAGTCATGGCAATTGACAGCGTAGGCCATGAAGGCTGATGGCAATAAGATATGGAGGCTGATGGTGACGAGCCATAGAGGCTAACAGCATGTATCTCGTATGCTGAGATTATATCCTTTCACCGTTTGGTGTAATCTACTGCCCATGAGAGAATTTATGTTTTCTATGCCCTGAGGTGAATCCCATCCTTGTTAAACATTTAACGAGGCTAGCCATGGAACAGGCACATAATGAGGACATAGTTACTAGAAAGGTGAATGTAGATTATGTAGTCTTGCTACTTGCTCGCTGAAGTGGTAATATGCATGACACGTGTTCTTAAGGCAGCAGGACAAATATAACCATGGGATGACACAAGGCCTGAGGAGCTGAGACCACGATTGAGGACAATAAGTCGGGAAGAGCAAGAAGGAGGTGGCAGTTTTGGACCGTGGGTGTGATCTTCAACGAGGACATTAGGGCATAGAATGAGTTGTAAAGCACAATCATTGTAATGGGGTGTTCTATTATAAGTGATGTTACATTGGATAATTAGATGTTCCATCTTGTGAGAGCAGGAGAGCTGCTGCATAGATCTCCTATCATGAGATTGATTAAGCAACTCGTAGGTGCTGGATAACAGTAAGAACATCAGGTATCCTTGATTTAAAATGGCGAGAATATTGCTTGAAGAGCGTTGCAAGACCTTAAGCTCAGGTGACCGGAATATGTTGTATCAACTATAAACCATGATGACTTAAAGTGATGTTTGTGTTCTGTAAGAGTAATATTCTCGGATTGGATGTTGAAGGAGCCTTGCATTTGCACATTCGTGCTCAGCATGGCTTAGTCAAATAAAAGCGTGGTGAACCAATTGCCTGCATAACAGAGGATCCAGATTGAGTTCCTAGGCAATACATTTGGGCGAACTCAACAAACATCAAGGCTGGAGCAGTGGTACACAACCATTGGTGACTAAATGATCATGGCTGAGGAATACATTAAAGAGGTGGGGCCTGCAAGTACCATTCCAGTAGTCATCAAATGCACCTCATTAATGATGGCTTGACTATGCAAGCACATACTGTCACGGATGCATAGATGTGTTCTGAATCCCACATCAGTTGTGTCTTGAATGGTCCTGGGCTTCTTAAATGGGTGTGGCCGTGTGGGGAATCTCATAAGAATAGTTTTGGGTGTGAAATCGGCTTATCGTGATAATGTTCAAGCCTACTTGATGAGAAGTAAAGGAGAGTAACTTATAAATTTTGCCTTACATGATAGTGTTGCATGAAGCTGTAGGCAATCATGCACCTTTTATTTGAGATGTCATAATATAAATCTCCGTGTTTTGAGATTTGAAATTATATCTGACCTGGCAACGTGACAAGTGTTGTGATGATGATATAAATGTGCCATGGTGGCAGCGTGGAGATGGCTATGATGGACCTGCCCGAGATAAACAAAGTCTAAAGGTGTTGGTCAGAAGTATGCCTACATTAGTCATGTGCCTCGAGCATTGACCATGGCAGTTCAATCTCGTTTGTTGTCAGGTTAGAATGTTGAAGTGGTATAAATAATTAAATAGGAACTTTGGCGGCCGTCAGGTGAAAGTAGAGCACATAGGCAAGGAAGTTGGGCTGCTAGAATTGATGGTTTTAGTGTTTTACAGTGAAGAATGTTCAAAAAGTCATGGTGTTCCAGTCCAGGGTCATGTTAGTGTCCATCTTAGTGGTCCAATAGCGTGCCGTGAAATATTGTCCACCAATCCCTGTGAAGTTGCTGCTTGTCATATATTCCAATGTCTTCCCACATGGGGATTCGATGATGAGTCACCCGTTGAATATGATAGTTAAGTGAACCAACCCACATGGAAATCATCCCAGATATATGCTCTTCTGAAAATTTGTTATTTAATACGTAGAGTAAAATCACTTTTTATGCATGGCAGGGAAGTGAAGTGTAGTAGCATACTACATGTAATTCCAGACATGTCAAGAAAGTCTCACAGACTAGGCAGTCGGCAGCCCTCATCTTACCATCACTTGTGCTAGATTTCGCGGGACACCTTGTCTTCAGGTATTCTAAAGTGTGACTACCCTTTGCTGCCTTTGACCTTTACCTTGGTATTATAGTTCACTCAATCCACCCAGAATTTTGTATCCAAAGCCCTCGTGATGAAATGTGGTTAAAAAATAAAATAAAAAGTCTTAGACAAAATAGTAAAGGGGGGAATGTGATTTTTGAATTGATATCCCCTCGATGGAGCCATCAAACTGTCAGTGACCTCCCAAATGGAGTCGCTAAAGTGTAAATGTTTTGGTGATGGAGATGAAGGTATCACACATAGGATAATGGAGGTCCCAAGCTGATGGGCTATGGTTAAAAGCAAAGTAACCTTCGGAGAAATAATAGAGTTGCACAATGGAGAAAAATTAGGAGAATTCCAAGTTCATTGTCATTCTTCATTCCAGAAATTCTTGAAATGAGGCAAGGAGTCATCCTTCTTAAGGTTTAGAGGAATGCAATAAATAGTTGGTGATAGGCGATAGCCATTGCATGTGTAGTGCAGTGCAGTGTGTTGGTATGGGCCATTCAGGGTCTGTCACGTATGTCCACGTGGCAATGGGCCCACTTTTACTTTTCCACCATTTCGAGCTCCCTTGGCAGTTTCACGTGGCAATGGGCCCACTTTGACTTTTCCACCATTGAGCTCCTTCTCGGGTAGAGGATTCTAATCGAGCTCCTCCGAGGAGAGAGAGTCTCCATCAAGCCCCTCCTCGGATAGAGGATTTCAATCGAGCTCCTCTAATAAGAGAAGTTTTCCACCGAGCTCCTTCCCTCATTCTGTAGGGCATGCCTTAGGGGTGTGATCGCCTTTCTTTGGCAAGTCCTTCTCTACTGATGAAACTTTATGGAGGTCCTTTCTACGGATCAACCTTCATTTTGCAAGGAGGCACTCCTCTCTACGGATAAAACCTTGTGAGGAGTTCCTCTCTATGGATAAACCTCAAACGAGTCTTTTTTTCCTTTCATTTAGATAAGTCTCGGATGGTGATGAGTTCCTCTCTACGGATAAATATCATTGGAAATCCTCTCTACAGATCAATTTTCCCAAAGCGAGGAGGCACTCCTCTCTACGGATAAAACCTCGCGGAGGTCCTCTCTACGGATCAACCTCCATTTTGCAAGGAGACACTCCTCTCTACAGATCAACCTCTATTTTACGAGGAGTTCCTCTCTACGAATAAACCTCGTGGCACTCCGTGCTCCTATGGGGGGTAAGAGCTCGGATCACTGCCTTATAGGAACCAAGGGCTTGGGTTCGGAGGCTGGAGGCCATGGTACGCTAAATCCAGGATGGATCCCATCTCTAGCTAGGATGAGGTCATTACATCTTGGATTGGCCTGTCACAGAGGAAAGAAGAGAACCAGGTGAGGTGAGTGAATCCCCTTTTTCTTTGATAAGTATAATCTCAGCCCTTACTTAGTAGTATTTACCACTGCAGAACCTCAACCATTGGTGAGAAAAAACATTTTTGCCTATAAATAGTGAGAGAAAAGTACAGAACCGAGATCGGGACAGAAAAACACGACAAAAAGAACTTTTTTCTCAAGCAATCTCCTTCATACCACATATTTCCTTTTTTCTTCTTTCTTCCTCCCCTCTTCTTAGAATCCACATAGAACAGTGGACCCATCTGTGATAGCTTGGACTCCCACCGGGACCCACTCTTTGGCGACCATCATTGTAGAAAGTTTGACTTCAGTTTAATAGAACCTACTACAAACACGGTGCAATTTGGCTAAACAGAGAGATCAACTACATGTGGTTCCTATGTTGCAAGTTGTGCAATTCCATCACCTACATAGCCATATTTAATATAAAGTAAGGAAGGATGCATTTTGACATTTAGTAGAAACAAACTCGTTGTATTGTATATTACATCACTTTTGAAGGTAGTCCATAAAAAAATGGCACCATAACTTACTGCATTAATTAATTGAGAGTTT
The DNA here is from genome assembly GCA_026545225.1 of Cornus controversa. Classification (NCBI taxonomy): domain Eukaryota; kingdom Viridiplantae; phylum Streptophyta; class Magnoliopsida; order Cornales; family Cornaceae; genus Cornus; species Cornus controversa. Next base: position 25,441,053 of record CM048853.1, on the reverse strand, counting down.
TACAGGAAGGGTGTCTTTTCTATTTAGGATGACACATGATATCTTTGTTCACAATGATTAATCCTATAAATGACAAAAAAAGAACAAAAAATTTCCACATTAAAGATAGAAAAGGAAGTTAGAAAAAGAAAAAGATAAAACATCGGCCGCATATTAAGGTTTACTGCATAATAATTGAAGTTCCCCAAATTTTGTTTGACCTGGAAGTAAGCATAAAGGCAACATTAGTTTGAACAGATACTGAGATAAACGTGGAGTGTATTCATGCATTATTTTGTTATTATCCTGTTATTGTAAATACCCTGGCAATATGAGAAATTTCCTGGAAGGCGTTGTCTCAACAAAAAAAAAAAAAAAATTTGAAACAGTTTTTATTTTTTATTTAGAGGATTTTTGAAAGCTCAAGAATTCATAAATACTTGTATTCTACTAAGTTGATTGTTGGGAAATCTATTGAACTGTGGCCTGGACTATGTTTAAAATATCAAACACGGCCTATGTCAGTCTTCATTTTCTGATTCAGTGATGTTGTTTGTTTGATACACAGGTTTTGATGGAGTGGAGATCCATGGGGCTCATGGTTACCTAATAGACCAATTTATGAAAGACCAAATCAATGACCGCACTGACAAGTATGGAGGCTCTCTGGAGAACCGTTGCCGATTTGCTCTTGAAATAGTTGAAGCTATCACTAATGAGATAGGAGCAGATAGAGTGGGAATAAGGCTTTCTCCCTTTGCAAATTACATGGAATCAGGAGACTCAAACCCAGAGGCTCTAGGCCTCTATATGGCTGAATCATTGAATAAATATGGTATTCTCTACTGTCACATGGTTGAGCCTAGGATGAAAACTGAAGATGAAAAATTTGAAGTTCCCCATAGTCTTGTTCCCATGAGAAAGGCTTTCAATGGTACCTTCATTGCTGCCGGGGGTTATGACAGGGAAGATGGTAACAGAGCTGTGGCTGAGAACCGTGCAGATCTTGTTGCTTATGGCCGTTTATTCTTGGCCAATCCAGATTTGCCAAAGAGATTCAAGCTTAATGCTCCTCTCAACAAGTACGACAGAGCCACGTTCTATACATCAGATCCTGTTATTGGCTACACTGATTATCCATTTCTTGAAACATCTGCTTAAATTTTCTTTGGAGGAGAGTGTGAACACAAAAATTGTGTTACCTTTGTTGTACACATCTCAAATCGACTGTTAAACTTTTCATTTTTTCTGGTGCTTCTGTTGTGCGGAAAGAGTGCAATAGAGAACAGAAGTGATATACAAATATCAAGTACTATCCCACTCGGTAATTGAGTTTGTTAAATTTCTCATTTTCCAGTCATGTTATGTATTGTTATTGTACTTGTAATAAATAAGCACCTACTTTTGCATTAGGTGTATGATTGTACGGCATAGCACTATTTTTAAAGTTTCTCTTCTTAAATAGCATCAATCAGTTGTTTTTGAGTATATAAATTTCAAAATAACAATCAAGTTAATTTTGTAATTTTTTGAGTTTATAAATTTCAACCTCCTTGCACCTCCATGACATTCGTCTTACTTGTCGACAGCTTCCGGTCTTCAGAACTGATGCAAAGTATTATTTGTCCTCACTTAGATTTTTGACAACATTTCTGCAGTTAGCAATACTGAAGAGATTCTCTAAATCCATTACAAAATTGTTTATAATTTAGCCTGAAAAAAGATGAGAAGGAGTGAATCAAAATGGAATATGGAACTTGGAGCAAGTCCTATTTAGAGCACCAAATTGCAAGTCACATGATTGATGTGAACGTAATTTTCAACTGTTATTTATTTAAATTTGTTAAATCATTATTGAAATAGTTACATGATTGGTAAAGTGAATTTAATTTTCAACTGTTATTTATTTAAATTAGTAAAATTAACGTGCAATACACATGATGAGAAATGATTGTGGGAGTTTTTCTGGAGAATTGCTTTGGATACTGATAATTCGTCCCATGTCATAATACATGCATTTATGTAATCAAGTAGATGATAGAATCAATCAAATCATGGTATCAGGAGAAAAAGAAATAAAAAGGTTTATGGTAAAACATAAGTAGTGTCTATGTTATCTTATTATTTATTGATGAACAACAACATAATTTGGTAAAGAATAAATGTTGGACTTATTTTGAAAATAATAAACAAAAAACATTATTTGGTAATCTTGAACTGTTTTTAAAAAAATTGAACACAATAAACAAGAAATATTGTTTGGTAACATTAAAGTGTTTAAAAAAAATGAAAACGTACGATAACCAAATTTTTTGCAAAACATGTTATTATATCAATTGAAGAGAGGCAAATATGAACTAAAATCATTAAGGTGAGCTTAATACTAGATCCAAACCTATAAATGTTATCATTAGAGTCTTTAATGTTAACATCTTTTCAAATAATATTGTAATGTAATCGAAGTTGAGAGCACAAGTGACAAGGCTTCAGGACACAATTGTTCGTGGACACTTAGGCAAGGCATGATTCCCCTATTATTTGGGGCTTTATTGATTAGTCATGACTCCCCTAACTATAATGTCATTCTCAATTTCATTTTTTCATTTTTGTTAGGTTATATACATGTTGTACTCTATATTATACTAGTTTGTACTATTGTACTATCTACCTACATCCACCTAACCCCTGGGATTTTCTTATACTACACTCGTAGCTTTCTTGTACATTGCTCTTACCTTGCTTATATATAGGCTCGTTGTATTTTGTTTACAATACAATAGAAATACTAAGATTTCTCATTTTTCTCTCTTATTTTAGCATGGCATGAGAGTTAAGGTTTTAAACCTTCTCATTTTATATTTTCAGTTGTTCAATTCTACCGACAGTGCCACTTTTTGGCGGCGTTCTCATTGCTGTTCAAGAAGTACATAAACTATCCCTATTCAAAAATAGATATTCTGAGTGTTCTTTCGAGTTTCAGACAATATCACTTGGAAGAACACAACTTGACGATCAATTTGCCACTGGAAACAGCTTGAAAGAACCCTCCACACACTTTCACATGTCGCCAAAATATTCTGGCCATTTGTTCGATCTACCACGCGTCGCTTGTCTTCGTCACGCGCCTTCACGCGCTCACACGAACCATATTCTCTTCGTTATGCTATATCGTCATTACACATCAGCAGCAGAGGTTGACACGGACGCGTCGCCAACGGACACCTCAGCATAGAGACACATCATCAGCCACGTCATCTAGTGACACGTTAACCAAAAACTTTAATTTTTTGCCACATCATCTCTATCACGCCAGCACTATGCCATGTCATCGCAGCCACATCAGCCGCACCAACAACCACGTCGCTTGACACGTCAGCATCATAGCCACTTCATCACATGCACTAAAAATTTTTAAACAGGTCATTCCCACCCAATTTTTTTACAATGATTTTAAATTTTCAGTTTGTTTTTGCATTTGACATCTCTAAATGAAAAAAATGGCACAAAATGAGGTCACTCATCTTCTTTAAGTTGCTCTTAATCAACTTGTCCAAGAGAAGACATGTTTGCAGACACTACCATCTGCTTCTCAGTCAGGACTTGATCGCTCATTAGTACCTTCCCGTCACAATGGGCATAACAATCGATTAGGCTCTCAGTTGTCAAACTCAAAATATGATCTCTCTTTCTCTCTACTATACATTTCGCCAGATTTGGGGACATTCTGTTGACCAATGTTACATCTGTGCTCGACTCACTCAGTCTACTACAGTTGAGCCTTGCACTGACACTATGATATTACAGTTAATGGATCCAGCATCTGTTTCTTCTAGCAAGTCTTCATCTTTCTCATTTGTATCTTCTACAACTAACCTTGAGGCACTTCTCAATCAAGTTCGATCTTGATATCAAGGTGCATCTTCCTCTGCTCTTTCTACCATGTTAGGTAAAATTTATCATTAGTATTTCGATTTTCCTTGTTATAATCACATGACAGCCGACTCTACCTTACTCACCACTCAAACTCCTGCTCCTCACTCACCTATCATTCAGAGACTGTTTCTCATTCCCAATTATCTGTTCCTGATATTTATCTTGTACCAAAACTTTCCCTTAATATTTTGTCTATTGGTCAATTATCTGAGCTACGCTTAAACATAACTTTTTCTTCTAATGGTTGTGTTGTATAGGATCCTCGAATATGACATATTGTTGGGACTGGTCGTGAGACAGGACGACTGTTCAAACTTTCCTCTATTCATTTGCTTACTCTAACCATCTCTACTACTTCTATATAGGTCAATTCACCTTCTCTTAAGTTGTGGCACATTGTATATTTTGTTTGTAATCATTGTTTTTTATATTATTGAATATTAGAATATGTCTACTAGAAAGTATGAATTAGGATATGAAAAACTTACAAAGTAAATAAAAATAGATAAACTAATTCAATCTCAAAAAGGAGTTCTTGATAAATTTGTTAACCCTAATAATCAAACAACAAAAAATTTAGGTGAAAATTCTACAAAAAAATAATATATTAAATATTAAAAGGCGCTTTTATAATTTTCACAAAACTTGAATACAAGAATCTAATCAGTAACTTTGCATCCCAAAAAGCAGGAAGAATAATTTTTAAATAAGCATTATTAATTATTATTTAATATTAATATATTAATTATTAAAAGGCCACTTTTATAATTTTCGCTTGAGGCTTCAAATAATGTTAAGTTGCCTCTGCGTTTGACTTAATCACATCCATTTCTTATACCCTTCCGGGTGTGGGAAATCGGGGCGTGACATTATATTGATGGAATCATATTAAAAGAAAAGTAAGATGATAGAACTTAATTTCCGTCATTGAGATGAAGTGGCCAGACCCAAAAGGACTACCCAAACAAGACCCTAAATAGGGTCTCGCCTAACTAAAGGGTCTGCCTAAAGCAAGACCCCGGCCGGAATGGCAGGATCATGGTCCTGCTAATACGAGACCTAGAGGGTCTAGCTAGAACGACGGGACCCACGCTTGCCATTGTGAGACTTTCATTGTGTAATACTCCGTAATTTTTAAATACTTTTGTATGATTTTCAGAAAAATATAAAATTCTATTTTTGATCATACGATATATTGTAATATACCTTATGATCAATCATAACAGGCATTACGATCAATTGTAATATGCACGATGATCAATCGTAAGCTACATTATGATCAATCTTAATATGATATGATGGATCGTAATTATGATGAGATTTTTGTTTTAAAAGTCTATTTTAAGTTGGTCTCCTAGTTCATTTTGGAGTTATATAAAATCCTACTATACAGAACTTATATGCACGTTTAGAGAGATAGAAAGAGAGTGAGAAGATCACAAAACCTTAATTATTGGTCTTGCCCTTACAAATTCGCGAAGAATGAATTGAGACGAACACGCAAGGAGATACTTTGTGAATTGAAAGGCAAGTTTCTTTCTTCTCTTCCCCTTTGGACCCATAAACGTAACACCTCTAATACGTAATAGGTGTATATTATAAGTCTAGTTACATTTACGATTTGTATGTGTGTTGTATGAAATTGATGTGTGTGTGTGTGTGTGTGTGTGTGTGTCTATATATATATATAATCTAAATTATGCGTTTACATGTTGTTATTACTAGTAGATTTGTTTGAGAAGCATATAGAATGAGGTTTGATTAGGATTAGGTTGGTTGTGGGTCTCCGATTTGTTACACATACATATATATGTTGTTTTGGATATACCATGATGCTCATATGTTAGTTTTGACTCTATACAATCTGTTATATTCATGTATATGCTGTAATGTTAATTGTTTGTATGTATTAATGTTTATAATCTGATTTATAAATGTATATATTGTTGTATTTTCTGTTTTAGGTGTTCTTCATGCTATAATTGTTATATATATGCAATGTTTTCACATGCTATTAATTTAGGTTATATGTACAATTGATTCTTTGCTAAATTTTATGAACTAGTATGATAGGTTTAAAGTAGTTTAGTGCATTGGTTATGTTAAGAAATCAAGTTATAATGATTAATGGGTTAATAGTTGTGTTGAAATATTTTGATAATGTTACTTTTCATACGATAAATGTGAGAATGATTTCTAATAAATTGTCAGATATGTTTATGTTGATTTTTATCAAATTGAGAAATTGTATATGTATAAGTTGAACCATTGTGGGTTGGTTAATAAGTCGGACTCACTAGTACCAATTAGCATGATTGAGTTATTACGGCATGCTTGAATTGCTGGGTACGTGGTTATTTGCAGTCATGGTTGAATTGACTAATTTTATTTATATATATTTGCAGGCTCGGTTGAGTTGCCTTTTTTTCTTCTTATATATATTTGCAAGCATGGTTGAGTTGTCTATTTATATTTATTAAAATTGCATGCATGGTTGAGTTGCTTATACTTTTATTATTGATCACTTATATATATTTAATATATATGGATAATATTGTGAGTTCTTTGTTGTATTTATGGAGATGGTGAATTTATTAGTACTCTGTTGGGCTATAGTAGAGAGGACTTGCTCGTGGGATTAACCCACTTGTTGTTGACAAACTTTCAGGTCACAGGCAGTTTCAGCCACAGGGTTGAGTTCCTGGTTCTTCTTAGATTCTCGTGTCTACATTTTATTCCAGTTTATTCAAAGTAGGGACTTAATTTTATTTTATTTTCTAAATTATTAGACTATGGTTTATTCTAGTTATGGATTTAGGGGTCCTTGAGTTACGGGATTCCCGCGTTGTATTTAATTGAGAATTATGGTATTTTGTTTCGAATTATTCATAAATTAATTACCTAGAGTCTAGAAAGCACGGACACTTCGTATAGGGGTGCCGTGTCCGTGTCGGACACTCGGACACTCCTCGGACAGGTGTCGGACACTCCTTAGAAGTGTCCTAAAATTTTTTTTTTTAGGACACGGCGGGGACACCGCAAGGACACGCGGGGGACACGGCGGGGTACATTTTGTAATTTTTAAAAGTGCAAAAATACCCCTGAACTTTTTCAAAGTTACAAAAAGACCCTTTTGAACTATTTTTTTTAGCATTTCAGCCCCTTATCTTCTAAAATTTGACATCTTGACCCCTTAAAATAACTATAATGACATATACCATTTAATATGACTATTATACCCTTTTCTATATAAATATAGTATTTTCTAAAATAAAAAATTTTAAAAATAAAAAATAGTTAGATAAAATTCCTAAATAATAAATTTAGAAACAAAAAAAATAAAAAAGCCAATATAATGAACATCCTTTTTGAAAATACATTAATTACTTGATAATAAATTGAAGTATTTGTGTGATTTATTATTTTTTTATTGTTAAATTTATGGTATTGTGGATATTGGTTAACTTGTTGAATATATATTAATATATTATTTCATAGCCGTATCCCGGCCGTGTCGTGTCCTATTTTTTTGAAATTCGCCGTGTCGCCGTGTCCGTGTCGTATCGTACCCGTGTCCATGCTTCTTAGCCTAGAGTTTTATGAAGATATATGGTATTGGGATTTATTTTTTATTAGTTTTCTTTTATGCTATTTAATTCTTTTTTTTATTGCATCTTGTATTATGTGCATGTTTATTGTCGATTGCCTGACGCCTCCCTGTTTTTGTGTATAAGCCTCATCAACTCATGCGTGAAAATTGAGGGGTGTCACACACGGTCTTGCCATGCAAGATCGTTGGTCCTACTGATGCGGTGGAACCCACAGTCCCACCAATCGAAAGTCTCATGGTGGGGCCCATGCAATATATATATATATATGTGTGTGTGTGTGTGTGTGTGAAAATAATACATTTAAAATAGAACTGTCAGTTTATTCTGTTAATATAGGTATTAATGCTAGAATAGATAATGTTCCTGACACTCGACAAATAACTCTCATGAACAGGGGGCAACCGATAAAGGGTTTGACTTTAATAGGGTTTCGTGTATGTTACGTAACTGGATGAACAACTAAGACAAGGAGATGATGATAGCCCCACCTACGAATCTCCCACTTTTAGATAGAGTGGGAGGTTGGAAGGGTCAGTCTTCTATTAAAACACTAAATCAGAATTTCCTCCATAAATAAAGGGTCATTCAATGATCCAAGTACGCAATTAATACCTTTTGACTGCCTTCATTTCTTCTGAGCATACCAATTTTGAATTTATTGTTGGAGCGTGGTCGATCGGCACCACACAGGTGTCCTTCTAATTTTCCTTTTTCATCTTTCTTAAGGAAGAGTTGTCTTCCAAATCGTGTGAATGGTTTCTGCTTCATCACCATACTTTTCATGCTTTATGTTGATGATATGATTATCATTGGGGATGATTTGAAGGGTATTCAGGAGCTCAAACATTTTTCTCAATCATCAGTTTGAAATGAAAGATCTTGGATCACTCAGTTACTTTCTTGGTCTAGAAATCATTGCAGTTGTTGACGGTAACTATCTCACTGAAGCCAAATATGTGAGTTGCACGGTGCGAAAGCGACTGCGAAAGTTAGATTTAAAACCTAGAGGGGGTGATTAGGTTTACTTGCTTTTTACTTAATTTTTTAGATTATTCAATTTTAAGTCCAATTAAAATATAAACAATCCCACAAACCAAGTAAATAAAATAAAATGCAGTATTGTAAAGAATGCACCAAATATACATGGAAACCCATATCAGGAAAAAACCACGGGTGAGGCTTTGTACCCCCGGAGAAGCAAATTCACTATCATTGAAGTAAAATACAACAGACTCTGTCCCAAACTCATACCCATTCCACTCTGACAAGAACTTTAATACAGAACACCTCAGGCTTACAATTGCGACTAACTCGTCCAATAGCTATAGATTCCCTACAAAGGTCAAAATTCGTAGCTCGATCTTCTTCGCCTTCCTCACCAACAAAACAGTTGTCAAAGAAACCAATCCGGCAACTTGATCACAAAGAAATCTTCAATGCAGTCTTCGAATAGTTGATCAAGCAAATAGAGGCACCCTAAATCACTTGGTGAATATGTGTGTGCTTTCAAAAATATAAACAAAGAATTTGAGAGAAAAATCCTTTGCTAGAAAAATATCTCAATGCTTTCTCTTTCTAGAATATTAATTTCTGTTCTGTGGAAAGCGTAATGAGAGAGAAACCATATGAGGTCTTTATAGAGATTAAAAACCCTAATTTTCCTTAGAAAACAAGTTGAAAACCAATAGGAAACAAATCCCCACATTTTAGGAAAGTTATAGGTTAATTCCTAGTCAAATTTGGACAAAACAGGGCAATTCCCACAAACCAGATTGCATGGACCAGTCCATGTCCTGTAGCAAACTCAATATGAGTTGCTGAGACCCCTTGGACTAGTTCAGCCTTCACTTTGACCGGTCCAACCTTGAAATTTTCACCAAATTGCTTAAAAGCCTCTCTTTTCAAGGTTGGAACCTCCCGTTTGAAATATATATGTTCTCACCACTTTACTTGGACTACATGACTCTCATATATGATCAACGATGTCCTCATGCATTCGGAACCATCTCGAAACTTCAATCGATCGAATCCTTGTTCAAACCATTGATGGCTTCTTATGAAGATTCAAGTTTCATTCTTTGATGAACCCTTGCATGGTTGGTGTAGAATTTCATGCTCACTCTGATAATTCAGTTATATGATAAATGACAAGAATATAACTTCCAAGATTACAACTCAACCATATTTGGTTTTGACACCGAAGATTGACAATTCAAAAATAGATGTCACAATCTCCCCTTTTGGCAATTTCATGACAAAACGACCCAGACAATTATAACATAACCACAGGAAAAATCAGATTACAATATGTCCCAAATACAAAGAAATATATCTTGAACAACTTAGAGCATTGTGAGTAAGCTTTCAACCTTCATGTGTAGTGTCTGCCAAACTTGTAAAACATGCACATCATGCAAACAACACTACCTGTGAAAGTTTAATCAAGAAAAAATATAATGATATAAAATCATCTCCAAACTCCCCCTTAATCATATACCCAAAAAAAAATATGTCTCCCCCTTTGTATATGTTTCCCATGTCTCCCCTATGTCTCTCCCTTTATAGTATTAAGTCTCTCTCTTTTTGAAACAAATTGATAAAGTAAGACAAATGAAAACAAGAGAGAACAAAATGACATGATTAAGTGAGATATAACCTCTAATAAAATATATTGCATAAGTTTCAAAATTATGAAAGGTTATACATAAACAAAATATTAAAAGAATAGATAATAACATGTTTAAACAAATCAAAACATAGAACATACCAAGTTCAAGTACCAAATCTAGACACAAATAGAGCTAACTACTCAAAGTCTAGCACAACAAAAACTACGTCTAAACCACCAAGACCTAATCCTCATCCTCATAATCACCATGAGCTCTAGAAACTAGATATCAACATCTAACAAAAAGATGTCCTTGGACATGTAACTCCATATATTGAAATTTGCATCAAAGTCCACAAAAGTATGATCCAAGCACAAATATGGTATCCATAGTGTTAAAATATATTAGTATATTTTATATTTAACTTTTTTCATATCCAATAAGGATTCCTATGATTGGGGACATACCATGTATAGGATAACTTGTTCCCCACTCACTTACCTATTTTTCTTCTCTTATATATATGCTCTGATTATATATTATTTCTTATACCATTCATTAATATAGTTCAGATATATTTCTCTCTTTTCATCTTATTTCTAACATGGTATCAGAGCTAGGGTTTTCAAAACCCTCTTTTTCTTATTCCGCTTAATTGTTATCATCATTCAAAGAGAACTATTTTCTATTTGGTGTCAAAAATCTATCTTTTGGAACTCCATTTGATCTTTTGAACATATCAAAATGAAGTACTCAACCAGATGATCAAGTCACCGCCAAAATCAGTTTGAACAAAGCTATCACGCCCTTCCACGCACCACCAGAATCTTCTGGATTTTTTTCGGTGACACATACGCTGCCACACGCCGTCACGTGCCAAGTCATCGCTGACTCAGCTTTAATTGCCACGACGTCATCCACATCATCTGTGTCACGCCCCGGTTTCCGACACCCGGTTAGGAGCGAGGGAAACGGGGGTGAATCCATAATTTCACCTCAAGTTCCCACACCTTATTCTCATTTTAATCTATTCTATTGCGGAAGCATTCTATATGAACACCCTTCAGGTGACATAAGATCATCAATGGCCCTTGCAAATGATTTTCACGAAAATCGGGCATGACCCATTCTAAATAATCAGCTCCTGGCATATTACACCTGCTTTACAATTCATATGGACACTTCTGGGCACGTGTCCCCCCAGCATTTCTACAACATGCATAATAGAATCAAAAATATACATGTCTCAGTTCTTGAATGTCCGTATTATATACATACATCACATGAATGAAATACATCCGAAGGAACTGAATCTACACCATCGTCCCATACATCTAATCCAAATGCGGAACGTCAATCCAATGTCCTAGTTACACATTAAATTCTAAAGAATTTAACTAGTACCTCTGCAACCGGTACGATGAGTCCCCTAACTGACTCCGTAATCAGCAATACCTGCAAAACCTGGGAGGGGGTGAGCTCAAAGGCCCAACAAGGTATATAGAACCATACTATCATCGCAGCAGCAGGTCGATCCTCACATATTCTCAAAAATATACATGCACTTAAATATATCCCGATATTTAAAGTCATGCCCCTCCTAGCATACATGAACCAACAATGTACATGGCAGTTCTAGCACTTATGAACATTTAAATCAACTATACATGACTTATGAAATCATTTACGATATGTTCAAAAGCAATACCCATTCAACGTCATTATGTATAGAAAACATATATGAACAGAAGCATTTACATGAACAATGTAAATCAAATACCACATCACCTACTCAACAAGATCCATAGAGTCATGCATAAATGCACATTAAATCGCTACATGTCTACATGATATGTATACATGCTTTTTACCCATAAACAATCACGTTTTTTAAATCATGCGTGATGCTTTCCACCTCAATGCATATACATAGATATAAATATATATATATATATATATATATATATATATATATATCAACTTGACAGTCACATTTCATATATATAACTCACGCCACAAATTTCTGAAAATCACTTCAATGGGGACTAGCTTATCACACCACATCCATAGTAAGGGTCTCTTCGGCACCCAAACTCTGCTTGTGCTTTATCGGGTTACTAACCCGAAGGGAGCACCTCCTCTTGGCCAAGTTTTGGGTCTTTCACCCTAGGGACCATTCCCTCATCTTAATTCTCAATGTTGTCACGCCCCAAAAACTCGCTTTTCAAATAGTGCACATAATCACATCAATGCACTTATCCACACCATGAATGCATTTTTATCAAATCAATGCATTTTCCTTTCACCTCAAGATTGTCACAATGTCATCACACTCATATCATGGAAATCGTCATGCTTATGCATTTTTCAAGAAAGTCATATCTTTCATGCATAAATCCATAAACACTACATTTTCATGTTTTCACCAATACACACACTTTTCACCGAAATCATTCGTAGTCACATTTGCACATACACAACATATATATGTCACATCTTGCATATAATCACATATATACCTATATTAGCATAATTATAATCATGCTTTCATTCCAATCATGCATTTTATTACGAGCAACCAACATGTATTCTTACAACCATATACAATCACGCAAATATATATATACATATATATATATATATCATGTCACCCATATAGGTAGTAAAAATATACAGAACAATTCACATATTTCATGTTTTTTTTCAATGCTCTTCTATGCTATAATCAAGTTAGCATGCATTTCAACTACTGCACCACATATATAATCACGTATATACTTACATATATTCAACTCATGTATAAGAATCATATATACATGCAAGGCAACATCTAACCAAATATACATATGTAATTTAGCATACTTTACATGCCTCAATCCCTAAATATGCATATAACAATGCTCTTACCCTCCAAGCCCACAAATGTATGTATATATATATACCCACATATATATATATCCTCACCTCCCACGTATATGCATATACATCCATCTTTATATATATATATGCACATATATATATATATATATATATATATGCAAACGCCACATATAACCAAATTAAGAACATATGTGAAATTAGTCGGCATAGTCAAATATACATAGAGATAGAGGCAAAAATCAACTTGCCTTAGGTCTCGCTTTTTCTATGCCCCGTGCCTGCAAAGCGGTCCAAAGTCCCGGTCCAGTCCAGTCTCGTGTCAAAGCCCACACCAACAATGCACTGAACCACTCAAACAGGCCATCCTCATCCAGACCAAGGGAACCCACAAACCAGCCACACCGAGCTTTACAAACCCAAGTAATCCCCAACACTACCTACGCCAAGTGTCAACCCATATCCTACCAAAATCCATACCAACACTAAATGAGCATATCAAGTCCATGGAACCACTAAGCCCAACCAAACAAATACCACACTACCTCAACTGTGCCAAAATTCACAAGCTACCAACACCATGGTAGCCACCGTATCTCCACAACCGAAGCTAGCAACTAAAGACCCAATTCTTCACAATCCACCTCAAAACACAATTCATAACATCCTGTTATCCAAGACCTATTAAGCCAATACCAAGGCCGACACCACCATGTCTTCTAAAAACCACCTAATCAAAGCCCCAAGCTTCGGCACCATTATAGACCCCAAAGCTGAACCCACCATCCAAAACCCAGCCGAAAAATCCCAGCCGAGTCCCCACAGTCGGACACCACCACCACCATTCGGTCCACCACCACAACCCCATCCAAATCCTCACCACCGAACCCAGCCGAATCACAACCCCGGAGCCTCTAAAACAAACTGTCCGAACAGAACCCGAAACCTCACGGTCCCATCTCGCCACAGCTGCACCCAGCCACTCAGAATCTCTCTATCCTCCTTCGACGAACCTCCATCAGCAACTCAACAACCCAGGCCCAGAAAACCCCCAACCGCTGGGTCAGTAGAACCACCACGAAGACCCAATCAAACCAAACACGATCCAGTCGTGCTCACCCAAAATCAGACCACCCGAAGCCAACCCCAAACACTACCCAGTCGTGTTTCGATGCCACCACCACCGAAGAAACCACCGTGAACCACCTGAAGCCGCGAGCACCCTTCGAAGCCCCTACCGTCGTTCGTCACACCAGCCGAGAGATCGCCTTTCGTTGCGCCAAACACGGCTCAGCCGTGTCTCCACCACCGTCGCCGCCGCAAGCCACCTCCACCGTGAGCGGTCGGCAGCCCCAGTCACCGCCGCCGGTGCTCCTCCTCTCTCACGACTCCCGATCTCCCTCTCTCTCTTCTCGGCTTTCTCTCTCTCCCCGACTTCTCCTCTCTCTCTTCCCTTTTTTTCTTTTCTTTTCTTTTTCTTTTACTTTCCTTTCTTTTCTTTCTCTTTTCTTTTCTTTTTCCTTTTCTTTCTTTTCAGCTGACCCGCGTGGGTCTTCCCCCTTCTCTTATTTTGGATCCCCTTAATTTGGTCCACACATCCTCACCAACTCCTCTTTTGTCCACCTATATATGTATATGTATATATTCTATATATATACATTATAATACACATATACTTGTACACATACACCTTTCTCCATCCACCATACTTATGCATATGCATACCCATACATATACACAATTTTATGTGTATATATAATAATGTAGGTACTTAATAGATATATTTATAATTTAGTATAAATATATCCCTTATATATATATATATCCATATATATATATATACACGTATCCTCCGGCATTACTATAATTCCACGTACAAAATCTTCTCCATCTCTTTATAAATATATAATCCCATGTATATATATCTACCTTTGTCCCGAATTTAACTTATTCGAAAAAAAAAATAAATTCGGTCAAAAATTTACCCAGAACTGGTCAAAATAATTCCGGTCCTTACAATCTGCCACATCAACACAATACACATAATATTTGCCACATCATTGACATGTGTCTGCCACGTCAGCGAACCTTTTTGCCACGTTAACCATTTTCCTGCCACGTCAGCAATAGCTCCTGAATTTTTGTTCTGGACCTACCCCACTTAAAATTTCTCATTGATTCCAATTTTCCAGTCGGTTTTGTCGTTTGGAATTTTTAAATGGCTCAAAAGGAAAATTTTCACCCCAAAATGAGATTTCAGTCTCGACCTTCACTCAACATATATTTTTCTTCTTTTCGGCCTTCACTCAATAGATATTCTTCTTCTTTTTGTTGCAATGGTGGTAACAAATAGCGAGCACAATTATTTCATCCCAACACTAGTGAACGTTCCTGAAGATACTATCGCAAATCAGGACATACAATTAAGAAGTGCTTCAGACTTACTAGACCTCGCAATGTTGTAGCTATAACTACCACGGAGATAATATCATCTCATTATTCTCTTTCTACACCAGTTACTACTCCTTTTGAGGAGTCCCCATTTACATTTTCTACTGTTGATCTGGAGGCAATTCTCAACCAGGTTCTATCCAAGCAATCAGGTTCAAGCTCATCTAACTCTACTTTCTCAATTGCACCAGGTTCACCTAATTCATGATTTTTTTATTCTGCTTGTTGCAATCATATGACACCTGACCATACTTTGCCCACTACTTAGACTTCTACATCTTATGCCCTTATTATTCACACAACTAATGGCTCCACTATGACCATTAGTCACATAGGCATTATCTCTCAGTCAAATTTGTCTGTTCCCAATGTTTATCTTGTTCCCAATCTTTCTCTTAATCTTTTTTCTGTTAGTCAATTGACTGAGCTAGGTTTGAATATAACATTTTCCTTTAATGGCTGTGTTGTATAGGATCCTTAGACAGGTTAGAGCTTTTTTCCTTACATCTACCTACTTCATCTATCACAGTTGTATCTACATAAAGTAGTATACCTACTCTTAAGTTGTGGCATTCTTGTTTGGGCCATGCATCAGTATCTCGAGTCAAAAGTCTAGCATCTAAGGGTTTGTTAGGATAAGTTAAAACTGATTCTTTTGATTGCATTTCTTGTCAATTAGGTAAACATCCCGCTTTACCATTTAATAATAGTGAGTCATTTGCTTCTTCTCCTTTTGATCTTGTTCATTCTGATATTTGAGGACCTTCTCTTGTGGCCACTATGGGAGGGGCACGATATTTTGTTATATTTCTGGACGATTTTTCAGGATTCACTTGGATATTTTTAATAAAAATCGTTCTGAATTACGCAACATCTTTCGTGATTTCACCAAAATGGTTTCATTTCAATTTTTCACAAATATCAAAACTTTTCATTCTAATAATGCTACAGAATACAGGCAAAATGAATTTCAAAATATCCTCAAAGACTATGACACTATTTTTCACTCTTCTTGTCCTGGTACATCCCAACAAAATGGTTGAGGTAAACGAAAACTTTGATATATTTTAGATTTGGTTCGATTACTTGTCATTTCTTCTTCCGTGCCATCATCTTTTTGGGGTGAAACATCCCTCACTGCTGTTTATACCATGAATCGTGTACCCACACCAATCTTACAAAATCAAATACCCTATGAGCGTCTCAACGGGTAGGTACCTGACTATAATAATCTTAGAGTTTTTACGTGTACTTATTTTGTTCTTCTTCATCCTCATGAGCGAACAAAATTACAACCTCGTGCTCAGCTTTATTGTTTTCTTGGGTATGGACTTGAACAAAAGGGATATAGGTGTTATGATCCAGTTGCGAGACGCCTTATAGTCTCTCATCATGTTATTTTTTGAGAATATAAAATGTTTCTTACCTTTTCCAAATTTACTGGTATTTCTGATCACCAATTCCCTATTCCTTCTTTAAATACATTTGTTGATCTTTTTTCAGACTCCTTCTGCTAGCTCATCAGATATAGTTGACCCTTCTGGCTTATCATATGTGGTTGACCCTCCAGCAGTTGAGTTCCAATCATCTGTCTTGCCTGAGGCTCCTGATCCTACCACTGCTTTGGATCCTTGTCGATCCATTCGGGTAAGAACCTCCCCTGCACATCTTCATGACTATCATTGTTATCATGCTCTTTCAACCCTACATGAACTTCACACTTTTCGTGAGGCCTTCTCTAACCCTTTATGGCAGCAAGCAATGAAAAAAGAGTTAGATGCATTTGCCTAGACTCATAGATCTAGTTGAATTGCCTCCAGGGAAGTCTGCCATTAGAAGTAAATGGGTCTACAAAATCAAGACTCATGTAGATGGGTCTGTTGAGTGCTATAAAGCTCGACTTGTGGCAAGGGGGTTCACACAGGAGTATGACATCGATTATGAGAAAACTTTTGCTCCTATTGCTCGTCTTCCTTCTATTCGTACTCTTATTGCTGTGGCTGCTTCCCGTTATTGGGAATTTTTTTAGATGGATGTCAAAAACGCCTTCCTCAATGGTGATTTGCTCAAAAAAGTTTATATGAAACCTTCTCCAAGTTTATCTTTTACGTCATCAGGTTTGTAAGCTTAGGCGTGCTCTGTATGGTCTTAAACAAGCACCTTGAGCTTGGTTTGCCAAGTTTAGTTCTACTATTTCTCACCTTGGCTATTCTACCAGTACATATGATTCAGATTTATTTATTCGGTGTACTACAAGTAGTGTTATTCTTCTCTTGCTTTATGTTGATGATATGATCATCACCGGGGATATTACTCAGGGTATTCAGGAACTTAAAGATCTTGGAATAAAAGATGTTAGACCATTCAGTTATTTTCTTGGCCTGAAAATTACTAGAGCTACTGATGGTTACTATCTTACTCAAGCAAAGTACTGTTTTGATCTTCTTTCTAAAGTTGGCATCACAGATACTCCACTTGAGCCTAATGTGAGACTCACTCCACATGATGGTGAACTTCTTCATGATGGTACTCTGTATCATCAGTTGGTTAATAGTCTGGTATATCTTACTATCACTCGTCCAGATATTTCTCATGTTGTTCATATTGTCAGTCAGTCCATGGCTTCGCCGACATTAGTTCACTTTGCTGCTGTTCTTTGTATTCTTCCCTATGTCAAGTGTACTGTATTTCGTGGACTCTTTTTCTCTCATCCGTCTTCACTGCTGCTTTGTGCTTATTCTGATGTAGATTGGGCTGGGGGCTCAACAGATCGTCGTTCCACTACAAGATATTGCTTCTTTCTTGGCGACTCACTGATCTCTTGGTATAGTAAAAGATAGTCTGTTATTGCTCGATCTAGCACTGAGGCTAAGTATAGAGCACTTGCATATGCTACTTCTGAGCTTTTATAGTTATGATGGCTTCTTTAGGATATGGGTGTTTCTTCATCCACTGCTACTCCTATCTATTGTGATAACAAGAGTTCTATTCATATTGCACACAATGATGTTTTTCATGAGTAGACCAAACACATTGAGATAGATTGTCATTTTGTTTGTCATAATCTAATTCAGAATATCTTACAGTTACGGTCAGTCACTTCTCATGATCAGATAGCAGATATCTTCACCAAATCTCTTCCACCAGGGCGCTTTCAAGAGCTTATTTTCAAACTCCAGATGACATCGTATAACCCACCTTGAGTTTGAGGGGGAGTGTTAAAATATATTAGTATATTTTATATTTAACCTTTTACATGTCTAATTAAAATTTCTATGATTGGGGATTTACCATGTATAGGATAACTGACTCCCCACTCACCTACCATTTTTCCTTCTCCTATATATATGCTCTCACTGTATATTATTTCTCATACCATTCATTAATATAGTTCAGAGATTTTTTTCTCTTTTCATCTTATTTCTAACACATAGAATAAACATGCAACCTAATCAAAGACACAATGTCTAACAAAAAATAAACAAGTTTAAGTCATAAACCTAGCAAATAGATGAATTAGTTCGAATCATCAAAGCATTAAAGACTAAAAATTAGTTAGTATCAGTGAATGATGTCCATTAGCAAAGATGCACTAGTTTCTCATAAGGCTCAAATCATTATCCTCTATAGGTGGTCTATCAAAATTTGTCCTCAAGTATTGCAAAATAATACCACTTGTTAAGATCAAGAACACTGATTACTTGAGCCATAACAATTATATTCACCTCAATGATAATGCCAAACACTTTGGTTGTAAAAGATAAAACATTCAAATAAAAATATATCATTCAAATCACATAAGGACTCCTAACCAAAGTCTTTCAAATCAACATTCATTTCATTTGTAAAGACACTCCCCTATCTCTTTTAGACCTAATCATGAAAGTCACAATGAAAATAGGAGCATAAACAAGATCACAAGCTCCATTAAAGAACTATGTCAAACACTTGGAGTGCAAGCTTAAAACACAAGCTTCAATGAAACTTTGTTACTTCAATCTCCCAAAATCAACCCAAATACTTCAATGATCAATCCCTTCCACCAATTTAATTCAAAATCAATCATAAATATCAACCAATATGATGCAATATATCACGCACAAGGTATAAAAAGAGTTGAAGCAGAGAGAGGGAAATAGGGAGAGAAACGCATATAAGGAGATGATATACACATAATGAAACAAATGCACACATGCACCACTTTAATGTGTTGGCCGAGCCACTGTGGACCAGTCCAGCTTTCACCTTGGACGGGTCCAAGGTGGTTCAGTTGGTTTGTTGACCAACTTTGACCATCTTTGACCCTTTTTGCAATTTTTCAAAAAATAAATGCCTAAATAATTCTTAAAAATTTGAAAAAATAGGAAAATATTTTTGGAATTTTATTGATGTGAAAATAAAAAAGATAACAATCATATAATCATTAAAATCATTTTTTCACATACAATAACAATGAGTTATAAAATTTTCAAAAAAATTCAAGAAAAATCACAAATGCATAATTTTAAAACCCATAAATTTACCAACAAAATTCATCATTAAATTCATGATCATGACACAATTTTCAATACACAAATATTTATAAAAATTTATAAATTCATCTAATAAATTCATGTGTGTGTGAAATCCAACATCATCAAAAATTAATCAAATTTCTTTGATTCATCTTCTAAAACACATTGGATAATAGAGAAATAAACCACACATGATCAACTTATTTTTCATTCAATTTCATTTTGTTTTATTTTTCTAAGATAGTAACTTTCGCACTTACGGACAGACAATTATTTTCTCAAAATAACTTCTTTAAAAGACACTTCACTGGAGATTTATGTTGTAGTGGTAGCTTCGAACACATTCCGAAGGTAGCCTTTTCCTTTTGTCTTAGATTTTCAATAATTTATTTATTTTTTCTTTTCTTTTCGGGCTAAATAAAAATAGAATCTTTTTTTTCATTTATTTTTTTTATTGATCATTTAAGCCTTCAATGCTACTCACATAATATATACTCTAGTCAACTTCACATTAGTTTTCAATCAATTATCTCAAAGTTGGACTAGTGCACAAATTGTATGGGCTCAAAAGATTCACCACTAAAAAGAAATAAATATAGCACATTAGTCATCAATGCTTAGATCATAAACTGAAGTATTTCATCCAATAATAAACTAAGTGTCTCAATCATGCAGTCATAAATCAAAGTGAACTTAAACAAAAATATAGAGAATTCACATTATTTCATAGAAAAATGTGATTTCAACATTCAAATGATTATTAGGAAAAATAAACAAAACCTAACCTAATCTAAAAGCTATGGTCCAATAGATTACAGATAATGAACATAAGCTCAGTCCATGACCATAAAAGTCCTAATGTCCTAGTTAGGGGGTTTTGTAAAGACCTATTAGGAATAAATTTTATAGTATCAACAGGTACAAATTTCTCCAAATATTCTTTTTTCATCCAAATTGTTTTAACATGCAATCTATCAGAAAAATAATGTGGAGAAACAAAAACATTCTTTTTCTTATTTGAATTCTTTTTAGCTTGAGAATGTTTGGATTTGCTCCAATAATGTGGCTTTTTAGTCTGAACCCTATTCGTAGCAAAATAATTATGCACATGAAAATCAGAATTGAAATATTTTCTTCTATTGTAGCAATAATGTTGATTATGTCCATTCTTACTACAAAAAAGTACAATGAAGCACATCCGACACAACATTAGCATGCATAAACTTAACTTGAAGCTTATGTTTGGATACAGGTGAATTCAAGTTCTTGG
The DNA here is from genome assembly GCA_026545225.1 of Cornus controversa. NCBI lineage: Eukaryota > Viridiplantae > Streptophyta > Magnoliopsida > Cornales > Cornaceae > Cornus > Cornus controversa. The sequence continues at coordinate 25,419,809 of CM048853.1, read as the reverse complement.
GTTTAACAAACATAGTCTTACCTTTGGATGATGACCCAACAAAACCTGGTCCAGTCTTATTTCCTACAGGCTTGCCAACACTAATCATGGTGTCAAGCTTAATCTGCTCAGATGTAAATGCAAGCAATTTCTCTTGTGATTTTTTCAATTCAAGCTCAAGAAAATTAATTCTACCAACAAGAGAATCTCTAGCAGAAATAGCTTGACTTACCTCGCTTTCGAGAAACTTGACTTTACTTTGAAGATTTTGAATATCAACTTTGTTTTCTTTAATCAACTTTAGTTGTTCTTTATTCTCTTTCTTCAAAGTGTTTCTTTTTTAGTATCCACTTGCTTTAGCTTCTCAAATTTCTTATTATAAGCCTCTAGCAATTTCTTGAAAAGCTTTTGCAACTTGCTCTCACTTGGTTCTTCATCTGTTTGCTCAACTTCTATATCATCAGACCCAACATGACTGAGAGTTGTGTACATCTCTATTTCACCTATATCAGAAGAAGAATCATTAGCAATATGAGCAACAAAAGCAAAGGCATCATTCTCAATAGAAGAATCATTATTAGAACTAGAAAACTCAGATTGTCACGCCCCAATTTCTGACTCCCTAAAACCAAGGGTGATTAAATCACACATCATCACCTCACATCAACTATCCCACACTGACATCATACTTTGATACCAATTTGCCATGCCACAATTGTCGGATCATGACTTATCGTAGAAGCCTTTACATTACCATCACCAATTTCTTATCTCATTCATCATCTTTATAACACATTGGAAGCTTTATAATATCACCATGGGCCCCAAACTAGAACCCATGAACACTCAATACTCAACTATACATTTTTAAGATCACATTCAGGTTTCGGTCGGCTGATGGATGTCCCACTAGCCGGCTAAAACCTGGGCAATCCATCAACTAGCTACCCTTTAATTTTGGTAGGTTGAAGGGGTCCTTTCAGTTGGCTGAAGGGCTATTTTGGCCAATCGAAACAAGTACCTACAGAGTCTACAATTGCAAATGTTTGGTATCTCATTATTTCGGTCGGCTGATGGAAGTTTTAGCCAACTGAAACTCTCCAAAACACCCTATTTTTAATTCTCAATTTATCATCCACAAGATTCATAACTCAAAGGAATCATTCTAAGGATGCATACACCTCATTTCATCAAGTTATCAACATAACCATTCTCACAAGTTTATACATGTGGAAGTTAAATATAAAGGATCATCATTTAAACATCTAGCATTCTACCATGCTCAAAACCATGCTCATAATGTATGAAATCATAAGGCATAAATAGCACATGCTTAAAAATGTATACAACCACAAAGCATAAACAATACATGTTCTCAAAACACAAATGGTCTTTACATATTTTTCACATGCATATAGTCCACAATTCGGACATGCATCCAAATAAAGTAAATAAGTCTTTAATGAAACCAAAATTTGTTGCACTTCAACTTTACCATTGAGGTAACTCCACCACTTTTTTTTCATTTCATTAAAAGAGTTAATCCTCATGGGATGAGTAACCACACGCTCAATAGGAATGTCTAAAACACAATTTCTCAAGTTCTGTGAATACCACATAAACATACAATTGCATTTAAACATGTTAAATAATATCCACATATCACAACCATATCATAAGCAATGTGCAAACATGATATGTACAACTCCCTCATCCTCTCCACTTATTCATTAGTCTCTAATTACCATTGGATAAACCAACCCCACCTATCCGAGATTCTTATACTAGTCCACCTTGTGGAAGGACTCTATTTTTTAGAGTATTAATTGGGGCTCGTTTACCAGTCCACCCCGTGAGGGTTCCATATACCGAATTACCTCACCACTCGTCAAGAGGGCTTCTACCTAATTGAGCTCACCACCCTCACCGTGCCATTGAAGATGCATCCCACATGTGCAATCTAATGTACATTCAGAATTTAAAGACTAATGAGACATTCAACAATTATACTTGTACAAATTCACATTTAATCATCACATGCATTCACATTAAACGTACTTCACATTTTCTATATTTCACATAATGTCATATCTTTCACATTTCATATAATTCATATATTAACAATCAAACCATGCTTTTCATTTAACATGTTTCTAAGGCAATTTATCAAACACATAAACATCACCTTCACAAATATACATGAATTTGCACAATTCTTTCATAATTCAATCCCAACATGCTTCATAATTAATTATAGCAATTATAAACATGTAATTACCAAATTTAATATAACAAATTCATCAATTGGCATAATTAAGCATGTTTTACTATTGAAAAATATCTAATTATTCAGTATAACCAATTGATTGCCTTAACAACTAATATACTCACAAAAAATTCCAGATTCTATGGGTTAAGCATCCCTACCTCAATTTGGAAGAGCTTCCAAATGATTTCTCCAATTCTCATAAAAAACTCAACTTTCTCCAAATTTGATTCTGGATGGATCAAATTCGAGCCCTTAGTGCGTAGACTGAATGTCCGTCACTGCTACTTGAAGAATGAGAATGAAGAACCCCAATTCTCCCTTTACTATTTACAGAATCCAACACACTCTTATTTACAAAAATGCCACTACCTTTTCACTAAACATTCGCAGACTCATTTTTAGAGTTTTGTAACTCCGATTGACACAAAATTGATTCTGTAACACATCAAATATTTTATTTAAGCTACCCTCCAAATTTGGAGTCATTTTGACATTTTTAAATTTTCTAGGCCCACGGGGTTTGCACCCCTGGGTCAATCGGACCCGAAAAGTCAACATTTGCCAAAGTCTCTGAAAAATTCCCTAATCACTAATACAAGTCCCCAAAATAAAAAGAAAATTAGTCAAAATGGTCATAGTTCTTACAACCGACCCAACTTCAAAAAGATTTCATCCTTGAAATCAGGCAATACCTGAAGGGAGCAAGTCTGGATACTTAGAATGAACTTTATACTCTCATTCTCAAGTACCCTCCTTAATATTATAATGATGCCAAAAAACCTTGAGCAAGGGAATGGTCTTACCCCTCAGAACTTGTTCTCTAACATCAAGAATCTGGATTAGTTTCTCCTCATAGGTGACATCCTCGTCGACCTCAACGTCTAACCAACTTAAGACATGCGATAGATTATGTTTGTATTTCCTCAACATTGAAACATGGAATACGTTATGAACCTTCTCCAACTATGGTGGCAAGGTCAATCTGTAAGCCACCTCACAGACACACTCGAGGATCTCAACCAATGTATCTAGGTGATAGTTTGCCACTCCACCCAAAATGCATCAATTCTTTTTGTGGCAAAACCTTTAGAAACACATGATCTCCCACCTCAAAGGATAACACTCTCATTCTCTTATCAGCATAGCTCTTTTGTCAACTTTGAGCTATCAACAATCGTTGTTTAATCAACTTAATATTTTTTGTAGTCTCATGCATAACATCTGGTCCTAAGGATGCGATCCCACCCACCTCAATCCAACAAATTGGAGATCTACAAGGTCTGCCATACAACGCCTCAAATGGTGCCATCTCAATACTGGCTTGATAACTATTGTTGTATATAAACTCCATAAGTGGCAAATGGTCCTCCCAACCATTGCCAAAATCAAGAATACAGGCATGAAGCATATTATCCAATATCTGTATAGTATATTCTGATTGTCCATCAGTCTGAGGATGGAATGTTGTGCTAAAGTGCAACTCGGTGTCCAACACCGTCTGAAATTCCTACTAGAATCTCGAAGTAAATCGTGGATCCCTATTCAATACAATGGATACTGGAACCCATGTAATCTCACAATTTGCTCCACATATTACTTACTGAGCCTCTTTACATCATCATTTAACGTTATAGGAAAGAAGTGAGGTGTATTGGTCAATCTATCCATAACAACCCAAATTATATCGTTGCCCTTGTTCGATCTCGAAAGACTCGTTACAAAGTCCATGGTAATATGTTCCCATTTTTATTCCGTCACTGGTAATGGTTGCAACAACCAGCTGGCTTTTGATGTTATGTCTTTACTTGTTGACAAGTAAGGCATCTTGCCACAAACTGTGCCACATCCTTTTCATACCTTACCAACAATATTGGCGTCTCACATTGTGATATATTTTGGTTCCACTAAAATGAACTACAAAATGAGAATGATAAAATTTCTGTAATACATCATCACGACAATCAAGATAAATAACCAACAATCCTCTGAATCGTAGACCCAATTAGAATGCAAGGTCCAATCTCTCACTGTCGTACCACTAGCAATTTGTGAGTGAATAGACTCCAACTCACTATCCCTCTTCTGTGCCTCAATCACCTTGCTCACAAGCATATTTTGAGCTACCAAGCTAAACAACATAGCTGGTTCACTATCATCACTGAAATACAATCCCAACTCTAATAAATCTTCTATCATTTTCCATTCCCGTATGGCTATGATAGCTAGAGTCCCGTGAGCCTTTATGCTCAAAGCATCCGCCACTACATTTGTTTTTTCTGGATTGTAATACAAATCAAAATTGTAATCCTCCACATACTTAACCCATTGCCTCTATCTCATGTTCAAGTCCTTTTAGGAGAAAAGGTACTTAAAACTTTTGTGATCCGAATATACCTCGAATCTCTCGCCATACAAGTAGTGTCTCCACTAGCCCAAAACCCTAATTGCTACGTGGATCCACTAAGGGTAGATCCTCTAACAGGTCTCTCACTTTGTGCAGATATAGCTGGCTACGGTGGATGTATAGCTCTATAACTCGACTGTGTAGTCACTGTCTGAGTCAGCCTCTGTTGAGCACTCAATCCACCCTAAGCATTTCCACCCTGTTGTGGACATTGCCTCACTCTGTGTCCCTGTTACCCATAACCAAAGAAATTTGACGTGCTAGGCTGACTTTGGGGTGCTATTATAGGTGCTATCGAAGGACAATCAGATTTATAGTGCCTTGGCTGCTTGCACTTGAAGCACACCACTTATGCCTTAACAGACCCCAAAGAAATAGTAGGTGTAGAACGTGCCATCGACTGTCCCATTGAACCTACTGCATGAGAAAATCACCCTGGAACTTCTACCTTGCATGTCCCTCTAAAGCTATTGTCAAAGCCTTGTGTTGCCTCAATGCCTTTCTCTTTTCCTGCCTATCTTTCACATCAACTTCTGCCATCAAGGCATTCTCTACTACCTCAGCATATACCTTCAACCCCAAAATTGACACAAATGGTCTAACTGAATGGTGAAGGCTATTGACAAACCTCCACATCTTTTTCTCCTCATCTCTCACTACTTTAGGTGCAAAGCGTGAAAGATAAATGAATTTATTCTCATACTCTGTTACAGTTATGCCATCATAAACTAAGTCAACAAACTCCTTACTCAACGTCTTCCTCTTTGGCCTAGGAAAGTAATGCTTAAGGAATAGAGTCTTGAACTCTTCCCATGGCATTGTCTCAACATCGTATCGGTCACTCACTGACTTCCACTAAAGTTCAGCTCCACCCGAAAACAAGTATGTAGCAAGAATAACTTTCATGCCATCATTGGGTGTGGACATCATTTTTAAGTGCTTTTCCACTTGCTCCAACCAATTGTCCGCCACTAACGGTACATCGAGTTTTGATCGATAAGTTTGTATGTATGACACAGAGTTTGTGATTTTGGGAATTTCAATAAGGCAATTTTGTCTTTTGAATGTCAGTTGTATATGATATTTTGTATACGTGTTGTATATGGTGTTCAGATAAAAAAAAATACGTATCAATAAATATTTAGGTACCATACATAACACTTGTCAAATTATGGCTGACAGGAGATGCGCCTAATTCATAATCGCAAGATCAAAATAATCAACACAACTTTTCTAAAACATCAGCGTTTTTGGCTCAATGGAGAGGGAATGAACGCCGAAAAAATGGAGAGGATTTGTGTCCGTGTGATCTCATTGATAGAGAGAGAGAGAGAGATAAAACTAGTGTACTTGTATAATCTCAAACTTGTGTGAATTCTAGGGCTCGTTCACTAACGGAAACATTTTTTATGTTTCTGTTTCTATCCTCTAAAAAGGTAAAAACAAAAACAAAAAATATGTTTAGTAAAATGTTTCTGTTCTCTGTAATGAACAATGTTTCTCATTTTTGTGAGAGGAGGAAACAAAAAAAAATGTTTCTTCTGTTTCTTCACTATAGCAAGAAAATATTTTCTCCATTGTAGCAGGACCCATTTAGTTAAATAATATATAATATTAAACATAACTTTCACTATAATGATTTTTTGCACAATTATTGTCTTATTTACATATCATAATCTTTTTATTGTGTACTTAGCTAAATAATATATAATAAATTAATATGATAATATATAATGTGCATAAATTATCTATAGTAAAATAAAAAACACTTTGAAAATGCTCTTACTTTCATCTTCTTTTTTAAAAAAATTACTTATAAATAATAACTCTTTATGATATACATGTTATATATATTACTATCCTTTAAATTGTATCATTTTATTTTAATTTAATTTTACATATATATGATATCAAATTTAATTTAATTTAATTTTTACATATATATGATATATAATATCAAATTTAATTTAATTTAATTTTTACATATATATGATATCAAATTTAATTTAATTTAATTTTTACATATATGTGATATCAAATTTAATTTAATTTAATTTAATTTTTACATATATATGATATCATACCTGTGGAAGATTAGTTCTGCTGAAAAGTTCTTTTGTATTGTCAAATAGTTATAAGTTCAAATATAATAAAAAAAAAAAAGTATTACGAAACACTGTTTTTTGTTTTCCATTCTAAAAAATGTGAAAATAACAAGTTTAATGAATGTTATTTTATTTTTATTTTCACTCGAAAAAATAAAAATATATTTATATTTTTTTCGAGTACAAAAACCAAAAACGTTTTTGACGGTAAACGCAATCCCAATATTTTTCTTCTCATCTTTCGAAGCTTGTCTCATCCCCGAAGAGATGTCCTTATAGAAGGGAGATCATAAAACTATTTTCACCTTTTTCTTTTTGAGATGGAATCTTTACTATTTGCTTTTGGAGGAATATTACCATTTGTAGTCGACTACTTTTTCATTTTCTTGAAACTCATAATGGAACCTCCACCATAATTATCGTGCTTGAAAGAATCACTTGTAGCTTTTTGTCTTGAAATGTTGGCAATAATCTTGAGGAGCATGTGAGTCTTCTGAACTTGGATATTGTTACAATATTCTTCAAAAAGTATTTTGTCATCTTGTCTTGATATTTGAGACATGTATTGATATTTGGTGGAATAACACTATAAGGGAAACAAAACATAATTTTTTTTTATAAATTTAATCAAATTACCAATATTTTGTATTTCATATACTGTCGTGGTCTAGAGAATATTCTTGATAATCTTTTGGAGCAAGACCAGAGTAACTGTAGTTGATAAAATTTTCCATGTTATATTTTGACGAATTAGATAGAAACCAGAAAAGTTTGGTGGATTGAGAATTCTCCATGTTTCATAAAAGGCTATAGAATTCTCTAATTATGTTTTCTATTAAACCAGAGGTTATCCAATAGAAGTTGTTGATTATGGTGAGAGTGGCGGTTGTCCATTTGCACCTGAACTTGCGTCTCTCATAAATAGGGAACAATTCATAAGTACCAAAAATTACTAGTGTGTCTTCATTTGTATATCTATTTATTACATTGTAAGGTTTTGTTGAGAGGCTTATAACTTATTTGAGATTCTATATTTATTTCTTGTAAATCTTTAACTAAACTTTTTGGAATTTGACGTGGTTTAAAAAAAAGTAAAAAGATTATAGAAAATAAAGTATATATATATAGGGAGAGAAAGAGCTTCTATATATATATATATATATATATATATATATATGTATTTAGACATATATGTTCTACTTACAATTAATGCATGTGCATATATGAATTTTTCTTTCTTTGGTGAGTTTTAGGGCTCCAAAGATGCGGCAAGAGTTGATGAATTAATTATTTGAGAACTGATATAAGAAGATGAAGATTCAGAAAAAAAGTTGATAATCAACCGTCATGGGGCAATAGGCAATAGGTTTGTTAACCAAGTCTAATCCTATCATCTAATATTCCTTATTAATAATTAATTGCACCCAAATTAGTTTTTTTTTGGTTAATGAAATATTAATATACATAAATAAATTTATATATATTATTATGTCTTCTTTAGAATGTATATATGTTCATATATATATATATATATATATATATATATATTGTATACAAGCCTTTGGATTCTTTGAAGTGGTTCAAGAAAATGAAGAAATGATGAAGATTTATGAAGAGAATGATGGGTATTTTGGGGCATAAGATTAAATGCTCACTCATTAATAATTATTTTTTAAGTTTGGTCACTATTTCACCTTTTATTGAGTTTAAGGTCACTAAAAAGCAATATTTTTTCAATTTTGGTCACTAAAATCCAATTTTCCCTTGAATCTATTACTGTACCTTCTGTTTTTTGCCAAGTGGTAGTGGTTTTTTGAATAGTGGTTATAATATTTTGAAAAGGATAAGTAATTTGATTTTGAGAAGCATAAATTTTAAACCATTGAAAAAATATCATATGAAATTTATGTATATTTTAAAAAATCATAATATTCCTTTTGTATAAGATCACTTTGTGTTTTATTGAAATTTTTGAAAAACCATTCCCTTTTATTTGTATTTTCTTGTGAATAAAAATATTTTCTAAGAATTTCTTTATCAATTTGTATATTCTTTTTCTATTGTAAATATACCTTAGTCATTAATTTGAGAAGGTGTTGGAGATCAATTTTGGAAAAAAGCATTGAAGTATATTGGACCATTACATAAACTTGATTCTACTAATCTTAAAAGTGAATCATAGAATTTATTGTGTCAACATTTTCTTAAAGCTAAAACCTTTGAGGCATTTATTCTTAATCTTGATAATAGATTTGTAGCTATTTGAACTAATCCTATATGCATATTTTTGTCTATGTTTCTCGAAAGTTTTTGCATTAAGTAATTGTATTGTTTCAAATTAATTAACTAATTTCATTGTTTATTAGGATGCGTTCAGTAATGTTTTCGTTTATTATTTTTGCAATTGCAAATATATATATATATATATATATATATATATATATATATATATATATAATTTTGCTTTTCTGAGTAAAAATAGAAAGCATAAAATATCGCTTATTAAAACTTCTTGTTGCCAGAATTTTGGAAGCAAAAATAGATAACAATGTTTAGTAACACATTTGTTACACAAATTTATTTTTTTTATTTTTAATTCATCTATTAAAAACTAACTTTCAATTAATGTCTAGTTCCATTTTATCCTACTTTGACAACAAAGAGCAAATCACTTAAGATATATTACAGCAACATAGAACATTATGAATCACTATCTCTACTACTCCCTCTGTCCTTTTTTAATTGTTCATCATTGGGAATCTACGCACACACCCAAGTGTGTGTAGATTTCTATTAGTGGATGTGTAGAATTTCAATGATGGACAATTAAAAAAGAATGGAGGGAGTATATGTTATATAGTGAGATATATCAACTCTCATGCGATTGTTCACCATTCGGATTGTTTATTGCATGTGCACATCATGCATGTGAAGAGAGAATTGGTGGATGATGAAAAGAATAAAGAAAGCTAGAAAAGAGAATCCTCTTAAAGAATTGCATAGCTACCATCATAAACAGAGCCTAAATAAGAGAAAGAAACGGAGTTCATACATTTCATTTATTTTACTCAAAATCCCATCACTTATCTCTGTTGTAGAGACTAAACAATGAGAAAATACTTTCTTCGCTATAGGGAAAAAATGGTGAAAACGTCTTTTGGTGACTGTGCTCGAGGGATAGGTCTCGAGGCTTCGGTGTCTGTGCTCGAGAGATGTCAATGGGCTTGGGCCATGATGTTCGAGGAATGGGCCTCGTGGTTCAAATTGTGGTGCTCGAGCCCTTTTGATGTGGGCCTCTCTCATTTGTGATGTAGTTGCCATGCTGGCATAGGTTGACTTGTCAATCTTCCTCTTAAGTCATATATTGATACCCACATTTAGTCCCCTTGCGCGCATGATAGGGCCTTCAGTTGGTGTTGTGCATGCATATGTAGAGGAGTAGGGTTAAAGATGGTGAAATGACATTTTGACGGCACAAGCAATGATGACAGACAATTGCTTTCTTCGAGACGTCGACAAAGGGTGGCGTACAGGGATCTTGGGGCAGTGAAATGACGCGTTGTCTTAATGGTGGTCGTAGTGGGTGGGATATCAACTGGGTGGGTGATAGTGTAGGGGGTGAGAAAAGGGAAACAGTGGACAACTGGGGAAAAAATTGTTTGAGACTGAGATTAGACTCTGCTAGGAAGAACAGAACTGCACTTTCTGGCATCCGTACTTGGAAGGAGTGACAATGCCTATAAATGAGTTAAGCAAGAAAGACGAAAGGCCATTGCGTGTGCCGCCGGGAGAAGAGTGGCGGCGAGCGCTATTCTTTACCCAGGGGGATATGTTCTGGTATTTTGCAATAAATGCACTTTTGGGTCTTGGGCCCGTTATTTTTTGAAGACATCCAACCTCCTAAAAAGGGGGTAAGAGAGGAGGATCGTTCAACAGAGGTGGGACCTCGCTTGGAGCATCGCTCACATTTGGTGGGATACTTACTTTACTGGCTATCTCGCTTTGTATTAGAGGGATCACCAGAAGATGCGCCTCAAGCTCGCTATATGGAGATAGCTGTGAAGTTATCACGCGGAGTGATGGTGCCCTTGGCTGCGCTCTTTTTGGGAAATTTGTATCATAGATTGGACATGCTGGTGGAGGACTCAGCGCACTCTGTGGGGCGTTATCTGGTGCACTTATATGCTTCTACAGTGTTCTTACAACTGTTTATGTATGAACGTTTTAGATCGTATGCTCCTGTACTGCGAACGCTAGTGTCGAAGTTAGGAGAAGAGGTTATTCGGAGCGAACGATGGCACAGGGGGAGTCCAAGGCGAGCATTCATCTAGGTGATTGACCTCAGTCATGAGATTGAGTTGCGTCCTTATTCCATGCCTTTGGTTGGGGCCCTCACGTTGCCCATGTATTTTGAGGAGGACATGTGGGTCCCCGTGGGTGCTTCAGCGGACGAATTCACAGACATGATGTTGGTGCTACTCTTGATTCTGGCGCCAGGTCATTTACCGATTCTCTATGAGGGGGGTCATTTGGTGAAGACTTGCAATCCTCTGAGGCTTGCGAGACAATTTGGCTAAGACTTGGGTGTTGCACATAATTATCGTTTTGTGGAACGGGCTGAAGTAGAGGAAGGAAGTGTGCGGAGATTTTTGATTGCACACAGGGGGTTGCTGAGAGAGGGAATTAACCTTTGGTTTATTCCTTCGCGACATAGGAGGGGGGCTTAACGGCGAGTCAGCGCACCTATTGGCAGTTAAGGCTAGAGGCCTTTAAGGCCTTTTGTGAGGCGTCTGCTATCCCTGTGCCAGCGCGAGTGATATGGGCGGACGATGCATCTTTGAGATTAGTGTCTACCGCAAGGGATAGGGGGCGAGCGTGCCTATTCTTGAGGTGTTAGTAGCGCGAGCTGGACAGACAGGCTCGCGAGGCTGGTGGTGGTGAAGGCGGAGGGGAATATGGTGAGCCAGTAGGCGGGGCTGAGCAAACAGAGGATGCTGAACAAACATTGGAGAGGGTTAGTCTGGCAGAATGACTAGCCCAACTTCAGCGCGGCTCCTCCTCGTGGAAGTGCAAAGGTCCTGCAACGCGGGCTCGTACACGCGTGAAAGCTATGCGTGCGATGGCGGCGTTAAGGGAGGCTAGTGCACGTGCGGATTTAGTGGAGGGGGTAGCTAGCACTGGGGGAGGTCAGATGGATGCATCTGTGGTTGGGGTGGAGCAAGTTCAAGAGTTTGCTCTTATGGTAAAGGGAAAGGGAGCTCTCATGGTAGAAGGGGAGCGAGTGCCAGTGGAGGCTCCTGTGGCTGAGGCGGGGTCAGATGGGCAATCTAGCAGTGCGGCGGGGAGTACTTCACTAGCAGATTTTGGTGAATATGGCTCCATGCGTGAGCTATTTAATGCACCATGTAGAGTGGTATTGGCGCGCCTTTGCAGGGAGCAGCATGTGCCCATTATAGATATTGATGACTTTGAGGAATCTACAGCAGAAGCAGACGGGCTAGAGGAAGTACCCGGGTATAATTATTCACGGGTACTAGCCTGTTATGACTACGCGCGGGATAGGCCTATGGCCACGGGGGGGGGGGGGAGACAGAGCCTTTGATGATTGAGCCGCTTAGAGCGATTCATGACGAAGGCTTTGACTATGGTGAGGTGGAGAGAACGCCAAGGGCCAGTGCGCCCAAGGATAGGCTGGCCGATGAGTCGCGACATGCTTCGTAGGGAGATGCTGAGGAGTGGTTAAGGACATTGTCACCAGGTGTAGACGTGGAGGGGCCACAGGTCTCTATTGCTGATGTAGAGAGCTCTCTTGGGCAAGCGAATGTAATAGGGGAGTTTGTGGCAGATGTTGGTGTCCAGAGGGGTGGGGGCAATGATTGCAACAAGACGCCTCATGCCACATCTCTGGAGGAGGGGTCTGGCACACCACTGCTTGATGGCCTAGCGGAGTTGCAAATGTGCGAAATTCTAAGTGCTGGTGTGGTGTTGTCAGTGCAAGGGGCAAGTATGCTACTAAGTCCTCCTTTTTTTTTTTACAAAACTCTGAACCTTACACATTAGCAGGTTCTACTATGGGGGTTGAAGAGAGCACGGATGCTACAGTAGTGGTACCTCCTCGAGAGCATTCACTGGTGGTGGAGGAGATGTGCGATGAGGAGGCACCTCGAGAGGTGGCATGGATGGGTGTGCATCTGACATGCACCTATGTGCCACTTCTGGAATAGGCCTTGGCGAATCATCCAGACATTGCTCGCATGTTGTCAACACGCCATGAGTGGTTTCGTCGCGTGGTCTACGAGCTGCTCGATCGATTACTGCAAATATTTGGCCTTGTAGCTGAAGGCGCTGCGGTGAACATTCATCTGGATGAGGCGCGGGTTATTTTAGACGATTTGGCGGTGCTGAAGGTGGACACTCTGTGGTTAGAGCGGCAATATCTTGTTGCAGAGAAGGTTTTTCGTCGAGTGATGGTGCATCCACGTGTTATAGAAATACGTGGAAAGGTGACCAAGGCCAAAGCAGAGCTGGGTCTGTTAGAGAGTGAGCTAGGAGTGCTTGAGGCACATTTAGCTGAGCTAGATTGTGATGAAACTATACTTACTTGCTTCAAAGAGTAAAATGTACACCATAACTCTGTACAAAATAAGGAAGTTATCTCCTAATTTAAAGACATGTTTATGTAGTGACCTATCAATGTTTGTGCAGTGATGCGTATGTGTGTTGTATGTATTGTAGTGTTTATGTTTTGTTTGGATAAGTGGAAAAAAATGAGAGGACCAACAAGTCTTTGTTTTTAATAACAATAAGAGTGAATAGACTAAACTGTCTTAGTCTTTAACAAAAATGGGAATAAAAAAAAGACCAAACTAGCCTAGTCTTTAACAAAAAAATGGTTTGAACCAAATGAAATTAATGGGAGTTCCCTGATTGCCCTCTAGCGTACAATAGCCACTGGGGCTAGTTGTCTTGATAACGAAGGGTCCCTCCCATTTTGGGGTGAATTTTGGCACTGTGAGATTTCGCATGACATGGGTTGCAGCCTTCAGAACAAAGTCTCCGTGCTGAAATCTACGAGGTTGGACACGTTGGTTGTATGCCTTGTCAAGCATTCCTTGATATTGCTGAAGGTGTTGTTGTGCCAGTTCTCGGCATTCATCTAATTCCTCGAGCTCGCTGTATTTGTCATGGGTAATTTGACTTCGGGCAGCAAGTTGGGTAGATGGGACAGCGATGTCGATAGGTAGAATTGCCTCGATGCCATAGACTAGAGAAAAAGGTGATTGGCCAGTTGGTCATTTTTTGGATGTTCGATGGGCCCATAACGCCATTGGGAGAAGATCAACCCAATTGCGTGCATTTTCTTCCAGAGTGTGACTTAAGATTTTGAGCAAGGCTTTGTTTGATGCTTCAGCCTGTCCATTACCTTTGGGGTAATAAGGCGTTGATCGACAATGTGCTATGTGGTATTGTTCGAGGAGATGTTTGACATGGCGATTGATGAATGGGGTGCCATTGTTTGTGATAATTTGTTGGGGAATGCCATAGCGACAGATAATGTATTCGTGGATGAAATTGGAAATTGCTGGTCCTGTAGCCTTTTTGAGGGGTATTGACTCAACCCATTTTGTGCAATACTCGGTTGCTACTAGGATCCAGGTGTAGCCGTGAACTGTGGGTCGGACAGGGCCGATGAGGTCAAGGCCCCAAGTATGGAATGGCCACGGAGTGGAGATTGGGTGAAGTGATGTCGCGGGCGTGTGAATTAGGTGATCATGTAGTTGTCACGCTGAGCATTTTTGAACATGTTGTTTTGCTTCTGTTGCCATAGATGGCTAGTAGTACCCTTGTTGGAGGAGGAGCGAGAAGAGTTTTTTGCCACCTTGATGCTCGAGAGAATGTGCGGTGGACAGGGCTTCTTGGGCTTCATCCCTTGCGAGACATCGCAGGGATGTCCCGTCGAGGGATTGTCTGAACAAGATTCCCTCGCGGAGAAAGAAACAATGTGCGCATTTTTTTAGCTTAACTGCCACGGCGCGATCGTTGGGTAGAGTACCATTTACAAGGAAATCAATGTATGGTTGGCGCCAATTACCCTCCTCTAGTAGGCATGCTTCGATTGGGTTTGGTGGTGTTTCGCAGTCACGACAGGTTCGTTGCAGGGCACTGGCCTCTTTAGCCATTTCTGGCCAATAGTAGCCTTGGCGTTGCAGTTTCCTATACAGCGCAACATCTGCAGAGCAATATTGGTCATAGCCCATGTAGAGTACTTTTTTGGGATTCGCATGGACCTAAATAACTAGCCAATGCGCCACATGGAAGTTTGTGATAGAGAATACCTTGGAGCATTTGGTAGTGACCGACCTGGGTGAGGGGGATTGAACCTGTGAAGCGTGTGAGCTCCGCGATGATTGGGGTTTGCCAATCAGGCTCGCTAAGCTCGGAAGGTAGTATCTCCAAAATTACAGTGTGGTGATGTCACTGAGTGATTTCGATATGAGCCTTTTGTTTGTCGATATGTATTTTTGAAGCCAATGTAGCGAGAGCATCAAGGTAGCAATTTTTGGATTGTGGGACATGTGCGATGCGAACCGTGTCAAATTTTGTGAGGAGCTTTTGGATTATTGTTTGATATGATGCCAATGCGGGCTCGCGAATAGCGAACTCTCCTGTGGTTTGTTTGATGACCAACTTGGAATCCCCATTAATGCAAATGCACGAGATACCCCTTTCTCGTGCAGTTAGGAGTCCAAAGATGAGGGCTTCGTACTCAGCTTCGTTGTTAGAGCATCTAAAATTTAGCTTGAAAGTGGCAGCAGTATGCTTGTTAGCGGAAGTGAATACAATACCTGCGCCGCCCCCTGTGGTAGTAGATGAGCTATCGAAGGCTAGATGCCACTCGTCTTGTAAGTCTTTGGCTATCACGACCTGGAGTTCGTCCAATGGTAATGCATCCTCAATTGGCTCATGATACCCAGTTGGGAATTGGGCCAGGAGGTCAGCTAAGGCTTGGCTTTCGATGGCACGTGGGGTGCAGCAGGTGATATCAAATTCGGTTAAAGCTAAAAGTCAGCGAGCTATTTTTCCAGTTATCAATGGTTTTGACAGCAAATGCCTATAGGGGTCACATTTGGTGATGAGGCGTATCTTGTGAACAAGGAATAGTGACAGAATTTTTGAGCGGCGAAGACGAGGGCCAGGCAATGCCTTTCAATGTGGGAGTAGCGTGTCTCGGTGTCTCGAATGAGGCGACTGAGGTAATAGATAGGGTGTTCGTAGCCTTCAAGGTCCTGAGCCAACAATGCTCCTATGGATCGCTCAGTAGAGGTGAGGTAAAACAATAGTGGGGCATTGGCTCTTGGGGGGTACATCATTTGGGGAGAAGTCAATGTGTGTTAAATTGTCTCGAATGCTGTCTGGTGTGTGGATGTCCATGCGATTTTGGG
Organism: Cornus controversa; assembly: GCA_026545225.1. Lineage (NCBI taxonomy): Eukaryota > Viridiplantae > Streptophyta > Magnoliopsida > Cornales > Cornaceae > Cornus > Cornus controversa. The sequence continues at coordinate 25,403,609 of CM048853.1, read as the reverse complement.
GCTGCCTCTGAGGAGTGTGTTAAAGGCATAGGTGGTTTCCGACAAGGCTGGGAGGAACCGTCGTAGGTAGGAGACCTTTCCCAAAAAACTCTTGAGCTGTTTAGTGGAGGTCAGGGCGGGCATGTCAAAGATGGCTCGAGCCTTGGTTGGGTCGAGATCAATGCCCTATCGGTGAACTATGAAACCCAAAAATTTACCATGGTTTACACCGAAGGCGCACTTGAGAGGGTTCATGCACAGATTATACTTCCGACAGCGTTTAAAGACCTGACGAAGATCTTCGATGTGAGTGCTCTCCAGTCGGGACTTGACTACCAAGACATCTACATAATCCTCCACCGTTCGATGGAGCATATCATGAAAAAGTGTTGTCATTGCGCGCTGATACGTAGCTCCGGCGTTCTTGAGGCCGAATGGCATAACAGTGTAGTGGAAGTTACCAAAAGGCGTCCGAAAGGCAGTTTTCTGTGCATCTTCGGCGGCCATCTTAATCTGGTTGTAGCCACTATATCCGTCCATGAAGGAAAATATTTCGTGGCTGGCCGTTGCATCTACCAACATGTCTACGTTTGGTAGGGGAAAATCATCTTTTGGGCAAGCTTTGTTGAGTTCTCTAAAATCGACGCAAACACGAATTTGCCCATTTTTCTTTTTGACCGGGACAACGTTGGTGAGCCAAGTGGGATGAAGGATGGATTGAATGAAGTTGGCTTGTAACAGTTTTTTGACTTCAGACTTGATTTGCAATTCCAGCTCGAGGCGAAAGTTTTGAGGGGCTTGTTTGACTGGACGAGCATGTGGAAGGATATTGAGGTGGTGCGCGACTAGATGGGGGCTAAGGCCAGGCATTTCTTCATAGGTCCAAGCGAAGATATTTGAGTATTCCTTTAGCAAGGTGAGTAGGGTCGCGCGAAGAGAAGGGGAAAGGGTCGAGGCTATGTATGTGTGGCGAGGAGGGTTACCGGGAGGGGCGAGGTTGATCTGTTCGAGGTTGGGGAAGTTTGGTTTGGGTGATTCTGTATCAGTTGGGGGCTCAGAAACAACGTTGGTGGTTGCTGAGCGCGGACACAGTCATAAGCGGTATATGACGCGTCCGTTAGGCAGGCGAATCCTTTTGCATTCGCAGGGTGGCTGTGAGAGTGTTGTGCTAGTGGGCTTGTGTGTATGTGGTGATGGAAAAATGCCTTGTGTTACTTCAGCCCATGATGGGAGTGGAGTATTAATGATAGCAGAATGTTCAGGTGCGTCATTGTCTTCGAGTTCATCGAAGAAAAGGGCATCGATAAAGTGAGCGTCGAACGTAGCAAATGGTTTGTCAGAGCATGGCACAGTGATAACCTTGTTGCCGATGATGCCTTTGAAACACTGATGGTAAGTGGATTAGACTATGCCAAAGCGATGCATCCATGCGTGACCAATAAGCAAATGGTAGGAGGTCTCAGCGTCGATTACATGGAATTTCGTGGGTGCTCAAAAATTTTGAATCGCGAGATCGATATTGACATATCCTATCGTGCTGTATAGGTCGTTGCCAAAGCCAACGACCTCTATGGGGTTGAGCACCAGCCGCTCAGCGGGAATGTTCGCTTGTTTGAACATAGTCATAGGCATAATATTGATCGAGGAGCCATTGTCTGGAAATGTGCGTTTGAACTCAGTGTCATTTAACTTTGCGGTGACATAAAGTGGCCTATTCTGTGGGGAGGGTACTTATTTGTCTGAGTCAGAGAAAGAGATGACTCAAGGGGGTTGGTGATGTTTAGGCTGGGGTGTTGTGTGCTTTGCGACTGCACACTGGTGGAGTTCGGGGGTTATACGGTCATCTGGCTCTGAAGGATGGTTGGACTCCTCGAGCTCATCGTAACAAGAGATAGTGGCCACAACTCGGTTATGGCGTGGGTATGGGTGGTTTCTGACATCTTTAGGGGGGGTTAGTTCGAGGTCTCCTTTGGCCACATTTTTGTGGAATATGCGACAGAGGGAGCGACAATCACTTGTGGGATGTGAGATCGATTGTTGGAATTTGCAGAAATTGGGGTGAACTTGGTTGGCAGCCGTTGGCTCCTCGCGGGGTATGGGGAGGACAACACATCCATCCTCGACCCATATTTTCAATGCGTTAAGAACCTCTTCCAGGTGGACGGGAAATGGGGGAGGTTCATTAGCTCGGTGGTGTGTGGGTGTCTATTCATCTTTCTGTCACTTTTTGGGTCGCTCGTCAGTGTGCGCACTTACGGCAGCCCGTCGGGCTGGAGTTTTGGACATCTTAACTTTGGGAACTGGCTTCATATTTTTTACCAGGTTGCAAACGGCGCAGATGAGCTCTCCGAAGCTGGCCAAACGGAGGTTAATAAGATGGATGCGGTATGGTTGTGTCATACCGTGTATACAAATGTCCACAAGGTCTTTTTCTTCGTTGTTTTCAAAGCACTCCATGGCTCTGTCATGGAAGCGCTGCACAAAATGGAGTGGCTCTTCAGTCTCGCTCTGGGCCTCTTTGGTGAGGGACAGTGTCGTAACACGTTCCTCTGCTTGGGAGAATTTAGTGTAAAATTTGGTGGAAAGGTGTTCCCAAGTGGCAATGGAGTCTGGCTCAAGGCTGATGTACCAGCGGTATGCCCGGTTAGTGAGAGATTTGGAAAACTCATGCAAGGGTAGCGAATGGTCGTGGCTATGTTGGCCAAGAGATTCAATGAAATGAACGATGTGTTCTAGCGGGTTTCCTTTCTTGCCATCGAACTTTGAAAACTTTGGTACAGCGTACCCGTTTGGGTAGGGGGTTTGGGCGATGCTGTGGTGATAAGGGGGTTCCGGGTTGAAGTTTAGAACCCGGGCAACAGGGTGAGGGCTTTTGTTAATGATGTCTTGGATTTCTTCTCGGGTGATGTACTCAGGGGCCTGGTGCAAGATTGAGGGGGGCTGGATAAGCAATTTTGGTGTTTGTTGGGCTTGTGTGGGGGGTGAAATGAACTATAGTGGTATACCCGGATTGGGTGTGATTGGGACGGGTGGTGGAGATGGAGGAGAGCTAGGTTGTGTATTGTACGGAGTTTTTGTGGGTAAAGCTCTGAGGGCGTCTAGGATGGCCTTTTGGGTTATTTCCAGCGAGTTAATGCGGGCAAGAAGTCGATTTTGAGCGGAGTGTATGGTTTTATTGGAAATTGCGGGTTGTTGTCTGGAGTTGGTTCTTTTGGGACGGCTGACAGCCGTGAAGGAGTGATGTCGGAACACACTTTCTCCCTAGGAAGAGTGGACCTCTTCGTTGGCAAGTACAACTATATTTGGTAGGGGAATGTCGGGCACAAGGACCTCCGGTGGGGGTGGGAGTCCTAGTTCCATCGTCGTGTGTTACTACACCCAGTGGAGTCGCCAAAATGTAAGGGTTCTTTATTAGTAATAGTAATGTAGATAATAAATGGGGTAGTCGACACAACTATGAGGGAGCCAGAGAGTATCTAGACCAGAGGGAAAATAATTAGAGCTAGTTAATGGGGGAGGGAGTGAGGGTAGGACCTTGCTTTGCCATTATCACAGAGTTCTCTATTTATAGAAAGTCGTTGGTCTCGGGTCACCCTAGACGGGTCGAGGGTGCTTAGGTCATGAGTACCCTAGGCACCTAAAGTGTCACCTCCTTTCTTTTACATTGAATGCCTTCAGACATCCTTTAGCGGCGGTAGTTGGCTACATTAATTACTCTTTGCCAGATCATTAATGGTGATGGTAAGAGTCTCTATTATGGCAAAGCGTTGCTCACCGTTCCACTACCTAGGCCCTTTAATTTAATTGGGCTTTCTCTATTTGTTCATCCTCCAATCCAAAACCCTTCTGAGTATCCCATTATGACCCTGTTACGTGGCCGTAAGGGGTGGGACCTACCAATCCCTACCCTTGTAGTGTTGTAGGGCTTGTTTTCTCATTTGGGGAATGTGCCCACATACTTAATGTTTGTGGGTGGTGCTCGAAGAGCAAATCTTCGTGGTTTGAGTCGGTAGTGCTCAAGAGATAAGTCTCGAGGCTTTGGCGGCTGTGCTCGAGAGATGGGCCTCGAGGCTTTGGCGGTTGTGTTAGAGAGATGGGCCTCGAGGCTTCGGTGTCTGTGCTCGAGCGATGCCTCGAGGTTTTGGCAGCTGTGCTCGAGAGATAGGCCTCGAGGCTTCGGTGTCTGTGCTCGAGCGATGGGCCTCGAGGTTTTGGTGCCTGCGCTCGAGAGATAGGTCTTGAGGCTTTGGTGTTTGTGCTCGAGGGATAGGTCTCGAGGCTGTGGTGCCTGTGCTCGAGGGGCTTTGGTGTCTGTGCTCGAGCAATAGGTCTCGAGGCTTTAGTGCCTGTGCTCGAGCGATAGGTCTCGAGGCTTTGGTGCCTGTGCTCGAGCGATAGGTCTCGAGGCTTTGGTGTCTGTGCTCGAGAGATGTCAATGGGCTTGGGCCATGATGTTCGAGGAATGGGCCTCATGGTTCAAACTGTGGTGCTCGAGCCTTTTTGATGTGGGCCTCTTTCATTTGTGATGTAGTTGCCATGCTGGCATAGGTTGACTTGTCAATCTTCTTCTTAAGTCATATATTGGAATCCACAATTAATATTCAAAACACTAATATAACATAACATATATTATGTTATTTGGTAAAATAAAAACCAATATCAAAACACCCTTCCAAACAGGCCCATAGTCTTGAATAAAGAACTCATTTTTGTTATATAAATCTATCTCTAACTATCAACGAAATACTCCCGTGACTATACGGCAACCTCGCCTAAACGTCTTTGGTGTTTCCAAGAACCAGATACTAGATTATATAACTCAAATTAATCATTTACCCATTTCTAGATCTTCATGGCTCTGATTCCATTTTTGAAAAATAAATGATATTTTCATGAATATATATTTTGCAAATTTTGCAACTTTTAAAGTTTAAAAACTGAATGTGTATTTTATATATACGCATCATCAATCTTTTAATTATATATAATTTCCATTTTTTTAAAATCTCATTTATATTTTATATGAATATCTTATTTGCAAATTTTAAAGTTAAAAAACTAAATGTGTATTTTATATACATACATACACACACGCACACACACACATATATATTGAATCAGTAATCTTGTAATTATATATATAATTCTCATTCTTGAAAAAAAAATCTCATTTAAATATTTAATGGAATATATTTAGCTTAAATTTTATATTTTACATGAACATCTAATTTGAAAGTTTTAAAGTTAAAAAACTGATTTTGTATTTTAAATATACATACATATAGAATTCCCATCTTTGAAAAATAAAATTCTCATTTATATATTTAATGGAATATATTTAGCTTAAGATTTATAGTTTACATTTTTAATATTTTTTCTAAATTTTAAAGTTAAATTTTTTTAATATATTATATATATATAGATACATATATAACGAATCATTATTATCTATCTTTTAATTATATATTTAATTTATAAATTATATAAATATAACCAAATGATAACCATACTAAATCTAATTAGGAGTAATTTTCTCTTCTAAAACTTCAATATAATGCGTCAATTTATAATTTTTTAACTAAGACCCTGTTTGGATTGGCTTTTGAAAAGCAGCTTTCGGCTTTTTAAGCTCAAAAGTCATTTTGAAGAGTGTTTGGATTGGTAAGGCGGAAGAGTTTCGGAATCTAAAAAGAGCGTTTAAAGGAAGCTGGGGGTTACCAGCTTCTTGATTTAGCTTCTGCTTCTCTTTTTCTTCTGCGTAAAAGCCGAAACAAAAGTTCTGCCAAACAGAGCCTAAGAATGACTGAAAATGTATAGAATCTATTTCTTTTAATCAGAAACGTAGGAACTAGGGATATATTTTTTTCAATTTTTTTAAGAAAGACTTTACTTGTAATTATAGTAAATCATGATAATGGGTCACTAATCACAGCAAATGCCATCCATGTACTTGCCTTATATAAAATATTATTTTTCTTTATTAAATTTTTGATTTGATTACCTTCTAAAAAAATTTTGATTTGATTTGGGGTATTGTAATTTCAAATATGCCATTGATGTACTTGCCTTCAATCCAACGTAAAGGGCAATCTCATCATTTTCAAAAAATTTGACTCGAAAACGAAACTCAGTGGCTGAAAAGGTATCCCAAAGGTGGTATCTACGACAATTTGTAACTTTGGGGTCTGAGTTGCAACAAAAATTAGTTCAAGGAGGCAAGATGCAACAGAGGTAAAGTATAGGAGTTTTTTGCACTTTTGCAAACAAATAATTAACTAGGTTTCCTAATTTTTGTAAGATTTTGTACATTTTTTATCTTGATATATAATAAATGGAAAATAAAAGCCCTTAATTATAAATATGTTCATAACATATTTAAAAAATAACACTAGAGAATAAGATATTTACATGTGAGTCTCTCATAACACTTTTTTGCTTATATGATCTTCCACTAATTTTTGTTTTAATATAAGCCACTATGATAATAAATTTATTTCACTATCACCCATAAAGATTTACATTTAATTTTAATTGGTAATTGGACTCATGTAATATTTCAATAAACATTCAAATAATTTATGCATTCAACTAATATATAAATCAACAACTCCTACTCATGAACACTTTCAAAGTTGATCAAAACAAACTATTAATAAACAAATTTTAATTCTATTGATTTAAACAAAGAAAGTGCAAAAAACACTCTGCTATATAGAAAATGTGCAGAAAACTTCTCTGCAATTTATTATGTGCATATAACCTCTTGTATTTTTACAATCTGTGTAAACACCCAATCCGCCAAAATTTTCTTTTTAAATGACCAAAATATCTCTCACAGCCTTCAAAATTCTTGTGCCATGTTTGGATGCAATATTTTCTATTTTTTAATTTTGATAATAACTAAAAATATTTTTTAATTATTTTATTATTTCAGATGGGCTCGACGAGTGAAAATAAAAGGATATTCGCACATTTTTTAAATAAATAAGAAATTAATATTCGGATGAGCCCTTTTTGGATATCCAAACACGACATTAGAGTGTAAGGGTACTTTAAATATTTTAGTTGTTAAATTAACAAAATGTCCTTATTTGCACATTTTGTAAATAGTGAGAGATTTTTTTTTACATTGCAGGAGGGTTTTTGCACATATGGTATATTGTGAGAGTGTTTTTTACCCTTAAACAAATTTCGTTCTTTAACTTTGTTGATCATTAACGTATGAAAGGAATCAACTACATTATGGAATACTAACATTAAGAGAACAATATAAAATTTGAATTAATTGAAGTTGTTGTTCTTTAACTTTGTTGATCATTAACGTATGAAGGAATCAACTACATTATAGAATACTAACATTAAAAGAACAACATAAAATTTGAATTAATTGAAGTTGTCCGTAATGATTATGTTACACCAGGAGAAGTAAGTGTAATTTATTTATTTATTATTTTAAAAAAGAAAATAATATATTTTTTCAAGAATTCAAGAAAAACAATATTTTAGAAAAGGGTAAAGTGCAAAAATCCATCCAACGATATACCATTTGTGCACGATGCCCCCTACCTTTTAAAATAAGTTCGAAAACTCCACATGTTCTAAACGGTCATTTTTTTTCAGTTTATTTTTTTAATATTATGTTATTATATTGATATAAGGTCATTTTAGTCTTTTTGAATACACAAGTCCTTGTTTACACACTTTTATAACTTATTGAAACATAGGGAATTATATGAACTATATCCATATCACACGAGTTTTTTTACACTTTACATTATATAATATTAATGAAACCGGCCAAGGGGTTGACTGAAGTGAATAAAGAACTTAGAAAAAATCATGCACCACCCCAATCATACTCATAATTGAGCATCACCCGTAAATATATATATACACACACATCATTATATGTATCCATATATCAGCCTAGGAATTGTATATGTTAATCTATAAGTAAATTATCCATCTTTTGAAAAAAATAAGGTTTAACTGAACTAAAAAAAACTGTTTTATTTTTATGTTTTCTAATCATAACAAAGTTTTTCTATAACTTAACTTTAGAGGCATAATTAATATGACACCCAAATAATACATACACATTTATGTAGACATTTTAGTATTGATATTTTAGGGCATATATCTCTAGCAAAATTCACATTATAATAATCACCGACTTCTTTTATAACAACACTAGAATCCAGCACCTGAAACACGTGCGGTGCCCTATCTTGTTTTTATAAGCAAGCTCCCTCGGCCGACCTAAACAGTTGGTGGGGGAAGTCGGTGAAAAGCAACTAACGCTTTATTGGTTGTATTCCTTCAGTGTTATTGATTTATCTTTCCACAAAGGCAAATAGAAACCCAACAATGGAGCAACCTCTTCTCACTCCATACAAAATGGGAAAGTTCCAACTTTCCCATAGGTATAATATATCTTACTAACACTACCAATTTCTCATGATTTCCAACTTGAATTCATTCCCTTTGTGTTATCGTTTTGATCTTGTTGGAGTCTTGTGGTTGTGGGTCATTTAGTTTTACAGTATAATGTGCATATGTAATCCAATATTATTGGGTGTTTTTATTTTTTTATGTATATTATTGGAGCTTGAATTTAATATTTTATGCATAAAGTTTGATGAAAATCCAGTTGACAAATCCTTTGACTTGTGAAATTTAGTAATTTATTGTCAATTAACTTCCTTAGCAAATTCTTTTTGTAGTTGGTGAGTATTTTAGTAGTATTTGGAATAAAGAAAAGGTATTTTTCTCCAAGGGCTGAGTAGATTAGCTTAAAGACTGAGTCCAACTTATTTATCTTAGTCTCTTTTTTGTTATTTATCTATTTATTATAATTTTTTTTTATTTTGACAAGACATGTACATATTCTTTATACCTGGGTGCTAGATTTGGACATTATTAAAGGATCTAATGTTTGCAATTTGATTTAGATAAAACGAATCATGCCCCCTATCCTTTATCTTCATGCTAGATAATTCTGCACATGACCCACATGACTTTGCAAGCTACTCTATTGCATTGTTGTTCAATCATGAAAATGCTTCTTTTTGGTTTCAATCATGTGACCCTTGATTATAGAATGCTCTGTTCCGTTTTCTCATTCCTTGTTAACTTTACTTCCCTGGTTAATGTTCCCTCCTGCCTATGATAGTACCAGAATGAAGAAGAGTTCCATGAGAGTCTTTCAAGCACAAGACAATTGTTTTGTTCGAGTCCATCTGCAGAAATGGCCACCCCATTTTGTCTCTTTGAAGTTTGAACCCAACTCTAGGCTTTTTAGGTTGATCTTGGGTTGGCATTTTTGAGCTTCAAGTAGCAAAACCAAAGAAAATGTTTTTCCCTGCTATGGTCAGAAATTTATTTTCTATCATTAATTTGTATTGCTAAGTGTTAATCTATGTGTCAAGGTAGACAAGTTGTCAATTCATTATTATCAAATGCGTAAATTTTATTAAGTTTTTCTGAAATGAGGAAAAATAAGTGCTTTTTCTTTGCTGAAATGTGAAACTTAATTATGTAGGGATATAAACAAGTAAGAACTGAGGAAAGAGGTGAGAAATTTTTTCTGATATAATTCCAAGAATTGGAAAGAAATAAGGGGAGCGGTGGTAGAATCTGCAAAACAGTGTCTGTTGGTTACACCAATTATTTTTGCATAACATGTGCTTTCATGATGAATTAGAATAAACCTCCTTTCATCTCTCAGCACTGGAGCCTTATAACCGATTGATCTGAGTAAGGACGTAGTCGATAGCAGCTTCTTAGCACTTCCTGTGTCTATTTAGTTGGTAGGTGAGAAATTGAAATGGTTGTACCTAGAGGACCTACAGATTCTTGCATTCAGCAGTTATTCCCCATTCCCCATCCCTTATATAATTGCCCATGTTGTATGTTCACTCTACTTCAGTAAGGATAGTAAAGGAAAAGGAAACAGAATGAAATGGACCTAAAAGCAGAATGAGCTATGAAGACTGATCAGATATTTATATAAATATTTATACCTTTCATAGTTCTTGTACTCCAAAATATGGATCGGAAGGTTGTATCTCATTAGTAAGCATTTTCCTCCCAAGTTTTTTTGAGGAATGCACTGCTTGAATGTTCTTGTATATGTGGCTCAGTTTCTTTAGACAAATATTTGATCATTTTCCTCTTTTTCTTTTAAAAATTTTAGTTCATTTTCCAATAATAAATTTATCAAAACATTACTTTTGTACATAATAGTGCTGAATACTTTTAATCAGAACAAATGACATGCAATATTTTGCAAGGGAGATGATTTAGATTATGAGATTGTTCTGTCTTCTTATGCTTTTGATGTGGATGTTTAAATGTCCGCCTCTTAATTAGTTTAGTTTCTTGATTCGTTGCTATTTTCATCCTTAGTGGACGACTGTACATGTAGATTCATATGTACTTAGAAAAGTACTTATAATAATCACATCTTGGGTTGGCAACTTAGTATTTTTTCCCCTTACAATAATTGATTTTTCATCAGGCTATCATTGAAAATCTCCATGTTTTCCTGTTCTTGTTTAATTATATAGCTATATTGTATTTTTCAATCCTAAGCAAGTTATTGTAATGAAATTAGAGTTAGTGAGTCCGCTAATTCTACTTTGAACTTCTTAGGAGTTAGGCATTATATAGATGTAATAATTCTAGTTTATTACTTCCTTTGGCAATAAGTTACATTACCTAATGCACTAACTGTTTTTGCGCTCCACAATTTTCAGAATTGTTTTGGCACCATTGACTAGGAATAGATCTTACGGAAATGTTCCTCAGCCACATGCTATCACGTATTACACCCAAAGAACAACCAAAGGGGGCCTTCTCATAGCAGAGGCAACTGGAGTTTCTGACACAGCCCAAGGGTAACTAATAGTTGTACTTCTCAAGTTCTTTGGGGTCATAGATTTAAAAAACAGCTAACATATTTGAGCATATGAGTGCTTTCTTCATAGTTTCATCAGTACTTTTTCTTTCTTCACTATAGGCAAAAAGATACACCTGGTATATGGACAAAAGAGCAAGTAGAAGCCTGGAAACCCATAGTAGATGCTGTGCATGCCAAAGGGGGTATCTTCTTTTGCCAGATTTGGCATGTGGGGAGAGTTTCAAATCAAGGTATTTTTTTGATTTCTTACCTCATTTATTCTCTTTTGTTATGGGATGACTTTTAAGTAAGCATCACTTAAGGATAGGGCAAGTTAAATGTTTCAAACATGTTTTTTGTTGTTTACAAAACCGGATATTTAAAGTTTTGGAGTTGTTGGGAACTTGGGATGCATCACACAGTGGATCTTTTCAGGCCCACGATGTATTTGTATCCAGAAGTTTGATCTGAATTAAACAATTTATCAAATTTAAAATCACCTTTCTAGGTTTCATTTCTCCTTTATATTTATTTATTTATTTTTTTTATAAAAGAAATTAGCTTCCTTGTTTGTGCAACATGATGAACAAGTACAACAGAATTTGTTGGAATAACTTTTTGCATGCTAGTTTTCAGCTGTGGCATTTATATATATTTACATGTACTATTCTTTTTCTTTTCTTTTTTAAGTATAAATTTACCAATATACTTTTTCCTGTATCTCAAGCAATCAATATTGCAGAGGTGTGTCTGGAAAATTTTGTTTTGCTTGATTACCTGTATCAATAGTCAACAAATGGGTGTTTTTGCAAGTTCAATGTAAAAAAGCTAAATATAAGCTGCTTTACTAGAAACAAAAAGGGAAAAAGGGAAAAAGAAAGCTTAAAACATAAGTTCTAATTATATATAATCAGAATAAGGCAACATTCTACTGTAACAACAACAATTTTTAAACATGTTTTAGAAGCTCACCATAAATGTATTCTAAATTTACACAAAGGGGTACTAGATTAAACTATTAAAAATGACCCCTTAAGGTTAGGATTCGGAGTGGAGATCTTGGTATTAGTATCACCCAATCTAACAAGAATATCGTCGATATAACCTTGGAACCAATATTCTGTTCCATGGCATGTTGAGAATGGCCACAGTTAATTTGAAGGATCCATATAATTCATAAAATAAAACATTATCGATTAGCCACCAAATTTTAAACTATTTTTAGTTGAAGAAATAATGATGGAGGAGGTTTTGTTTTGTCAATTGCAATCACATTAAATAATGCGTTTCCTAATAATAATTACAAGTTGGTGGCATATAGTGACCATAAACTACTGATGTAGACATCCTTTTTTTTTGGGTCCTTTGTTTGAATATTATGAATGTGGACAAGTTATTGGTTTTACTCTTTTGAATAGTCACGTTACAGACCTGATGGCAGTAAGACCTATTTAAAATTTAAAATATGAAATTGATGTGGATGTATGGGTGTGCTCTACTGCATTATAAATCTAGAGAGTTTTGATTGACTATGGAGTCTACATGTTTATTATATAGCTTTATCCCAACAAAATTAGTTTCTTGAAGCATTGCTACTCTTTTTTTTTTTGGAATAACATACCACACATTACATTGACTGAATTTGATAGTTGGAACTTAGAAAATGGTATTTTGTTGATTTTTGCATTCCTGAGGAAGTTTCCCTTTTGTAACGGTGTCATTTTTATTTCTAAATGTTATGTTTGATGAGGTGAACCAGATAGTTTACTTAAACAAAATCCAAGTACAATTGGCCATTGTTACGTCACATTGGTTAAATCTTTAATCATTTAATGTATAAGAAAATGTATAGTGTTGCTCGCCTCTCTTTTAATATCTTACGTGAGACGACAAAAGCATCCTGCAGTACTGTGACCAGTCAATTTGTTGCCTTGTTTAATGTAAAAATTGTAAATGATAATTCTTTAATCTTGATTCTACTTCTTAAGGTAAATATTATGTTGAAAAATATTTTATGAAGACAATAATAAACATATGGAGTTTTTGGATGCATATTTACAAGTGTGAGTGCTAATTTTGCTATGTAGTTGGTGCTATGGAAAAAAGGGTAAGCAAGTGGGCTTACTGGCAAGTCTAAAGGATAATTAATTGCATTATGCAAATTTTATGTCCACAACATTTTTCCAAGTTACCTATTAATTTGCCTAGAAACAGAAGCCCTTGAAGGGCTATCATTTCCTAAATGCCAAACATTTAATTGGGGTCATCCATGTTGGACTGCCAATATTAATGAAATAACTTGGAAAGTGTCGTGGAACTAGGTTCTTGACTTTACTTGGTGCAGGAGGTTCATTAGCTATTATTCTTTGTTGTGAGCATGAAATGTAGATGACCTAGCAAGCTTCAGTTGGATTCTTTTAGAAAGCATGAAAGAGCCATGGTTACTTTTTCATAGGATTATAGAAACGATTAGGGGTCTTAGATATGAATTCTATAAATGGTGGAAATAGTTTCTGCTTTTATAAATCAAAATACGTTAACATATTTGTTAGGTACCTTTTCTTTTCCTACTTCTGTGTAACTACTATTTTTTTTTTCCTTTTAGATAAGATGAACTAATCATTAAAAAACAAACACAAACAATGCATCCATGTGACGCAAATGCGGATGTTAGGAATAACTAGGAAAGATAAAGATTAATAATCAAAAGATTAAGGAGAAATTAGGTGTGGCGCCTATTAGCGAGAAAATAAGAGAGAGTAGACTTAGGTGGTATGAGCCTATTCTATGCCGACCTATAGATGCACCTGTGAGGAGAGGTAGATTGATTTGCATAGAAGGTAAGAGACAAAAAGGGTCGACCAAAACTAACATGGAATGAAGTAATAAGAAATGATTTAAAAAAAATTAAATCTAGTAGGAGATATGGCTTATGATAGAAAAGAGTGAAAAAAGAGAATCCTGCGGCCGACCCCGTTTGTACAGGATAAAGGCAAGTATGATGATGATGATGATGAGGAAAGAACCACTAATACACCCACTTTGTCCAATTGGAACTTGAAATCTTAACCTCCTCTTTGAGAGGTGGGACAGATACCACTCAAGTTAATGCTCGGTGGTTATAATGAATCCTTGCTTTTTTCTTTGATGACAAGACCTATTTTATTGAATTTTCAGGCCTCTTTGACTTCATCTTAACCTATTTAGGCATTTTCATGAACAGGTTTTCAGCCAAATGGGCAAGCTCCTATATCTAGTACTGACAAGCAGTTGGCTCCTCAACTTCGTACTGATGACGATGATGCTGCAGAATTTTCACCTCCACGACGCCTAAGTATAGATGAAATTCCTCAAGTTGTCAATGATTTTAAACTTGCTGCAAGGAATGCTATGGAAGCTGGTAAGCTTTTGAAGATACATTTAGACACTAATGAAAAGTAACGTTTTTCTACAACTTCAGAAAGTTAAATGGTATTTGATTTGCTGATTCTTTAAGATAATAGAAATATATTTATTTGAAATGAGATGCAGAAATAATTTATGCTTAACTTGTTTATGGATTATGGTATTGTCCGTCTTTAGTGGGTAAGAACAAAAATTTGAGATCATAGGTATGGTCATATGTTTACTCCGATACTATAAAGGCCTGAAAGTGTTTTTTTCTCCAAGTTCAACGTGTTTTATTCTTTCTTGAAGCAAGTTTTTTTTTTTTTTTTTGGGTGGGGAATGTAAAAAATTCATTGGTCAATTTTCTTGAAATTCAATAAACATGTAGGTAGGGTGAGTCAGTTTTATTTCTGTTATCTTTAAGAATATATGTCTGTTATATATCAGAATCAATTGCCATCATATTTAATAAATGTGGGTCACCTGAGTAACCTCTCTACTAGAGTAACAAAATGTGGGTCTCTAGGTCTAGTGATGTCCCAAGGGAGTGGGTTAGAATGAAAATCGATGCAGCCTTAGGAAAAAGAGAGAGTGGCAGTAATGGAGAAAATCTAGGAGAATCTCAAGGTTACTTTTCCTCCATTTTTAAAGAATTTCATGAAACGATGTATGAGGTCATCCTATATTTATAGGACTACAGGAGTGTAAAGAATAGCTAATGATAACTAGCGGACATGACAAGGGAGTGTGGCTAAATGGAGATACCAACAAATCATATGAGAATATCTGCAAGTGTGTTGGTGTCCTATGAGTGCCATCATGTGGCTAAAACGGCTCAGCGGACACATGGTATCTTTCTTTCTATGACCAGCCAAAATATAGATTGTGGTTAAGAATACACCTTGGCGAGCCCTCGATTTTAGCCTTGAAGATAAAAAGCCACTAAAATACCTTTCTGGACCATGTGCAACAATGCGGTCACAATGTGGTGGCATTCCGGGCTCGAGGAGTTCCCTAGATCCCATTCTTGATCTAGTAGAGGGAGGGTGCATGTGTCTATAGGTGGTTTTGGTGGGGGTAAGTGTCAGAGCGAGGTAATAGAGATCGTCCTGGTAGGAGGTAGCTCAAGCTAAAGGGCGAATCCCAAGGGATTTAGCAGGTTTGAAATAGGCATTTCTTTTTCTCACCTAGGGTTTACATTCCATTCCACTTTCTGTCTCTCTAAAACCCTTCCCCAATCAAGTCACCTCTGTTATATCAATGAAGATGGAGAATTTAAGCTTCTTATCGTACGAAAAGCTTGATCGCATTGCAAAAGAGGTTGGCATGAATGGCCTTAGTGTTCTTTACATCTCTTGAATGATTCACGTTTGTGAACCACAACACCTCCGTGTTAAAAAAAAACACAACACCTCCAACAATGAAATTAAAGATGAAGATGAGGCCAAGGGTCGCCCTTTTTTGCGCACCAAATTCCAAATCAATAGTAACCACATCAAAATCTCACCTTTGTCGATAACCTCCCTGGCTGACTTGTTCATCAATCCTTATCGGTACATTAATATAGATTTATGTTGCCTCATATAGGAATTTCTTCCTCAATATATCATTTATATTTAGCTGGTCAAATTGAACTTTATTGTTTGGACTGTTTGATTTCTGGTTGGAATTGTTATCATATAGGTCGAATCTATTTTGATTGACATTACATGCCTGAAAAGATTTTTTCTGTTGCATTAATTATCTTAATGTTTTCTTTGTCTTCAACGTCAAAAGTTTGTGCAAAGACCATGTTCACTATTCACTCTCTCATGCATGAACATGCTAGTTGGAGGCAAGTGCGTATGGGGTGCAAGGAGATGAACCACCAGAAGTGACCATGTTATAAATGCTTTGCATGATTGGGTGTAGTGGGATTCTTTTTTCTTTTTTCTTTTTTTTTTTTTTTTTTTTTTGTTATAAGAAAAGTATTATAAATAGCGCTCAAGAGGGGAGCGCATCCCAAAAGAAATACAAGGGCCTAATAGGGCCCCTAGACACTCAAAGTATCTAAAAAATCCACTATTTCCCCTATAGTTTCCAATTTCTCCCCCAAAGCCAAAAAAATAAATAGCGAAGAATAGAGAATTTAAGCACACTAATAGGAGTTTCCTCCCCCTCAAAGGATCTCCAATTCCTTTCCTTCCACAAAGACCACCATAAACAATAGGGGACAACTCTCTAAACATCCCGAGCCTGAGAACCCACTGCACAACCTCTCCAACTTCAAGATCACTCTTCGTAGAGGAAGGCATAGACCACTGAACCCTAAAGAAGCCAAGGAACATATCCCAACATTCTCGCACCACTGGGCAATGAAGAAGAAGATGGTCCATTGACTCCTCCTCCCTTTTGCACTTAAGACATGGGTTACCTAGGATGTGACCCCTCAATTTCAAGTTATTAGTTGTAAGAATCTGACCCAAGACTGCTGTCCAAACAAAAAAACCCACCTTTAAAGGTGCCTTTGTACGCCACACAACCTTCCAAGGAAAAGGAGGTTCGTGAGCACTCGGCAATAAGGAATGCACCCCGAATCTACCTGGAGAAAAAGGAATCCACATCCACTCATCCATCCCCATGGCCTCTATCCTCTGGCGATAACGCATAGCTAACTGTTATGTTATGGCCCGAATTTTGTCTCGGCTCGGGTCGTGTTTTATGACCCATTTTTTTCTTGCGGTTGGACCCGGTTTAGGACTCTCTTGTAGCCCAATATATAAGGTTATCTAGGGTTTGGAGTGGGATTAAAAGAAACATCACTGTGAATCATAGAAAGAGAGTGAGAAAGCGAGAGTTAGGGTTTGGGGTTGGGATTGGAACTTGTAATCTCCTGATTTTTGCGTAGTGAAAACTTTTGCCATGGACATAGGCACATCGCCAAATCACGTAAATTCTTGTGTTTCGTGGGTGGTGCTTGTTTCGTTTTTTGTTGTGTTTTGTGATTTTGCTTTGTTCGTGGTTGTTTGTCACAACATACTGGTATCAGAGCTTTCGGTTCGAAGTTGGGATGACAACCAAGTTTCTGGAAATCGAGAAGTTTAACGGCAAGAATGATTTCAACCTGTGGCGGGTTAGGATGCAGGCTCTGTTAATTCAACATAATTTATCTAAGGCACTGATTGGAAAGGATGCACTGCCAGACAAGTGGAAGGAAGAGCAGAAAGAAAAAGCTATAGAGAAAGCATACAGTGCGATTTTGTTGTCCATGAGTAACGAGGTTTTGCGAGAAGTTTTTGGAGAGACTACGGCAGATGAGTTGTGGAACAAGTTGGAATCTTGTTATAATGCAAATCGCTTGTACCTAAAGAAGCGGTTGTTCACTCTTTAGATGCAGGAAGGTTTGTCTCTGGAAGGCCATCTTGACGAGGTTAAAGATGTCATCATGGATTTACAGAATATTGATGTTAAAATAGAGTATGAGGAATATGCTATTATTCTATTGTGTTCTCTACCACCCTTGTATGAGAGCTTTGTTGATATGATGATGTATGGTAGAACTAAGTTGTCCATGGAAGACGTGAAAGCAACTTCGAATTCTTAGGAGTTGTAGAGAAGGACGTTTGAGGGTAATACAAAAAGTTCTGCAGAGGGCTTGGTTATTAGAGGGAGAACGAATTAGAAGGGAGGGTCAGGCAATAGAAGTCGTTCTAAGTCTAAGAACAAATCGAAGGTGCTTAAATGCTTCACTTGTCACAAGGAAGGGCACTTCAGGAAAGATTGTCTAGAGCGTAAGAAGGAAATGAAAAATCCTTTAAAGCTGGTGAGGTGGCTGTTGTAGAGGGTAGTGATTTAGATGGTGGTAACGTTGTCACAATTTTTGTTTATGCCTCTGGGGATGAGTGGATACTTGATTCGGGTTGCTCGTATCACATTGTCCAAACAAGGACTAGTTTACCTCTTATCGTTCCATTGATTGAAAAGTTTTGATGGGTAATAATGTGCCGTTCAAGGTTGTAGGTATCGGTACAGTTCGAATCAAGATGTTTGACGATATAGTGAGATGTTCCAGAATTGATGAAGAATTTGATTTTCCTGGGTATGCTAAATTCATTGGGTGCAGTTACAAGGCTGAAGGTGAAGTCATGAGGGTTTCGAAGGGTGCTCTTGTGGTGATGAAGGGACTGAAGCAGCATGGTTTGTATGCTCTGCAGGGTAGCATAGTTACAGGTTTTGCTACAATATCATCCTCAGATTCGGATTTAGATACTACCAGAATGTGGCATATGTGGCTGTGGCATATAAGTGAGAGGGGGATAAATGTTCCGAGTAAGCAGGGTCTACTTAGTGGTCAGAAAACTGGGAAGCTAGATTTCTGTGAGCATTGTGTCTTCGGGAAACAGTGTAGAATGAAGTTCAGTACGGGAATTCATAAGACCAAGGGCACAGTGGATTATATCCATTATGATCTTTGGGATCCTTCTCAGGTTACTTCACATTGTGGTGGTAGATATATGATGATGCTGATTGATGATTTTTCTTGAAAAATTTAGCTTTATATTATGAAGCACAAGAATGAGGCTATTGTCACATTCAAGCAGTGGAAGGCCTTGATTGAAAAGCAGATTGGAAAATAGGTTAAACGCTTGAGGACATACAACGACTTGGAATTCTGTGATGAGAATTTAATGAGTTCTGCAAGACTCACGGGATTGTGAGACACCGCACAAGTAGGAAAACTCCGCAGCAAAATGTAGTTGTAGAACGGATGAACATAACACTATTGGAGAGAGCATGGTGTATGTTGTCCAATGTTGGGTTAGATAAGGTGTTCTGGGCTGGGCTGAAGCTGTTTCCACAGCTAGTTTCTTGGTAAACCAGTCTCCATCGAGTACTATCGATTGTAAGACTCTAGAGAAGGTATGGTTTGGTTCTCCTGCTAGTAACAGTAATCTAAGAATATTTGGCTGTCCTGCGTATGGTCATGTCGATGAGGGAAAACTTGAACCGAGGGCTAAGAAGTGCATATTTCTTGTTTATGAGCTCGGGGTTAAGGGATACAGATTGTGGTGCTCAGATGCTTCTGGAAAAAAGTTATTTGTTAGCAGAGATGTGACCATTCATAAGTTTGTGATGCTTACTCTACAGGAGGTAGTTGATTCAGCTAGAGCTTAGGGTGTCAGTGAGCAGGTGGAGCTAGCAGAGGTTCAATTAGAGAATGTTCCTGATCAGTCGAATGATAAACATGTGTAGTTTCTGATTGAGGAGGAAGATGCACAGTTGCAACGGTACAGTGTGGCTAGAGACAGACCAAGGAGGGAGATTAACCCACCTCAGAAGTATGGTTTTTCACATGTTGATTCGGTTGCTTATGCACTTAGTGTGGCAGAGAGTATTGATGAGCAGGTACTGTGTACTTATTATGAGGCCATCATGGGTGGAGAGTCAGCACAGTGGTTTGTTGCCATGAGCGAGGAGATTGAGTCTCTTCATAAGAACCAGACTTGGGAGCTAGTCGAGAAACCTAAGGGCTAGAAGATTGTAGGCTATAAATGGGTCTTCAAGAAGAAGGAAGGAACTCCAGGAGTGAAAGATGCAAGGTTCAAGGCACGCTTGGTGGCAAAGGGCTATACACAGAGGGAAGGGGTGGACTTCAATGAAGTTTTCTCACCTATTATGAAACATAGCTCAATCCGAGTGTTACTTGTTATGGTTGCTCTATATGACTTGGAGCTTGAG
This sequence comes from Cornus controversa, assembly GCA_026545225.1. Taxonomy (NCBI): domain Eukaryota; kingdom Viridiplantae; phylum Streptophyta; class Magnoliopsida; order Cornales; family Cornaceae; genus Cornus; species Cornus controversa. The sequence continues at coordinate 25,383,625 of CM048853.1, read as the reverse complement.
CTGCTTGATGTCAAGACTGTGTTCTTGCATGGAGAGTTGGAAGAGCAAATTTATATGCATCAGCTTGAGGGGTTTGAGATTTTGGGAAAGGAAGACCATGTTTGCCTATTGAAGAAGTCCTTATATGGGCTGAAGCAGTTTCCTAGACAGTGGTACAAGCGATTCGATACCTTTATGGTTGGGAGTGGCTACTGTAGGAGTGAGTTCAATAGTTGTGTGTATCACATGAGGCTCTTAGATGGTTCATCTTTGTACTTGTTACTCTATGTTGATGACATGTTGATAAGTTGCAGAAACATATAAGAAATCAACATGTTGAAAGCTCAGCTTAGTGGTAAATTTGAGATGAAGGATCAAGGTGTCGTGAAGAGGATTTTGAGTATAGAAATTTACACGGATAGAGGAGCGGACATATTGTATTTGTCACAGAAGAAATACATTGAGAAGGTGTTAGAACGCTTCGGTATGTAAGCATCAAAGCCTGTGAGTACTCCATCGGCAGCCCACTTCAAACTTTTGGCAGAATTGTCACCATAGATCGAGGAGGAGGTGGAGCATATGTCTCGTGTTCCTTATGCTAGTGCAGTGGGTAGCATCATGTATGCTATGGTGTGCACTAGGCCAAACATTTCATATGTAGTTAGTGTAGTGAGTAGATATATGGATAAACCTGGGAAGGTTCATTGGCAGGCTGTGAAATGGATATTGCGGTACTTGCAGGCACTGCAGATGTTGGATTAGTTTATGACAGAGGCAGCGACACGTTTAGGAGTGTTGTTGGATTTGTTGATTCGGATTATATTGGAGATCTTGATAGGAGGAGGTCCTTGACTGGGTGTGATCAGTTGGATGGCGACTTTGCAGTCTACAGTTGCATTGTCTACTATAGAGGCTGAGTACATGGCAGCCACAGAGATAGTGAAGGAAGCTATATGGCTTATAGGCTTGATTAGTGATCTGGGCTTGCAGCAGGATGATTTGACTGTGTTTTGCGACAACTAGAGTGCTATACATCTGACTAAAAATTAGATGTTCCATGAGAGGACCAAACATATTGATGTCAGGTTGCACTTCATCAGAGATGTGATTGCACAAGGTGCTATTGGAGCGAGAAAGATTGGGACAGTAGAGAATTCGACGGATATGATGACTAAGGTCATTCCTACTATCAAGTTCAGACACTGTCTGGACTTGATTGGTGTTTGCAGTTACTGAGGCCCTTAGGGGCATGCGAAGGAGGCAAAAGAAGTAGTTGGGATTGCGGAGCTTGGCGGAATTCGAGTCAAGGTGGAGATTTGTTATGTTGTGGCCCGAATTTTGTCTTGGCCATGTCGTACTGCAACTCGATTTTGACAAAAAATTTTATAACCCATTTTTCGTTTGTGGATTTTTGACCTGGATTAGGACTCTCTTGTAGCCCGATATATAAGGGAATCTAACGTTTAGAGTGGGATTAAGAGAAACATCACTGTGAATTGCAGAAAAAGAGTGAGAAAGCGAGCTAGGGTTTGGGGTTGAAACTTGCAATCTCTTAGATTTTTTCGTCGTGGACGTAGGTACATTGCCGAACTACGTAAATTCTTGTGTTCCGTGTGTGGTGCTTGTTTCGTTTTCTATCGTGTTTCGTAATTTTGCTTGGTTCGTGATTGTTTGTCACAATACTAACAAACCAAAGATGTGCTCCAGCTCCCAATCCTGGAAATGCCTTGAGAACGTCACATCTCATGACAGTCCTCTGCTATCAAGATGATAGCAGTCAACAATCATAGCATGTCTGTCAGTTGCAATACTGAAAAACCTCAGAGAAGTGCAAGCAAGAGTACGGTCCCCGCACCATAGAGCCTCCCACAACCGAACATACCGACCATCCCTTACTTTGAATCAAATATGTTTTGAAAACTCATTCCAACCCTTCCGGATGTATTTCCAAACCCTGATTCCGTCTGGGCTTCTCACCTCGAAAGAACACCACCCACCATTCTCTTCTCCAAATTTCGAACAAATGACCCTCCTCCAGAGCCTATCCCTCTCCACCTCGAGACCTCCATGGCCACTTACCCAACATAGCTTTATTGAAGGGATCAAGCCTCCTAATCCCCAACCCCCCTTCCTGAATCGGCTTACACACCTGATCTGATCCTAATTAACAAGATGGTACTTAAACTCCTCCCCCATCCTTCCCTATAGGAAGTTTTGCTCAAACTTCTCGATCCTTTGTCTCATTGAAACAGGAATCTAGAACAAGGACAAAAAGTATGTAGGCATCGATAGCGTGCTCTTTATTAGAGTTAGATGGCCTCCCTTTGACAGATGTTGTTTCTTCCACCCTACAAGCCACCTCTTAAACCTCTCAATAAACAGGTCCTAAAATGCAACTCTCCTTGAGGACGCCCCAAAGGCAATCCCAAGTAAGAAATCGGGAACTCCCCTACCCCACAACCCAGAGATTCGTAAGAGAAGAAATATGGGCTACCTCCCCCACCGAAACAATCTCACTCTTCCCAAGATTCACTTTCAGGCCTGAAATTGCCTGAAAGCAAACCAACACACTCCTCAAATATCTCAACTAACCCACATTTGCATCACAGAACACTAAAGTGTCATCGACAAACAATAAATGAGAAATCTCCATATGATTCCCTATGATGCAACTGCTCCCTGCCTATTCTGAAGCCTATGATATATCCCAACTTCACTGCCCTCCTCATCAAGTGGCTGAAAGCCTCTATCACAATAAGAAAGAGAAATGAAGATAGGGGGTCTCCTTGCCTCAGGCCTCTCAAACTACCAAAAAAATCCTGAAGGGATCCATTCACAAGCAACGAGAACCTCACAGTGGAAATATAGAACTCAATCTATCTCCTCCACCTCTCCCCAAACCCCATTCGCTCCAACAAATAGAGCAAGAAACTCCAATACACGTGATCGCAATCCTTCTCTATATCCAACTTGCATAGAACCCCTCGGAACTCCGCCGTTCAATCTAGAATCCACGCACTTAGAAGCAATAAGAGCTGAATCCAAAATCTGACGCCCACCAACAAAAGCATTTTGTGACTTTGAGATGACGCTATCCAACACTCCTTTCAAGCAGGATGCTAGGACTTTAGCTATAATTTTGTACACACTGCTCATCAAACTGATAGGCCTAAAGTCCTTGTTTGTAACCCCCCTTTCTTGGGGATGAGAGCAATAAACGAGGCATTCAGGCTCTTCTCGGATCAGCCCTTTTCATAGAAGGTATTCACAGTCCCCATAACCTCCTTTCTGACCACCTCCCAATTCTGTTGGAAGAAACTCATAGTAAATCTGTCCGGCCTCAGAGCTTTATCCCCATTGCAGCTATTCAAACCCAAAAGCACTTCCTCTTCGCTAAAGGGTCTCTCAAGATTGGCTTTGTCCTCCTTAGAAATCATATCAAAAGCCATCCTGTCCATACGCGGTCTCCAATTAAATTCCTCAGTGTACAAACGCTGGTAATAGGAAGCAATCCCCCTACTAATATCCTCCTCTTGACTCAACATGATTCCATCAACCCGAATCCTCACAATGAAATTATTCCTCCTATGAGCATTCGTGAGCCGATGAAAAAACTATGTATTCTGGTCACCTTCCTTTATCATCGAGTGGAGAGTCAAAATTGATTGAGGGATGTTAGTGTAGCTAGCACAAACGTAGATTGTAGAATTTGTAGATACTGTTGGTAATAAATTATGGATGTTTATGTGAGAATCCATAACAGCTGTTCGAGATAAATTAGTTGTTGAGTCTAATGGTTACAAGTCATGGCAATTGACAACATATGCCATGAAGGCTGATGGCAATAAGATATGGACAACGAGTATCTCGTATGCTGAGATTATAACCTTTCACTGTTTGGTGTAATCTACTGTCCATGAGAGAATTTATGTTTTCTACGCCCTGAGGTGAATCCCATCCTTCTTTAACATTTAATGAGGCTAGCCATGGTACAGGCCCATCGGCTCATAATGACGACATAGTTACTAGAAAGGTGAATGTAGACTATGTAGTCTTCCTACTTGCTCGCTGAAGTGGTAATAAGTATGACACGTGTTCTTACGGCAGCAGGACAAATATAACCATGGGATAACACAAGGCCTGAGGAGCTGAGACCACTATTGAGGCAAATAAGTCAGGAGAAGCAAGAAGGAGATGTCAGTTTTGGGCCGTGGGTGTGATTTTCGAAGAGGACATTAGGGCGTAGAACGAGATGTAAAGCACAATCATTGTAATGGGGTGTTCCATTATAAGTGACGTACCATCTTGTGAGAGCAGAAGAGCTGCTGCATAGATCTCCATATCATGAGATTGATTAAGCAACTCGAAGGCGCTGGATAACAGTAAGAACATCAGGTATCCTTGATTTAAAATGGTGAGAATATTTTCAGAGTGTTGTAAAACCTTAAGCTCAGGTGACCAGAATATGTTGTATCAACTATAAACCATGATGACTTAAAGTGCAGTTTGTGTTGTGTAAGAGATCTATTCTCGGATTGGATGTTGAAGGAGCCCTGCACTTGCATGTTCGTGCTCGGCATGCCTTGGACCAATAAAACCATGGTGAACCAATTGCCTTCTTAACGGAGGATCCAGATTGAGTGCCTTGGCAATACATATGGGTGAACTCAACAAACATCAAGGCTAGAGCAGTGATACAACCATGGTGACTAAATGATCATGGCCAAGGAATACATTAAAGAGGTGGGGCCTGCAAGTACCATTCTAGTAGTCGTCAAATGCACCTTGTTAATGATGGCTTGACTATGCAAGCACAGACCGTCAGGGATGCATAGACGTCTTCTGAGTCCCACTTCAGGTGTTTCTTGAATGGTCCTGGGGTGTTAAATGGGTTTGGGGAATCTCATAATAATAGTTTTGGGGGTGTGAAAACAGCTTTTCGTGATGATGCACAACCTACTTGACGAGAAGTATAGGAGGGTAAGTTGTAAATTTTGCCTTACGTGACAGTGTTGCATGAAGCTGTAGGCAATCATGCACCTTTTATTTGAGATGTCATAATATAGATCTCCGTGATTTGAGATTTGAAATTATATCTGACTTGGCAACATGATTAGTGTTGTGATGATGATATAAATGTGCCATGGTGGCAGCATGGAGATGGCTACGATGGACCTGCCTGAGATGAACAAAGTCTGAAGGTGTTGGCCATAAGTTTGCCTACATTAGTCATGTGGCTTGAGCATTGACCATGACAGTTCATTCTTGTTTGTTGTCAGTTAGAATGGGCCCATGTTGAAGTGGTATAAATAATTAAATATTAACTTTGGCGGCCGTCAGGTGAAAGTAGAGCACGTAGACAAGGAAGTGGGCTGCTAGAATGGTCGTGGTTCAGTGAAGAATGTACAAAAAGTCATGTTGTTCCAGTCCACGGTCATGTTAGTGTCCATCTTAGTGGTCCAATAGCATGCCGTGAAATATTGTCCACCAATCCCGGTGGAGTTGCCTGCTTGTCATATATTCCAACGTCTTCCCACATGGGGATTCGATGATGAGTCTCCCATTGAATATGATAGTTAAGTGAACCAACCCGCATGGAAATCTTCCCAGATATATGCTCTTTTGAAAATTTGTTTTTTAATTCGCAGAGAGTAAAATCACTTTTTAAGCATGGCAGGGAAGTGAACTTGAGAGTCAAGTGTAGTAGCATACTGCATGTAATTCCAGACATGTCAAGAAAGTTTCACAGACTAGGAAGCCGGCAGCCCTCATCTTACCATCACTTGTGCTAGATTTTGCGGGACACCTTGTCTTGGTATTCTAAGTTGTGACTACCCTTTACTACCTTGGACTTTTATCACTCAATGCACCCAGAATTTTGTATCCAAAGCCCTCGTGATGAAATGTGGTTAAAAAATAAAAAAGGTCTAAAACAAAATAGTAAAGTTGGGAATACAATTTTTGAATTGATATCCCCTCGATGGAGCCATCAAACTGTTGGTGACCTCCCAAATGGAGTCTCCAAAGTGTAAATGTTTTGGTGATGGAGATGGAGGTATCACGCATAGGAGAATGGAGGTCCCAAGCTAATGGGCTATGGTTAAAACCGAATTACCCCTTGGAGAAATAAAAGAGTGGCACAATGAAGAAAAATTAGGAGAATTCCAAATTTATTGTCATCCTTCATTCTAGATATTCTTGAAATGAGGTAAAGAGTCATCTTTATTAAGGTTTAGAGGAATGCAATAAATAGTTGGTGATAGGTGATAGCTATTGCATGTGCAGTGCTATTTGGCTAAACAAAGAGACCAACTACTTGTGGTGCCTATGTGATGGGGATCGTGAGGTGTTTCATACCTATTTCAGGCGTAGGCGTAGAGACATCTTGTTAGGGATATTTTAGTATTTCATTTGAGTGTTTACCGGATATTTTAGTAATGATTAGCTATTTGATTTTTGTTTAGGGTTTTCTGTGAAAGGCTTTCATGTAACAGATTTAGGCAGTTTTTGGAGATATTGATATTATTGACTGGAATTCTCTCTCCGCTTCTTTTCTGTCTTCTTCCCTCTTTCCCTTTCTCTCTTCTCTTCTCATCTCATTCTCTCTTTTGGTTCGTCATCAATTGATATCAGAGTAAAAGGTCCAAGATTGTTTACCGTTCACTGCAATCCTAAGTCACTGTTCACAATCGACAACTAGATACCCCAAACCCACTGTTCATTGAGTTCATCAGTTTCTCAACCCACACAAAACAAAACATAAAACAAAAAAACACTGTTCACGCAACCCAAACAAACCACTGTTCGGTAATCTGTCATCAAACTCATTTCCAACACAATCAACTTTAAACCATCAAACCTAGCCTTGTTGTCGACCGAACAGAATCTCCACCATTTGTAAGCAAACAAACTGCAAGACCCAAGCGCAAAACCTCCATTACCTCCGATCAAAATCTCGCAACAGTCGTCTTCATCAGAGCTTTGCCATTGATCATCACTTTGGCTAAAATCTTCTAAACCAAATATCTTGCCGTCAATAGATCGTCATCGCCAAACGACCATCATCTCAGAAACGCCATTGACTTCACCAGAGTCTGCCACTGACGTAATCGCTTCATCCTTGCTGCCATTGCTCGCATTGCACAAGCCAATCCTCATCGCCACTTCAGCTGAGATAACCGTGCTTTATTTTTGATCGATTTTGAAAGAAAATCCTGTTCTATATTTGCTTGCTCTCACTGCAACTTCAGTAGATACCTCTGCACTTCATCGCGAGATTTGGAAAGGCCAGAATTTGATTTATATCCACACCAGATCTGACCCATAAAATTAAAGTCAGATTTGACCCGGATCCAGAAACAACAGTTCGATCCAGATCCAGCAAGCCCAACCAATTCGAGTTTAGCCCAATTTGAAATTACGTCAGTGTAGACCTATTTGGAGGCCAATTCAGTTTCAACTCAACTTCAGAACAAGCCTAGCCCCAGGACAATTGTGATCCAGAAAAAAGAAAAGAAAAAAGAGAGGTAAATTGGACTAGGAAAAGGGTATGTCACTCCTTCGAAAATTGCGATTAATTTCTTTATCTGTTGGCGAGTACATGAACTTGCAAGAAACCCAACTGGACCTTGCCTTGCCTTACTAAAAAAAAAAAAGAACCTTTGTTAACTGATCCTTCAGTTTCTTATTTTGATATTGCCATTTCACAACCACTTTGAACCATTTACATTCAAAAATTGGTGCATGGACTTAACATGATTTACTTTGTTGCACTTTTGTTACCTATGTGAGTATTGCAAAGGTTTATAATCTGATTTATCTCATTTGATTTAAGTCGCATATATCTGCAAAAAAAAAACCCTTGCATGCTCATACCTTTCCTATTGAAACCATTATGACAATCCGAGACTTGTCTGACGCCCAAACTGCAATGGAACAAAGAGTTCAAACCGTGGAACATGACCTTGCTAGTTTAAAAGGGTCAGTAAACCAACTCCATAATGTGATTCATTTTGACCACAGTGTTCAATTGACTGAAATATGTAAACATCTTTCCCAATTGGTAACGATGCTAGGAAAACAACCTGTTGAGGATCGTAAGGGTAAAACATTTGTTTCCCCAAATTTTGCACGCAGTCCTATTGATAGTCAACAACAGGTTTCTCACACTCAACAAGGGTTACTTCCCACTCCGAGAGTTACCCAAAATAGTCAAGGTCAAAACCTCACTTTTAGGGGGATAATAGGGATCTCCAGTTGTTCACCCACATCGGGTAACAGATCGTAGACATTTGCCGGACAGTCTAGAGGATATAGATGAGGTTGAGTTCTTTTTAGGAGATGATTTTAATGATTACAAAAGATCACCTCATCTAGAAGATAGGTATCAGAATAGGGGTAATCGACACCATCAAGACCCTCATAGGAATTTTCGTAATGATTTTGGAGACATAACGAAAAGGGTCAACGCTGATGCCCCTAGCTATGATGGAAGATTAGATCCCAATGCATTCTTGGACTCGCTAGCTGACATGGATGACTATTTTGATTGGTATGAGATGTTGGATAACCATTGTGTCCGCTTTGCCCGGATGAAGTTAGTTGGTTCTGCCAAGCGTTATTGGCAAGGAATTATAAGAAACCTCGATCGTCTAGGAGAACCACCAATTACTTTGTGGGCAAGGACGAAACAAAAGTTAAAAGGAAAATATCTTCCAACATATTATAGAATACAATTGCTTGATCAATGGATGAATCTACGACTTTTAGTATCTCTGATTAGCTTTGAAAAGCTCTCCATGCAATGTGACATTCGTGAGGAACCTTGGGTAACCATAACCAAATTCATAAATGAATTGAGACTCGAAATCAAGAAAGAGATCAATTTACATTCGCATGACGCATTAGAGGAAGCCTATCACAAGGCTTTAGAAATTGAGAAATATAGCAGAGTTCCTACCACTAGATGAATGACTTCCCACGTTGGGGAGTCTCAGCAGTCAAGAACAGTTACCTTTGAGAGGTCTAGGGGTGTTACACAGTCAGGACCAACTATCTCTTAAGGTAGCCACAATATGGCTCCAATAGATAACACTTCCAAGTTATCTTCCAAGGGTACAAAAGTTGCAGTCTCGTCAGAGTGGGTCAGCTATTGAGTGTTTTAATTGCCATGCCAAGGGTCATATTGCTTCTCGTTGTCCACATTGTACATTGACCCTAGGCAATGAAACAGAGGATCCTACCCTTGAAAAGGATGTTAACTAGGTGGTTGACCCCTTAGGAATGTCAGGTTCTGAAGAGGAAATGAGAAAGATTGACAAAATGACGACTCTAGAGTCAATGTCATGAGGTGTCTCTTATCGATCCCTACGAGGAATGACAATTGGAAGCGCACCAGTATTTTTCACACTTTTGTCAAATGCAGGGAAAAAGTTTGTAAGGTCATCATTAATGGAGGAAGTATTATAAATGTGGTGTCAAAATCAAGAGTTGCCAAGATGAAACTTAAACCTGAACCACATCCACACCCATACAAGGTAGCTTAGGTGGATGAGACTTCCTTACCGATCACAGAGAGATGTTTGGGCCCAATTCAGATGGTGACTATCTCGACCAGATATGGTGTGATGTCCTATCTACCATGGACGTTTCTCATGTAATTTTAGGTCGCCCTTGGTTATATGATTTGAATGTGACCAACCATGGAAAGGAGAACACCTATGTCTTAAGTATAATGGAAAAAACATAACTTTAAATCCTGCAAAACCCATTGAAAAAGACAAAGGATGTAGGTCTTCCACTCAACCCCCTAAGAAGAAACAACTCCATCTTCTAAATGGGAAGAATTTTGAAAAGGAAGGCAAAGAGTCTAGTTTAGTGTTAGCCTTTGTGCTAGAGGAGTTTCCTACACTTCTAACTCTTAAGAAAGATGGCTCATGGAGAATGTGTGTGGATAGTCGTGCCATTAATAAGATCACCGTCAAGTATAGATTTCCTATTCCTCGTCTTGACGACATGTTGGATATAGTGGCAGGCTCCCAGTGGTTCTCCAAGATTGACTTGCGCAGTGGATACCCTCAAATCCGAATTAGGCTTGGCGATATGGAAAACTGCCTTCAAGACTCGGGATGGATTGTATGAATGGTTAGTCATGCCTTGTGGACTCTCCAATGCTCCTAGTACATTTATGAGGGTTATGACTCAGGTTCTTCGTCCATTCATAGGAAAGTTTTTGGTGGTTTATTTTGATGATATCTTAATTTTTAGCTGGACTAAAGGAGAACACTTGGGTCATCTTAGACATGTTCTTGAGATCCTGAGAAATGAAAAGTTATATGCGAATCTCAAGAAATGTTCATTCATGCAGACCGAAGTGGTTTTCTTAAGATTTATTGTTTCTGCGTGTGGTATTGCAACTATCCCCAGAAAGTTAAAGCTATTATAGAGTGGCCCGATCCGAGTTCTATCTCTGAGGTTTGCAACTTTCATGGTTTAGCCACTTTTTATAGACGCTTTATCAAGGGGTTTGGTTCCATCATGACTCCCATTACAGATTGCATGAAAAAAAGGGAGTTCCAATGGATCGCTGCTGTGTCTTGAGCCTTCAAGGAGATTAAGCAAAAGATGATTGAGGAACCAGTCATACAATAATATCCTAACTTTAATAAAGTCTTTGAGGTTGCATATGATGCATTGGGATTAGGTATTGGTGGTGTCTTAAGTCAAGAAGGCCACCCTATTGTGTCCTACAGCGAGAAGCTTAGCGAAGCTAAGCAAAGGTACTCCCCGTACGAAAAGGAATTTTACGTTGTTATATAGGCATTTCGCCATTGGCATTGATGTTGTTACCTCAGGAATTTGTCTTATACTCTGATCATCAAGTCTTGAGGTATCTTCAGTTTCAGAGAAAATTAAACGCCAAACATGCGAGATGGGTTGCGTTCCTTTAGGAGTACACTTCTGCACTCAACCATTGTGTCAATCGAGGGTTAACTTGCAGATGTGTTAACTAAAGGATTGAGTGGTCCTGCATTTCGGTCTATTATTAGCAAGCTGGGAATGAAAAATATCCACTCACCAGCTTGAGGGGGAGTGTTAGAATCACCAGCTATAACAATTTTCTGAATTTTATAGGATTGTATTTTAGGTTGTTAGTTTCCAGATATTGTAGGCTGTGTATTCCAGATTTATAGGCTGTAAGTTTAGGCTGTTAGTTTTCAGATTTGTAGGCTGTATATCCCAGATTTATAGGCTGTTTTTTTGCCTATATATGTTGTCCTTGTTCACTGCTAAAAACAGATCAAAAATTCCCATTATTTTACAGATATGGGTATTAGTCTAATATTTTTTGTAGAGGATTTCACTTTACCGAGGCCTCTTTGAGCCTCTTTTCCCTTCTAGTTTGTACACAGGTTGATCTCCTTCACCATCAACTCTAATGCCTCTACTTCTAATAGTCCAACCACAGTCTATTGATTAGATAGCTAATATTCTTGATAGTTAGCTCATTGCTTCGCCGCAGGGTGCTTTATGGCGATTCCTTATTTGTTGGAAGGTTGTCCCGACTCAGGTTGTACATGGATTATAGAGGATGACTTTCGCAACATTGATCCTGATTTCTTAGAGCAGTATTTTCACAATCACTCTCCGGAGGCAAGTTCTTTTCAGCCAAGGAGAATTGATGGGGATCGTGAGGTGTTTCGTACTTATGTCAGACGTAGGCGCAGAGACAGCTTATTGGGGATATTTTAGTATATCATTTGAGTATTTACCGGATATTTTAGTAATTATTAGCTATTTGATTTTCTTTTAGGGTTTGCCTATTATAAATGAGAAAGTTCTGCTTTGAGGAATGACTGCTACTAGATTGGATTGTAATGAATAAACTAGAAGGAACAAACTTAACCAATTATGTGAGAAGCATAAGTTGGTTGTAAGACGGGAGAGAGAGGAAGCAAGAGTGATTAGGAGAGAGAGAGGGCTCCAGAATCATCCCAGTGTCACCACGCCATTGGGTATTTATAGACCTCAAGGGTGGGGCTTGTGTTAGCTGTTATCCTATGTGGCACTTTGCCACATGTCCCTTCCTTCACCACTCTTGGTTGCAACCATGAGCCCAAGTCCTTATGTTCCCCGCAGGCTAGTCAAGCCTGCGAGGAACGCTATGATAGTGCCCGCGTAGGGTCATGTTAGCATAGCTTCTTGATTTACACCCATAGCCCAAAGAGCCTTCCTCCCATCCTCCATTCCACACTCAACACATCTTCCCGTTGCGGATCATGACATCATATGCTTCATCATGACACCGCATTTGCCTAGGCCATATCATATGCACCTATGGAAAAAATGACCCAAGGACCAAAGTGGCTTTATACAAGTTCCAACCCTTTGAAATTTGAAATAACGTCGCGACGAGTTTCTTCCTATTTTGAAATAGAAGAATGTGTAGTACTCCACTCAGTCCCTGCTACGAGAGTGATCACTTGGAGTCACGAGCTTAAAGCCACGCGATCGCCCTTTCATCCATGAGCTCTCGTAGTCCTGAAGCATACCAAGGCAATTTTGGCTTTGGAGTATTTGCAAAACACACCCGCAAAAGAGGTGTACCAAGAAAGTACCTCCAATCTCTTTACCAAAGTATACCCACAAGAGAAGGTTGCCTCCAATACCTCTGATTGCTTCCCTCTTTTGTATATTCATAATTTAGGTAGGAAACGTATACGGGTAAATCCTCCCTGCGTGCGGATTATTTACGCAGGTAGGTTTTCCCTTCACATGGGCTATTCACGCGGGTAGGTCTTCCCCGCGTATAGGTTATTCACACGGATAGGTCTTGGGCATGTAAGAAGCTTATGCGGGCATGTTTCTCTCGCGTATGGATGATGATTTTTGCGGGTACCTCTCTGACCTTATGGTTACCCCCTTGTGAATGTACCTCTCTGACCTTATGGTTACCCCCTTGTGAATACTTTCTTCTTTTGTTTATACCTCTTTACACCTATAAAAGGCTTTCATGTAACAGATTTAAGTAGTTTTTGGAGATATTGATATTACTGACTGGAATTCTCTCTCCACTTCTTCGCTTCTCTCTTCTTCCCTCTCTCCCTTTCTCTCTTCTCTTCTCCTCTCATTCTCTCTTCTGGTTCGTCATCACTTTTGAAGGTAGTCCATCAAAAAATGGCACCATAACTTATTGCATTAATTAATTGAGAGTTTTATGAGAAGGGTGTCTTTTCTATTTACGAATCATTTGTGATGTCACATGATATCTTTGTTCACAATGATTAATCCTGCAAATGAAAAAAAAAAAGAATAAAAATTTTCCACATCAGACATAGAAAAAGATAAAACATCGGCCGCATATTAAGGTGTCAATTGCATAATAATTAAAGTTTGCCAAATTTTGTTTGTCCTGGAAGTGAGCATAAAGGCAACATATACTGAGATAAACGTGGAGTGTATCCATGCATTATTTTGTTATTATCCTGTTATTGTAAATACCTTGCAATATGAGAAACACCCTGGAAGGCGTTGTCTCAAAAAAAAATAAAAATTGAAAGCTCAAGAATTCATCAATACTTGTATTCTACTAAGTTGATTGTTGGGAGATCTATTGAACTGTCCTGGACTATGTTTCAAAATACCAAACGCGGCCTATGTCAGTCTTCATTTTCTAATTCAGTGATATTGTTTGTTTGATACACAGGTTTCGATGGAGTTGAGATCCATGGGGCTCATGGTTACCTAATAGAACAGTTTATGAAAGACCAAGTCAATGACCGCACAGACAAGTATGGAGGCTCTCTGGAGAACCGTTGCCGATTTGCTCTCGAAATAGTTGAGGCTATCAGTAATGAGATAGGAGCAGATAGAGTGGGAATAAGGCTTTCTCCCTTCGCAAGTTACATGGAATCAGGAGACTCAAACCCAGAGGCTCTAGGCCTCTATATGGCTGAATCATTGAATAAATATGGTATTCTCTACTGTCACATGGTTGAGCCTAGGATGAGTCGCGCAGGTGAAAAAAGTGTAGTTGCCCATAGTCTTGTGCCCATGAGAAAGGCTTTCAATGGTACCTTCATTGCTGCTGGGGGTTATGACAGGGAAGATGGTAACAAAGCTGTGGCTGAGAACCGCGCAGATCTTGTTGCTTATGGCCGTCTATTCTTGGCCAATCCAGATTTGCCAAAGAGATTCAAGCTCAATGCTCCTCTCAACAAGTATAACAGAGACACATTCTATATATCAGATCCTGTTATTGGCTACACTGATTATCCATTTCTTGAAACAACTGCTTAAATTTTCAATTGAGAATGTGAACACAAAAATTGTGTTATCTTTGTTGTACACTTCTCAAATCGATCCTTAAACTTTTCATTCTTTCTAGTGCTTCTTTCAAGTAGTTCCCACTCAGGAATTGGGTTGTCATAATTTCTCATTTTCAGTCATGTTGTTGTTGTACTAGTGATAAATAAGCACCTACTTTTGCATCAGATGTATGATTGTACTGCAGAACACTATTTTTTAAGTTTTTCTAATTAAATAATATATTTCAGTTGCTTTTGAGTATATAAATTTCTGAATTACAATCAAATCAATTGATACTAACATTTGAACTATTCGTAATCTGAACTGGAGATAATTTTTTCTGTTCAGTGCATGCTTGTGCATCCTTCTTGCAATGTGAAATCGGCTGAACCCTAATTAGTCCAGCCAACTTCCTTTCCACATGCACACTTTTGGCCAAGTCATCAGACAGGCCGGTTTTTCTTTATTACGTTGGAGTAATTTTACAATACCCTGTTAATTTCTTAAATGTTGGAATCTCACCAGAAATTATAAAAGATGAAGTTAATGGCGGGATTCTCCCAATACACGGAATGCCCGTGGTATATAGTAATTTTTCATTATGTCGATGCCAAATGCCAATACATTAACTTGAAAATGAACACAATTCTAGTATACAACAAAATCAATGAAATTCTACAATTAGCAATACTGGAGAGATTGTATGAATTCATTACAAAATTATTTATAATTTAGACTGAAAAAGGATGAGAGAAATGAGCGAATCAAAATGGAATATGGAACTTAGAACAAGTTCTCCTATTTATAGAGGTACCAAATTGCAAAAGTCGCTATTTGAATAGATCAAAAATCACTATCTAAATATTAGAAAATGAGAATTGATTGTAAAAGTTTTTTCTGAAGGATTGCTTTGGATACTGTCGAAATATCACCATCTAAAGTTGCATGTATTATTAAGAAGATTTGCGGTTAAATTTATAGTAAAATTTATGAAAGAAAATTTTATAAATTCTCAATGAGAACCTGAAAAGTGGCAAGTAGTGTCGTAAGTTCAAATAACAAGAATGTAGAGGCATACAAGAAGAAGAAACATATAAAACGTATCACCAGCTTAACTAAACAGAAATAAAGCAATGGTCTCTGTTACCCATATAATTGAACTCGGTTAATTGCAACTTCAACTATGTGAATTTGTTTGAGGTGCTTGGAGGGATAAATTGGATATAGACCTAATTTTAGAATTATTTACATAATGTACTTGCCCATATAACCTATAATAATGCGAAAAATCTATGTCAGTAAATCAATGAACAATTATACAATTAATTTTACAAGTTCACCAAGCATACAGAGACAAATAAATCAATGCAAACATATCACAATCAAGTCTAAAGAAAAAGATATATATATATATATATATATATAGAACCAAGAGAACAGCTAGCCATCCTCCCACAAATGACACGACATAACTTCCAAATTTCAAATTTATATAAAACATGTCTAAATCAGTTAGTCATGACTTTCCTAACTATAACGTTATTCTCAATTTCATTTTTCATTTATTTTAATGGCAAAACCTAGTTTTCATGTTATAGCAAAATGTTTGATTGTCACTGTCTATCTAAACAATATCACTTTTGTTTGAGCAGTCTAATTGACAAACCGAAAAGGTTCATGCTGCGTTTGGGAGCACCAAATCGACACTTTAAAATTAGAATTGCGTTTGGTGCTCCCAAACATAGTTTTAGTGTATTTTGTTGAAAGTAACTGCCTAGAGATTTAGGACGATGATTTGAAAAATTGGTGTTGATAAAAATATAAAAGATTGAAGAGAGATAAAAAAATGAAACAATACAAGAATATACGTGTTTCGGCCACTACGACCTACATCCACGACACATAAAATTCAAAGGGTTACATCACTTTTATTGTATTCTCTCTTAATTTTGTTTACAATAATTACCTCTATTTATAGGTGAAATAATACACAAGTGATAAACATGAAAAATATATTGATAGAGGATTCCTAAAATCACTCCCATGAATCACTCTAATCAAATATTCTATCAAGGCTTAAATCATTCTATAATGATATTCTCTAACACCCCTTCAAGTTGGTACACAGAGATTTTCAAGTACAACTATGAATTACTATATCTAATCATGCAATCCATCTTGAGTACAAACCCCTAATTTCAATACAAATGGATCAATAAAAGAGAGAGAAAGAGTGTTACAACATCTCTAGAAGAGATGTCTAGCTTTCCATAGATGATTGACTCTCCATCTTCAAGGTGAATTCTTTAATTTTCCTAGTCATCCAAGCTCTCCAGAAGTCCAAAATCACCCAAAATCCACCCCAATTCTGAAAAATAGATCTGGAGAGCTTCAAATGAAGAGAGAAAGAGACTTTTAAGTGAGTCTTGAGGGCAAGGGCAACCAATCACCCTCCAAAGGCGATTAGTCGCCCTTCTCATCCGCATGGCCCAATTTAGGCCCAAAATGATGGCCTAATGACCCTTTTGTGATTCTGTTCACTTTTTTTGGGCTTATTTTGGCCTGTCTTCTTAGCCCAATCACTCTTGGGACTTCAAATTAGCATGCCCAATAGTTGAAACCCAACTCTCTTCAATATCAACTTCAAATTAAAGGTCCAATTTGCATTGAATTAGGAGCAATTGCCATTAAACTCCTGAAAATCAAATAAAACTTAATTCAATATTAAAAGCATAAAAAGAAGCATTACTAAGAAATTAAAATCTACAATTCTGAAGGCTTGAATGTGAAACATTCAACGCTCATCAGTCATACTTAGGGAAGGTATATTATCTACAACCTTAGTTAATTTAGTTAGGTAGATGGTTTGTCTTCACCGAAGATGGGTTATGATTATTAATTGAATGCATGTATCATTTAGAAGATAATGTATGAGCTTGTAGCCATATATATCATTGTTCAAACATGAAGAGAAACCCTAGAAATTACAATTACTTTAATTCTACCATCCTTTTATGGGAATAGTAATAAAGATCCTTACAAGCATCTGGATCAATTTCTAGAGGTTTGTTCCTTAACTAAGATCCAGAATTTCTCCAAGGATACTTTCAAAATGAGGCTTCTTCCTTTTTCCTAAAAGACAAAGCCAAGTATTAGATGAGTTCTCTGAGTCCAAATTCTATCACTATGTGGGCTCAATTGTAGTAGAAATTTCTTAAGAATTTTTTCCCAATAAGAAAGACCAATCAAATTCAACACAAGATTCCACCTAAATTCAAGGATTCTGGTGCCCCTACAATTTTATGTGTTATTGGTGATCATGTAATCGACAAGGCGTTACTTGATTTAGGAGCAATTGAATTTGCTTCCCAATTCTGTTTACGTGCGATTGGGATTGGGTGAATTGAAACCTACTACAATGGTACTTCAACTTACAGATCATTCAGTTAAGCAACCTTAGGGTGTAATTGAGGATGTTATCATTAAGGTTGATAAATTTTATTTTCCGGTGGACTTTATTGTGCTTGATAATGAGCCAGTTCTCAATCCAAAGCGAAGTATTCCAGTGATCTTGGGGCGACCATTTTTAGCAACAGCAAATGTGTGTATTAATTGTTATACAGGTGTGATGGACATTGCCTTCGAAAATATGAAGGTGTGGTTGAATATTTTTAATACTACTTAGCATCCTCCAAATGAAGGTGATTATTTTCTACTTGATGTGATAGATGAGGTTGTGGAAGAAGCTTTACCTTTTATTCTGGTGGATGATCCTCTTGAGGCTTGTCATCGCCAATTCATTTTTGAAGAGTTTGAGTCTATAAATGAGGTGAATGCTTTGCTTGATACTTCAAGTGTGCTGGATTCTCAACTGTGGATGGTGAAGAAAGAGTCGTTGCCTTTAATTTCCAGCACTCCTTCTGTACATTCTCTTGTATCTCCTCCAACGTTTAAATTGAAGCCACTTCTAGAGGAGTTGAAATATGCATTTTTAGGGGCTGATGAGACACTTTCTGTTAGTATTGCAGCCAATCTTACTTGGGACCAAGAAGAAAATCTCCTAGAAGTCCTTTGAGAGCGTAAAGAAGCTATTGGATGGACTATGACTGATTTATAGGGAATTGACCCTTTAATTTGTGTGTATAAGATTCATTTAGAAGATAAACTCAAGCTTTTTCGTGAAGCTCAGCGCCGTCTCAATCCTAATATAAAAGAGGTGGTCAAGAAGGAGGTGGTAAAGCTACTTGATGTTGGGATTATTTATCCTTTTTCAGACAATACATGGGTTAGTCATTGTGGTTCCAAAGAAGTCTGGGATCATAGTTGTAAATAATTTTGCTAGAGATTTAGTGCCTCCACGCACCATAATTGGGTGGCGTGTCTGCATTGATTATATGAAGCTGAATGCAAAAACAAGGAAAGACCCTTTCATTCATTGATCAGATTTTAGAAAGACTACAAGTGAGAGTTTTTATTATTTTTTGGATGAGTATTTGGGTTATAATCAAGTGGCAATTGATCCACAAGATCAAGAAAACCACCAATCTTCTAGGAAACTTGAAGCATTGGTGGTGAACTTGTGACATTTGAAGTGTAAATGTAGAGACAAGACTTGAAAAGTAAATATTTGGAAATAAAGTGCATGAAATGTAAGGACATGAATTAAAACTACATGAAATGTAAATATCTTGAACTAAAAGTGTATGAAATGTAAAGAGATTGAAACTTAAAGTGTAAAAAAAATGATACTAAAATGTAGAGAAATGTAGAATGCAAGAAAATGAAAATAAAAGTGTAGAGAATAACATACAGTAGTGGAGAGTTTTTCCACACAAAACAACCTTCTAATGGATCTTCATGGTAAGAGAGCTTTGAGGTTAAAGGTAGAGGGAGATGGAGGCTATATAAGTGTAGATACAGATAGAGAGTGAGAGAGAGAGCTCTAGACTTCTCTTAGAGAGGGAGAGTTCTAAGACTCTAGAGAGAGAATTCTAAGCATAGTGAGAGAGATAGAGTATTCTAGTATAGTAGCTTTAGTGAGATAAAAATGTCTAAAATAGTGGGAGAAGGGGCCTATTTTTAGCCAAAGGTGGGGAGGTCTTGGTTGATTTCAACTTTTAGATTAAAGTGGGTGGATGTGTGCCATAGAATGGAAAATAGAAAATGACCAAAAAAGGTGTGTAAAAAATGTATAATGGTATTTGGTTAGTCTCCTACAATCCCATCGCTTCATTTTTGTGAGGATGAATGTGAGCCATTAGATGTGGAAGACATGAAGTGAGAGACAAAATTTGTATTGGGTGGTTGTAGATTGTCGAATCAAAAATTGGTGAAAAATTACTCAATCTCGAGTGAATTATAGCCCTCGAAAGTATATTTTGGATCTCGATGAACAGGAGCTATTGGATCAAACTGATCTCAAGCATCCTATGAAAAATGAAAATTTTCGTAAAACTATTTACAGAAATTTTCACAAATATTTTTTGAGGAAATGAGTGGCGGCAACCAATGATTGGGTGTCATGTGTTACCTTCTGGTTAAATTCCCCAAACAATCCCCTTTGTAGGGAAAAAATTTGGTATTTTAGAGGACCCTCTCATTCATGATGTCACTATATTGATGTATTTGAATAACATGATGTCACTTTATTAAAAAATAAAATTCAAGATTTGTCTTGGACAGTGTGAGCAGCGAAAATATTGTTTTGCCCCTAAATTAGGGTTTCGATCAAAAATATGTTGGAATTGTATACGTGCCAATATTATAGTGCCTTCTAAGGTTTTTGGACCCTATGATCACAGTGGTGATGTCCGTTTGTCAATTCGATGAACGGTTTGTTGGTCAAACTTTTGAGTTGACCAATTTGACCTAATTTAGGGTTTTGGTTAACAGGATGTCTAGATTGGAAATGTGTCGATATTACAATGTATCCTAGGGTTTTTGAACCCTACGATCATGGAGGTGAGGTTTGTTCATCAATTTGACGAACGGTTTATTGGTCAAACTTTGGGGTTGACTGATTTGACATTGATTTAGGCTTTTGGTCAACGAGATGTTTGGATTCGAAATGTGTCGATATTACAGTGTTTCCTATAGTTTTTGGATCCTATGAGCATGGTGATGAGGTCCATTCATTGATTCAACAAACGGTTTGTTGGTCAAACTTTTGGGTTGACCAATTTGACCTTTTCAGGATTGGGGCGTAATTAGATGTTCGGGAAGGCTCACTGTTATTGTGAGTAGTCATTTTTGAGGTTTTTGATGTCTTTGAAATTAATGGTAAAGTCCGTTTACCATTTGGACGGATGGATTGTAAACTGATTTTTTAAAATGACCTTTTGCCCTTTTCGGGTTTTTGTGGATTTTGGATGCTCGGGATGATCCGTGATCCTTGAAGCTCTATTTTTTTAATGTTTTGGGTCCTAATGAACGCTTTGGTGAAATTTTTTTTGTCATTTTGGTTGTTCAAATGACAACTCCTCTTTTTGGTGGTTCGAGTCGTTCTTGGCTTATGTTTGGGAAGTGGGACTTTGGACCCTGCATAGATGGGATTGGGATTTAGGATGAAGATAGGGGGAGGGGGGGGGGGGTTGTTAAAATTGGGGTGTATACAATATATACATTGTTTTCTACCAAGGGTCGTAATCCGTGGTACATGCACACCTTCCAAAGTAAATGATAGAAGGTTCAAGTCCTCATAGAAGAATGTAGGTGTTTGAGTTTTTTTTTCAAAAAAAAAAACCTAACAAAAAGAACAACATACAATGTACAATCACGGGTGGCTCAAGATAATTTGAGGCCTCAAACAAAAATTATAAAAGTGGCCTTTTAATATTTAATATATTAATATCACATAATAATTAATAATGCTTATTTAAAAATTATACTTGTTGCTTTTTGAGATGCAAAGTTACTAATTAGATTTTTGTATTCAAGTTTTGCAAAAATTATAGAAGTGGTATTTTAATATTTAATATATTATTCTTTTGTAAAATTTTCACCTAAATTTTTTGTTGTTTGATTATTGGGGTTAACAAATTTATCAAGAGCTCTTTTTTTAGATTGAATTAGTTTATATATTCTTCTTCTCTTTTAAGTTTTTCATATTCTGATTCATACTTTCTATTAGACATATTCTGATATTCAATAATATAAATAACAATGATTACAAACAAAATAAATAATTTTATGATAACAAAAAAAATAAGACTACAAAATAATTTAAGTTAAAGAACAATAGAACCTTATATTAGAAAAATCTAATCTAATGCTCCACAAATTCTTCAATTATTTTGTAGCTAGTAGCTTGAAAGCTTCCAACAAATTTATTGCTGTAATGAGTGGAGAAGAAAAATACAACACGCTGAGAGAGATGGATTGGAGAGTCTATGAGAGAATAGAAAAGATAAAGGTTGCAATGATAGAGGAAGAAAAAAGTCAAAACGTGTGGAGTAAGAAAAAAAAAAAGATGAAAGTTTTACAATTTTTAATTTTCTAAAATTATCGGTTAGTGTAATGAGCATTAGCATTAAGAGTTGGTATATATTACATACAATTTTTGAGCTAGTGTAACGAGGAGAGAGATTTTTTTTAGAAAATTGCCAAATTGGTTAGGGTCTAATAATAAAATGAAAAAATTTTGAGAAACCTAAAAAAAGTAGATTAAAAATATTTTGGAAAGTTTTATAATATAAGAAAAAATATTTTTTGGGGGCCTTCTATTGGCTGGGGCCTTAGGCTAAGTCGCCAAAGGCACCAGCCCGCCCTGTGTACAATACATGTACGAAGCCAAGTGACCACTAACTCTAAAGTAACATACATTCTTCATAATATTAATATTAATATTAATATTAATATTATTATTATTATTATTATTATTATTATTTACAATAGACAAGAAATTCAAACTAAAAATTGGTTCTCATCTTATTCAAGGCTCAAACAAGAAGGCCAAAAATCAACACCTGAAGTGGTCCACTCAACATGAACTTGAAATTGATCCACATCCAAGAATCCAAGACATGAAATGCACAATGGTGCATTTCAGATATACATGCTTGACTTGAATCAACAAATTTCGATTGATATGTTTTTAATCTTTCCTATCAACTGTGTCATGACCCGATATTTTTTTTTGGGGACAAGATTTAAAATAATAAAATAAATAATTCCTTACATATGTAAAACAAAACATCATCATAAATCATAATAGGAAAAAAAAACCTCACATTAGATTCCAAACCACAAACCATTAATAAAATGTTTCGTGACAAAGAAGAAAAAACGAACATTGTATTAAATTTAAAACATAATCTTTCTGGTAATAACAATATTAAAATGGAAGTAACGTGCATTTAAAAAATCTTTAGGTAGATTCACGTCCTCAAGTAAGTTCAGGAAAGCCATCAATATTTCCAAATTCCGTTGAACCTGAAAATTGTTAGGGTGAGCAACCACAACCTAGTAGGAAAATCCTCTAAATCCATATATACAATTAAAAGAATAAAAAAAAAAACATAACATAAAAATTTAAAGAAACATAAGCATATTGTTTGGTAGAAAAAAATTAAATAATACCACCAATGCAACCACATTTCAAGATTCCAAAATAAAGTCATGTCTGCATATCTTAAGAAAATCAACATAATCCCATCATGTATACCGCACACATCAGTGTATTTTCGGTCATTCTCACGGCAGACTGCTGACCCCCAACTATGTTTTAGAATAGTTTTTGGTCTTTCAACCAAAGGGATTACAACCCTTCTTATTTTCTTCCGGTTATACATGAACAAGCACACACAACCAAATTTTATTATTAAACAGGCACCGATTTCATTCTTTGAACAAATTTCCATGAAACAACCCAAATAGTTATCTTGGACAACATACTAAGATTAATCCTCCAACACAAACATGAGAATCATATGCACACGAAAGAAAATAAGCTAATTTTTCTTGAAAAAAATATAGGTAAACAACCAAGAAAAATTAATATATATAAAAAACTCCTTTACAATGTTTTAAACCTAAATTAAAGAAATAGTGGCAGGAATCGCTATACATTACAATAGTTGAAAACAGTGAACTTCTATTTTCTGATAAACAAATAAAAATAATAATAATAATAATGATAGTGCTTACTTGAAATTCTAACTTCAAATATAATTACATAATACACACTAAAACTATGTTATATATATTCGGATGAGTGAAAGTGAGTTGTGTGTGTGTGTGTGTGTATATATATATATATATATAACATAAGAATTAGTCCAGCACTAAAAAAAAAAAACAAAGTTACTATATTGTTATAACATGACAAAATAGACACCTAGCACAAACATAAGAATTAGTCCAGCACTAAAAAAAAAACAAAGTTACTATATTGTTATAACATGACAAAATAAACTCCCATCACAATCATTTAACTATATATATTAAAAATATTACACCATCCATATTAGATTATATATATATTTCTATGAAAATATTATACTACCCACAATTTACTGTGCAAATTTTTACATAATTCACTTACCAAAAATAAACAATACACTCTTCCTTTATGATTTGAGAATATCCAAAATCATAGGTCACATTTAAAAAATCAACCGTAGAAACTACTTGGAAACATTAGCAAACAAAAGACATACCCATTTTTTTTTAAAATCTATTTAATTCCATATATAAATCTAGATTGCATTCCCTACCTATTCACAAGGTAGATGCTTTACGTGGACTAGTCCCCTGCTCTATTCTTTTGAACTTCTTTCCTCTCAATGATGCACCTTTCTTTCTTTATTTTTAGAAGATAAAATCTTGCCCTTTAACTACACAAGTTATCACCATATTTATAATTCCCTCTTTTGGTAACTGACACAGAAATATAAAAAGACTCAAATTGATTTGGTAAATGATGGGAAGACGTGGGTTGTCAGTTGAGGAAAAACAGAAGTCACATTTACCACTGCATTTACCTCTAATAACCTCTGCATTTAACTTATAATCATTTCTCCTACCAAGGTATTAGTTTCTATCCATTGAGAAGTCAAAAGGTCAATATTTTGCCACTCTCACTCCCCCACTTTCCATATTTATTTGTAGGTCACTTATTCCAATCCCAAGTTTAGCATATATAAATATAGCTACATCTTAAATCTACTTATGTAAAATAATAATAATAATAATAATAATAATAATAATAATAATAATAACAAAATAAATAAATAACATATTTAAAATAAAAAAATTACTGGTCATCACAACCTACCTTCCTCAAAAATATTTCATCCTCGAAATGGAAAACACACGTACTTGATTTTTCAAAAATACCAGGATATTTGTTTCGAATTTCAAACTTCAACTCCCATGTAACTTCTTGCGTTCCATGATGTCGCCACAAGACTTTGACCAAAGGAATGGTATTAGTGAGCAAAACATGTTCCTTTCTATCCACTATCTTAACAGGTCGTTCCTCATAAGAAACATCTTTTTCGAAATCAAGGTCATTCCAATCCAAAATGTGAGCTAAATCTGGCTCATATTTTTTCAACATAGATACATGAAAGACATTATGAACACCTGAGAGTTAAGGTGGAAAAGCCAATCGATAATCCACTTCACCCACTTTCTCAAGAATTTTAAACAGACCTATGTAGCGTGGAGCTAACTTATCGATTTTGCCAAATCGTTTAATTCCTTTCCGCGCTGCAAATTTGAGAAATACATGATCACCAGTATTGAACTCCAAAGGCCTTTTTCTTTGATCAGCGTAATTTTTATGACGACTCTGAGTTGTTAAAAATCATTGTCGTATGACTCTAATTTTCTCTGTTGTTTCCTGAACTAAGTCAAGATCCAAAAGTGTGGTCTCCCCAATCTCTGCCCAACATATAGGTGATCTACATGGCCTACCATAAAGTGCCTTGTATGGAGCCATTCCTATAATCGACTGGTAGATAGTGTTATATGAAAACTTCATCAAAGGCAGGTGATCCTCCGAGTTACCACGAAAATCTATCACATAAGCTCTTAACATATCTTTCAAAATATGTATAGTTCTCTCATATTGCCCATCTGTTTGAGGGTGATAAGTTGTGCTAAAGTTCAATTGTGTCCCCATTTCACTGTGTACGCTTTGCCAAAATTGGAAAGTGAATCTGGGATCTCGATCTGACACAATTATCAATGGAACGCCATACAATTTTACTATCTCCTTAACATAAAGTTTACTGAGAGCATCTATAGAATTTGTGACTCGAATTGTAGGAAATATGCTGACTTAGTCAACTGATCAACAATAACCCAAATAGCATCATGACCCTTCGAAGACTTAGGTAGTCCTATCACAAAATCCATCACAATAAATTCTCACTATTATTCTGCTACTAGTAAAGGCTGAAGTAACCCTGCTAGCTTTTGATGTTCAACTTTCACCTTTTGACACGTGAAGCACCTTGACACAAATTGGGCTATTTCCTTCTTTATACCACTGCACCAAAATTGTTGTCGCAAATCCTGCTACATCTTTGTACCTCCAGGATGGATCAAAAATCTAGAATGGTGAGCTTCTCGAAAGATCTCGTCCTTTAATTATTTGATCCTTGGGACAAATAATCTTTCTAAGCACCTCAAACCTCCATTTTTTTCAATTGACCAACCTTCTACTCCATCTCCATTATCCAAATTAACTTGGATCATTTTAGCTTTACTATCCGCTCTTTGCACTTTTATTACATTTTGCACCAAGATTGGTTATACTACCAAACTATAAAGGCAAAGTTGTTCCCCTTGATCAGCAGCTTGCAAATTATAATCTCCAATAGACTCCAACATCTTCCACTGTTGGATAACGAAATTGGCGAGTGACCCATGAGACTTCCTACTCAGGGTGTCAGCTACAACATTCTCCTTTCCTGGATGATAATGAAGGGCAAAGTTATACTCCTCCAAATACTCCATCCAACGACGCTGCCTTTGATTTAACTATTTCTGTGTAAATATATATTTCAAGCTTTTATGGTATGAAAAGACTTCAAACCTCTCACTATATAGGTAATAACGCCACATCTTCAAGGCAAAATAAACAACTGCCAATTCCAAGTCATGAGTGGGATAATTCCTTTCGTACAGCTTCAATTGTCACGCTTTGAAATTCAGACCGTCGGGACTCCCCAGCTCTTTGCCCAAATTTTGATTAGTGAGGTATCACGATCGCCTGATTGCCACTCCACAACCCGAACAACCATGACAAGTACAACTACCAACATCACCCTTGGTTCCTACCCAGAACATCGAGATCATTATGTACAACGAAAGTCTTTATATTTATCAACACATCAATCCCTTACTGGATATGTTACAATAATCAACAATCTAAGTTGTGATCTCAAAGTCTAGCGGAAGCCTTCTTTATACCATTCTTATCATGCATACATGCATACCTAATCAATTCAAGTCCACTGCGTATTCTTTATATTGGAAATATGTATACGTCGGTCCCTTGATCACACACAGTCCCTGTTACAATCGAAGTGTTGTTCATACAATCGAAAACCTGGTTTCGCATAATCAAAAATCTCGCTCAATTGAAGTACTTGCGAAGTACTATCGAGATCCCACTGGAATTTTATGTCTCTTTTATTGAAATTTTTACAACATAGTTCGCTTAATCGAGGGCATTTTAATAATGCGAAATGGGCATTTCACACGATCGAAATGTCCTTCTGTTATTACTTTGCAGAATTTTTTAAGTGTCAATCTACACACTTTGACCCTCATTTTCATCATGCATGTTCTTCATTTTACCAACATATCAACACAACCATTCTCATAAGTTTATATATGTAAAAATGAACATAAATGAAGAATCATCATTTAAATCATCTAGCATCTATCATGCTTATAATGTATGAAATCATAAGGCATAAATAATACATGTTCTAGAAACATGAATGGTCTTTACATATTTGCCACATGCATATAGTCCATAATCCGGATATGCATTCAAATAAAGCAATAATAAGGTTTTTAAATGAATTAACTCTGCTCCGCACCAATTCACAACTGGGGAGACTCTATCACCTTATTTATATTTCCTAAAACAAGTTAATACTCGTGGGATGAGGTACAACGCGCTCAGTAGGAATGTCTAAAACACAATTATGCAAGTTCCGTGAATATCACATAAACATACATTTGCATTTAATCATGTTAAGCAAATATTCGTACATTAGAGCCATATCACAAGCAACATATAATGCAAGATGAAATGCAAAACTCCCTCATGCTCTCCACACATCTATTAGGTTCTAATTTTACGGGCCGCCCAATCCCACCTAACTGAGGCTCCTTTATCGGTTTGCCTCATCGTATGATTCTATTTTAGGGAGTATCCTCTTCCATTCTAGCTCGTAGCCCTAATTAAGGATCACTCCACAGAGTTCCACCCTCGGATTGCCCAACATGGGTTTATCAAAATACCATGCCACTCGTTAAGAGGACTCACCACCCAATTGAACTCACCACCCTCACCAAGCCAATGAATGAAGATGCACTTCCACGCCCATGCTCAATGGGCACACACAATTCAAGGCAATATAGTTCTAATTGTCATGCTTGCACATCTTGCAAATACATATCACATACTTTCACATTAAGCATGTACACATTTTGCACATTTCACATAACCTATATTAACAATTAATCATGTTTTACAATTAAACATGTTTCCAAGACAATATGTCAAACACATAAGTGTCACCTTCACAATTATACATGAATACACATAATTGCTTTACAATTCAACCTCAACATGCTTTTATACTCATTGAAGGCAATTATAAACATGTAATTACATAATTAAACATTGGTAAACCACTAAGTAGTATAATATAGCATGCTTTAACTTTAAAAGACATCTAATTATACCCACACAGTCAATTGGTTGCCATAAACAACCAATATACTCACAAAAACTCCGGATTCCATGGGTTAGACATCCCTACCTCAATTTAGAAGAGCTTCCAAATTATTTCCTCAATTTCTTGTAAAAACCCAACTTTCTCTGAATTCAATTCCGAATGGATCAAACTCGAGCCCTCAATGCGTAGACCAACTTCTTCTTTTTCTTCGTCGCCTTCTAATTATGGACCCAAGTCCCTCAAATTCAATAGAGAAGGGAAGAAGATGATATTACCCTATATAGATATATATTGCTCTCTCAATGTGGTTGATGAGAATGAGAATAAATTCAGTAATTCTTTACTTTGCTATTTATACACCTAGTTGTCATATTTACAAAAATGCCACTAGCCACTCACCAAACCTTCTTAGATTCCGTTTTCAATTTTTGTAACTCCTTGGGACACAAAATTGATTCCGTAGCACATCAAATGTTTTATGTAAGTTACCCGCCAAATTTGGTGTCATTCTGACACTTTCGAATTTTTTGGGCCCACATGGGACCCTCGTCACGAGCTCACTTGACCCGAAAAAGTCAACTTTTACCAAACACTCCCAAAACTTTCCCGGATACTGATAAAGGTCCTTAAACATGTATTTTACATTTAAAACACATTTATAATTATTTAAACCATTTATTTGCATTTAAATAAAATAAAAAGAAAATCGAAAAAAAATGATAATGGTTTTTACATCAATTGGCGAGAACCGTATGCCACTACTCTCCCCAAGTATATCAAGACACACTCTAACCCTTGCAAAGATGCATCCGGGTACACCATGTACCCAAATCCACGCTCCAGAATAACTAAGAATGGAATAGAAGTCAATTTATTCTTTAATTCTAAAAAAACATATTCACGCTTTTCATTCTATTCAAATTTAATCCCTTTTCGTGTTAGTTTTTTCATAGGGGATGCCAATCAAGAGAAACTCTCAATAAATCTCTGGTAATATCTAGTTAATATGAGAAAACTACAAATCTCAGAGGCATTTTTCGGTCTTCCCTAATTCAAAACTACTTCCACTTTTGATGGATCAACTGAGATCCCTCATGGGAAACTACATGCCCAAGAAACTTCACCTCGGTTAACCAAAACTCACATTTACTCATGTTAGCATACAGTTGATGTTGTTATAGCGTTTGGAGACCAATGCATAAGTGTTGTTCATGCTCCTGTTGTAGAGTCTGGAGAGTAATGTGCAAGTATTGTTCGTGTTCCTTCTTAAACCAAGAATAGATTAAGATATCATCTATGAAAACTACCACAAATTGATCCAAATAAGGTCAAAAGATTTTATTTATCAGATTCATAAAAGTCGCAGGAGTGTTGGTTAGGGATGGCAATTTTGTCCGCCCCGTCGGGTTTCCGCCCCGTCCCGCCCCGTTTAGAGAGGGTATGGGAGCCATTTTTTTTTCGTAGGGGCGGGTTTGGAAAAAAAAATCAAAACCCGCCGCGGGTACGGGGCGGGTTCGGGACTCTATAATAACTCGCCCCGTACCCGCCCCGCCCCGCCTATATATTTTATTATTATAAATATATTTATATGTATATATATATATATATATACAAATTATAATTTTACTTTTGGTTGTATTAAGACTTATGTTTTCATTTTATCTTTTTGTTGTATTAACATTTCTTTAATTGTTGGATCAAACTTGTTACTAAGTTATTTAGTTGTGAAATATATTTTCTGTAATAGGCTATTTAATTGTGGAATCTTATCATTTTACTTCTTAAAAATGAGTTATACTATTTTGAATTTAATAGTATCAAACTTGATACTACCCACTAGGCTCTTATTTTTTAAAAAAATCAATTTTTATTGATGTTTGATGTGGTTACATTTTTGTGGGGAGGGGCCCCGCCTCGCCTGTCTCGTTCCACCCCTTTTGAAATTTTAAACGGGGCGGGGCGGGGCGGGGACGGGGTGGGGTTTCTCCCAACGGGGCGGGGTTGGGTTTTGAAATTCCATCCCGTTTCAAACCCGCGGCGGGTTTGGTAATTGTGTTGAAGGTAGCGGGACGGGGACGGGTTTAGGCAAACCCGTGCCGTACCCGCCCCGTTGCCATCCCTAGTGTTGGTTAACCCGAAGGGCATTAGTAGAAACTTGAAGTGCCCATAGCGAGTACGAAAAGTCATCTTTGGTACATCCTCCTCCCTAACTCTCAACTGGTGATAGCCCGATTGAAGATCTATCTTTGAAAAGTATGAGGAGCCTCTCAATTGATCAAATATATCGTCAATCCTAGGTAACAGGTATTTATTCTTAATAGTGATCCGATTGAGCTGCTTATAATCGATACACATTTAGATGGTTCCGTCTTTTTTCTTCACAAATAAAGTTGGTGCGCCCTATGGTGATGTGCTTGGACGTATGAATCCTTTGTCCTGGAGGTCGTGAAGTTGCGTCTTTAATTCTTTAAGCTCTGCTGGTGCCATTCGATGTAGAGCAATAGGAATTAGTGAGGTGCCAAGGTAGACCTCAATAGAGAAATCTTCCTCTCGATGTGGAGATAATCCAGGTAAATCTTAAGGAAAAACGTCCAAAAATTCATCGACCACTGGAATAGGCTTCGCTTTTGAAGTCTTGGTGTCATCCGCCATAATGCTTGCCATATAGCTAAGTTACCACGAGAATCAAAAAGACCATGTGACCAAAGAGTGTCCCTTCTTCCAAAGAATTGAAATTTTACTCCATCTGACATATATCCTGACACTTTCTTTCTAAAATAATCTATGGTGATACTATATGATGAAAGCCAATCCATCCATACCTAGGATTATATCATATTCCAATATCTATATCATAACTAAATCAAACACTAACTTATGTCCAGAAATCTCTATAACACAAGATTTGCATACTTTACCTACCACTACGCTACCTCCTAAAAGAGACTCCATAGATAACACCATTTCGAGGGGTACCAACTCCAAACCCAAGATAGAAGCAAACTTCAAAGATATAATGGAGTGCAAAGCTCCCGAGTTAAATAAAATTCAAGCCCATAAATTAAAGACTAGGAAAGTACCTTCCACCACTTCATGATTTGCCTGATTTGTTGACTGAGTAAAAGCATAAACACGGCCCTGATTCTTTGGTCGTTGTCGCCCCCTGACTTGCTGTTGTCATAGTCCACTTGGTGTTGTTAGTCTTCCTTGAGTTGGCTACTAAGGGCAAAATGGTGGATACACTCCTTGAGTTGGCTGCAGTAGATGAAAGGATGGGTACGCTCCTTGAGGTTGTTGGTACAGTTGTGGAGGCCTAGCTTAATAATGAACCAGGGCTTGAGTTGGTGCTTATTGAATTGGTCTGGGTTGCATTAGCAATTGTGGGCAATTTCTCTTTATGTGTCTTGGTTGTTTACAGTGAAAACATGCGCGACTACCTTTACCACCATAATAGGACGGGATGTTTCCACCATAGGGGTATCGTTGATGTGCACTGTTGAATTGAGGTTTAGTATTTTGATGTTTTTTTTCGCCTTAATCTTGTTGCATTCGCTTCCTGTTCTGGTTGAGAAATTCTCGAATCTTTTTCCCATCTTGCCACTCCTCCTCTACTATTAAAGCTTTATCCACCACGTCAGCATATCTTCGCAATTTTAACATTGAGATTTTATTTCTAATGGACAATCAGAAGCCTTGCTCGAATTGCTTAGCCTTGGAAGCCTCATCTGCTATGAGATATGAAGCGAAACATGATAATTCCTCAAATTTTGCTTCGTACTGCGCCACTGTTTTCTCCTTTTGTATGAGCTACATAAATTCTCTAATCTTTGCATCATATGCCACTTCTGGAAAATACTTTTCAAGAAAAATTTCCTCGAAAGTGTTCCATGCCATGATTTATTTCCATGAACCCTTTTTATCATCTCCCACCATCTATCTATCTGCCTGACCCTCCAACTAATGACTAGTAATGGAAACTCTTAAATCCTCTGGTATATCCAGAGCATTTAAGCATTTTTTAATTGATCTAAGCCATTATTCGGATGCCATTGGATCAGGGTCCCCCTTGAAGACTGGTGGTTTCTTTTTCAAAATTCTTGTTGAGTTATCATGGTCCTATTTTTACCATTCCCATTTTGAGGATGTTGCGGAGTTGCATAGCTTCAACCATATTTCGTAATATATCATTTATATCACTAGTAGCTTGAGGTGTATAGCCTGAAACACCTTCCATCATATCCTAATAATGAAAGGAGTTTGGTTAGTTTATGTTTTTTTTTAAAGTGAAAAACAAAATACCAAACATTATATTAGCATGATAAAATATTAATTGTGTTCACATAAAATATATCTCATAACATTTATTGGAAATTTTGTAGCCAAGACATGAGCATTAATCATAACATAACAAATTTCTTAACTACTTATTAGGGTAGTCTGGCCCATTTTCTAGTGCATCCCAAGACTATATTTTTCCAATGGATCTTCCTCCCCACTGTCAGAGCTGATGACAATGATATTGTCATCCTCTCCTCCAATATTATTTCTTTCCTCCATAGCCAATACCACCAAATTCCTTAATTCTTGAATTTCCTAGAACAACACCCTGAACCTCACGTCAACCTTGCGGTGGAGCTCTGCTACCATCCTTTCCAGTAGGAAATGAGGTGGGTTTGAACCATAACCAGCTGGATAATTTTCTTGCATGGGTATAACTCTAGGTTGTTCCTTTTACACATGTTTGCCTTTACCGTGTGATACCATTACT
The DNA here is from genome assembly GCA_026545225.1 of Cornus controversa. Classification (NCBI taxonomy): domain Eukaryota; kingdom Viridiplantae; phylum Streptophyta; class Magnoliopsida; order Cornales; family Cornaceae; genus Cornus; species Cornus controversa. The sequence goes on along the minus strand of CM048853.1, from coordinate 25,350,646 downwards.
AGTCAAAATGTCAGTCTTTGTTTTTTCTGTTTTTGTTTTATAAAAAATATTTATGTCCAAGGACCTAAACTGTGTTCTAATACCACTCTGTCATGACTTGATTTTTTTTTTGGGACATGATGTGTTGGTTTAGGTCTCTCTATTCTAAGTTTGTCTTTCTAATATGTCAAAAACAGTTCATCAAGGATCTTTGAGGAATTAGAAACACCTTCACTTATGTGCATTCATAATAAGACATTTATTTTGCTTTATACACTGTCTATATAAGTTATATGATTGCTAATTGCTTCCATGCTCAATTTTTGTCATCTGTGTGTTTAAAATTGTTTACATTTTATTTATCTGTCACACTGTTTGGTTTACTTTTATCTTTATATGCATAAGTGCACTAACAGCTACAAGAAGGGCAATTAAGTAATTTCTCAGGTACAGTCACATGCTGAGCATGTGAGCTTGTGTCTGCTGAATTCTAGAATGATCCTCTGGACTACAAGATGTCTGCATTGTCCTCTGCTGTCACAAGTAATTAGTCACATTCTTTTGAAGCAAGAAAGGGCAATATTGCCTAAGATGGAAAGGCTGCACATTGGATGAATTCAAATTCAGAAAAAGACAAATACTTTTTGGACCACATTCCGGATCAGCAGGAGAGGATAAGGTTATATCCGTTGGAGCTTTCTACCTATATATATACACAGATGGGTATCAGTGTAGGGTGTGCAGAAAAATATATATTAAGAGAATATACAACTGAGTTTTTTTTTGGGTGAGCCTGTCTTCTGGGAAACTTGGTCTGCAGAGCAAAAGGAGATTTCTGGAGAGCTGAAGGAAGGTTGTTCTTGTCCAGTATATAATGCTGAAATGAGCTGAAGGAAGCTTCAACAGAATCATGAGCTGGTGTGCTGCTGATCTAACCACAAAGTTCCTTCAAAGCTGATTGCAGATCTTCAGACCTTAAGAAAACTGAGTGAGCAACTCTGGTTGGTAATTACAAGTTCACCTTTAGACTATTGATGATGAAGTTATGACTGCTACTACATTATGATTCTTAAATCTCAGTTAGAGTTATAGCTGTTATTTAGATCTTGATGATGCACCTCCTAAACTTCTGATCTGCTGAGCATAAAACTTTGTACTGAGCACACTGATCTTAGTAATCTATATACAAAGCATAGCCAGTCACAAGTCTTCTTTGAGTCTCTCAAGAAGTTCATAACAGAAACCTGAGCTATGACTTAAGAATGCTACTGTCAAAGAACTATTGATGCTGAGATGTCGCTCTAGATGAAAACAGAATTCTGAATTGATTATAGTATCTGTACCTCACTCTTATCAGTACATACATGCTAGTATCTGATTGATATTGAAGTTGAAATTTCAGTTGATTATCTGATCCACATTTGACAGCAGCAGAAAGTCACATACACTCATATCTATGATTGTATTTCTCATTCTATGTAATTGAGTGATATGCTGAAGATTTTATTGTAATACTTTGATTGTAAGAGTCCAAGCTAAGGGTTGCTTTGGGCAGGGGGGGTGCTGAGAAATTGCTGTAAATTGGTGAGAAAAGTTCTGGCCATTAAGGGCAGTGAACCTGGAAGAGTGCTGAGTGATCTATTGTGAGCTTGGTGAGAGGCTGCAAGAAGGATTGTAACTCAGTGACTTTCATAGTGGATCAGTTGGGCTTAAAGGCCAAGAGGATGTTTCCCCACCTTGGGGTTTTACCTCTATAAATAGCTGTGTCATTTCGCAATTCATTTATCTCAAGCATTCTTTCAAACACCTGTGATAGATTAGGGTTTCAAGAAATTTCCTGAAGGCTTCTATCAATCAAACACTTCCTGTCCATTTATCATAGTAACAAGTCATTCCTATCACCCACAAGATCTCTACTAGTTTATTCTAAATTTGCTAAATAAAATTTAAAGACCAATTCACCCCTCCCCTCTTGGTCTGTCATTATGTAAAATAATAAAATAAAATAAATCCTTAAATATGTAAAATAAAACATCATCATAATAAGAAAAAAAAAACCTCACATTAGATTCCAAACCGTAAACCATTAATAAAATGTTTCATGACAAAGAAAAAAAAACATTGTATTAAACTTAAAACATAGTCTTTCTAGTAATAACAATATTAAAATGGAAACAACGTGCTATTAAAAAAAAAATCCTTAGGTAGATTCATGTCCTCAAGTAAGTTCAGGAAAGCCATCAATATTTCTGAATTCCATTGAACCTAAAAATTGTTAGGGTGAGCAACCACAACCTAGTAGGAAAATCCTCTAAATCCATATATACAATTAAAAGAAAAAAAAAACCTAACATAAAAATTTAAAGAAACATAAGTGTAGGTACAAAAAATTGCTTAGCTAATTCTTGCTAATTAACTTAATGCACACACCCAATAATATCAAGAACACAATATTTTTTCAGAGAGAAATTTAAGAGAGGATTCGAGAATCCCTTTCATTCATATTTCGTTGGATATTTATACAAATTAGAATTAAAATCCTTCTAAGACTTTAATTCCCTTATTTGCAGCTATTTTTACTCTAAAGGATTTAAGTTCCTTTTTAAGTTTGGATTTGTAATTGGGTTAGGCTGTTTTAGCCTTTAAGTGGGGTGACTTGGCCCTTTATTTTTTTCGACCCAGCTTTTTGGGATTTCTGCTGATACTTGAGCTTAAACTGACTTAAGCTTGGTCCGTTCGTACATCAGTTTAGCCCATTGGATTAAGTGAGAATTTCGCCCCTACAATAAGCATATTGATGGGTAGAAAAAAAATTAAATAATATCATCAATGCAACCACATTTCAAGATTCCAAAATAAAGTCATGTCTATATATCTTAAGAAAATCAACATAACCCCATCATGTCTACCGCACACACTAGAGGATTTTCAATCATTCTCACAGCGGACCGCTGACCCCTAACTATGTTTCAGAAATGTTCTCGATCTTTCAACCGAAGGGATCCGGTTATACATAAACAAGCACACGCAACCAAATTTTATTCTTAAACAGGCACCGATTTCATTCCTTGAACAATTTTTCATGAAACAATCCAAACAGTTATCTTGGACAACACACTAAAATTAATCCTCCAACACAAACATGAAAATCATACGCACACGAAAGAAAATAAGCTAATTTTCCTTTAAAAGCAATATAGGTAAACAACCAAGAAAATTTAATATATATAAAAAAACTCTTTTACAATGTTTTAAACCTAAATTAAAGAAACAGTGGCAGGAATCCCTAATTACATTACAATAGTTGAAAATAGTCTAATAAATTTACTATAGTTAAGAACAGTGAGCTTCTATTTTCTCATAGACAAATAAAAATAATAATAATCCAAGAGCAAAATCGTGCAAGCTTAGGTCCAAAACAGACAATATCATACCATCAAGTGGAATGGGCTGTTACAAACTGAATCAATTTTCACAAGTTTTAACTATTGTTTTGCTAACAACTGTCAAGATAAATTCTTCTTTTTCAAATAGCTTTTTGACTGGATTTGAACCAATTCATATTATTAATCTACAATATTCATCATCATCATTGCTTTATTCCCATATGAATGAAGTCGGCCACATAAATTCTCTGTCTCCCTTCTTTTATTTTACATGTCATTTCACCTACTATGTTTAATTTTTAAAGCCATTTATAATATTTTTATCCCATTTTATTTGTGGTCGTCTTCTCCATCTCTTACCTTTTATGATAACTAAACTTCCTTGTCGGACTAAGGCATCAATAAATCACTCCCAATTTTTCTCTTAGACTTTATCCTATCCTTTACAGCCAATCCACATTGTTAGAAACATTCAACATGGTTAAGAACATCATTATTAATCACAACAATAATAGTAGTTTATCATCTAAAACATAGTCCACGGAAAAATAGTCGGGATGAATTATAGTTCTTGAATTTCCCATGAAACAAGACCCGTCTAACACATACAATTGACAATATGATTCCTGGATCAAACTAGGAAAAGAAAGTGATAGAACAAAAACTTGGACTAAAAAGAAATGGATTGATCTTTTTAGACGGATGTTTGGAGATTTTTTCCTGGTTGGGTTTTGCTTGTAATCCAAATGATCCAATGCGATAAATCGAATATGAATTGAATATTTAATTCAATAATTTGCTAACGATTGAAATCTGATAATTTGTTAAATGAACAAATCGAATATGAATTATAGTCAATCGAATTGGTGGTACATATTTTATGTATATTTCTATTTTCAAAATTATATTGGTTAGTCCTCTATTTTGTTTTATTTTAATTAATAAATATATTTTTGTGTATTTTCATGTCTTTGGTAAGTTTTACCAAACCATTGTATTTTATTTTATTTTATTATAATTATTTTCCTCTAAATTTTATTCCAGATATTTTAATGTCATTGTCTTGTTTTTCCTGTGATATTTTAAGTTTCAATCTCCTCAATTGCCACAGTTCCACCATGTCCACATGAGCTGAAGACCACCTTCACCGGAACTCCACCTGACTGCTCAAGAGCTCCACATAGAAGACACACTGCCCATGGCCTCGCCACCGAGCAACCGAGTTTATCCGTCGCGGGCGAAGCTTCATCTACTGTCGCAAGCAACTTCCACGGTGAAAACCCATCACACGCTGAAGAACCATGTCTTCATCACCAAGTAATCAACCATGCACAGTCCCCATGTTGTTCGCAGAAGCTCCGCCGAGGCTCCACCTTCTACCCACTGCCGGAGCAACAAGACCCGAAACCTCCCACCGTGAAGAACCATCTTCATCTCCACATCTGCTCAACCATTCAGCCGAGCTCCACCCATCCATGCAAAGACCCATTTCCGGCCGCCGAGCACAACGCCTACAACAACCACCATTGTCTTCATCATCACCACCCAATTCCCACTCCATCATCTACCCATTCCCACCATGGCCAACCCACAAAAAGACCCATCTTCAACAACCCGAGCCACGACCATCATCACCACCATCCGGGTCTGCTCCACTAACCGAGAGAAAAGGAGGAAGAATAAAAGAAGATTTCGTTTCGATTCGATTCCAGAGAGATAGGTAGAGAGAGAAAAAGAAAGGAAAAAGAAAAGAAAAGAAAAGAGTGAGAATCAGTAAAGATAAAGTGTGGAGTACAGAGAGAGAGAGAGAGAGAGAGAGAGAGCGTGTAGGTAGAGAGTGAGAAGAGTAGAGAGAAAATCGGTGGCGATACAGAAATTTCATGGAATCAAAGCCATCAAGTTTCGAAAAAATGGATTTGAATAAAATGTAGATGTGCACATATAAAATTTATATAGGGCACAAAAGTGATTATAAATAATTTATAAACTTCTCTTTTTTCTAAGGTCGAATAATATTTGTGTATTTTAAATATGGAATATGGTCACTCTAATGTTATATTACTATTGGACATTGGAGAAAAAAAAGTTTACAAGTGTTTATATTTCAGAATCATATTTCTGTATTACTTTTGTACACAAGTATAATATTTTGTGTATTTTATGTATTACATTTTGTACCGATCCTTCAACTAAAAAGGACAACTTGGACATTGGTAAATTTCAAAAGATGACTTTTTCATGTTCACATTAACATTCTAGTCAAATCTACTTTTTCAAAACTTCCAAACTTTCCCTCCATGAAATTATAAATAGCACTCCAAAAATTCATGTATTTATAATAATTCCTTCTTTTTATACTCATTGAATCTGAAGGTATATAGAATATGGGTAATGCTACTCAGACAGAATTCTTAAGCAGAAACATTAACATCCATTGGATGCATGTGGTGAGTGTATGTGGTGGGACCTACCACATACATCTAATGGATGTAAATGTTTCTGCCTGAGTAGCATTACCCATAGAATATATAACAAATATTGCAGAACTTATGTGAGAGTGTAGAGATAAGTGACATCTTATATAAATCATCTCTCTAGCTATGGGCCCTACTAATTCTCTAACTAATAATTAACTAGATTTCCTAATTTTTATCAAATTTTGTTAGGTATTTATCTTGATAAGTTGATATATATTAAATGGAAAATAAAAGTCCTTAATTATAAATATGTTCACAACATATTTGAAAATAACACTAGAGGATAAGATATTTACAAGTGAGTCTCTTCTAGCACTTCTTTGATCATAGGATCTTTCACTAATTTTTGTTTTAATATAAGCCACGTATTAAGATAATAAATTTATTTCACTGTCACTCATAAGTGGAAAAGGAGAACCATAACCCCTCATATGATAACTCTCTAATTACATGGTGAAAATGCTAAGGAAACTAGTTTCATAAATGAACACTACTACCGACATTCTCCTATAAAAAGGAGAGTCAGGACACATCCAAAGGTTCTCCTAAATTATAGACAGAATTGTTTTCTTCTTTATATCGTCAAGTACTAACTTGATCATGGAAGTGTACCAGGTTGACACCCCGTCGGTCTAGTCTTAACTCCCCTGTTTTGCAAACGGCTCACTCCAAACTGGATCGTGCAGATTTTTGCTTCATTAGTTGCCATCGTGTATGAGAAACAATTAGTTCTTGTATTCCGATACGATCTAGTTTGGACACAGCAGAAAATTAATCGTTACAAGTCTATGGCCTTGGGGACATCTATGTCTCCAAAGGTCCTCCACCGTTACACAATTCAGGGGCTTCTATGTTAAGGTCTCTATACGACATATTCTGTAGAAAAATCACCTACCAAAGTTTGATTCGATTAACTGTGATCCGCAAGAGGCACACCTTTTAGTATGACACGTCTCGCCTGATTCCAGGAGGCCTGGCCTTGTACTAGCATAGCACATTTTGCCTTATTACATAAGGCACACATTGTTTTATTCCTGGAGGCATGTCTTGTCTTATACCAGTGTGGCATACCCTGCCTTGCATTTGCTGAATTAGCCTAGTGGCTGACTGACAAGTAGAAACAAGTTTGTGATTTAGATTCCCTAATCTCGACAAGAGAGATGATGGGCTTCTTGTGAAAGACTACATCAGATAGTAACATAGTTACCCTAATTGAAAAATATTTTGAGGTTGTTCAAACTAGGGGCATACTACTTCGAGACGACAGAAAGGAAGCAACCGCTCCACCTATGAAGTACCACTCACCCGGGTACACAACGTTGGAAACTCTCTCTCTCTCTTGCCAATAACGGGACTCTTTCTATCTCCTGCCAAGACATGACATTTTCTATCTCCTGCTAATGAGGGGACTTTTTCCATCTCCTGCCAAGGACATGGATCTCTCTCCTGCCAAAGACAATACTCTCTCTCTCTCTTTCTCCTACCTTAAACGAGATTCTTTCTCTCTCTCCTGCTAAAGAAAAGACTCTTTCTTTCAACTACCAGAGATATTTTCTCTCTTACCAGAGGGGGGCATTACAATGTTATTCACAAATTAAAGGCCAGCAATTGAGGCTAAGTGTCAAGATAGAAAGTTTTATGCAATAATTCAGTATTCAAGACACATTCTTTTAACTTCAAAAGTTGTCTAAGTTAACGGTTCATTTTCCATTATAGCGTCCCGTGAAGTCGGTGCAATGTAGTGTTAAAGCTAATGTCGACCTACTATTGTAGACAATCTTGAAGTCGTTTCCACACATACACGGTTCATCTTATCTCAATTTGTACCTCTCAATTGCTAAGTGCGATGAGGTATGCAATTAGGGAATATATCTTAAATTTTCATATATATATATATATATGAGATTCTAATGCACTAAATACACCATGAAGCTACTTAATGCAATAGATTATATACCTTTGATTTTCGAGTGTATATATGGTATAGATAACGATGATTTAGAAATTTAATCCATGTTTTATTCATTCGATTTTTGACAATACTTAAAGATATATGCATTTGCAGCGATATAATCATCATTGCATTGCTTAACCCCATTGGGACACACCTCCATGAGAGGGTCTTTATTGAGAAAGGCGGGATGAATGAATTCCGAGAACATTGCTTAACTCATTTGGGACACACCTCTATGAGAGGGCCTTTATTGAAAAATGCGAGATGAATGAATTTCAATAACATTTCTTAACTTCATTGGGGCACACCTCCATGAGAGAGCCTTTATTGAAAAGGGCGAGATGAATAAATTTTGAAAATATTGTTTGACCCCATTGGGGTACACTTCCATGAGAGGGCCTTTATTGAAAAAAGCAAGATGAATGAATTATGATAACATTATTTAACCTCATTGGGGCGCCTCATCAATAAGGCTTTTAATAAAAAAGGAGGGATGAATAAATCCCGAGAATATTGTCAGACCCCATTGGGGCTTAAACCCCGTTGGGGCACACCTCATCGATCAAGAGGACCTTTAATGAAAAAGGCGAGATGAATGAATTATGAGAATATTGCTTAACCCCATTAGGGCACACCTCTATGAGAGGGCCTTTATTAAAAATTGCAGGATGAATGAATTCTGAAAACATTGCTTAACTACGTTGGAGTACACCTCTATGAGAGGGGCTTGTATTAAAAAAATGGGATGAATAAATTTTGAGAGCATTGCTTAACCCCATTGGGGCACACCTCTTTGAGAGGGCCTTTATTAAAAATAGAGGAATAAATGGATTTCGAGAGCACTACTTAACCCCGTTGGAGCACACCTTATCAAGAGGGCGTTTAATAAAAAAGACAGGATGAATGAATCCCGAGAACATTCTCAGACCCCATTGGGGCTTAAATCCCGTTGGGACACACCTCATCAAGAGGGCCTTTAATGAAAAATGTGGGATGAATGAATCCCGGGAACATTGTCAGACCTTGTTAGGGCTCAAACCTTATTGGGGCACACTTCCATGAGAGGACTTTTAATGAAAATTTTGGGATGAATAATCCCAAAAATATTGTTAAACCCTATTGGGGCACCCAAATTGATGAGACCAAAGCTATATATTTGGAAGCTGGTCCCACTTGAATTGATAAGACCAGAGCCAGATGAGAGCCGGTCCCACTTGAATTGTTGAGCCAAAGCTCAATGCAAGGCAAAGCCCAAAATTAGATCGTGTCAAGACACGAAAAGGCTTTATTAAAAGTAATAAGACCCACGGTATTGAAAAAGGACACTCAAGGTATTATAAGATAATACCCAGGGATTGTAAGAAAACACCGAGGGTATTGCAAAAATGATACCCAAGGTATTGCAAAAATAATGCACAAGGTCTTGCAAAAGACAACACCCAGGGTTTTGTAAGATAATACCCAGGGGGATTGCAAGAAAACATCTAGGGTATGGTTAAAATAATATCCAAGGTCTTATAAAAGACAACACCCAGGGTATTGTAAGACGATACCCAAGGATTGCAATACCCAGGGTATTCTATCTATATATACCATTGTGTCCAAAGCTTTTTATATACATGGACCATTGCATCCAAAATGTTTTTTTTTAGATATGGACCCTTGTGTCCAAAACTTAGTATACTGTTTGCTTATGCTTACCAACAAATATAATGCTATATGTGCATATGAATGTAACCGAAAATTCTTTACAAAATAAGACGACATGTATAAGTGTCTTTTATTGTTTAGTTTATCAGGTCATGTCAATGAAGAATGAACAAGGTGACTTAACGTTCCTAGTGCATGACAAGCAAGCTCAAGAACGGAGGGCAACTGATATAAAATTTTAAACCGACAAGAACTCCAAAGGCTAAATGAGTCAAAGGACTAAGTGGATAAGGATAACCACAACCCCTCGTATGATAATTCTTTAATTACGTGATGGGGAAGCTAAGGGAACTCATTTCATAAATGAACACTACTACCGACATTCTCTTATAAAAAGGAGAGCTGAAACACATCCAAAGGTATGCCTAAATCACAGACATAATTACTTTATGCTTTATATCGTCAAACATTGAGTTGATCATCGGAGTATACTCGGCCAGCACCCCACCAGTCCTTTCTTAACGTACTCCTCTATTTTGTAGGTGTCTCGCGCCAAACTAGATTATATAGTTTTTTGCTTCATCGCATTCAAATAATTTATATATTTAACTAATATATAAATCAACAACTCCTACTGATGAATACTTCATCAAATCATACGAGTATAATTTAATAAATATAATTTATTTAAGAATTATTTAAATAAATTTTTTGTTCATTGCAATAAGTTTGAATTTCATGTTGAAGATCTATATGTATTTTATATAATATTCATGCAACCCAATCATCCCCGTATGTAATGCATAATTGAACATCACCGGTTGATAATGTTAAAGTTCAACATGATCACAAAGGTTATACAATCTTCTCACCTACAAAGACCAATTCACAAGTATCTCTTTATTTTATTTTTGGCAATTATCATAATAGAAAATTTTTCTAGATCCAGTTTGAAATATATATATATATATATATATATATATATATATATATATATATATATTCATGCAACCCAATCATCCCCGTATGTAATGCATAATTGAACATCACCGGTTGATAATGTTAAAGTTCAACATGATCACAAAGGTTATACAATCTTCTCACCTACAAAGACCAATTCACAAGTATCTCTTTATTTTGTTTTTGGCAATTATCATAATAGAAATATATATATATATATATATTTCAAACTGGATCTAGAAAAATTTTCTATTATGATAATTGCCAAAATAAAATAAAGAGATACTTGTGAATTGGTCTTTGTAGGTGAGAAGATTGTATAACCTTTGTGATCATGTTTATATATATATATATATATATATATATATTTCAAACTGGATCTAGAAAAATTTTCTATTATGATAATTGCCAAAAATAAAATAAAGAGATAGTACTTGTGAATTGGTCTTTGTAGGTGAGAAGAATGTATAACCTTTGTGATCATGTTTATATATATATATATATATATATATATATATATATATATATACATCCTTATATGTATTCATATATATGTCTAGGAATCTATTATTCCAATGGTTAAAACAAACCATTACATAAATGCATTAAGATTACATATGTTAATTTCTAAGTATCCATCATTTGAACAAAATAAGGTTAAGAGATATAAAAAAAACTGTTATATCTTTATGATTTTCTAATCATAACAAAGCTTTTCTATAACTTAACTTTAGGGGCATAATTAATCTGACACCCAAATAATACACACATATGTAGACATTGTAGAAACATAATTCATAATTAAATAAACTAATAGAATAAATAAATATTGATTTTTTAGGGCAACACTTCTTTTATAACAGCACCTTGTATAAATCAAGCACCTTTCATCCAAATCCTCATCTTATATAAAATCGGCCGGTTCGCAACGGAGAACCAGCCAGTTGAATTCTTTTATATTTATTTCTTTTTTAGCCGCCACTATATATATATATATATATATATTGTATGTTTTTAACGTGTGCCTAAAGGCAGTCAAAGCATCTAAGCGTTGGTGCTTTCATAGCTTATTCATTCCACAATTATTTCCTACAACTATAATGTGGGACTTAAAACTTAAAAGAGTATATAGGAAAACACACAAGATGTGTGGATTTTATAACTTAAATAATTCCATAGTTATTTCTCAGCAACTTTCAATGTGGGACCTACGAGTAAGAGTCAAACCAATTGACTTCTCTACGGCAAACCAAATGACTTCTCTCAGACTTGTTTACTCTAATAAACACAGTAATCAGTTGTTGAATTATTGGAATTTACAACAAATATTTGTTACCAAATGAACAAAATATATCAACAATCTTCTTAATATATATATATATATATATATTAACAATTGTTTTTTAAAAAAACTAATAAATCCCAATTGAGTTTATATTTATTCATTAATTTTGTAAAAAGATTAAGCATTTTTAATAATAATAGTGACTTAAAATTCATTATAAATCATTACTTGTGTTAAATAATCTTCAAAAATTTAATAAAAATCACTAAAAATCCATCTTAATCGAATTATGCTTATATTTATTCATTAATTTTGTAAAATGATTAAGCATTTTTAATAATACTAGTGAATTAAAATTCATTATAAATCATTACTTGTATTAAATAATCTTCAAAAATTTAATAAAATTCACTAAAAATTCATTTTAATCGAATTATGCTTATATTTATTCATTAATTTTGTAAAAATATTAAGCATTTTTAATAATAATAGTGACTTAAAATTCATTATAAGTCATTACTTGTGTCAAATAATTTTCAAAAATTTAATAAAAATCACTAAAAATCCATCTTAATCGAATTATGCTTATATTTATTCATTAATTTTGTAAAAAGATTAAGCATTTTTAATTTTAATAGTGACTTTAAATTCATTATAAGTTATTACTTGCATTAAATAATCTTCAAAAATTTAATAAAAATTACTAAAAATCCATGTTAATCGAATTATGTTGTAAAAAATCATCACGTATTCGCATACTTTGAACACTATGTGTGAGATCGAAAAACATCTACTACTACAATAATCAATTTCATTACATTACGTTGATGATACGGTCCCATTTTGTTACTAATAAACCTTATTTCTTACTAATAAAATTCACATAATCTGAGAGGAGAATTCCCTCCTTTGCGAGAATCCTAACACGTTACGTTGTGACACGCGTCACGAGGATACTCGTCCAACAATTTGGAGTTACTGGCCTTCTCTAAAGTCAATGAATTCAATAGCGAATGGCGGCAATCAAATGACTTCTACAGTTACCAATACACTTGTCTCATTAGATCCCCCACCTTGAAGGAGCTTTATTGGGGTCCACCACTTCTTCAAACATTGGAAAAATGAATATGTGGACTGACGTCATGGCGTTTGTCATCTGATTACGTCATGGCGTTTGTCATCTGATTTAACACTCACTCAGAAAATAGACTATGTTTCAAACGTTGCAACGAAATATATTACAATACAAAATGTTATATTGCATATCAAGACTCATGTACAAGGCTGATACAATACATTTACATCAAATATACAAATTAATTGTCTATTTTTTTTTTTAGCTGTGTGTAATAATTGTCCCAATTAAAAAATTAATATATTATATTTGTAATGACTCATTCACTACTAATATAATAAAAAAAAACATTAAAAATCATCGTTCAGTTAGATTTTCATAAATGAACAAATAAAAAGAGATAAAGAGTAATATACTAAAAATTATTAGGTAATCTCAAAATCATTGGTCTTTAGTTAATAACAATGCGTCACATGCATATATATATGTTCACCCTTTATCTCAACACTTATCGTAGCTGAAACTACTTAATAATTTTCAGTAATATACTTAGATTTTAGGTTACGTTTGGTAGATTGGAAGAGAAAAAGAAAGATAACATTACTAATGAGAGAAGAGAAAAGAAATGATAGTGTTAAACTTTTCTCGTGTTTGATTGATTAGTAAAGGAAAATAAATGAAAAGATAGTTAACATGTTTAAAAAAAGAAATGAAAGAAATAATTTAAAAAATTTACCATTATACCCTTTTATATTTAAAAGGACAAATTTTAGTTTTTATCAAAATAATAGTAAAGTTGATGATTAATAAAGTTTTCTTAAAAAATGTAATCTTTTCATCCATTTCCTTAGATTTCTTCCTATTTTTTAAAAAATAGCAAAAATTATTATTCATCCTTAATTTATTTTTCCATTTTCTTTCCATTTCATTAAAAATTTTATTAAAAAACACACAAGTACACATAGTCACCTTTCTTTTCTTTCCTTTTCTTTTCCTTATATTTCTTTCCTAGTTCTTTCCTAGCAAATCAGTGTCGTGACTTTGAACACGCAATGACAGAAAATCTAGGCTTTGGAAGAAAACGCAGACATGGCCCGCATTCCGCCAGATTTTGGCGACTTTCACTTTGAAGCTGATTCAGCTCCTGCGTGCCCTTTACGTTTTTCTTGTTTGACTGGCCAATCTTCTTCAATAAGCAAGCTCCCTCCGGCTTTTACAATGATCTGTTGGGGGAAGTCGGTGAAAAGCAACGGCCGCTTATTACGTGCTTTGACTACAGAGAGGAGGAAGAAAACAAAGAGGTATTCAATTTGGAATCAATCAAAACTCATTGGTTCATGCACAATTTTATGTGTATATATCTATATATATATATAGGTCGTTAAGTACCCAGTTTAGTTAGTTGTATTGCTACCACCATTCATTCAAGTACCCAATTTAGTTTGTTGTATTCCTACCACCATTCAAATAAAAACTCAACCATGGTAATGAAAGTAGTAGCAGAAGAAGGGCAAGAGCAAGAGCATGCTCTTCAAATCCCTCTTCTCACTTCATACAGATTGGGAAATTTCCAACTTTCCCACAGGTATATATATCTAACCAACACTACCAATTTCTCATGATTTTCAACTTGAATTCATTCACTTTGTGTAAGTTGGGCCCTTGTGGGTCATTCTAGTTTTCTAGTATAATATGCATATATATATATATATATATATATATAACTTAATATTATTGATTTTTTTTTAATACATATTTCTTGACATGTTATTGCTGGATAAATTTGTTGTGGCATGAATCTAATTTTTTATGCATCAAGTGTTTGATGAAAATCCAGTTTAATATTGGGCTTCTTTTTTTATGTATATATCTTGACAACACATGGACCTATTCTTTATACCTAGATGCTAGATTCGGACATTATGAAAGCATCTAATGTTTGCAATCTGATTTAGATAAAACAAATCATGCCCCATATGCCTCATCTTCCGCTAGAAAATATGTTTGAAGTGTCAATTAAGAATTGTGAATTAGAAATATCTGCACATGACCCATTTGACTTTACAAGCTACTCTATTGCATTATTGTTAAATCATGAGAGTGCTTCTTTTTAGTTTCAGAGTTCGTATGAAATATGTTAGGTCCCTCAAGATCATGTGACTCTTGATTATAGAATGCCCTGTTCTGCTTTTTCATTCCTTGTTAACTTTGCTTTCCTAGTTGATTTTCTCTCCTGCTTATGACAATTGTTTTGTTTGAGTCCATCTGCTGAAATAGCAAGCCCACTTTGTCTCTTTTGAGATTGAACCCAAAGAACATGTTTTTCCCTGTTATGGTCAGAAATTTATTTTCTCTCATTGATTTGTATTGCCGAGTGTTAATCTATGTGTCACAAAGAAAATATGAGACTGCTCTGTCTTCTTATGCTTTCGATGCAGATGTTTAACTGTCCGCCTCTTAATTAGTTTGGTTTCTTGATTCGATGCTATTTTCATACTTGGTGTACAACTGTACATGTAGATTCATATGTACTTAGAAAAAAAAGAACTTATAATAATCACATCTTGGTTTGGCATCTTAGTATACTTTCCCCTTACAATAATTGATTTTTCATTAGGCTATCATTGAAAAGGCTATCATTGAAAATCTCCAAGTTTTCCTGTTCTTGTTTATATATATATCTATATTGTATTTTTCAATCCTAATCAAGCTATTGTAATGAAATTAGAGGCAGTGAGTCACCTAATTTTTCAATCCTAAGCAAGCTATGTAGATGTAATTATTCTAGTTTATTACTTCCTTTGGCAAATAAGTTCCATTACCTAATGCACTAACTGTTTTTGTGCTGCACAATTTTCAGAATTGTTTTGGCACCATTGACTAGGAATAGATCTTACGGAAATGTTCCTCAGCCACATGCTATCTCATATTACTCCCAGAGAACAACCAAAGGGGGGCTTCTCATAGCAGAGGCAACTGGAGTTTCTGACACAGCCCAAGGGTAATTAATAGTTGTACTTATCAAGTTCTTTGGGGTCATAGATTTAAAAAACAGCTTACATATTTGAGCATTTGATTGCTTTCTTCATAGTTTCATTAGTACTTTTGCTTTCTTCACTATAGGTTTCCAGCTGCACCTGGTATATGGACAAAAGAACAAGTAGAAGCCTGGAAACCCATAGTAGATGCTGTGCATGCCAAAGGCGGTATCTTCTTTTGCCAGATTTGGCATGTGGGGAGGGTTTCAAATCAAGGTATTTTTAATTTTTTTTGACTTCTTACCTCATTTATTCTCTTTCGTCATGGGATGAATTTTAACTAAGCATCACTTAGGATAGGGTAAGTTAAATGTTTCAAACGTGTTTTTTGTTCCTGACAAAACATGATATTTAAAGTTTTGGAGTTGTTGGGATACGTCCCACAGTGGATCTTTTAAGGCCCGCGATGTATTTGTATCCTTAAGTTTAAAATGACTTAAACAATTCACCAAATTAAAAATCACCTTTCTAGGTTTTTTTTCTCCTTTTTATTTTAAAGCAATTAGCTTCCTTGTTTGTGCAACATGATGAACAAGTACAACAGAATTTGTTGGCATAACTTTTTGCACGCTAGATTTCAGCTGTGGCATTTATATATATTTATATATGCTATTCTTTTTCTTTTCTTTTTTAAGTATAAATTTACCAATATACTTTTTCCTGTATCTCAAGTGTTAGAAATAAAGAAAAAGAATTGTATATATTGAATTGATATTATGAATAATACATAAAGCCTTATCAATCCCATAAATCATTCCCATCAATCTTCTATCAAGGCTTACATCCCTCCAATAATATATTCTCCAACATCAGGCAATCAATATTGCAAAGGTGTGTCTTGCAAATTTGGTTTTGGTTGATTACTTGTATCAATAGTCAATAAATGGGTGTTTTTGCAAGCTCAATGTAGAAAGCTAGCTAAATATAGGCTCCTTTACTAGAAACAAAAAGGGAAAAACTTAAAACCATTATAAATGACCCCTTAAGGTTAGGATTTGGAGTGCAGATCTCGGTATTAGTATCACCCAATCTAACAAGAATATTGTCGATATAACCTTGGAAACCAATATTCTGTTCCATGTCATGTTGAGAATGGTCACAGTTGTTAATTTGAAGGATCAATATAACTAATGAAACAAAATATTATTGTGTAGCCACCAAATTTTCAACTGTTTTTAATTGAAGAAATAATGATCAAGGAGGTTTTGTTTTGTCAATTGCAATCACATCAAATAAGGGATTTCGTAATAATAAATACAAGTTGGTGGCATATAGTGACCATAAACTACTGACTCGTTTTTTTTTTTTCTAAATCCCTTAGCCTTCTTTTTCCATTGACTAATTCTGGGTGGTTATAATGACTTCTTGTATTTTTTCTTTGATGACAAGACCTACTTTATTGAATTTTCAGGCCTCTTTGACTTCATCTTTAACCTATTTAGCCATTTCCTTATACAGGTTTACAGCCAAATGGGCAAGCTCCTATATCTAGTACTGACAAGCCGTTAAGTGATGCTGCACAATTTTCACCTCCACGACGCCTGAGTATAGAGGAAATTCCTCAAGTTGTCAATGATTTTAAACTTGCTGCAAGGAATGCTATCGAGGCTGGTAAGCTTTTGAAGATACATTTAGACACTAATGGTATTTGATTGGCTGATTCTGTAAGATAAAAGAAATATATTTATTTTAAATGAAATGCATAACGAATTTATGCTGAACTTGTTTATGGATCATGGTATTGTCTGACTTTAGTTTTATAGCTGTTATCTTTAAGAATATATGTCTGTTATAATAGCATAATCAATTGCCATCATATTTAATATATGTAGGTTATGAGTAAGCTCCCTAGTGGAGTCCCATGAGTAACTTCTCTACTAAGAGTATCAAAATGTAGGTCTCTGGGTCTAGTGATGTCCCAATGGAGTGGATTAGAATGAAAACCGATGTTATCATATAGATCGAATCTGTTTTGATCGACATAGCATGTCTGAAAGGATTTTTTCTGTTACATTAATTTTCTTAATGTTTTCTTTGTCTTCAACGTCAAAAGTTTATGTGCAAACACCGTGTTCACTATCCACTCTCTCCTCATGCATGAACATGCTAGTTAGAGGCAGGTGCGTATGCTGGTTCATTGTCATTTTTTATTCTAGAAATTCTTGAAATGAGGTAAGGAGTCATCCTTATTAAGGTTAGAGGAATGCAATAAATAGTTGGTGATAGGGGATAGCTATTGCATGTGCAGTGCAATTTTGCTAAACACAAAGACCAACTACATGTGGTGCCTATGTTGCAAGTTGTGGGATTCCATCACCTACATAGCCATATTTAATATAAGAAAGGAAGGATGCATTTTGACATTTAGTAGAAACAAACTAGTTGTATTGTATATTACATCACTTTTGAAGGTAGTCCATCAAAAAATGGCACCATAACTTACTGCATTAATTAATTGAGAGTTTTACGGGAAGGATGTCTTTTCTATTGACAAATCATTTGTGATGACACATGATCTCTTTGTTCACAATGATTAATCCTGTAAATGACAAAAAAGAATAAAAAAATTCCACATCAAAGATAGAAAAGGAGATAGGAGTAGACACGGCCTATGTTTCAAAATACCAAACACAGCCTATATCAGTCTTCATTTTCTGATTCAGTGATGTTTTTTTGTTACACAGGTTTTGATGGAGTTGAGATCCATGGGGCTCATGGTTACCTAATAGACCAGTTTATGAAAGACCAAATCAATGACCGCACCGACAAGTATGGAGGCTCTCTGGAGAACCGTTGTCGATTTGCTCTCGAAATAGTTGAAGCTATCACTAATGAGATAGGAGCAGATAGAGTGGGAATAAGGCTTTCTCCCTTTGCAAATTACATGGAATCAGGAGACTCAAACCCAGAGGCTCTAGGCCTCTATATGGCTGAATCATTGAATAAATATGGTATTCTCTACTGTCACATGGTTGAGCCTAGGATGAAAACTGTTTTTGAAAAAAGTGAATCCCCTCAGAGTCTTGTGCCCATGAGAAAGGCTTTCAATGGTACCTTCATTGTTGCCGGGGGTTATGGCAGGGAAGATGGTAACAAAGCTGTGGCTGAGAACCGTGCTGATCTTGTTGCTTATGGCCGTTTATTCTTGGCCAATCCAGATTTGCCGAAGAGATTCAAGCTTAATGCTCCTCTCAACAAGTACAATAGAGACACATTCTATATATCAGATCCTAGTATTGGCTACACTGATTATCCATTTCTTGAAACAACTGCTTAAATTTTCTTTGGTGAAGAGTGCGAACACAAAAATTGTCATCTTTGTTGTACACATCTCAAATCGATTGTTATACTTTTCATTCTTTCTTGTGCCTCTTTGTGTCGATAGAGTGCAATTAAAACAGTAGTTCTAAACAAATTTCATATTTCTCATTTTTCTGTCATGTTGTATGTTGTACTTGTGATAAATTAGCTCCTACTTCTACATCAGATGTATGATTAGCATTCAGTTGTTTTGGACTATATAAATTTCTATATAATATATTTCAGTTGCTTTTGAGTATATAAATTTCTGTATTACAATCAAGGCAATTGAAATTAACATTTGAACTATTCCTAATCTGAACTGGAGATAATTTTTTCTGTTCAGTGCATGCTGTTGCACCCTTCTTGCAATGTGAAATGTCCCAAACCCTAATGATTCTGAAGAGATTCTCTGAATCCATTACAAAATTTTTTATAATTTAGATTGAAAAAGGATGAGAGAAAGGAGCGAATCGAAATGGAATATGAAATTTAGAGCAAGTCATCCTATTTACATAGTACCAAATTGCAATAGTCAAATAGATGTGACCATTAGTTCTAAAATTCACTATTTAAATAGTTACACGATTAATAATGTGAATTTAATTTTTAACTGTCATTTATTTAAATTAGTAAAATCAATGTGCCACGCACATGATGAGAAATGCTTGTAGAAGTTTTTCTAAAGCTTTGGATACTGATCATTCGTCCCATGTTATACATGCATTTATGTAATCAAGTAGTCAAATCAAGGTATTAGGAAAGAAAAAAAAAAAAGAAAAGGTTATTGGATCCATGAAAACTTGGGATAATAATATTATGAAACGGAAAATAAAGGGAAAAGAGGAGATAGTAACACAAAACTCTATATTGTGTATGGTAATCATTTACATTTTTTGTTTATTGTTTAAGGTTAAACATAGGTTGTAACGCCCGTTTCCGAAAGCGTGAATTAATCATCAATGCCTCAATGGAAATCCTTTATAATTCAATAACCACGACAGAACACTTAATTACTCAATAACCATGAATGAATACACCAACTCTCCACTTATACAACATCAGTGATATATCAATACCATCTTTACAAAATTTCCATCAACTTAAACCACACACATATATATATATAAGAGCAATAATCAACTTGCCTAGAAGATTCCCTCCTGGTCTTCCTTTCTATTATGACAGAGACCTCCTTCTCTCTTCCTTTTCTTCTTCTTTTATTTTCTCTCTCTGTTCTGGGCTGAAACTGTTCTCTAGTCTCTCTTTCCTTTAGTTTTTCTATTACAAAACATGTATACCTAGGCTGGTCAAGGTCAAGAGATTCCCACATGGTACTTCACTTAAATGCATACAGACACATGGCTAGGACATGTTGTCTTCCTTTCCTTATTTTTTTTTAGCTAATTTTATTTCATTTCCCTAACTTTCTAAAATTCTATTTTTGATCACAAAATCTCCACTAATGAATCCAAAATAATAAACAAAGTCTCCAAATATAGATAATTCCATCATAATCAAGATTAAAAGCCTAATAAATAATCTCGGGTATTACAATCCAACCCCCTTAAAGGAATTTCGTCCCTAAAATTCATATTCAAGTCCATATCATATCACATAGAATAAAACATCAACCATGTAAGGTTATTGCCTCTACCTTTTACCACGGGCAATGTGAGACAGAGCGACCTGTAGTCTGTTGTGGTAGCTGCTAGTTCTAGTCACCCACCCACACACTCTGTAGCTCGTTGTGGTAGCTGCCAACACCCATCACATGCCCATGCACACTGTAGCCCATCATGGTAGATCGCTAGTGTCTCTCACCCGTTCACACACACCCGTTTACAAGTGGTAGCTTGCCAGTGCACGTTATCCGCCCACTCACACCCGTCTACAAGTGGTAGCTAGCCAGTGCTAAACAAATCATACATGTCTACAATGTCACTATCCACACACTTCCGGATGGATAATCAGCTCTGATACCAAATTGTAACGCCCCATTTTTGAAAGTGTGAATTAACCACCAATGCTTCAATGGAAATCCTTTATAATTCAATAACCATGATAGAACACTTTAATTACCTCAATAACCATGAATGAATACACCAACTCATCTCCAACCACCATTTTCACTTATACAACATCAGTGATATATCAATACCATCTTTACAAAATTTCCATCAATTTAAACCATCTATATATATATATATATACACACACACATATACATATGTATATACATCTTTTCACATATATATGTATGCATATACATATGTATATGTATATATATAAGTATAAGAGCAAGAATCAACTTGCCTAGATGATTCCCTCTAGATCTTCCTTTCTCTTATGACGGAGACCTCCCTCTCTCTTCCTTTTCTTCTTTTTCTTCTTCTTTTTCTTTTCTCTCTGTTCTGCCAAAACTGTTCTCAAGTCTCTCTTTCCTTCAGTTTTTCTATTACAAAACATGTATACCTATTATACAATTAGTGGACTGGTCAAGGTCAAGAGACTCTGCATGGTACTTCACTTAAATGCATACAGACACATGGCTAGGACATGTGTCGTCCTTTCCTTTTTTTTTTAGCTAATTTTATTTCATTCCTCTAACTTTCTAATATTCTATTTTTGAATGCAAAATCTCTACAAATGTGTCCAAAATAATAAACAAAGTCTCCAAATATAGATAATTCCACCATAATCAAGATTAAAAGCCTAATTAATAATCCCGGGTATTACATAAGTAGTGTTTATATTATGTTATCGTTTATCGATAAACAACAACATAATTTGTTAAATAACAAATGCTGGACTTATTTTGAAAACAATAAACAAAAAACATTATTTGGTAACCTTGAACTGTTTTAAAAAATTGAACACAATAAACAAGAAATATTGTGTGGTAAAATTAAAGTGTTTTAAAAAATAAAAATGTATGATAACCTTAAAAAATTACAAAACATATTATATCAATTGAAGAGAATCAAATATGAACTACAACCATAAGGTGAGCTTAATACTAGATCCAACCTAAAAATTTTAACATTAGTCTATAATTTTTCACATCTTTTCAAATAATAGTGTAATGTAATTGAAATTGGGAGCATAAGTGGCAAGGCAAGACATGAATTGCCTATTATTTGGGACTTTGGTCATTTCATCCACTGAATCGCCTATTACTTGGAGCTATGTTGATTAGTCATGAGTCTCATGACTCCCCTAACTATAATGTCATTCTCAATTTCATTCTTTTAGTTATTGATATGGCAAAACCTAGTTTTCATTTCATAGCAAAATGGTTGATTGTCACATCTATCTAAACAATCTCACTTTTGTTTGAGAAGTCTAATTGACAAATCGAAAAGATTTATGTTGCGTTTGGGAGTACTAATTCAACGCTTTAGAATTGGAATTGAATTTGGGAGCACCAATTTGATGCTCCCAAACATAGCATTAGTGTATTTTACTGAAAGTAATTGCCTAGAGATTTAGGAGCATGATTTGAAAATTTGGGAAGACATTTTTGCATATAGGAAGTGAAGAAATGGACATTAAGCCATTGTAAGCCTCCTCTCTTAGCCTTTTCTTTCAAACATGAATATTTTTTTTAAAGTGTATGAAGTGCAATTGGACCCAATAGGCTATCTTTTCCCTTTTCCCACTCTAGAAGTAGAGATCATTTGTATTTGCCAAGAAAAAAGAGAATTGTCTAAAGCAGTGTGCCAGAAATACATAAGAACTTCAGTTTGCTACTTGTTATTCAAACTTTATATATTCTTATTAACTGACACCTTGAAGTAAACATTGATTTCAATAAATACACAACTTGATAAAGTCATAGCATAAATAATACATACATTATTCTCTACACTGAATAAACATTAATGATAACTACCAAGGATTGTAGGGTTCAACTCCCCATAGAAGAATGTAGGGGTGTGAGTTTCTTGTCAGAAAAAAAGAGCAATAATGAAAAACTACTTCATTAACTTGATAAAAAAAAAAACTTATAATTGGAGAAATTTTGTTGTGCACTAGTACTAGCATGGTCGACACATCGTCTGCGGCATTAGATGTTGTATTTCACCACCATGCTGATTGCTAGAATGGATCAAGTGAAGCTAACTGGCCACAGCCCTAAATTAACATAAAATCTTTGTGATGCAGAAAATCTCCATGATCTGATTGGGCAAGCCCTTCCTACAAGACAGAGGAGTTAGGACCTAGGCCGGTTGGGTAGACTTCGATGATCAAGTCAATCCTTGATGAATAACATCCAATGATCAAGTTAGTGATTGATGAATATAAACATAACGTAACTTTGTATGTAATTTTGGCGTACCTTTGGATGTGCCCCACCTCTCCTTTTATAGGAGAGTGTTGGTAGTGGTGTCCTCGTAGGACAGGTAACCCTAGTTTTCTCATGCAAGTAATTACATTTGGTGGGTTTTGGGCAATTTACCTTAAGCGGATTATGTTGTTACCTTTTCGGGTGGAGTGTCGGTTAAGTATTGTGGGAGAGCCAATGTCCTATATTAGTTGCCCCTGTTCCCAAAGTTTTCTTATCATGTATTGGGAACGTTAAATTGCTTTTGCTTTATCTTTCTTTATATCTTCCATCTAATTACTAGGTTAGCTAGAGAATAACTAGAAAAACAAATTATCTCCAATTTTATATTGCATATATAAGCAGTATCAGTATCATAACCATTTTATTTTCTTATGTGTGAGTGTAGTAATACACCTTAAAGTGAGAAATTTTTCCCTTTTTTTTTTCTTAAGAAAGTAAGGTGGGCGGGCGCCCAATTTTGGGAGTCGAGATACTCTAGTGCCCAATTTGGAGCCAGAGTCCACAAAGACTCTGTAAAGCCTTGGATTTATTTTTTATTTTAAATTAAAATTAATTATGTTTTAATTGTGATAAATCATGATACATTGGTTTAAATATGTGTTTCGTGAATTATGAGACTTTTTTTGGAATTTTTTGGATTCAGGTGTGGGACCCGACATGGGTCAGATGACCCAAAAGACTTTCACGAGTCTCAAGAATTTATATAATGGCGTATATGAATAATTGAAGGGTTTAAAAGATAAGTTGGGAGGAGAAAATGTTAGTATGTGATTAGTAAAGAGTTAATAGTAGCAAAGAGCAAATTAAGATAAAGAGAGGGACACAGTTGCAAAGATGATACCTATAAATAGATTTATGTCATTTATATCACCACAAAAATCAGATTTTCTCTCATCTCTCTCTCATTACAATTTCATCCCAACTTCTCTCTAGAATTTATATGGCTTGGAGTGAGATTTGAAGATTGTTCCAAGAGGAAAGTTTGTTCTCCTCATCATTCTCTTCGATTTGATCAGTTTGAAGTTCAATTTGGCGAAGTTTGAAGAAATGGAAAAAACTAGAATTTAGATTTGGGGATAGCTCAAGAAGAGAAAGTTGTTCTCCTTACTACGATCTACGTTTCTACGGTTCGAAATTCAAATTCAGAGGAGTTTGAAGATTTGGTGATTTGAGATTTTTTGAAATTAAAGCTTGAAATTGAGGTATGGGTGTTCTCTCCACCTTATCATCAATTCTTTATGAATTAATGTTGATTTTGGATTGTTTAGAATATCTATAAGCGCTAGGAAGTGGTTATTGTGAGTCTTGCATATTTTATTATGCTTATACTTATCAATTAAATCTTTACATGATAATTATGATGATATAAATGTGCATTAACATTGTATATATATGTCTTGTTGAAATCTTTGATGGAAAGTATGTTAGAACATGTATTAATGTGAACTATATATGTGAGTGTGTATACATGCCATATATACTAGGAATTGAGGATACATGTTGTTCGTTGGAATGATTTATAGTTGTAAAAACTATGTTATACATGTTGCATGCCACATGTTTGATAAATTGCATGAGAATGTTCTTTTTCTATAAAATTGCATTTTGTGAGTGCATTGTGAGATAATTGTTATTGCATTGTTATATGCATGAAAAAGACATGTTTTAGTATAGAATTAAGTGGCTTATGACGTGCTTGGAAATGTATGATACATTTGAAATTGTATGTGTTACCATACTTGAAATTTATGTGATTGGTTGTTGATTTTGGGAGGAGGTCGAAAAAGCAAGAAGAGCCAAGAGCCCTAGGGTGCAAAGCCCGAAACTTGGCTAAAGTTGTTTTGTCTAAACCCTCGGGTTAGTAGCCCGTAAAGTTGGATATCTTGAATAATTGGCCCGGTTGGCAGTTATCCGGTGGTTCTACAAATACTCCCATACTTTTGTTTGATTTTGAGATTTATGTGACTTGGTATTTAAGTATTGTTATTGAATTATGATATTCATGTTAATGCTTTTATGTTTTCCATTAACTAAGCATTGTCGAACATATTATTTATCTATGTATTGTGTTGAGGCCCCATGAACATGAACATTAAAAGTATACCTTGTAGCATGTGAGAATGCCATGATTGCATTTCATGAGCATTGAAAGTATGTGATGTAGTATATAGGAATGCCATGATTGCATTTCATGTAGGTCACGTTGAGTCAATGCATAAGCTGGTTTAGGTATCTCTACTGGGCATGTTGGCACTCACCCCTTCCTCCCAAATATTTTTATAGATAAGTCACCGGTGGTCGACGGAGCTTGAAATGCTAGGATCCAAACATTTTGCCTTTTATCGAAACTATTAATGTTATATTATTCATGCCATGTTTGGGCATTTATTGAGACTTTGTGATTTGAATATGGGATTTGAAAAAATGTTTTGACACATTAGTTATTTTAATTGTCAATTTGGGAACTTAGACATTTTATGTATATTCCGGACTTGATCCGATTCAAATAATGTAATTAAGTTCCGACTATGGTTCGTATGTTTATTACACATACCTTTGGTTATATTAGACTTATGTCGATGCATGATGAATGTATACTTGGTGGTAGATGGAAATTAGATGTCAATTGTGCAATTGTGACCAAATAGGTTTTTTTGTAAAATTCTGTAGAATTCTTTGTCAAGAATCTACGATGCACGTAATCACTATTACGATGGATCGTAGATCTAAGATGTATCGTAACCTCCATTACGATGGATCGTAAAATTGATGAGAAATTGAGTTCCAAAATCAGTGTATTTTGATACATGTTGTGATACATCAACGATTGATCATAGCATTACGATGGATCGTAACCTCAATTACGATGGATCATAACAAGGATTACGATGGATCGCAGTTCAAATTACGATTAATCGTACTGGGTAGCTCCATATGAAAATCGAGGTTGGAGTTTAAGTACATGTATACCCTAATGAGGGACCCACTTGTATGAGTTGATATATATATACACCCATACATATTATATGTATGATTATGACTATGATTCCGCAAATATGAGATTTTTAATTAATTAAGGGTTTGGGTGACGTTCCATAATCACCAACCCCATTTCCCTCGCTCCTAACGAGGAGTCAGGAATTGGGGCGTGACAGCTTGGTATCAGAGCTAACCGAGTTTGAATACCTTTGGGACGAATGGTTAGGGTTAAATCGTATGTGTACTAGAAGTTGTACTTGAACTTAAGGTTATGATTTTTCTGTGGATTATACTTATGTATTTGGTATTGCATGCTAAATTGTGGAATGAATTAGCATAGTGTTGGTAAGCTCATTAAGTTTGATTGATTAATATGTACGTTTTGTAACTAAGTGTATTCTTGTTACCCATACAGTGAGATGCCACCGAGACATGCACGAGGATGAGGTGCGAATGTCCCACAAGCACAATTACCCATGCAGTGAGATACCACCGAGACATGCACGTGATAGGCGTTGAATGTTACGCATTCTAGCCTCTTAACTTATGTATTTTATTCTCTTAGTGATAGATTATTTTGTTATTTTACTTCGTTTTAGTATTTTCTGTATTTTCAGGGCATTAATGATTATTTCAGTTAAAACCATGATTTTGGGCTTTTAAAGATGACATGCAAGATGGTTAGATGAAGCCTACATCAAGGAGATCCATTCAACCATTTATTTCAACTCAAATCAGCCCAAGGAAGAGGTCCAAGAGAATTACAGCTGCTTAAGAAGGTTTCGGGCCTGAAGCCCAAATCTGCGCATTAATACAGTCTTAATCCCATTTTGGAAAATGGACTAGAAGTGTTATTTTCGAGCCTCAAATCGACTTAATTTTTGAATGGGTTGAACGAAATTCGATTATGCACACTTTTGTATTTCATAAAAATTCCGTGAATCGGACTTCTAGTAGGTCAAAAGTTGGGCTGAACGTCAGTAGGAAAAACCCACCTAATTAGTGCTGCAGGAAAACCTAATTAATTCCTAATTGGATTAGGACTTTGGTGTATTCTCTTGGGGCATAAAGTGAAGAATTAGAGGCTGAGTTGGGAGAGATTGGAGAGTCTGAGAGAGCTTTGGATAGAACAGAAGACATACTTTGCAGAGCCTTGGAGAACGAAGTCATACGCATAATTCATGAAGATGATGCCTTCTTCCTCAACTGTTGAAGCTTCTTCTTCTACCATGAGCGGCTAGTTCATCCACTAGGGTTTTGATGTAGCCCTAACAAAGCATCAATGGTTTGATTATTTTAATTATTGGGGACCTTTATGTTCATGCATAGATTGTGTAATTTAGAGGATTCTTATTATAGAATTGAGCAATACAAGTCTTATAAATTCTATTTTAATGATTTCTTATCTTGTCTTAGATATTTGGTTGTTGTTATTGAACTCAATCTCTCTTATTTTCTGTGATCATGAGAGCGATTATTACACAATGGTAATCACTAAATATATCATTAAAAGTTTTGATAGATTATGCATAGAGAAGATGAACCATACTGCACCCTAGATTAGAGTAGTTAGGCAAATGGCCCATGCCAATCGAAGATAGTCCATGACTTAGCCTTAATCATATGTTATCTTCTTAACGGATGAAGGTGAGCTTGTAGCCACCGACACCACTTATGCATGATGTAATTCCCCATAGTTAATTCAATTGACCATTGATTGTGGAATTAGTGGTGAAGTCAAATACCCTAGATTTCTCTCATATTATATTCACTTTCTATTTTCGTTTGGTTTATTTTATTTTGCTTTTTTAGTTAATTTAAATACAAAAATCAGAATTCTTTTATCTTAAATTTAATTAGAATTAATTCCGTATTCCAGCTCATCAGACCATAATCCCTGAGGTTCGACACCCCTTTCGATAGCCCTATTCTGCAAGGAATTCGTTCTATTGCAAAGTGTGGTAATTATAATTTGAGACGCACTCACACACGAATCAACATGAGGACGAGGTGCGAATGTCCCACAAGCACAATTTGATGGGGCACAATTTATGAGAGAAATGGTCGAGACCATGCGAGAAATCGTATGATAAACCCATGAGGAAGAAGTACAAGTGAAACCTAAAGTGGGCCTTAGTCGAATGATGATTGTAATGAGAAAGTATAACAAGTACCACCCATATATGCGGGCGGGTCTGATCTTTTTAAGGTAGAGGATTGAATAGATAAAATGCTAAAGCTTTTGATTGCACTTGACATTGATGAAGACCTATGGGTCTACATTGCTGCACTTCACCTCTCGGGAGAGCGGATCGTTGGTGGAAGTTTGTTGGGAGCACTCGCAATACAGAGGCAATGGAATGGGAAGTGTTCAAAGGGCTATTTTTTGAGAAGTATTTTCCAACATCAGTGAAAGATCGATTGAAACAAGAATTGATTGATCTCATACAAGGAGATATGAGTGTGATTGAGTGTAGAGATCGTGACCAATTTTGGCTGGTGTGCATTTTTCACATTATAGTTGCCACAAACACATATTGAGTGATGTTTAACATGTTTTGAGTGTGGAGAACATGTTTGGGAAGTGTTATAAGGGTTTTGGTAAGTTTTCGGGATATTTGGAGAAGTATGACTTTTTGGTCAAATCGGGGCCCGGGATGTGGTCCTAGTGGGTCCGGGAATCCGAAAATTTTTCAAAAATATTTATTTCTCAGAGTGGTTTTAGATGAAATTCTTAAAGAGTTAAGGAAGTGATTTCAAGACCGTAAGAGTTTTCAAAATCAAAAACGGAGTCTGGGAAGGTACGTTAAGTGGCCCGAGGGGCATTTTGGTCTTTTTCGCAGCCCAGGGGCCTTAAAGGTTAGATTATGTAGAGATATTTCATATCTCTCACCCTTACACCAGCTCCTCTCTCTCTCTCTCTCTCTCTCTCTCTTCTTTCTCCCTCTTCCTTCTCTCTAAGTTTTGGAGGCCTTCGGGCATGATTCGAGTTCCGTTGAAGAAGGGAGATATGTAGGGGACGGTTAGGGCTTCGGTTTGAACCTAACCATGTTGCGATCCAAAAAATTAGACATTGCTAGAAATTTAAGAAGTGCTTGGATAGCCTTCAATTTCGAGGTAGGGGTTCTTTTTCTCTTCTATTTGTCGATTATAGGGTTTCGGATGTAGAGGAGAGGTGTAGGTGGTGTTTTGCATGTTTTTGGATGGTGAGAGGGGTGAAAAGTTATGTTTTCTACTTCTCTTGAGTTCCATCTTTGAAAAATTAGCATACCTTGTGTTGGGTATATCGTGTGGGTTGGAAGTGTGTGAGTGGGAGAAATTATGTACATATGCCTTATGTGTTAATTTTGGTGTATATGTTAACATGTGCAATATGTGTCATATATGTGTTTATGTGTGGAAAATGTGGTTGTTAAATGCATGCTAAATATATATAGATTAGATGTATGCATTGGCTCTAGCATGATAAGAGTATGTTATGTTGAGGTTGTTAGCATATGTGAAGTGTTATGCAAGTTTTGATCATATATGTGCTATATGTGTTGGGAAGTGATGAGAAACATGCTATGTACTTCTTTTTAGTATTAATGAGCATGAGTTATGCAAGAAAATAATATGATAGGTATGTATGCATCTATATTGCATATATGAAAGGTTGCGGTAAAATGACGCAAGGGAGATGTATGGGACTTCGGAGTGGCCCAATCGTGTTATCAGATGTGGTGAAACTATCCACTACGTATGGCCCTCATAGTGGACCCACCATACCAAGGCTAAATGCCTAGAATCAGAGTATGTCCAAGAATGGTGATTCATAGAGTTGTCCCCTCACTTTATGGTAATCTTATATATTGCTATAATCGAATGACCCCTCAGAGTTGTCCCGATCGTAGGATGGTTATTGGAGATGTCCAAGGTCACGTGATCCTCAGAGCAGACCAATCATGTAGGGTATCGGATAAGGGCTGAGAGAGAGAGAGCATTTATGTTTTCTTATGTTTTTATGTCCGAACATACTAAACATGAATTGTGAATGGATGCAATCCTCTTTAATTGCACTTGATGATTGATTGTGAAATTGTTGATGTGATATGTAGTGTATTTATATGCATTCCATGTAGGTTAGTGTCGAGTCGGCACTTAGGAGGGTTGGGGTATCTCTATTGAGTCGCTGTGATGCTTACCCCTTTTTTCCTAAATTCTTTTACAGATAAGGCGCCGATAACAGAGGGGACATGAGTGTCCATATAGTGCTTCTCATAACATTTTGGATATGGTATATTTGGCTATCCGTGTCGGCTTATGGCACGTTATCTATGTAGTTGTAATCATAGTAGAATTTGTAGCATTTGGACTTCATGTATAAATTCTTGTAATGACTATGAGCTTGATAGCCACATGGACTTGGAATGTATTTGGACCATATGTATGTTATGGGTAATGTATGGATTTCAAGACTATAACCTCTTTTTATTTTATAGCTATGCGTTTGAGCCTTTTCCAAGCAAATGACAAGAAATTTGTTTGAAATGATGAGATTAGAGGTTATGAGACATAAAAGCGGATGAATGTATGATTCAAAGCTTGTGGATGATATAGATGTTTTTGATGTACGATTTTATAGTAGCATGAATGGATTATCATAGTAGGAAAGACTTAGAATGCCAAAAATAACAAATTGCATTGTTGTAGGTTTTTCGGCAGGTGCATCAGTCCGGGCATTTCGATGCATTGATCCTGAGATGCATTGAAATGACAAGTACGATGCATCGAAAAACCTGCAGAATTTTAGAATGTCAAAAGTCTCGAGAGTTGTTTTTGGTCGATACTTCATCGATACTTGTGCGATGCATCGAATTGTCGATACATCGAAATGCATGGATTTTGAAATTTTAGAGAGACATGCAAGGGAATGTTTTAGGGGCCCATTGAGATTAGTATGGTATGCAGTGCACGTAAATACGTGTACATTTGAAAGTATGCTTCCACAGTACTCAAGATAGAAAAGGTTCGTTAGGGTTAATGGACGGACATCACCACCGGTTCTCCGGGAGTCAAAAACTGGGGTGTAATAGCATGGTATCAGAGCATGGTACCTTAATAAAAGTGTTGAGGTAAAGTCTTGGTATCAAATAATGATATCAAGAGGGATTGTGGTTTGAAGTGTGGCTCGATAAGCCCAATCACACTCGGTTGTCGGGACTCAGGAACCGGGGTGTGACATTCAGTATGAGACCAAGTTTACTTTTTTTTATCTCGTTTTGCCTCAGAGATCGTGTGCGATGAAGAGATGAAGGCAAAGAGATTTGTGAAAGGACTTAAAAACTCCATAAAAAGGTGGATATCGATCTTAAACGTGAAGTCCTACGTCACAGTTGTTGAGAGGGCTTTGATAGTTGAAGAGAATGATAGGGATGTTCAAAGAATGTGAGATTCCAAGGGACAAACTCGGAGTATAGGGCCATATTCTGATAGTCATGAAAGAAAGAGGCATATGGTTAACATTTCATTCTCTCAAGGGCAACAGATTCGCTCAGCACCGTTAGTTCCCTTATCTAATAGATCCTAATGACCTACGATTGTGTGTCATCAGTGCCAGTAGTTAGGTCACTATAAGGCTGAGTGTCCTCATGGCAGACAATATTTTTAGAAGGAGAGCAGACTTGTTACTATTGTCACCAACCTGGTCACCTCAAGTCTAATTTGTCCCCAGAGATAAGGTTCACAGAGTAGGACTGGATCACAACAGCATTATGCTTAGTCTACTATGAGTCAATCTAGTTCATGGTTCATGAGTGATAAGAGGGACTGCTGCTAGTACGTCCAGTCAGCAGTCTAGGTACCAAGAAACTGGTAATGGCCAGGATGGTCAGAGGACACAGGGTCGTGTATTCATACTCACTCAGACAGATGCCCTAGTAGGACCGTCAGTTGTCCAAGGTATCTTTTTGGTTTCTAACTCGTGGGCTAGAATATTGGTTGATTTGGGTGCATCTCATTCATTCATATATATTGCATTTGCATTTGCTTTGGGTTTGGAGGTGTCTTCTGATGGGAGCGGGAAAACGAAGCGTGACAAAAGCGTGTCGAGATTAAAATCGACAAATTGGTCAAACCCCTGATGTATGAAAAATCATGTAACCAAATTTTTTTTTCCTATTATACATAAATATGAATGTATGAAGAATGTGGGATTCAAAGATCATATAACTTGATAGGGATAATTTTCCACCCTCTTAGTCTTTAGCAATTGATGAAGCAATCGATCTCCTTGGTCTACTGTTTATAAGAATCACCGCTATGACCCTTAAGGTTGATTCTCTAACAGCCTAGTTCTTGTGGGAGAACTCTAGGTTTGTGATTTGATTTCTATCTTACAATCTCCAACAACCACTCTTGTTGTAATTGCAAAACTCTATTTTTATGACTATTTTTCACAAATAATATGGGAGAGAATATGACATATTTATAGAGGAGCCTCTCCCAAGTCAAACTTTCATTTCCATATATGCAAGATATGATAAATCATGTCTTCATATAAAATGAAAGTATATACACACTCCATATCTTATATTCTCCATACGAAAAATAAGATATTATGTATATATATATATTTAAATTATATATATTAATATATATTCCAGGATATTAAAATATCTAATATATATTTATATATAATTCCATTTGTGCCCTTAGCATGTAATTAATTATAAATGCCCCTAGCACATTATATCAATTCACATTTAACAACCCAGTTGGTTTAAATCGACCCAGTGGGATAGAAGTGGGGATCTTATTTTAGGGTCCAAACTCTTATTGGCTTCAATGAATTATATTTTGGCCCGGTCATCTCATAACCCTAAATTTCAATAATTCATTAACCACAACTTAATTCCATTATATAAGTGTGGTTGCACTCTAACTCGAGAATGGTTGAATCATGTGTTGTCTTTAACCTTGTGTTACCTCAATACCCAACACCCGTGTTAATTATATGAAATTACCCATCTACGCACAATTGGATATGGACGTATAAGTTCCAATCAATCCAAATCAACAATGGAATATTTATTAAGCCATTTGATTATTTCATGCTTAATCAAAAAGTATTTAATAAAACTTATACACTTTACCAAGGTGCATACCCATTTTATTAAAGCCAAACGAAGTGCTTGGATTTATAATTGATTAAACTAATCAAGCCATAATTAATTAGCTAACATGGATGTAAATCTTGGGAGCATGTTCCAAAGTACATTATTAACCAACACCCAACGTATTTGGATTTTAGACCTTGGGACCCACCGCATATATCAAAGTGCTAACCAACCATGCCTAGGGTTCATCATTCCCTCATACTTGAGGATAACATTCACCATAATACTGATAAGTAGTAATTGCAATGACGGCCTCACAATTACTTTGATAATAACTTGTCAGCGATCCTGTTTTGTTCTCTATCAATAGGGAGTCCAAACACTATTACTGAACAACTAAAATATTTTATGATAATGCAATATGAGTGACTTATGATCCTGACTTCGGTAACTATACCATGCACACACCAAGTCATTGCGTAGTCAATGGATACTATGATTTGGGTCTTGAATCGAATCAATACATAGCATTCATAATATATATAAATAGTGTTTTAATAAACAACAGATTCTTATTAATAAACCAATGTCATTACATCCCAATTGGTGCTATAAAGGGCACACAATCGCAACAATCTCTCACTTGCACTTTATAACCAATTTCCCTCACATCTAACTCCCATGCTATCCAAATGTCAATCAAACACTTTGATCAGCAATGCTTTAATAAATGTATTAGCAAGGTTATTCTCCGATGCGATCTTAGCTACCATTACGTCTTTGCACTGCACTATGTCTCTGATTAGATAATATTTCCTCTCAATGTTTTTTCCAGGCTTATAGTTTCTGGGATCCTTGCTTTGAGCAACAACTCGACTATTATCATAATAAAGTACAATAGGCGAGCTTACATGTTGCATAACTCCCAGATCAGAGAGGAATTTTCTTATCTAAACGACTTCATTTACTACTTCAAAAGCTGCAACATATTCAGCCTCTATGGTTGAATCAGCAATACATTATTGATTCACACTCCTCCAACTTATAGCCCCTCCATATAGCGTCAACACAAATCCCGAGGTAGATCTTCTAAAATCCTCATTTGATTGAAATTAGAATCTGTATAACCAATTGGAACTAACTCATCACCTCCATAAACAAGCATATAATCCATGTTCTTTCTCAAATATTTGAGAATGTTCTTAACCACGGTCCAGTAATCTCAACCAGGGTTATACTAGAACTTACTGACAACTCCCACTATATAGCATATATCTTGTGTTGTACACAATATAGCGTACATAAGCCTATGTACTGCCGAAGCATATAGTACTTATCTCATCTCTTTTTCCTCTTCAGGCGTCTTGGGACACTGAGCCTTTGAAAGAGATACACCATGCCTAAAAGGTAAGAAACCTCTCTTGGAGTTTTGCATAGCAAACCTGACCAAAATTTCATCAATATATGCAATTTGGGATAAGCCAATCATCATTTTCTTCTGATTATGCATAAGCTTTATCGCAAGGATTCAACTATATACTCCCAAGTCTTTCAAGTCAAAATGGCTTGACAACATATTCAACCACATGATGATAAATGATTGTAGAAGTTTTTCCAAACAATTTCTTTCGATACTGATAATTCATCACATTTTATACAATGATTTATGTAATCAAGTAGTCAAATCATGGTATTAGGACAAAAAATAAAAAAAGGTTATTATACCCATGAAAACTTGGAAAAATAATATCATGGAATGAAAATAAAGCGGGAAGAGGAGATAGTAGCACAAAACTCTATATCGTGTTTGGTAACTGTTTACATTTTTGTTTTTTTATTTAAGGTTAAGCATTAGTAGTGTCTATGTTGTATTATTGTTTATCGATAATAACAACATAATTTGTTAAAGAACAAATGTTGGACTTATTTTGAAAACATAAATAAAAAACATTATTTGGTAACCTTGAACTATTTAAAAAAATTAAACACAATAAATAAGAAATATTGTTTGGTAACATAAAAGTGTTTTAAAAAAATAAAAACGTATGATAACCTAAAAAATTACAAAACATGTTATTATATCAATTGAAGAGAAGCAAATATGAACTACAACCATAAGGTGAGCTTAATACTAGATCCAACCTATAAATTTTAACATTAGAGTCTTTAATTTTTTATCTCATTTCAAATAATAGTGTAATGTAGTCGAAATTGAGAGCGTAAGTGACAAGGCAAGACATGAATCGCCTATTATTTGAGACTTTGGTAATTTCATCCACTGAATCACCTATTATTTGGATCTTAGTTGATTATTCATGACTTCCCTAACTATAATGCCTCTCTCAATTTCAATTTTTTAGTTATTGATATGGCAAAACCTAGTTTTTATTTCATAGCAAAATGGTAGATTGTCATATCTATCTAAACAATATCACTTTTGTTTGAGAAGTTTAATTGACAAATCGAAAAAGGTTTATTTTGCGTTTGTGTAAAAATCGTGACCATTTTTGGTTGGTTTTCTTTTTATTTTCATTTAATGTCATATAAGCAAT
This sequence comes from Cornus controversa, assembly GCA_026545225.1. Lineage (NCBI taxonomy): Eukaryota > Viridiplantae > Streptophyta > Magnoliopsida > Cornales > Cornaceae > Cornus > Cornus controversa. The sequence goes on along the minus strand of CM048853.1, from coordinate 25,314,563 downwards.
TTAAATGATTATACGTGTGTTTTAAATGTGAAATACATGTTTGAGGACTTGTATAAGGGACTGAGAAAGTTTTGGGAATGTTTGATAAAATTTAAGATTTTCAGGTTGGTGGGGCCCGGGACTCGGGTCCAGTGGGCCTGGGAAATTCAAAAATTTTGAAAATATACCAAATTTGATATTAGACTAAATAAAATATTTGACGAATTATAAAATCTATTTCAAGTCTATAGGAGTTTTCAAAATTGAAAACGAAGTTCGGGAAGGTACGTTAAGTGACTAGTGGCATTTTGGTAAATTTGAGATGCTAGGGCTATAAATACAAGAGAGAACAATTTAACTCTCATTCTCTCTCAATATAACAGCCGACAAAGAGAGCTCATCTTTTTTTACATTCTTCTTCTTCATTCTCTCTTAATTTTGGAGGACTTGGAGCGTGAATTGGAGAACGCTGAAGAAGAAAAGATTGATCTACGCAACAAGGGCTCGAGTTTGATCGGTTCAAAGTCAAATTTGGATAAGGTTGAATTCAGTGAGAATTGGGAATTTTATTTAGAAGCTCTTCTAAACTAAGGTAGGGATGCCTAAACCATGAAAACCATGAAATTTGAGGTTTATGTGAGTATATTGGTTGTCTATAGCAACCAATTGGTTATATGTGTATTATTAGATGTATTTCAAGTTAAAGCATACTATATTATACAATAGAGTGAATTCTCATTGTGAATTGATGTGATTATGTGTTTATAATTGTTATATATGATTATATAGCATGTTGAATGAGAAATGTGAGAGAATTACACATGTTTTATGTGTATATGTGAATGTGGCATTTATATGTTTGATAAATTGCCTTAAAGAGCATGATTAGATGTAAAACATGTTGTTATTGTAGGGATAAATGTTTTGACATGAGAAAATATGGGTATGAGCATGAGAATTATGAAATTTTCATGCATTGCACGTATATGGGTATGAGGGTGTATGTGGAGAAAGAGAAGAACACCAGATGGACCGACAAAGGAGTCCGATAGCAACATCATTGAATGAGTCGACAAAGAAGTTCGGATGTTTAAAAAGAGAAAAGAAATAGAATATCGGATAGGCTGTCACTGGAGTTCGTATTCTAGGTGTTGTGTGTAGGACACTTGGGAGGAGCATGACACTATGCATAACAACATATGATGCATGGAATGGATATTTGTACATGAGTTTGTGCATAACATGATAATATAATTATGTGTTATGTGGTATTCACAAGACTTGTGGAATTATGTTTTAGACATTTCTACTGAGCATATTGGAGCTCATCCCATGAGTATTAACTCTTTTCAGGAAATGGCAAGGAGGTAGCGAAGTCTCCCTAACCCTGAGTTGGTGTAGAGCATAGCTAGCTTTCCTTAAGGATATTTATGGTTTATATTTGAATGCATGTCCGGAATATGGACTATATGCATATGTTGAATTATGTATTATGTTTATGATAACATACGTCTATATGTAAGGTTTTGAACTTAGATGCATGCTAAACGATGAGGATAATGGTTTTACATTTTCATTATTGTTTGGATAATTATGGTGAGAATGATTGAGTTAATGCGCTGAGGAATTAGGAGTATGGTATGATAAGAATGGGAATTAAGTTATGAGTATGGACACTTAAAAAATCCTGCTGGAAATTATTATGGATGACCTACGATTAATCACAGGCACCACTTCGATTAATCGAAGACATCACATGAATCAAAATTCCAATTTTATATTTGAGATCAATTCTAGTATGTTCCGATAGAATATGTGATACAACTGCGATTGATCGCAGCTTCGATTAATCGAAACCTTAGTTATGATTAATTGCAATGAGGGTTGTGATTAATTGAAGGGCATGGTTCAATTAATCACACTGACCAATAAGCTTGTTTTTATAAAGGAATCTAAATACACTCATGCTTCAATAAGGGACCCACTTGTGAGAGTTGACTCACATATGTATTTATGTACACATCGTAGGTATGAATATGATTAAGCTTTCGCTAAAATGTGAGAATGATGATTGAGGATTGAACCGAAGTATTTCATATAGGAAACTTAGGGCGAGGTTGTTAAGCTTTCGCGGTTTGGCCTCGTGGTCTATGATGGAGCCGAGGATAAGAAATGGTAAATTGTCATGGTTGTCCGGGTCGTGGAATGATAATCAAAAAATTATGACACCTCACAACCCGGAGTTCGGGATTGGACCAGAGGAGTTTTGGGGGTCCGAATTTTAGGGCATGACAGTTTGGGAATACCAATTTGACGCTTTAGAATTGAAATTGCATTTGGGAGCACCAATTTAGTGCTCCCAAACATAGCATTAGTGTATTTTACTGAAAGTATGATGATAAAAAGTTATGAACTTTTAAAGTTTAAATAGTTTAAATAGAAATATATATATATATATATATATATATATATATATATATATATATTAAAGAAATGACTCAAAGTCATGGAATTGCACAGATGAGACATATGGAAAATATCAGGCCTATATTGGTTGCCGATTCCACGTAATATAACAAAGGGTTGACTTGACGGGAGCATTTTTTAAATGTGAGGGGATATACATTATACACATGAGGCCTGATGTTTTTTTTTTTTTAAAAGTCATATGTAACCATGCAACATGATCTCTTAACATAAAGGTTAGTCCCATGTTCTATAATAAGATGGTCTCTTTGAAAAGAAAGGGATCAGCTTACAGTCGGTCCTATGCAATGTGCAACGAGACCAGGCATAGCCTGATCTCATTGAAAAACTAAGTCATAACCTGATCTCATTGAAAAACTAATAGTCCCATGCAATGGTGACACACGATCCTCTGTAAAAACCTAATTTTCTTCAAATTGTTGTACAAGTTGCATATATGATTTAGGAAGAATAATTCTAATACAAAACTAATTTTATTATAATCCATGTTTCAATCACTTTCATTCCTATCTCCTTATTTATTCTCCTCTGTAAATTACATAATAATTTCTCATGAAAAATGAAAGACAAACAATTTCTCTATTCTTCATTTTTTTTTTACGAGATAACACTGGACCCTCTATTTTTTTTATTTTGTTTGCTCTTGTTTCTTTCTTCGTTTTGAAACTCTAAGGCCTAAGTTGGAAGAATTTATTGGCGAAAGAGGGGCTAGGCTCTTATATAATGTAGCAGACATCACTAATGATTTGTGTAAATCAGATTTATTGACTTATCAATCTCACAGTATATCAGGCAATGAAAGTAGTCAAACTTTAGAACACGGTTCACAATCCGTGTCCAAAATTCATGCTCTACATGTAAAAGACATAGGGTGTTGCCTTACTTCTGCCAACCTAGTTAAGCTCAGATCATATTACTTCATCCTAGAGGCGGCCAAGATTAGGCTTCCTACACCTGATGAGAGAGCTTCCTCTCTTATTGAGGGAGAGATCTATTTTTACAAGTGTTCTTTTACTGTAGGGTTGCGCTTTCCCATTCACCTATTCGTTAAGCAACTACTTGTTTATCTTAACTTTGCCCCCACTTAATTTAATCTTAAAGCTTGGAGAGTAATTATGAGTTGCTTCGCTTTGTGGAAAGCTTGCGGTAATGGCTTGCTAACCATCAATACATTTCTATACTGTTACATGCCAAAAAAGAAGAATGACTAGTGGTATTTCTTTTCTCGAGAGGGTAGAAAAAATCTTATTACTGGGATTCCTTCCAAGCATACAGGTTGGAGGGACCACTTCTTCTTTGTCTTTGGTGATGGTTAGGAGTTTTCTCCGAATGAAATTCTTTTCATATGAGGGTCATCCATCCCTCAAGTGTGGGATCATTCACACTCCAAAAGTGAGTTTGGCTATTTTATTTATCTAAAAACACTTGATTTTTAATATAATTTTTATGGATTTCTCCATATTTTAGAGAGCCTGCACTCACACCCCACGAACTAAAAGGAGTTCAAAAACTTTTTACTCATCCAGAACATGACTTATCAACTCTTATAGGGCAGTTTTCTCCTATTAGGACAAGCCAACCTTTTGCCACTAAGGTAGGTACATATTTATCATTATCTTATCACATTCTCTCCCTTTTTATGTATATTAAAATTTTATTTTTGACATAGGTGTTTCAAAGAAGCCTTTCAATAAACAAATGCTCTCCTAATTCAAGGATGGTTCAAGTTGTCATCTTATTACTTCCCCTCATAATAAGAAATGGAAAATTGTAATAGATCCTAAAAATTCTTCGATGTCTGACATTCCCCAACAGTATTCCCATTTACCTCACCACACAGATAAGTGTAACACTGGGGCGTCACCCTTCATTCAAGCAAAGGTCTCTCACCCTTTTACAGAATACTAGTACCTTAGTGTCATCAATGTTAGGATTAAAGGAGCTTTTTTATAAAGGAGGACCTAACCTACTTAGATTCTTATCCTACATCAGAAATAGAAGACAAATTCGGGTATGACATAGGACAGGTTAGAGTTTCCTATAACCCTTGTCACTTTATCAAATTTTTTTTTTTTACGTTGATTTGCTAATGTAGGGCATGGCACAAGCTTTCTGCTTAGTATCCCGAGTTATGTCAAGGGAATAATCTTATTATAATCACCTAAATATGTTATGTGTCAAGTATGAGGCTGATATAGGTGCTGCCAAGACTGCCTTGCAGAATGAGGAAGCCAAGTTAGCAAATGCTAAAGCTGCTTTACAGGCAGAGCAGGTCAAGCTAGTTAAAGCTGAGGTTGGACTACAAGCTAAGCAAGCAGAGTGTGCTAAGATTCAGCCTACTTTAGAGGCAGAGTTGGCCCGTTATGCATCATAGATTGAGGTATTTACTAGAGATATGTCTGAGAAGATGAAGATGGAAATGACAAACACAATTGATGAGTTCAAGACCTCTCAAGAGTTGAGGATGTTGATAGGAAAAGCCTATTATGATGGCTTTGAGGATTTTAGAGCCCGTGCCAATTCTGACTTCTCCCACATAGACTTTTCTTCAATTGAGCTGGAGGCAGAAAGCAACTCCGATGCTGATGATGAATGAGATGACAATGTGGTTTTCCCGCTTTGTTTATACTTTCATTATAATATTATTTTTCAGCTTAATTGTAGCTTTGAACTATTTTACGAGTAGTTTCACATCCAATTTCGTATTTATAGTATCGAACTTTCAGTAGCTTTTTATCCAACTCTATGTTTATGCAGTAGAAATGAGATATCTTTATATTTCACGATCATAATGTTGCTTCTATGCTGATTATTCACATCTCAATTCTTTAGTGTTGTAGTCTCTTGTGTTCTAGCTCATCCCTTTAATAAGGGAGGTAGTTTGCCTCTTCAATTAGGAAAGTCCTTTAATAAGGAATTTATTTCATCATGAAAGTATGGGTTTTTTCAAGCTTCACTCAGCTTGTCCTTTAATAGGGAGAACCCTTCAAGTATAACAAAACAATTGCTTCTCGTCGTCTCCTCAAAAGGTATTCAATAATAGATTGTTCTCTTCCTTTAATAAGGGAGATCTTCAGTAGAAAGAGAGTAGATCATTCACATTTAGTAGAAAGAGAGTTGAACAACCACACAGTAGAGTCGTGATAAAAAACAAAATCTCACAAATCAATCAATTAGTTTATTAGATGGAGATATGATGACAAGATAATTTATTGAAACATAAAACATTACAGAAATTAAAGTTATTAAAATTGAGATAAAAGCAAATAAACATTTACTGATAATATTTTCTGACATGTTGGGCATTCCATGGATTAAGGCAATGATTTCCCTTCCAAAGTCTCTAGCCAGTAAGTGCCTGACCTTTGACAACGGGTAACTCTATAAGGCCCTTCCCAGTTGGGAGCCAGATTTCCCATAGTCGAGTCTTTAGTCGCTTGAGTAACCTTGCAGAGCACCAGATCTCCAACTGGGAATCTCTTTGGCGTAACCCGAGTATTGTAGAATCTGAAGAACATTTGTTAATAGGCAGTCATCCTCATCTGAGCCCAATCTCTTCTCTCTTCGATCAGATCTAAACTTATCGCCAATTCTCTTTCATTCTGTTGAGGCTCGTAATATTCAATTCTGAAACTTACTAAGCCAATCTCCATAGGAACTACTGTTTTCTCCCAAATGCTAATAGAAATGAGTTTCCCCTGTGGAAGTTCGCACAATAGTGCAATAAGCCCTAAGTACATTTGGTAACTGCTCGGGCCACAATCCCTTTGAAGTTTTAAGCCTAGTTTTTATCATCTAAAGGATCATCCTATTAGTTACTTCAACTTGCCCATTTGCTTGGGGATATCCTAGTGATGAGAAATGAACTTTGATCACATGCTACGAGCAAAAATTCTTAAATTATGGATTGTCAAACTATTTTGCATTGTCTATAACAATTACTCTGGATACCCCAAATCTAAAGATTCTTGACTTCCAAATGAAATTCCTTATTGTTTTCTCAGTGATTTTGGCCAAGGGCTCTCCTTTTACCCATTTAGTGAAGTAATCCACCATCACAATAGCATACTTGGTCTATCATTTTCCATTGGGGAGAGGGCCTATCAGGTCCACTCCCTACTGATAGAAAGGCCATGGCCTTGACATGGGGGTCATCTCCTCTAGAGGTTGTCTTGGGACATTGACGAATCATTGAAACTTATCATATTTTTTAACGAAGTCAGTTGCATCCTTTTGCATGATAGGCCAATAATATACTTGTTGTATGGCCTTGTGCGTTAGTGACCTGCCCCTAGCATGGTTACCACAAACTCTTTTATGAATCTCTTTGAGGATGTAATGGGCCTCCTCATAAGAGACACGTCGCAAATAGGGTAAAGAGAAACCCCTCTTGTAGAGCACCCCTCTAATGAGTATATACTTAATTGCCCAAATATTTAACTTCCGAGCCTCTACGCTATCATCTGGTAGTATCCCATCCTTGATATATTTAATGATAGGATCGACCCATTCCATCCTCATCACTATTTGTTGCACTTCTATATGTTCTCTCTGAAATATACTTGGCTTATCCAAGTACTCCAATGGTATAGTCTTACTGATCTCTCTTTCTAATCCAGTGGCTAGTTTGGCCAGGGCATTGCATTCCCATTCTCTTCACGTGAAATCCGATGGATTAGAAATTTATGGAAAGTACTCTTTAATTTTTCTATCTTCTGTAGGTAGGTCTTCATCTTCTCACCTCGTGCTTCATATTTGGCTCAAATTTGTCTAGCAATCAATTAGAAATCAGTGTAGGTCCTGACTTGCTCCACCCCGAGAGCCTTTGCCATCCTCAGCCTTGCAATCAAGGTTTTGTACTCTGCCTCGTTATTGGTTCCTTTGAAACCAAACTAAATCCCATACTGTAACTTTTCTCCCACTAGAGAAATAATTATCAACCCTGCTCCACTAGCCTATGCATTAGATGACCCATCCATAAACAAGGTCCAAGTTGCTTCCTAACTCATCTGCTCACTTGACTCTGCCTCTGTCACCAAATGGGGTTGAACCTCTTTTTCTGGATGGGTGAACTTTGCAACAACATCTGCTAATACATGTGCCTTTATTGCATTCCTTGGCTTGTAATCGAAAAGGTTTATGTTACGTTTGGTAGTACCAATTCGGCGCTCTAGAATTGGAATTGCATTTGGGAGCGCCAATTTGGTGCTCCCAAACATAACATTAGTGTATTTTACTGAAAGTAATTGCCTAAGGATTTAGGAGTATGATTTGAAAATTTGGGAAGACAATTTTTGTATAAAAGAAGTGCAGAAATGGACATTAAACAGTTGTAAGCCTCCTCTCTCAGCCCTTTCTTTTAAACATGATTTTTTTTTTTTAAGTGTATGAAGTGTAATTGGACCCAATAGGCTATCTCTTTGACCTTTTCCCACTTTAGAAGTAGAGTTTATTTGTATTTTCCAAGAAAGAAGAGAATTGTACAAAGTAGTGTGCCAGAAAGACATAAGAACTTCAGTTTGCTACTTATTATCCAAACATGATATATTCTTATTAACTAACACCTTGAAGTAAACATTGATTTCAATAAATACTCAATTTGATAAAGTTATAGTATAAATAATACATACATTGTTCTCTACCATGAATAAACATTCATGATAACTACCAAGGATTATAGGTTTAAGTCCCCGTAGAAGAATGTAGGGGTGTGAATTTCTTGTTAGAAAAAAAAACAATAATAAATAACTATCGTATTAACTTAATAAAAAAAACCATACAATGTACAATACATGAATGAAGCTAACTAACCACAACCCTAAATTAACATGAATCTATTTGATGGCATTAAGGAGTGGTAGATTAATCTTTACTTATCGAAACACCTGCATCATGTCATGCAACTTGTCCCCTTGCTTCCCCAACTTGGATGCTTGTAGAAAACGTTGTGGGAAGGGAGCTTTGGGCTCATATGAATTTTCAGCACTTGGACTTGTGATCACATTTTCTTCTTCTTTCTTTTCTCCCACCTTTTTATCAATTATTTTCCCACTTCTCAAAGTGGTACTGGCTTGAACCTGCTCATGATGTGGGTTGTTTGAAGAAGCATGCATCCCTCTGAGATTAGCAACTAGTTGACTTGGGAGCTTCCCTTCTTTTCTTCTACTTAAGGTATATTAGCAAGTTGTCCAAACTGAGATTCCAATTTAGCAATGGACTGAGAATGAGAATGAACCAGTTGAGCTATAGTTTGCACTGTTTCGACAATAAAGTCAAGCTTCTCAAGTTTAGAATCAATCTTGTCAAGTCTTGCTAGGGTACTCATTATCTTATCTTCAAAGGCAGAATTTTTCTATGGCATAGGAACTTGTACTTGATATGGCTATTGAGGCATATAGTTCCTAGGTTGATATGTCAGTTGCTTTGCTGCCCCTTGGTTACTATAAGAAAAACTAGGATGATTCCTCCATGTCGGATTTAAGTATTACCACGTGGAGGATTCATTGGTCCAGTGAATGTAGCTTGGATTTGCTCTTGTTGAAGATCAAAAAATTGTCTAACTATGAGACAATTGTTTACATTATGCATAGGACTAGAGCAAAAGTCAAAAGGGCCTGGCAATGAAGAATTTACAGTAGAAGGAGCTTGATTGGCTACCATAATCAATGCTACCTTTTGTGCAATCAAGTCAATATTGGTTGGCATAGCATCTGTAGCACCAACCTCAAAAATCCTATCAATCTTCCTTATAGTGGCTGGTCTGCTAGAACGAGTAGAGGACACATGTTGTAGAGAATTATCACTTAGATTTTCAAACAAGGTCCACGCCTCTTCTTCACTCTTCAACATAAAAGTTCCTCCATAGGATGCATCAACCATCTATTTGTTGGCTTCCATCAGCCCTTCATGAAAACTCTGCACAAGTTGCCACTTAGGAACCTGATGATGAGGACACTTCCTAAGAAGGTCTTTGAATCTTTCCCACGTCTCATAGAATTTTTCTCCCTTATGTTGGGAGAAACCAGTGATAACACATCTAAACTGATTGGTTTTCCCTATCGAAAAATATTTCTTCAAGAATTCATGTTACATTTGAGTCCAGGTTGTGATAGAGCCCACCGGTAGAGAATTGAACCAATACTTGGCTTTGTCCTTCAATGAGAATGCAAAAAGTCTCATCTTGAAACCATCTTCAGAGAAGTTGTGAATTTTTGTAGTTGAGCATACTTCTATAAATTCATCGAGATGCTTGTAAGGGTCTTCTTGAGTTAGCCCAAAATAAGATGGTAGCATCTGAATAATGCTGGACTTGATCTCATAATTCTGTGTTGTGACATCAGGCAGTTGAAAACCAGCTGATGAAGTGTATGTTTCAGGGAAATAGTAGTTCATGAGCAATTTTGCCCTTACCCCAGTAACATTAGGCACAATGTTGTTATTGTCAGCATTATCTCGCATAGCTGCAATGTCGTTAATAATTTTTCCTATTGCACAATGGTATCAACAGAAATATTCCTCTATTGTCTGAGAGTACGTTCAGGCTCAAGATCAAGAGGTATCAAAGAATCAGCTACAGAACGGTGACCATGCATATAGTGACTAAAAGTACTTGAAAATGAAACAAAAATAAAATAAAAAGCAAAATATAAAAATTTCCTAAACTAAAAATTCAATTAAAACTAATTCTAAAAATCCAAACAATCAAATAAACAGTCCCCGGCAATGGCGCCAAAAATTGATTCGTGGCTAAGTGTATCAATTAAATTACCACTTTGTAATAGAACGAATTCTTTGTAGAATAGAGAGCTATCGAAAGGGGTGTCGAACCTCTGGGACTGTGGTCTGACTAAGTTGGATATATAGAATTAATTTTAACTAAATTTAAGAGAAAATGATGTTAATTTTTATATTCTAAATTAACCAATAAAGCAATTAAACAAAAGTAAGAGAAATTAAGGAGTGTCGAAGATATGAGATAAATCTAGGGTTATTGACTTCACCACTAACTTCATAATCAATGGCCAATTGAACTAACTATGGGAAATTATATCATGCATAAGTGGTGTTAGTGGCTACAAGCTCACCTCTTGAGGGTTACCTTTACTAGAATACCTCACTACACATCAATCTATGAGGGTACCTTTACCGGAATACCTCACGAGGTTACCTTTACCGGAATACCTCACTGTTTTACCAAATGGATTTCACCGTTCAAATTGAGTTCACCTCCCTCACCATGCCAATGAAGATGAACCCCACATGCTCAATCAAACGTACATTCACAATTTAAAACCAATAAGGCATTCAACAATCATACTTGTACAAGTTCTCATTTAATCACCAAATATAGTCACATTGAGCATGCTTCACATTTCCACATTTCACATAATCTCATATCCTCCACATTCTATATAATTCATAAATTGACAATTAAATCATACTAATCACTTAAATATGTTTTCAAGGCAATTTATCAAACGCATAAGTGTTACATTCACAATTATACATGAATTCACCAAATTACTCCACAATTCAATTATAACATGCTTATAAAATTCTCTAAAGCATTTATAAACATACAATTACATCAACTAACATTAATAACACATTTAATGGTATAATTGAGCATGCTTTAATATTGGAAAATATCTAATTACACCCACATAGCCAATTGGTTGCCTTAACAACCAATATACTCACAAAAATTCTGGATTCTATAGGTTAGGCATCCCTACCTCAATTTGGAAAAGCTTCCAAATGAATTCCCCAATTCTCACCAAAAACTTAACCTTCTCTAAAATTGATTCTAGATGGATCAAACTCAAGCCCTTGGTGCGTAGACCGTTTCTCTCTTCTTCAGTAAACTGCAATTATGGACCTAAGTCTCTCAAAATCAATGGAGAAGAGAAGAAGAAGATGTTGCTATATATATTCGGCAGATTTCAAATGAGAAATGAGAGCTGGGTCTTGATATTTATAGAATTTTAACCTACCTTTATTTACAAGAGTGCCACTACCTTTTCACTAAACCTTCTCGAACTCGATTTTTGAGTTTTGTAACTCCAATTGACATGAAATTGATTCTGTAACATGTAAAATATTTTATTTAATCTGCTCTCCAAATTTGGAGTCATTTCGACACTTTCAAATTTTTTGGGCCCACGGGGCCCGTACCCCTAGGTCTAGGGATGGCAACGGGGCGGGGCGGGTTTTGCCTTCCCCATAACTGAAACCGTTTAACTTTTCCCGCCCTGCAACCGTGTATAAACGGGGTGGGGCGGGGCGGGTTTTGACTTCCCCATTCCCATAACTGTTTAACTTTCCCCGCGCCGCCCCGTTTATATATATATATATTTTTTAATGCAAAATTTTTTATTAATAAATCTGATATTTTGATACATATACACCAAAAACACACATTTAGGTACTTGCAATACAATGGATAATATTGAGTCATCCATTACTGATATAATAAACTTGTATAGTTGTATGATATATATAATATTAATATTTTCTTTATACATTATTAATATTTCTCTATATATTATATATATAAGTATAAATATATATATATACTTAAACGGGACGGGTACCCGTCGGGGTAGGGTCTTTCCCCCGTCCCCGCCCCGTTTAAACGCGGGTTATTTTCTCTAACCCCATCCCCACCCCGTTTCCTTAAACGGTTCCGTAAACGGGGCAGAGCGGGGCGGGGCAAATTACCATCCCTACCAGGGTCAACATGACCCAAAAAAGTCACCTTTTGTCATACGCTCTAAAAACTTTTTCAAACCTTAAATAAGTTGTCTAAATATGTATTCTACATTTAAAACACATATTCAATCATTTAAATCATTTACAAGGAACTCATAATGTCCATACTACGTACAGAAAGTTGTTTTATAGATTCCTCATCATTTACCCTCAATTAGTAATAACCCGACCTTAAATCAATTTTTGAGAAGTAGTGAGCTCATTTCAATTGATCAAATAGGTTGTCTATCCTCGGTAACGGATACTTGTTCTTGATTGTCACATGATTCAACTTTTGGTAATCAATGCATAATCTCAAAGCACCGTCATTCTTCTTAGCAAACAACAGCAGTGCTCCCCACGATGATGCACTCGGTCTAATAAAGCCTATAACTTTCAAAACATCTAATTAGCGCTTCAATTTTACCAACTCCGTCGATGTCATTTGATATGGTGCTATAGAAATGGGCATCGTACTAGGTATAAGATCAATCCCAAACTCTACCTCTCTCATGAGAGGCAAATCTGTCAAATCCTCCAGAAAAACATCCAAGAAGTCGCATACTACCGTCGAATATATCTCTCTCAAAATCTCCTTTCCCTCGACCAATAGACTAGCCAAGATAAAACTGTGTCGCTCCCGACTACTAATGCCATAGCATGAAGATGTATAGGAATCACTTCGATCCCCAACAAAACAAAAGCAATCGTCCTCAAGCATGCAAACTGTCACTCTCCCTTTCCACATATACAAGGTGTCACACTCATAACACCTAACTCATACCGCTAAAGTCTATACAAATAGTGCATCTCAAACACTCCAAAACTGAACATAGTCTTACCTCTATCCAAGGTTTCCAAATCCTTTCCAAAGCAACTACCATGCTTACACAATCCACCATTATCAAACATGATTTACTATACTGGCATATCATCATGGACATAGTCTACAATTCCGTGCAATTGTTGAAACAAATCACATAAATCATATGCACTTGTCAAAACAAATCACATAAAATAGTGCACTTGCCAAAACAAGCCACATAAGTCTTGTGCACTTACCGAAACAAGTCACATAAATCATATGCATTTACCAAAACAAGTCACATAAACAGTGTACTAAGCCATATAACAATGCCAAGTTTCATAGACTATAACTCGATGGAATCCAACACCAAGTCTAGGATCTTACATCCCACTATATCACAATCTCATTAACCAATCAATTTTCATCACCAATTATCCGAGAAAAGAATCATGTCTCATTTCAGTCCTTCACTCCAAAGAACTAGTTGACAATTAGAGAGGTCCTTTCATATTAGCACTTCACTTTAGACAACCCTTACTAGTGAGAGTTTGAGGTCACCTACAGTCTCATACAACCTACCCAGTGTATATACTGGACTGCATCCATTGCATCCACCCCTCCCCCTCATGGTAAGAAATCATCCTCACTTCCGATACTATATGTTAGGGTTCTCACCCATCGTTAACTTATCATTCACTTAACCATCATATCCAATACTTATCACACCATTTTCAACTCATTTCACATAACCTAAACATATCACTATCAAACGTACAAACTGTCACATATCCATTAACTTAAAAGGATTAAATCAATTCTAAGTGTTCATCCCACTATATCAACAATACACCTCAGACTTACCCTGTCTAGAATCATGGTATCACAGTATTACCAATAGTTGTCCTTAATTGACTAACCTTTAGTCCCCAATACATGTGCAAAGATATAGGTCAATGATAATAAATTATCTCATGCTATGTACTCAACATGATCTAACTATAACTCAACATAACAACATGTTATCACTTTCGTACATAACACATAAACATGCTTTTCAACGCATGTTTAATCACATAAACATGTTCTCAAGTCAACATATAATACATGTTATCACATAACTACTTAGCATATTATCATGTAAGCACATTTCACATGCATATAAGCTCTCTAATCGACTGTGTCATGTCTACATGCGTTTCTAGGTTATCAACTCAAAGGTCTAACCTATCAAGAAACTACACGTGATACAACCCTTACCCGTCACCCTTAGGTATTCGACCTAATGCTCTAATACCAATATGTCACGTCCCAAAATTTGGACCACTGGGAATCCCCTGGTCTAAGTCCAAATCCCAATAGTGAACCCGTCCATTAAACCCTAATGAACTATTTTAACTCAAAATTACTATGGAAGCTTAATTACGTACACACTCACGTGTGTTTGAAATTTAACATCAACTAATACCAATGAAAAGAAGATTCAAAAATATCTACGCTCAATTCCAATTTAAAACCAAAAAAGTATGTTCGATTGAAGTTTGAACCAATTTCAGGGCTTGCTCGTAATTACAAGGGCGATTTCATCCATTAATATCTAATACACTGCCTCAATCACTAAATCAATGCAGAATCATAATTACCCGTATACATTTACCTACGTAGGACTCAATCTCAATAATCTATTATGGCCCCACACATGCTTTCCTGAACAATTCTCCAATTTTATCTCAATCCACCCTGCCACACATTACGATGCATCATAATGTTGGTTACGATGCATCACACAAGGTGTGTAACAGCTTGTGAAATCCACTAGAATCCCAATCAAAACACTCACCCACTTACGATGCATCGTTATTGGTTTTTGATGCATCGTAATCACTCGATTGCTACTATAACAAATCCACCAAGTGATTACAATTGTCATTCCTATCCCTTTATTTATCCTAAACATACAATCATATAACATAATTATCATTTTTATACATCCTAAGCATCCACAATATAATAATTCACCACAATTATACTCCTCATTATACAGTTGGAGCTTAATCACATCCATATAATCCATATAATTAACCTTTAAATCATGAACATGTTTGGACATTAATGAAAATACAATTCATCAACATAACCATTTTTTTCCAAGTTATACATATAGAAATAAACATAAATGAAGGATCATCATTTAAATCATCTAGCATTTTACCATGCTCAATACCATGCTTATAATGAAATAAATCATAAGTCATGAATAACACATACTTAAAAATGTATTTAAACGTACGCAACCATAAAACATAAATATTACATGTTCCAAAAATGTAAATGGTCTTTAAATGTTCATCTCATGCATATAGTTCACAATTCGGACAGACATTCAAATAAAGTAAATAAGTCTTTAAATAGAATTCATTCTGCTCCACACCAACTGTCTATTGGGGAGACTCCACTACCTCCTTTTCATTTCCTTAAAAGAGTTAATCCTCATAGAATGAGTAACCACACACTCAGTATGAATATCTAAAACATAATTTTGCAAGTTTCATGAATATCACATAAACATACGTTTGCATTTATTCATATATGTTGCACAAATATCAATTTATAACATCCACATCATAAACAACATGTACATACATCATGATATGCATAACTCCTTCATCCTCTCCACACTTCCATTGGTCTCCAATTCCCGTGGATGACCAATCCCACCTAAAGAGGGTTACATTTATCGGAATACTTTTTGAGGGTCAGAATATCTTACTACAGATCAATCCATGAGGGTAACTTTACAGGAATACCTCACAGTTTTACTGAATGGATTTCACCATTCAAATTGAACTCACCTCCCTCATCATGCCAATGAAGATGAACCTCACATGTTCAATCAAATGTACATTCACAATTTAAAACCAATGAGGCATTCAGCAATTATACTTGTACAAGTTCTCATTTAATCACCATATATAGTCACATTGAGCATGCTTCACATTTTTCACATTTCACATAATCTCATATCCTCCACATTCCATATAATTCATAAATTGATAATTAAATCATGTTTTTCACTCAAACATATTTTCAAGGCAATTTATCAAACACATAAGTGTTACATTCATAATTATACATGAATTCACCAAATTACTCCACAATTCAATTTCAACATGCTTATAAAATTCTTAAAGCATTTATAAACATTCAATTACATCAACTAGCATTTATAACATATTTAATGGTATAATTGAGCATGCTTTAATATTGAAAAATATCTAATTATACCCACATAGCCAATTGGTTGCCTTAACAACCAATATACTCACAAAAATTCTGGATTTTATAAGTTAGACATTCCTACCTCAATTTGGAAGAGCTTCTAAATGAATTCCCCAATTCACACCAAAAACTTAACCTTCTCTGAAATTGATTCCAGATGGATCAAACTCAAGCCCTTGGTGCATAGACCGTTTCTCTTCTTCGGTGAACTCCAATTATAGACCTAACTCCCTCACACACAATGACGAAGGGAAAAAGAAGAAGATGCTGCTATATATAGATATATGTATATTGCTCTATTTAGCTGATTTCAAATGAGAAATGAGAGCTGGGTATTCTCTTGATATTTATAAAATTTTAACCTACCCTTATTTACAAGAGTGCCACTACCTTTTCATTAAACCTTCTCGGACTCGATTTTTGAGTTTCGTAACTCCGATTAACACAAAATCGATTCCATAGCACGTCAAATATTTTATCTAAGCCACTCTCCAAATTTGAAGTCATTCCGACACTTTCGTATTTTCTGGGCTCACAAGGCCCATACCCCTAGGTCAACCGGACTCGAAAAAGTTAACTTTTGTTAAACGCTTTGAAAACTTTTCCAAACCTTAAATAAGTTCTCTAAATATGTATTTTACAATTAAAACACATATATAATTATTTAAATCATTTATATGCATGCATTTAAATAAAAATAAAAATAAAATCGGCAAAAAATGGTCACGATTCTTACTGTCCCCGTAGGGCTGTACCCCCGTAGGGCTGTTTGTTCACTTTTTGTTTTAGTTATAACAAGATATTTTGAAACAGAAAGACTGTTATTGATATTTTAGTAACAAATGGAAAGTTATTCAAGAAAACCTTGGTGTTATCGTCCTAAGGCTCGATACTAAACTAAATTCTAGCTGGAACTATTAAAGTAAATACAACTTAAAAAAGTCTTACTGATAGTATTTTCTCAGATGCTTGACATTCATGGGCCAACTGCCTCCCCTTCAATGTCTACAATCAATATGTCCACTGTTGTTGAGTTTGGATAACTTTGTAAGGGCCCTCCTAGTTATGAGCCAGTTCCTTGGTGCCTGGGGGTTTGGTTGCTTGAGTTACTTCATAGAGGACTAGATTTCCAGGTTGAAGACTTTTCTGCTTGATCTTTTTGGCTTGTTCTTTTTCAAATTTTGCTTTGTTTGAAGAGTGGTGATTGCATATCTGAAAAGGGTATTAAAAATTGTATACAGACAACTTTGGGGACTGGCCTCAAATGACTTTTGAAGGTCGGCCTTGGCCAACTTTTGCCCTTCGAGGATGGCCTTTGAGTGAGGCCTTTTAAGGGAGGCCTTTAGAGGAAAGCCTTTTGAGGGAGGCCTTTTTGAGGAAGGCCTCTTGAGGAAGGCCCTTAGAGGAAGGCCTTTTGAGGAAGGCCTCTTAAGGAAGGCCTCTTAAGGAAGGCCCCTTGAGGAAAGCCTCTTAAGGGAGGAAAACCCTTAGAGAAAGGCCTCTTGAGGAAGGCCCTTAGAGGAAGGCCCTTAGAGGAAGGCCCCTTGAGGAAGGCCCTTAGAGGAAGGCCTCTAGAAGGCCTTTAGAGGAGGGCCTCTTGAGGAAGGCCCTTTTTGAGGGAGGCCTTTTAAGGGCTGGATTTGGCCGACCTCCTTGGCTGATTTCTTAAGGACTGACTTTGCTTGCTTAGCCGACTTTCTATTACCATCTCATTTTTTCCCTCTGCGTATCTAAGGCATCCTCAGCATTTATGTATTTATGGGCCTTTATGAGTAGCTTGGACATGTTTTATAGGGGATGTTCGGAGTTTGAGTACAAAATTTTTGAGGGTAGCAGGTCTCCCATGAACACGATAACTGCGACCTTGTCGTCCAAAGCATCGACTTGTAACATTTCTCTGTTAAACTAGCTAATGTAGTCTCGCAACAATTCTCCCTTGGTCTACCTTACGTTCAGAAGATAAGTGGTAGACTTTTGTGTTTTTGGGCAGCAATGAAATTACACACAAACAACTGGTTTAGCTATTCGAAGGAATCTATAGACGTAGGTTTCAAACTGTTAAACCATGCTCGGATAGAACCTTTCAATGTATTGGGAAAGGCTCTGCATATAATTTCATTTGGTACTCTTTGGAGGTACATCAGAGCCTTATAGGTCTCCAGATGGTCTAGTGGGTCCTTGGTCCTGTCAAAGTTTTCAAGGGTGTGCATCTTGAACTTGCTGGGCAAAAGACAATTTATTACTCTAGTAGTAAAGGGGAGGTTAGTCTATTGGATCACATCTTCCACTATAGCAGGGCCTTTCCCTTTCATGGCATGGGCCATATTTTCCACCTTCATGAGTATGTGCTCAGAGCCTCGAATCTCCATGAGTATTGAGTTCTGAACCCCAAACCCCCATGGGCATGAGCTCTCTCAGGCGAGACTAAGTGAATGAGGTTTGTCCCATCTTGATCGCTTTTTACACAACTTTGGGCTACGTTGTCTGCCAGAACCCCACTGTCTCGCCCAACCACATCCCCTTCTAGATTGACTGGCCTAACGTGACTTTATGACGACACTGGTGCCACAAGAGGGAGCCACTGCAAGTTATCGCATTTTGTTGGAGTACCTGGATCAGACTCTGATTTAAGTTCCGAACTTGGTATTCCAGTGCTGCGACACGATCCTGGGCATTTGGGACTCAGGGGCGTGCCCCAAAGAAGTCTTTTTGACCAGGGGGTGCATGCCTCCTTCTCCTGCTATAGGTAGATTGTGACCAACAAGGTCTGGGCCGATAGACGGATTGTGACCAATAGGCAGATCCTGTCCTGTTGGGAGATTGGGATTGGCAAGGTCTGGGATGGCAGGTGGATTGTGGCTGGTAGGAGAATCCTACCTGTAGTCTCTAGCCTAGATCATAGGTGCATCATTTTTCGTATATGCTTCGGGTAGAACAATCAAGTTTGTGATAGTTCCCACAGACTGCGCCAACTGATGAAGTAGAAATTCACCCTGAACTAACCTATAAAAGGATAAGAGAAGGGTAATCGGAAGAACACTAGTGTGGTGCCGGCTGACTACGCTCCAACGATCAAGTCAGAAATCGGAAGGACTTTCTTAAGTTATAAAGGCACTTTAGAGGATATTAATTGCGTACCTTAGTATATGAACTGTTTTTATATTTATAGCAGTCAAATGGGAACGTGTCCTAGTAGGAGACTGACTCTTCAATTCTCTAGACTTATTTGAAAATAGAAAAGTCCTGGTCAAAGCATACCTCTTATCCACGTCACCTTAATCTCAACTTCCACGTCATAACGATGTAATGCTCGTATGCAATACATTTATATCAAAGATGTCACCTCGTGCTATTTATTAGATCAGGTTATAACACTATAATATCTAATGATTTAAAGGTAATGTGTTTTCGATTTGAAATTAGTATTGTCGATTTAAACGCACAATGACACAGAATCTACTTGTTTGGTTTAGTTTTTTGAAAATAATTTTCTGTTTTCTGATAACTAAAAATTGCACAAAAATATTGATGGTTTGTGAGAACTGTTTTTAAAAAAATTAATTAATTAATTTATTTATTTTTAGATAATTGTTTTTAAATTAACAAATGAAACTTAAATTTGCATAGAAGAGGATATTTATAATGATTTGTTTGTGGACTTGGATACTCTACGTTGTAGGATCAATCCACTTCTGTTCAATTGAATGGGGGACAGAAGACCACATAGCCACAAAAAACAAATGGTACAAAAAACAATGTCGTTTGCACTGGTTTTTTTTCAAAAAATAATTGCCAACGTTAAGTTGCCTAAGGGCATCCATTATGCTGTTCTCTATCGCCTATGTAGAGAGCAGCAGAGGCGCATAAGCGGGCCCATCAAAAAAAAATTTGCAGGCTCGTTGCAGGTAGAAGCCTGCGGCTCTTTCTTGCTTTTTTTTTTTTCCTTTTTTCTTTTATTTTGTTTTTTCAAACAATAGTCCAATGTTTATATATATATATATATATATATATATATATATATATATATATATCAGAAAAATATTGTTTGTTCTTTGTTTAATTTTTATTTCAATTTGATTTTTTAGAACTCTTTAAAGGTTAAATTTTTTTTTATTTGGCTCAAGATGAATTTGAAAGAGATATAATGCGTCAAGATCCAAATAAGGCTACAACGCCAGAAGCAAAAGTTTGGATCATTAAATAACAAAAGAAAATCTTGAGAAAATTAGATCTAGATTAGGGATGGCAATGGGGAGGGTACGACACGTGTTTGCCTAAACCCGTTCCCGCGCCGCTGCCTTCAACACTATTCCCAAACTCGCCAAAGGTTTGGGATGGGACGAGATTTCAAAACCCATCATCGCCCCGTTGGTAAAAACTCCACCTCGTCCCCGCTCCGCCCTGCAAAATTGTAACCATATCAAATATCAACAAAAATTGATTTTTTCAAAATATACAAGTTTAGTGGCTAGTACCTAGATGTTTAGGTAGGTTAGGTTAACAATTATACTTTGCAAAGAGTATATATATATATTAAATATATTTATAATAATAAAATATATAGGCAGGGCGGGTTACTATGGAGTCTCGAACCCGCCCGTACTCGCGGCGGGTTCTAGCTTTCTTTCCCAAATTTGCCCCTATGGAAAAAAAAATGGCTCCCATACCCGTGACGGGACTAGACGACAACCCGGCGGGACAGACAAAATTGCCATCCTTAATCTAGATGATGATGATATGTAATGTTATTTCTTTATTTGTGCGAAAAATATGTAATAATTTTTAATTTAATTCTTTATTTGTTCGAAAAATATGTAATGTCTTTTTATTTGTGAATAAATATATGAGAAGTAAATAATTAAAAAATAATATTTTATTCATACCAAATAATTGAAATAAATAAGTTTTAAAAAATTTTATGAATTATTTTTAATATAAAAAATATTAAAATAGTAATGTAGAAAGCATGGGCTATGTTCTGTAGAACATCAACTCAAAAAAAAAGAAGCTGGCTCTCCATTTTAATCACAGAGGTCGAGAGTTGCACAACGGATGGTCCGAGGTCGGATCCAAGACGAAAGGAGGAACAGAATCTAATATAAAAAATATTAAAATAGTAATGTAGAAAGCATGATAAGCTCTACAGTTGAGAGAGCCGACATCAACTCAAAAAAAAAGAAAAAAAGAAAGAGGCTGGCTCTCCATTTTAATTACAGAGGTCGAGAGTTGCACAACGGATGGTCCAAGGTCGGATCCAAAACGAAAGGAGACACAGAATCTGAAACATTTATAGCAAGAGTTCCAAAGTCCATTCAATTCAATATTTCTCTCTTCAAATTTGTTGATTCGTAGTTCATTGATATATATAGAGAGAAAGAAGAGAGATATGTTGACCCTTTCTTCATCAGCACATTGTGGTTCATATTTCTCTTTTTTTCGGAAGGTTGATTGTGGTTCATATTCACCATCTTACTCGGCTTCTTCATGCATATGCAGCAATCTTCAACGGGCAACGCTACCCTCGATTCAGAAACGATTTGTCTTCAAAAGGGTCTTTTCAAAATCTAATCGAAACCCATATTCAAATGTGGTTCGCGTGCAAGATGGTTAGCCCCATTTCCTTTTAATTTTGATGTATCTTCAGCTGTATAGGCTCGCTTTTGTTTTTCAATCAGAGAGATTTAGATCTGGTAACGCGAAATGGGAGAGAGAATCTGAAACGATTTGGATCGGCGTTAGGCAACTTAACGTTGCCCTGACGTCGGCAAATTTTTATTTATTTATTTAAAAAAACCCGGTTTTGCGCTGGGTACTTAAATTGTTTTTGGCTACGTCGCCTTCTGTCCGCGGCTCGATTGGGCAGCGGAGATCAATCCCACCAAAAAGGAGCAGAAGGCACTTTCTCGAAGACGATCCCTTTGAGGATCACAACACTTGAGTGATGATCCCTACTTGAAGTAAATGTCTATTTCACACTATTGATGCGATTCCACCCTATATGGAATACCCGTGCTATTTAATAATGATTCCACCATATATGGCATACCCGTGCTTTTTAATAATTTTGAAAAGCAACTGCAACCTTATTGTCGTCATTTGACGGCTGCAAAGAGGAAAAAAACAAATAGGTACCCAATTTTATTTCGTCCTTTGACGGCAGGAAAGAGGAAAAAAAAATGGTATTTTGGTGTCAACCAAACCTCATTGGTTCATGCATAATTTTATGTCTATATATAAGTCGTTAAGTACCCAATTTCGTTTTATTCTAACCATTCATTCATTCTCAGCGTTGGAAAATGGAAACCAAAAAATAGAGAAGAAAGAAGTAGCAGAAGAAGGTCAAAAGCAAGAGCATGCGCACCAAATCCTTCTCCTCACTCCATACAAATTGGGAAACTTTCAACTTTCCCATAGGTATATATATCTCATCAACACTACCAATTTTCTATGATTCATTCACTTTGTGTTATCATTTTGATCTTGTTGAGTTGTTGGCCTTGTGGGTCATTCTATTTTTACATTATAATATGCATATATATATATATATATATGTAATCCAATATTATTGGATTATTTTTTATGTATATTTCTTGCTATGTTATTGCTGCATAGATTTGTTGTAGCATAAATCTAATTTTTATGCATCAAGTGTTTCATGAAAATCCGGTTTAATATTGGGTTTCTTTTTTATATATATCTCTTGCCATGTTATTGCTGTATAGATTTGTTGTACTTGAATCTAATTTTTTATGCATCAAGTGTTTGATGAAAATCCAGTTGACAAATCCATTGATTTGTGATTTTTAGTAATTCATAGTCAATTAACTTCCTTGAGTTCAGCAAATTTTTTATGCATCAAGTTTTTTGTTGTACACTAAGTATGAAAATAGCATCTAATGTTTGCAATCTGAATTAGATAAAATGAATCATGCTCCCTATGCTTCATCTTCACGCTAGAAAATATGTTTGCTAGAAAATATGTTTGAAGTGTCAATTAAGAATTGTGAATTAGAAATACCTGCACATGACCCATATGACTTCGCAAGCTACTCTATTGCATTGTTGTTCAATCATGAGAAGGCTTCTTTTTAGTTTCAGAGTTCTTCTGAATATGTTAGGCCCTCTAGATCATGTGACTCTTGATTATTTTCTCTTCTGCTTATGATAGTAACAGAATGAAGAAGAGTTCCATGAGAGTCCTTCAAGCATAGGGCAATTGTTTTGTTTGAGTGTATCTGCTGAAATAACCTGCCCACTTTGTCTCTTTTGAGATTGAACCCAAAGAATATGTTTTTCCCTGCTATGGTCAGAAATTTATTTTCTATCACTGATTTGTATTGCCAAGTGCTAATCTATCTGTCACAAAGAAAAGTTGTCAACTCATTATTATCAAATGCGTAAATTTTAAAAAGTTTTTCCTAACTGAGGAAAAATAAGTGCCTTTTCTTTGCCGAAATGTGAAACTTAATTATGTAGGGATATAAACAAGAAAGAACTGAGGAAAGAGGTGAGAATTTTTTTCTGATATAAAAAGGTCGTACCCAGTGCACAAGGCTCCCGCTTGAGCGGGGTCTGGGAGAGGTGGATGCAGGCAAAGCCTTACCTCCATTTTTGGAGAAGTGGAAATTTTTCTGATATAATTCCAAGAATTGGAAAGAAATAAAGGGTGCGGTGGCAGAATCTGCAAAACAGTGTCTGTTGGTTACACCAATTATTTTTGCATAACATGTGGATCTTTCATGATGAATTAGAATAAACCTCCTATCATCTCTCAGCACTGGAACTGTATAATTCCTGGTTCCGATTGAGCTGAGTAAGGACGTAGTCGATAGCAGCTTCTTAGCACTTCCTGTGTCTATTTAGTTGGTAGGTGAGAAATCAAAATGGTTGTAGCTAGAGGACCTACAGATTCTTGCATTTAGCAGTTATTCCCCATCCCTTATATAATTGCCCATGTTGTATGTTCACTCTGCTTCAGTAAGGATTGTAAAGGAAAAGGAAACAGAATGAAATGAAGACAGATCGGATATTTATATAAAAATTTGTACCTTTCATAGTCCTTGTACTCCAAAATATGGATCGGAAGGTTGTATCTCATTAGTAGGCATTTTCCTCCAAAGTTTTTTAGAGGAATGCACTGCTTGAATGTTCTTGTATATGTGGCTCAGTTTCTTTAGACTAATATTTGATCATTTTCCTCTTTTTCTTTTAAAAATTTTAGTTCATTTTCCAATAATAAATATCAAAACATAACTTTTGTACATAATAGTGCTGAATACTTTTAATCAGAACAAATGACATGCAATCATTTTGCAAGGGAGATGATTTAGATTATGAGATTGTTCTGTCTTCTTATGCTTTTGATGTGGATGTTTAAATGTCCACCTCTTAATTAGTTTGGTTTCTTGATTGGTTGCTATTTTCATACTTAGTGTACAACTAACTGTACATATAGATTCATATGTACTTAGGAAAGTACTTATAATAATCACATCTTGGGTTGTCAACTTAGTATTTTTTCCCCTTACCATAATTGGTTTTTTATCAGGCTATCATTGAAAATCTCCATGTTTTCCTGTTCTTGTTTAATTATATATCTATATTGTATTTTTCAATCTAAGCAAGATATTGTAATGAAATTAGAGGTAGTGAGTCACCTAATTCTACTTTGAACTTCTTAGGAGTTAGGGATTATGTAGATGTAATTATTCTAGTTTATTACTTCCTTTGGCAATAAGTTCCATTACCTAATGTAGTAACTGTTTTTGCGCTCCACAATTTTCAGAATTGTTTTGGCACCATTGACTAGGAATAGATCTTTCGGAAATGTTCCTCAGCCACATGCTATCTTGTATTACTCCCAGAGAGCAACCAAAGGGGGCCTTCTCATAGCAGAGGCAACTGGAGTTTCTGACACAGCCCAAGGGTAATTAATAGTTGTACTTATCTGAGTTCTTTGGGGTCATAGATTTAAAAAACAGCTTACATAATTTAGCATATGATTGCTTTCTTCATAGTTTCATCAGTACTTTTGCTTTCTTCACTACAGGCAACGAGATACACCTGGTATATGGACAAAAGAGCAAGTAGAAGCCTGGAAACCCATAGTAGATGCTGTTCATGCCAAAGGGGGTATCTTCTTTTGCCAGATTTGGCATGTGGGGAGAGTTTCAAATCGAGGTATTTTTTTGATTTCTTACCTCATTTATTCTCTTTTGTTATGGGATGACTTTTAATTAAGCATCACTTAGGATAGGGCAAGTTAAATGTTTCAAACATGTTTTTTTTTGTTTACAAAACAGGATATTTAAAGTTTTGGCGTTGTAGGGATGCATCTCACAGTGGATCTTTTCAGGCCCGCGATGTATTTGTATCCAGAAGTTTGAACTGAATTAAACAATTCATCAGATTTAAAATCACCTTTCTAGGTTTCGTTTCTCCCTTTTTTTTTTTTTTAAATAAAAGAAATTAGCTTCCTTGTTTGTGCAACATAATGAACAAGTACAACAGAATTTGTTGGAATAACTTTTTGCATGCTAGTTTTCAGCTGTCATTTATATAGATTTACATATGCTATTCTTTTTTCTTTTTTTTTTTTAAGTAGAAATTTACCAATATACTTTTTCCTTCCTCTCAAGCAATCAATATTGTAGAGGTGTGTCTTGAAAATTTGGTTTTGCTTGATTACCTGTATCAATAGTCAATAAATAGGTGTTTTTGCAAGTTCAACGTAAAAAGCTAGCTAAATGTAAGCTGCTTTACTAGAAACAAAAAGGGAAAAAGGGAAAAAGAAATCTTAAACATAAGTTCTAATTATATATAATCAGAATAAGGCAACATTCTACTGTAAGAACAACATTTTCTAAACATATTTTAGAAGCTCACCTGAAATATATTCTAAATTTACACAAAGGGATACTAGATTAAACCATTATAAATTACCCCTTAAGGTTAGGATTCGGAGTGGAGATCTTGGTATTAGTATCACCCAATCTAACAAGAATATCATCGATATAACCTTGGAAACCAATATTCCGTTGCATGTCATGTTGAGAATGACCGCAGTTGTTAATTTGAAGGATCTAAACAACTCATGAAATAAAACATTATCATGTAGCCACCAAATTTTCAATTGTTTTTAGTTGAAGAAATAATGATGGAGGAGGTTTTGTTTTGTCAATTGCAATCACATCAAATACAGGATTTCCTAATAATAATTACAAGTTGGTGGCACATAGAGACCATAAACTATTGATGTAGACATATCCTTTTTTTTTTTGGGTCCTTTGTTGAATATTATGAATGCGGACAAGTTATTGGTTTTACTCTTTTCAATAGTCATGTGACTCACGTTACAGACCTTATGGCAGTAAAGACCTATTTAACATTTAAAATATGAAAGTGATGTGGGTGTATAGATGTGCTCTACCGCATTATAAATCGAGAGAATTTTGATTGACTATGGAATCTACATGTTTATTATATAGCTTTATCCCAACAAAAGTAGTTTCTTGAAGCACTGCTACCTTTTTTTTTTTTTTTTGGAATAACATACCACACGTTACATTGACTGAATTTGATAGTTGGAACTTGGAAGATGGTTTTTGTTGATTTTTTCCTTACTGAGGAAGTTTCTTATTTGTAACGGTGTCATTTTTATTTTTCTAACAGTTATCTTTGATGAGGTGAACCAGATAGTTTACTTGAACAAAATCCAAGTACAATTGGCCATTGTTAAGTCGCATTGGTTAATTCTTTAATCATTTACTGTATAAGAAAACGGATAGTGTTGCTCGCCTCTCTTTTAATATCTTATGTGAGATGAGAAAAGCATCATGCAGTATAAGAAAGGGCAATCATTTCCTGAATGCCAAACATTTAATTGGGGTCATCCATGTTGGACTGCCAATATTAATGAAATGAGCGATGGTGTTGTGGAACTAGGCTCATGACTTTTCTTGGTGCAGGAGGTTCATTAGCTATTATTCTTTGTTGTGAGCATCAAGTGTAGATGACCTAGCAGGCTTCAGTTGGATTCTTTCAGAAAGCATGAAAAAGCCATGGCTACTTTTTCATAGGATTATGGAAACGATTAGGGGTCTTAGATATGAATTCTATAAATGGTGGAAAAAATTTCTGCTTTAGTAAATCAAAATATGCTAACATATTTGTTAGGTGCCTTTTCTTTTCCTACTTCTGTATAACTACTATTTTTTGTTTCTATTAGATAAGAAGCACTAATCGTTAAAAAAGGAACACGTACAATGCATCCATGTGACTCAAATGTGGATGTTAAGAATAACTAGGAAAGATAAAGATTAATAATCAAAAGATTAGGGAGAAATTAGGTGTGGTGCCTATTAGCAAGAAAATAAGAGGGAGTATACTTAGGTGGCAAGAGCCTATTCAATGCCGACCTGTAGATACACCTGTGAGGAGAGATAGATTTATTTGCATAGAAGGTAAGACACAAAGGGGTCGACCAAAACTAAAATGGAATGAAGTAATAAGAAATGACTTTAAAAAAATTAAATCTAGTAGGAGCTATAGCTTATGATAGAAAAGAGTGGAAAAAGAGAATCAATGTGGCCGACCCCGTTTGTACGGGATAAAGGCAAGGATGATGATGATGACCATGATGAGGAAAGAAGCACTAATACACCCACTTTGTTCAATTGGAACTTGAAATCTTAACCTCCTCTTTGAGAGGTGGGACGGATACCACTCAAGCTAATGCTTGGTGGTTATAATGACTCCTTGTTTTTTTCTTTGATGACAAGACCTACTTTATTGAATTTTTAGGCCTCTTTGACATCATCTTAACCTATTTAGCCATTTCCTTGTACAGGTTTTCAGCCAAATGGGCAAGCTCCTATATCTTGTACTGACAAGCCGTTGACTCCTCAACCTCGTAGTAATGTCATTGATGCTGCAGAATTTTCACCTCCACGACGCCTGAGTATAGAAGAAATTCCTCAAGTTGTCAATGATTTTAAACTTGCTGCAAGGAATGCTATCGAGGCTGGTAAGCTTTTGAAGATACATTTAGACACTAATGTTTAGTAAAGTATTTCTTCAATTTCAGAAAGTTAAATGGTATTTGATTGGCCGATTCTATAAGATAAAAGAAATATATTTATTTGAAATAAGATGCAGAAAGAAATTTATGCTGAACTTGTTTATGGATCATGGTAATGTCTGTCTTTAGTGGGTAAGAACAAAAATATTAGATCATAGGTATGCTCATATTTCTACTCTGATGATGTAGAGGCCTGATTTTTTTTTCCGCCAAGTTCAACGTGTTTTATTCTTCGTTAAGCAAGTTTTTTTTTTTTTTTTTTTTTTTAAGAATATATGTTTGTTATAATATATATATGTTTTATTCTTTCATTGGTCAATTTTCTTGAAGGAAATTCAATAAACATATAGGTAGGGTGAGTCAGTTTTATATCTATTATTTTTAAGAATATATGTTTGAAATGTAGGTTATGAGTAAGCTCCCTAGTGGAATCATGTAGTAACTAGTAACCTCTCTACTAGAGTAACAAATGAGGGTCTCTAGGTCAAGTGATGTCCCAAGGGAGTGGGTTAGAATGAAAATCGATGTAGCCTTAGAAAAGAGAGAGTGGCAGTAATGGAGAAAATCTTTGAGAATCTCAAGGTTACTTTTCCTCCCTTTTTAAAGAATTTCTTGAAACGATGTATGAGGTCATCCCATCTTTATAGGATTACAGGAGTGTAAAGAATAGCTAGTGATAACTAGATGACATGACAAGGGAGTGTGGCTAAATGGAGATACCAACAAATCATATGAGAATATCAGCAAGTGAGTTGGTGTCCCATGAGTGCCATTATATGGCTAAATCGTCTCAGCAGACACATGGTATCTTTCTTTCTACGACCAGCCAAAATATAGATTGTGGTTAAGAATACACCTTGGTGAGCCCTCGGTTTTAGCCTTGAGGATAAAGATCCACTAAAATACCATTCTAGACCATGTGCAACAACGTGGTCAAATCACCTCCGTTATCAATGAAGATGGAGAATTCAAGCTTCTTATCGTACGAAAAGCTCGATCGCATTGCAGAAGGGGTGGGCATGAGTGACCTCGGTGTTCTTACATCTCTTGAATGATTCACGTGTGTGAACCATAACACCTCCAACAATGAAAATAAAGATGAAGATGAGGCCAAGGGTCATCGTTTTATGCTCACCAAATTCCAAATCAATAGTCCCAACAACAAAATATCACCTTTGTTGATAACCTCCCTGTCTAACCTATCCATCAATCCTCATCGGTACATTAATATAGATATATGTCGCCTCATATAGGAATTTCTTCCTCAATATATCACTTATAGTTAGCTGGTCAAATTGAACTTTATTGTTTGGACTGTTTGATTAATGGTTGGAATTGTTATCATATAGGTCGAATCTGTTTTGATCGACATTGCATGCCTAAAAGTATTTTTTCTGTTGCATTAATTTTCTTAATGTTTTCTTTGTCTTCAACGTCTAAAGTTTATGTGCAAAGACCATGTTCACTGTTCACTCTCTCATGCATGAACATGCTAGTTAGAGACAGGTGCGTATGGGGTGTAAGGAGATGGGACCACCCCGAAGTGACCATGATATAAATGCTTTGCATGACTGGGTGTAGCGGGATTCTTATGGCACAACCTCTGGCTAGTACTTCCCTTTTGACTTACCAAACCACAACCTCTTTGAAGCTCCCCAAATTGGCATGTCAAGACATGATATGCTGAATAACTGTGCACATGGCACCTATGTGGAAAGTAGGGGTGCACAAAGAACCGTCGGAACCGGAACCGTACCGGAACCATACAGAACCGTGGCTACGGTTCCGGTTCCTAAAATTAGGAACCGTTACCAACGGTTCCGGTTCCGGTTCCGGTTCCGGTTCCTGTTCCAGGACCAGTAGAACCGTACCGGAACCGGAACCGTTAGGGGTAACGGTTCCTTGGAACCGAACCGGAACCGGAACCGGAACCGGAACCGTTATTATATAATATATATACATTATATATAATTATTATATGTAATGTATATATATATATTATATATAGTTATTATATTATATAGGGTGCCATTTTTAGATTGTAGGTTTCACATTTATTTAATGAATATATATATATATATATATATATATATTTTGTATTTTCAAGCTTCATTAAAAAAATAAAAATAAAATAATAATAATAAAATCCTAAGGAACCGTGGTTCGGAACCGGAACCGAACCGAGAACCGCGGTTCGGTTCCTCACGGTTCCAACCCTTAACGGTTCCGGTTCCGGTTCCGAAAATCAGGAACCGTTGGTAACGGTTCCGGTTCTGGTTCCACCAAGAACCGTGGGGAACCGTACCGTGTGCACCCCTAGTGGAAAGGGCTTAGACCATGCATGGCCCTTGCTTAGTACAAGCGTTTAGATTTAATGCTAATATCGGGCACAATTTCTAAGATGGTGGAGAATCATTGGACTGTTGTGGAGTACACGAATCACATTGGAGCAAATAAGTACATGCTCAGAAATGTGAGAGTTTAAAAGACATAGGACATAGCCATCGCTTGACATAAGCTCTAGATAGTGCAAGTGAATGAGCCATCATTGAGTGGAGAGTCAAAATTGCTTGAGGGACGTTAATGGAGCTAGCACAAATGTAGACTGCAGACTGTAGAATTTGTGTATACTGTTGGTAACAGTTCATGGATGTTTATGTGAGAATCCATAAAAGCTGTTGGAGATAAATTAGTTGTAGAGGCTAATGGTAACAAGTCATGGCAATTGACAACATGGGCCATGACGGCTGATGGCAATAAGATATGGAGGCTGACGGTGATGAGCCATAGAGGCTAACAGCAAGTATCTTGTATGCTGAGATTATAACCTTTCACCGTTTGGTGTAATCTACTGCCCATGAGAGAATTTATGATTTCTATGCCCTGAGGTGAATCCCATCATTGTTAAGTAAGATGAGTGTAGACAAAGGAGGACGAATAGCTCTCTCTTTGACTTCGCCTTAGTACCCTCTATCTAAGTAAGATGGGCAACAACTCTAAACAGCAATATACGGGAAAAGGAATCCCACATTGACACTAGCGATGGCGTTTTGCATACATGGGGGACAGGCCCCTCTTTAATTCCTTGGACGCTGCACCAATCACTGCATGGTGAAACAGGAAGAAAAGCACGCCTGATTATGCTACCTGGCCAGTAGAAAGAACTGGCCATGGTACAGGCCCATCGGCTCATAATAAGGACATGGTTATTAGAAAGGTGAATGTAGATTATGTAGTCTTGCTACTTTCTCGCTGAAGTGGTAATATGCATGACACGTGTTCTCAAGGCAGCAGGACAAATATAACCACGGGATAACACAAGGCCTCAGAGCTGAGACCATGATTGAGGACAATAAGTCAGGAGGAGCAAGAAGGAGATGGCAGTTTTGGACCGTGGGTGTGATCTTCAATGAGGACGTTAGGGCATAGAATGAGATGTAAAGCTCAGTCATTGTAATGGGGTGTTCTATTATAAGTGACATTACCTTGGATAATTAGATGTTCCATCTTGTGAGAGCAGGAGAGCTGCTGCATAGATCTCCTATTATGAGATTGATTAAGCAACTCGTAGGTACTGGATAACAGTAAGAACATCAGGTATCCTTGATTTAAAATGGCAAGAATATTGTTTGAAGAGTGTTGCAAGACCTTAAGCTCAGGTGACCAGAATATGTTGTATCAACTATAAACCATGATGACTTAAAGTGCTGTTTGTGTTCTGTAAGAGTAATATTCTCGGATTGGATGTTGAAGGAGCCTTGCTTTTGCAATTTCGTGCTCAGCATGCCTTAGTCAAATATAAGCGTGGTGAACCAATTGCCTTCATAACGGAGGATCCAGATTGAGTGCCTAGGCAATACATTTGGGTGAACTCAACAAACATCAAGGCTGGAGCAGTGGTACACAGCCATTGGTGACTAAATGATCATGGCTGAGGAATACATTAAAGAGGTGGGGCCTGCAAGTACCATTCCAGTAGTCGTCAAGTGCACCTCCTTAATGATGGCTTTACTATGCAAGCACATACTGTCACGGATACATAGATGTGTTCTGACTCCCACATCAGGTGTGTCTTGAATGGTCCTGGGCTTCTTAAATGGGTGTGGGGAATCTCAAAAGAATAGTTTTGGGTGTGAAAATGGCTTATCGTGATAATGTTCAAGCCTACTTGATGACAAGTATAGGAGAGTAACTTGTAAATTTTGGCTTACGTGATAGTGTTGCATGAAGCTGTAGGCAATCATGCACCTTTTATTTTAGATGTCATAATATAGATCTCCGTGCTTTGTGATTTGAAATTATATCTGACCTGGCAACATGATCAAAGTCTAAAGGTGTTGGTCATAAGTATGCCTACATTAGTCATGTGCCTCGAGCATTGACCATGGCAATTCAATCTCGTTTGTTGTCAGGTTAGAATGTTGAAGAGGTATAAATAATTAAGTAGGAACTTTGGCAGCCGTCTCATGAAAGTAGAGCACATAGGCAAGGAAGTTGGGCTGCTAGAATTGATGGTTTTACAGTGAAGAATGTTCAAAAAGTTATGGTGTTCCAGTCTAGGGTCATGTTAGTGTCCATCTTAGTGGTCCAATAGCATGCCGTGAAATATTGTCCACCAATCCCAGTGAAGTTGCTGCTTGTCATATATTCCAACGTCTTCCCACATGGGGATTCGATGATGAGTCACCCGTTGAATATGATAGTTAAGTGAACCAACCCACATGGAAATCTTCCCAGATATATGCTCTTTTGAAAATTTGTTATACGCAGAGAGTAAAATCACTTTTTAAGCATGGCAGGGAAGTGAAGTGTAGTAGCATACTACATGTAATTCCAGACATGTCAAGAAAGTCTCACAGACTAGGCAGCCGGCAGCCCTCATCTTACCATCACTTGTGCTAGATTTCGCGGGACACCTTGTCTTTAGGTATTCTAAAGTGTGACTACCCTTTATTGCCTTGGACCTTTACCTTGGTATTATAGATCACTCAATGCACCCATAATTTTGTATCCAAAACCCTCATGATGAAATGTGGTTAAAAAATAAAAAGTCTTAAACAAAATATTAAAGGGGGGAATGTGATTTTTGAATTGATATCACCTCGATGGAGCCATCAAACAGTCAGTGACTTCCCAAATGGAGTCGCCAAAGTGTAAATGTTTTGGTGATGGAGATGAAGGTATCACACATAGGATAATGGTGGTCCCAAGCTAATGGACTATGGTTAAAACCGAAGTAACCTTCGGAGAAATAATAGAGTTGCACAATGGAGAAAAATTCGGAGAATTCCAAGTTCATTGTCATTCTTCATTCCAGAAATTCTTGAAATGAGGTAAGGAGTCATCCTTATTAAAAGTTTAGAGGATTGCAATAAGTAGTTGGTGATAGGCGATAACTATTGCATGTGCAGTGCAATTTGGCTAACCAGAGAGACCAACTACATGTGGTACCTATGTTTCAAGTTGTGGGATTCCGTCACCTACATAGCCATATTTAATATAAAGTAAGGATGCATTTTGACATTTAGTAGAAACAAACTAGTTGTATTGTATATTACATCGCTTTTGAAGGTAGTCCATCAAAAAATGGCACCATAACTTACTGCATTAATTAATTGAGAGTTTTACAGGAAGGGTGTCTTTTCTATTTAGGAATCATTTGTGATGACACATGATATCTTTGTTCACAATGATTAATCCTGTAAATGACAAAAAAAGAATAAAAATTTTCCACATCAAAGATAGAAAAGGAAGTTAGAAAAAGAAAAAGATCAAACATCGGCTGCATATTAAGGTTAATTGCATAATAGTTGAAGTTCGCCAAATTTTGTTTGACCTGGAAGTGAGCATAAAGGCAACATTAGTTTGAACAGATACTGAGATAAACGTGGAGTATATTCATGCATTATTTTGTTATTATCCTGTCATTGTAAATACCCGGGTGATGCAGGAGGCTTGAAAGAATGAGAGAGAGAGAGGAAGAAGAGAGAAAGAGAGAAGAAGAACAGAGGGAGAGGAAAAATCTCAATAAGCTTTGTATTCAATAATAATCATCAAAAGTGCCGTCACAATATATTAGCTACCCCTATATATAGGCAAAACAGTAACCCTAAAAGGAAAACAAAAACCCTAAATAAATAAGGAAAATACATATAAAATAAAATAAATCAAAATCATCCTCTACGTCTATGCCTATAGTAAGTGCGTAGATCACCCGACTCAGGATTTTCATCAATTCTCCTCGACTGAGAAGAACACTCTTCCGGAGAGTAAAGCTTGTGATACTGTTCCAAAAGGTTTGGGTCAATACGGTGAAACTCATCTTTTGTGATCCATGTATCATCTGTATCCGGACGATCTCTCCAACGAACAAGGTATCACTGACAACCACCCTGACGAGAAGCAATAATCTAATGGTCAAGTACGTCTACAATCTGATCTATACTCCGTGGCGGAATCGGTGGAAGAACTGGCAATGGTGCTGATGAAGATGCATCTCCACCCTTGGGTGTACCTGTCGAAAATGCAGGAGGCTTAAAGGTGCCTCGGTAAGGAAACAAGTCCTCGATATTGAAAATTGGACTAATACCCATTTCAGATGGTAAGTCAAGTAAAAAAGCGTTAGGTCCCAACTTACGTATGATACAAAATGGTTCAGTAGCACGGGCATGCAGTTTCTTAAAAGAGTTTTTAAGATAACGCTTTGGGCGTACACGAACTATAACATAATTTCTTTCATTGAATTCCTGATTCCTACTATGAGCATTAGCAGCAATTTTATAATTTTCATTACTTAAAGCAATTTTTCGTTTTATATCGGCATGAACGTCATGGATGTGCTGGGCGAAGGAATCAGTAGACTCAGAAGGACGGGATTTAGGTGGCAATGGAATAAGGCCAACAGGCTGGAGAGGAGAAAATCCATAAACAATCTCAAATGGACTCTTACTAGTAGACCTAATGACAGAGCTATTATATGCAAACTAAGCTGTTGGTAACAAGGAATCCCATATGCCCGGGCGATCTCCAACTAGACACCTAAGCAAATCTCCTGGGCTTCTAGTAATGACCTCGGTATGACCATCAGTTTGGGGGTGAGAAGCAGAGGAGAATTTCAGATTAGTCCCTAAAAGTTTTGAAAGTGTCTTCCTAAAATAACTCACAAATTTCACATCCCTATCAGACATAATGGAAGTGGGTAATCCATGAAGCTTAACAATTTCCTTAAAGAACAACTTAGCTACATGTGAGGTATCTGTTGTCTTGCTACAAGGAATAAAGTGTGTCATCTTAGAAAACCTATCTATAACCACTAAAATAGAATCATGTCCAACAGTTTTTGGCAATCCTAGGACAAAGTCCATGCTAAGATCTTTCCATGGTGTATGTGGGACAGGTAAAGGTATATAAAGTCTAGTGTTCCTCTTCCTAGCTTTAGCTAATTGACATGTATGACATTGGGAAACGATCCTAGCAAAATGGCCAACAATCCCTCCAGCATGTAATTCCCAGACTAAAAACTCTCTAATCGATGTGCGAGGAATGCATAGCGTAAAGTCGAGGAATAAATAATCGTCTCTAATCACAAAGTCAATATAGTCTCTATGGTTACCATTCTGAACCTCTTGAAATATTTCGTCAAAATCAGGAAAAGTGGAATACTCATCCTTCATCCTTTCAAAGCGTAAAACGTCGACACTCATAGCTTGAAGGAAAGCTATAACCCGATTGAGAGCATCAGTTGGCTTATTTTCTGACCCCTTTTAGTGATTGAGCACAAAGGTGTATTCTTGCAAAAAAAGCAATCCATTTTGCATGTTTGGCACTCAATTTCCTTTGAGATTGAAGGTACCTCAAGGCTTGGTGATCAGATTATAAAACAAACTCTTGAGGCAACAGATAATATCGCCAATAACGGAGTGCCTGTACAATAGTGTAAAACTCTCTCATAGGTAAGAGTACTTTTGCTTAGCTTCATTAAGCTTCTCGCTGAAGTGTGCAATGAGTTGACCCTCTTGACTTACGACACCTCCTATTCCAACTCCAGATGCATCACAAGTAACCTCAAAAACTCTGGAAAATTCATGATGTCATAGAACTAGAGCCTCAGTCATTTTCTGCTTGATTTCACCAAAGGCTTGTGCTGCAAATGCAGTCCATTTAAACTCTCATTTTTTCAAATAGTCTGTGATAGGAGCCATAATGGAGCCGAATCCCTTGATAAAGCGCCTATAAAAAGTAGCCAAACCATGTAAACTACGAACTTTTGAAATAGCTTTAGGTTCAGGCCACTTTTTAATTGCTCTTACATTTTCAGGGTCTGCACCAATACCTTGTGCAGAGACAATAAATCCTAGGAAGATCACCTCAGTGTTCATGAAAGAACATTTCTTGAGATTAACATATAGTTTTCAACTCGAAGAACCTCGAGAACTTGTTGAAGGTGACTTAGGTGTTCTCCTTTAGACCGACTATAGATTAAAACAACATCAAACTAAACCACCAAAAACTTTCCTAAGAAAGGATGTAAGATTTGAGTCATGACCTACATAAATGTACTTGGTGCATTTGACAACCCAAAGGGCATGTTTAGCCACTCAAAAAGTACATCTTGTGTTTTGAAGGCGGTTTTCCATCATAACCCGGTCTAATTTGGATTTGGTGATAACCACTGCGCAGCAATCTTGTAGAATCATTAAGAACCAGCTACTTCATCTAACATGTCATCAAGACGAGGTATATAAACCTGTACTTGATTGTAATTTTGTTAATGGCATGTCTATCAACACACATCCTCTAAGAACCATCTTTCGTAGGAGTCAAAAGAGCGGGCACAACACATGGACCAAGGCTATATCTAATAAAGTCTTTTTACAAAAGTCCATCAACTTCTTGTTGTAATTCGACATGCTCTTTAGGATTCATTTTATAGTGAGGTAGATTAGGTAATTGGACCCTGTGAGTAAATCAATTGCATATTGAATATTCCTCGTAGGAGATAATTCATCAGGCAATTCCTCCGGTGTCACATCTTGAAATTCTTGCAACAGTTTAGTGACTTCCACATGAGGGGAATCTACCTTTTCATTAGAAGGTTCTTGAGAGACTTCTTTAGCAACGAGTGCTAGTGTAATGCCTGATTCTTTTCCTTCTTTTTCAAACTCCTTTTTGAATAGAAGGTGGAGGTCTTTCTTCTCATTGGATTGAGATGGTGACCTATGTTTGGACTTACTATCTCTCTCAATTGGCCTTGTGGGTGTAAGCATGATAGTTCGGCCTTTATATTTGAACACATAGGTATTATCTCTACCATGATTAGTAACATCCAAATCATAAAGCCAGGGGTGACCAAGAAGTATATGGGCTACGTCCATGGGTAAGACAACACACCAAATCTTATTCGAGTATTTGCCCATTTGGATAGGAACCAAACACCTCTCTGAAACTGACAAGGAAGTCTTATCTACTCATGCTACCATATAAGGTTGTGGGTGTGGTTCAGGTTAAAGCTTCATCCTAACGACACTTGATTTTGAGACTACATTCATTGAACTTCCTCCAACAATGATAATCTTGCAAACCTTATCCCCAAATCTTAGATACGTATGGAAGATAGTGGCGCGTTTCCAATCCTCCTTTCCCGTAGGAGTAGTTAAAATGCACCTCATGACACCTATATGTGTATCATCCATTTCTAAGTCTTCCTCAACTTCCTCATTTTCTATGGAATTTTCTACAGCTTCAACAATACTAAGATCTTCCTCCCCAACAACTTCATTTGATTTGATGTCTAAGGTCAAGGTACGATGAGGACAACATGAAGCATAATGACCTTTATTGTGACAATGGAAACACTCTATAAAGGATATATCGGGTCGAGGAGTGAGAACTAGAAGACATCTGTCTCAAATTCATCATTTGGTCAAACAATTGTCTCCTATGATAGGTGGGAAGATATTTCTCTTTCAATTTTTGTTTCATTTCAGCCCACAATGTAATAGGTTCAGCACGTAAATGCTCTAGATTTCTTTGAACTCCTTGCTAGTACCTCTTGGCAGAGCCCACTAATTTTATCTTAGCAAATCTCACTTTATGATTATCTGACATATCATACCACTCAAAGTAGTCTTCCATGTCATCTAACCAATCAAGAAATGCATTAGGATCCAACCTACCATCATAACTAGGAGCATCAACTGACCCATCACGATAGTACCTAGCCTCATGGTAATTCCTCTGAAGGAAATGATGATATTGACGCCTATCTTGGTATCTACGTTGGGGTCTAAAAGGTCTTTGATAATTCTCGTGATCATCCCCAAGTTCTAGTTCAAACTCATCTAAGTCCTCAAAGTATTCTGGTGGAAATCTATGATCTATGACTCGATGGTGAACATGTGGTAGAGGTCTCCTAGCATTTGGAACTCGGCTCTCTCTAAAGCTAGGATTCCTTTGCTAATGGGTTCGAATAACCTCGGGCATAGGGAGAAGACCACGACGAGGATTTGAATACTTAATTGGATCATCATGGTGACTGCCATTAGGATTTGTCTTATGTTTTGGAGACATTGATGTATTAGCCTTATGTTCATCAATGGGATGCTTACCTATGGAAGTGGTCAGCTTAGCCACCTCTTCACTTAGTCGGGCCATGGAGTCTGTTAAACCAGTTATGTTCTGTTCTATGTTTTGAACTCGCTCCTCAATTGAAGTTTGGAAGTTATATAGGTCTCAATGATCATGGTAAACGAATGGGATGGACTAGACAGGGTAAAAGGTTGTGGAAGGTATGCCGATATTTGACTTTAAATTAGCTAAATGCCAGGGATTTTTTTTTTTTCAAATTTTGTAGAGAATTATTAGAATTAATTCCAAAATAGTTCTCCCCTAATGAAAGAGCTCCTACTCCATTTCAGAGTAATTAGAGGATTACCAATTAAGATCTGCCAACAACACAAGTAGGAAAATTCCCATGAAAGAATGGAGGGGTCACAATGGTCCCACTTAAAAACCAATCTCCTTAGATAGAACTTTCCCAGACATGTGAATTTGGAAGATGCTCAATGGGGTTACCAAGAGTCAACTCCTTCCAAGAGGGTCCTATGAGCTTCGTGTACCTTATGGCCAACATCTAATTGATTTTTAAATTACCTAAATTTGGCTTGGGTTATATAAATGCAAGGAGATGTTTAACCTAGGTGGGCAAGGAATTGGTGATGAAATCCAATCCTTATCTTGTTGGGGTTTGTGCCCTTACTAAAATCTTAATGCAAAATGCTAAATTAAATGCACAAATAGCGAATTAAATTAAGTAATTCAAATTATTAACTGCTACGATGCTTATCAAGAACTTAAACTCAAAGAAATTAATTATACAAAAGTTCGTGCACACAATAGAGGTATTTTGGTGCCAAAGTGTTAATAACAAAGCAACGGTGGATAAGAGAATAACAAAAATAAAGGTGAATTTTGTGCTAGCTAGAGAATATATAGATAAGAAAATTAAAGGTTTAACTAAAGAAATTAAAGGTTCAATGTTCAGCTAGGACCATGCAAATTTCTAGACTAAATCAAATGAAATAAACTATTAGACCAATTTTCAAATGAAGAAAATGTACCTTAAACGAAGCCCTAAGTAGTTCGCAAGATAAATAGGCTATCCAAGGTGGCTGGAAAATTGAAATAGATATTCTATTTTTTTTTTTTTTTGCTTAACTGGTTTACAAAAGAATTGGTTCAGTGTTGGACTGGTTCCAGAACTGGATCAGTATTGAGTCTGTAACCAAACAAGCCAAATCTGGCTTCTTTTATAAAATATGCTTCTTTCGCAAACGAACAGAGGGACTTGAGACTTCTGCAGGTTTACGCTCTACCATGACAGGAAGCTGCGACAATGGCGACGACCAGTGACTGCCCGAGAAAACTCCGGTGTTGGCGACGTAAAACTCCAGTGATACTTTGAAGACGAAGACGACAATGTCTAGAGAGGATTCTGGTGACGATGGATCAAGAATATTCCGACGACAATGTGGTTCTTTTACTATCTTCTTGCTCGCGATGAAGGCTGTTGCTTGCACTTGTTTTGAGTGCTTGGACTTGTTGGATGTGGTATTGATTTTATGTAGTTGCAAAGGTTGTGATCAGTGGGTTTTTGGTTTGGTAAAGAGGGATTAAGGTTTGTTTGGAGATGGTGGCAGTGGTGGCTAGGGTTTGATTGGGCGAATACAATGATGGATGTTGGCTGGTTTATGGTAGACGGTGATTAGGCATTTGGTGAAGGATTAGGGTTTGGGTGTGAGGAAGATGATGTGAGGGCGGCTGCTAGGGTTTTCAAATGGATAAACAGTGGCTTTAGGGATGCTGCTAGGGTTTTCAGATGGATGAACATTAGGTTTAGGGTGCGAGGTTAGGGTTTGTTTAGGGGTTTGAATAGTAGGGTTGGTAAGGGTTTGTTTGCTGTGAACAGTTTGATTGCTATTGCTGTGAACAGTAGATGCCAAGAGAATTACTATGGATCTTTGATCTGATACCAAAATTGATGTAAGAGGCTTGAAATAATGAGAGAGAGGAAGAAGAGAGAAAGGGAGAAAAACAGAGGGAGTGGAAAAATCTCAATAAGCTTTGTATTCAATAATAATCACCAAAAGTGCCGTAACAATGTATTAGCTATCCCTGTATATAGGCAAAACAATAACCTTAAAAGGAAAACAAAAACCTTAAATAAATAAGGAAAATACATATAAAATAAAATAAATCAAAATCATCCTCTACTTTTACACCTATAGTAAGTGCGTAAACCACCCGGCTCAGGATCTCCATCACTGGGCAATATGAGAAACTTCCTGGAAGGTGTTGTCTCACAAAAAAAAAAAAATTGAAACACTTTTTATTTTTTATTTGGAGGATTTTTGAAAGCTCAAGAATTCATAAATACTTGTATTCTACTAAGTTGATTGTTGGGAAATCTATTGAACTGTGGCCTGGACTATGTTTAAAAATACAAACACGGCCTATGTCAGTCTTCATTTTCATGATTCAATGATGTTGTTTGTTTGATACACAGGTTTTGATGGAGTTGAGATCCATGGGGCTCATGGTTACCTAATAGATCAGTTTATGAAAGACCAAGTCAATGATCGCACAGACAAGTATGGAGGCTCTCTGGAGAACCGTTGCCGATTTGCTCTCGAAATAGTTGAAGCTATCAGTAATGATATAGGAGCAGATAGAGTGGGAATAAGGCTTTCTCCCTTCGCAAGTTACATGGAATCAGGAGACTCAAACCCAGAGGCTCTAGGCCTCTATATGGCTGAATCATTGAATAAATATGGTATTCTCTACTGTCACATGGTTGAGCCTAGGATGAAATCTGTAGGTGAAAAAACTGAAGTTCCCCATAGTCTTGTGCCCATGAGAAAGGCTTTCAACGGTACCTTCATTGCTGCCGGGGGTTATGACAGGGAAGATGGTAACAAAGCTGTGGCTGAGAACCGTGCTGATCTTGTTGCTTATGGCCGTTTATTCTTGGCCAATCCAGATTTACCGAAGAGATTCAAGCTTAATGCTGCTCTCAACAAGTACAACAGAGCCACATTCTATATTCCAGATCCTGTTATTGGCTACACTGATTATCCATTTCTTGAAACAATTGCTTAAATTTCTTTGGAGGAGAATGTGAACACAAAAATTGTGTTATCTTTGTTGTACACATCTCAAATCGACTATAAAACTTTTCATTCTTTCTGGTGTTCTGTTGTGTGGAAATAGTGCAATAGAGAACAGAAATGCTATGCAAATATCAAGTACCCACTCAGTAATTGAGTTTGTTAAATTTCTCATTTTTCAGTCATGTTATTTATTGTTATTGTGCTTGTAATAAATAAGCACCTACTTTTGCATTAGGTGTATGGTTGTACAACATAGCACTATTTTTAAAGTTTCTCTTCTTAAATAACATCACTCAGTTGTTTGAGTATATAAATTTCAATATAACAATCAAGTTAATTTTTTCTGTTCAGTGCATGCTTTTGTATCCTTTTTGCAATGTGAAATCTCATGGACCCTAACACAGGCACCCTTTTGGCTTCAACTCCTTACACCTCCATGACATACATCCTACTTGTCGACACCTTCAGGTCTTCAGAACTGATGCAGAGTATTATTTTCCCTCACTTAGATTTTTATCAGGGTTTTGACAACATTTCTAGGATACAACAAAACCATTGAAATTCTGCAGTTAGCAATACTGAAGAGATTCTGTGAATTCATTACAAAATTGTTTATAATTTAGCTTGAAAAAAAAAGAGAGGAAGGAGTGAATCAAAATGGAATATGGAACTTAGAGCAAGTCCTTTTCACAGAGTACCAAATTGCAATTCACATGTGACCATTAGTTCTAAAAATCATTATTTAAATAGTTACATGATTGATAAAGTGAATTTAATTTTCAACTGTTATTTATTTAAATTCGTTAAATCATTATTTAAATAGTTACGTGACTGGTAAAGTGAATTTAATTTTCAACTGTTATTTATTTAAATTAATAAAATTAACGTGGGATACACATGATGAGAAATGATTGTAGGAGTTTTTCTCGACAATTGCTTTGGATATTGATAATTCGTCCCATGTCATAATACATGCATTTATGTAATCAAGTAGATGATAGAATCAATCAAATCATGGTATCAGGGGAAAAAGAAATAAAAAGGTTATTACACCCATGAAAAATGGGGACAATAATATCATGGAATGGCAAATAAAGCAGGAAGAATAGATAGTAGCACAAAACTCGATTTCCTATTACCTTTACAATTTTTTGTTTATGGTAAATCATAAGCAGTGTCTATGTTATGCTATTGTTTATTGATAAACAACAACATAATTTGGTAAAGAATAAATGTTAGACTTATTTTGAAAACATTATTTGGTAATCTTAAACTATTTAAAAATTGAACACAATAAACAAGAAATATTGTTTGGTAACATTAAAGTGTTAAAAAAAATGAAAACGTATGATAACCTAAAAAATTTGGAAAACATGTTATTATATCAATTGAAGAGAGGCAAATATGAACTAATATCATTAAGGTGAGCTTAATACTCAGATCCAAACC
The DNA here is from genome assembly GCA_026545225.1 of Cornus controversa. Classification (NCBI taxonomy): domain Eukaryota; kingdom Viridiplantae; phylum Streptophyta; class Magnoliopsida; order Cornales; family Cornaceae; genus Cornus; species Cornus controversa. Next base: position 25,271,068 of record CM048853.1, on the reverse strand, counting down.
CATAAACGTTAACATTAGAGTCTTTAATTTTTCACATCTTTTCAAATAATAGTGTAATGTAATCGAAATTGAGAGCACAAGTGACAAGGCTTCAGGACACTTAGGCAAGACATGATTCCCTTATTATTTGGGGCTTTACTGATTAGTCATGACTCCCATAACTATAATGTCATTCTCAATTTCATTTTTGTTAGATTATATACATGTTGTACTTTATATTATATTAGTTGTACCTTGTACTATTGTACTATCTACCTACCTCCACCTAACCCTAGGGTTTTCTTGTACAACGCTCTTACCTTGCTTATATATAGGCTCGTTGTATTTTGTTTACAATACAATAGAAATACTAAGATTTCTCATTTTTCTCTCTTATTTTAGCATGGTATGAGAGTTAGGGTTTTAAACCTTCTCATTTTATCTTCTCAATTGTTCAATTCTACTGACAGTACCACTTTTTGGCGGCTTTCTCGTTGTTGTTCAAGAAATACATAAACTATCCCTATTCAAAAATAGATATTCTGAGTGTTCTTTCGAGTTTCAGAAAATATCACTTGGAAGAACACAACCCGACTATCAATTCACCACTGGAAATAGCTTGAAAGTGTGCATAAATTGACTCACCACTCCTACAGCATAGGCTATGTCTAGTTTGGTATGAGAAAGATAGATTAGTTTGCCAACTAATCTCTAATAGGATTCTCTATCCATCACTGCATCTTCTAGAGCTTCACAAAGCTTGTGATTCTGTTCAATGGCTGTCTCCACTGGTTTACACCCTAGCTTCCCTGTCTCAGTTAATAAATCTAGCATATACTTCTGTTGGGATATAAAGATCCCATGTCGAGAGTGAGCCATTTCAATGCCGATAAAGTATTATAACCTGCCGAGTTCTTTAATCTCAAACTCTTGCAATAAATACCTTTTCAATGCCTCCATTCCTTGCAAGTCATCCCCTGTTACCACTATATCATCCACATAGACTAATAGAGCTGTAATTCCCCCCTGAAGGAGAATGTTTGACAAACAATGGGTGATCACCCTGACTTTGTTTGTAACCCAAATCTTTCATTACGCTAGCAAATATGGCAATTCAAGCCCTGGGAGAATGTTTTAAGCCATAAATTGCCTTTTCCAACTACACACCTTATTCTTTTATAACTCAAACCCTAGAGGAACCTCCATATAGATTTCTTAATCAAGATCACCATGTAAAAAGGCATTTTTTTACATCAAACTACTGCAAACTCTAGCCACAAATAGCTGCTAAAGACAATAGGATTGTTACATTATTCATTTTTACAATAGGAGCAAATGTTTCAAGATAATCCCATAGGTTTGAGTATACCCCTTAGCTACTAACCTTACCTTATACTGTTCAAGTGAACCATCTGCCCTGTATTTCATAGTGAAGACCCCTTACATCCCATTAGCTTCTTTCCTTGAGGCAGTTCCACCAAGTCTCATGTTTTGTTCTTCTCAAGCGCATCCATTTCAACCATCATAGCTTCTTTCCTGCTTCAGAGATAGTTTTTGGGATAGTAATATTATTGAGGTAGATAAGAAAACTTTTATGACCATTAGACAACTTTTCATAGGACAAAAAGTGAGACAATGGATATACAGGCTGCTGAGTACACTTCCTAACACCTTTTTTTATTTGCAATAGGAAGATCATAATCATCAACAATAGGCCCATTTCATTCATAATCTTCAGAATTAGGAGTTACCTCAACATTATCAGCACCAGTGATTAGTTCAGAATCAAGAACCTGCATTGGTTGGACAAATGGTTCTTTCCTCCTTAAATATACTTGCAATGGGCGAGTAGCACTCTGAATCTATTTATGCTTTGCCACTGGGCTAGGAGTACTTGGTAAAGGAATGGAAACAGAAACAGATGATGACGGGATGTTGACTTTGTGAGGATGGGAAGGATGAAAGATCAAGCAAAAACAAATCTCTATCCTTATCTTCCATAAATGATGTCTCCCCTTGAAGATAAGGATTTGGAAAGTAATTCTCAGTTTCAATAAATGTTATATCCACAGAGACAAAGAATCGTTTTGTTGGAGGATGATAACACTTGTATCCTTTTTGTGTAGAAGAATATCCAACAAAAACACACTTAAGAGCCCTTGGATCAAGTTTTCCACGGTTATTCGAATGAATATGAACAAAGGACACACACCTAAAGACCCTAGGAATCAGGTGAGTTGTTGTTTTGAAGTTAGGAAAAAAATTCAAAAATAGTTGCATGGGACTGTTATAATAAAAAACTCAAGTGGGTAATCTATTAATCAAATGTGTAGTGGTTAAAACAGCTCCTCCCCAATAATTTTTTAGAATATGTGTTTAATTAGAAAAGAAATGCTCGGGTAACATCTAGAAGATGACCATTTTTCCATTCTGCCACTCCATTTTGTTATGGTGTGTTGTCACATGAAGACGCATGAATGATTCTTTTTTCTTTGAAGAATGGTAACAACACTTGATTAAAGTAATCCCTAGCATTATCATATCGAACTCTCTTTATCTCAACCCCAAATTGGTTTTTTACTATGTGAATTTTTTTTTGAAAGGTGGAATAGACATCTAATATTTGTTTTAAGAGAAACCCATGACACATGAGTACAATCGTCAATAAATGAAACAAACCATGGGGCACAAACCAGCGAGCCCCAGAGATATTATGAACTATAGAAGGCCCCAAAGATTACTGTGAATTAGAGTAAAAGGTATGAAAGATCTTGTATTACTTATTGGAAAAGAAACACGTTTATGTTTTGCAAGTTCACGAACATCACAATGAAACATACCCAAATCAAATCCTTTAAACAAACTAGAATATATTATTTTAAGAATACTAAAAGAAGGATGACCAAGACGAAGATTATATAACCATATTTTATTTTTATTGGAAAGAGAAGACTCGGAAAGTAGAGTCCATTCGTCTCCCTAACAAGTCTAATCATCTTCCCATACTCTGGTCCTGAAATTTACAAAGTGCAGAAGAAAATGTTACTATACAGTTCAAATCCTTTGTAAGCTTGTGAATTGAAACTAGATTGGTAGACAATTTTGGCACATGCAGAACATTGTTTAAAATAAAGTTTTGATTTATAACTATATCTCCTCGATCGGCAACTGTAGCCAGTGTCCCATCAGCAATAACAATTTTCTTATTACTAGGACAAGACTGTAAGAGACAACCCATGGGATGATTGGGTTATATGATCTGTAGCCCCAGAATCCACTACCCAAGTTCCTTTTGAGATTGACATATTAACTGCATAGGATTGAGAGTTACTTGAAAAAGCCAAAGAACAAGTACCTACACCACTCGTAGGTTTATCTAATGTCCCCAGAAAATTCTCAGCTTCTCAATCTCTTCTCTATTGAACTTGGATCGCTCCCGAGAGAATTATCCTTCTCCTCCTAATTGTGCTGAGGTCAAATGTGCATGTCTTTGCCTTCCTCTTTGATTACTCTTTTTTGTCCAAGAAGTATTTTGAGTATTTGAGGGCTTACCATGGAGTTTCCCGCACCTCTCCCTAATGTGTCACAGCTTCTTATAGTAGGTACACCATAAAGAGTCTTTATTACCAACTCTTGATCCTTCTGACAGCCCATTATTTTCTCCTACTCCACTAGAATAGGCATTCAACTAGTCTGATTTCACAGCTCTCGGATTTGCAATTTTTGTAACCAAGGCTGAACCATATGCCAATTGAGTCTCCATCATAACTTCTCTTCATCCTTCTTCTCCATGAATTATGGTAATTGTTTCATTGAGTGAAAGAAATTCTTCCTTTCCTAACATTTATACTCGAACAGGATCGAACTTAACGTTCAATCTGACAAGATAGGTGTACATTCTCTCTTTTTCCATATAACATTTAAGAAGGGTTGCATCATCGCTGCACTTTATCTCAATACATTGATAATGATCCAACTCTTGCCATAATTTTTGTAAAGTCTGAGCATATATAGTGACTGAGTAGTTACCTTGTTTGGTAGATGAGATTTTTGTCTTAATCTCATAGATTTTGTGTAGCATCGCGGACTTTAGAATATGTCTGCCTGCAGGACTCCCAAATCTCATTTGTTGTTATAAAAATCATGCAAGTATTGTTTACTTCTGGCGTCATCGAATTCCATAACCAGGACATCACCATCGAGTCTTCTTCATCCCGCACAACGAACTTCGGATCAACCAGTTTTGGTCCCATCCCAAGAAGATGACTTAGTTTGCCCTTCCCTTTCAAGAAGGTTTGAACAAACTGAGACCACTTCAAATAGTTTTTTCCGTTGAGACGTAAACCTGGTTGAATATTCTGGAACTGTCCTGCTGCAATGTTGATGACTTGCTAATTGGTAGATTTAGAATCCCTAGGCATGATTTTGGATAGAAGTGAAAAGAAATCTAGACTCATGAAGACCAGTCTAAAAAGGAAAGAATGGTTATGGAAAAATGGCAAAGCAGGCCAGAAAAAAACAGAACCAAAAGAAGGCAAGAAAATGGCAGTTTAGGTCAGAAATTTTTTTTGGAAGAAATTCATTTTGAGGCAATGCAGGCCACAAATTTACGCGGATTCCCAGAGAGCATTTAGCTCTGATACCATGTGAAATAATGAAATTTTTTTTTATATGTTTTTAGCAATATAGAGAGAAAACATATATAGGCAAAAAATAGCCTATAAATCTGGAAACTAACCACTTATAAATTTGGAATATACAACCTAAAAACCTGGAAACTAACAGCCTAGAATATAATCCCTATAAATCAGGATAATAGTTATAGTTGGTGATTCTAACAGTGACTAAATGATCATGGCCAAGGAATACACTAAAGAGGTGGGGCCTGCAAATACCATTCTAGTAGTCGGCAAATGCACCTCATTAATGATGGCTTGACTATGCAAGCACATACCGTCACGGATGCATAGACGTGTTCTGAGTCCCATATCAGGCAATTTTTGGAGATATTGCTCTCCACTTCTTTTCTCTCTTCTTCCCTCTCTCCCTTTTTCTCTTTCTCTTCTGGTTCATCATCAATTGGTATAGAGCGAAAGGTCCAAGATACTATTCGCAGCAATCCTAAGTCACTTTTCACAGCCTACAACCAGATAACCCAAACCCACTGTTCATTGAGTTCATCAGTTTCTCAACCCACACAAAACAAAACATTAAACAAACACTGTTCACGCAACCCAAACAAACCACTGTTCAATAATCTGTCATCAAACTCATTTCCAACATAATCAACTTTAAACCATCAAACCTAGCCTCGTTTTTGACCGAATAGAATCTCCACCATTTGTAACCAAACAAATGGCAAACCCCAAACACAAAACCTCTATTACCTCTGATTAGAATCTCGCAACAGTCGTCTTCATCAGAGCTTTGCCATCGATTATCGCTTTGGCTAAAATCTTCTAAATTAAATATCTTGCCGTCAGTAGATCGCCATCGCCAGAAAGTCGTCATCTCAGAAACACCAATGTCTTTCACCAGTTTGCCGCTGACGCCATCGCTTCATCCTTACTGCCATCGCTCGCGTCGCATAAGCCAATCCTCATTGCCACTTCAACCATGATATCCGTGGTCTATTTTCGATCGATTTTGAAAGATGATCCTGTTCTATATCACAACTTCAGCTGATACCTCTGCACTTCATCGTGAGAATTGGAAAGACCAGAATTTGATTTATATCCACACCAGATTTGACCTATAAAATTAAAGTCAGATTTGACCAGGATCCAAAAACAATAGTCCAATCCAGATCCAGCGGGCACAATTTGAGTTTAGCCCAGTTTGAAATTCCTTTAGTGTAGACCTATTTGGAGGCCAGTTCAGTTTCAACTCAACTTCAGAACAAGCCCAGCCCAGATAAACTGTGAACCCAAAAAAAAAAAGAAGGTAAATTGGACTAGGAAAATGGTACATCACTCCTTTGAAAATTGCGATTAATTTCTTTATCTGTTGGCGAGTAGATGAACTTACAAGAAACCCAACTGGACCTTGGCTTGCCTCGTTAAAAAAAAAAGAACCTTTGTTTGTTAACTGATCATTCAGTTTCTTATTTTGATATTGCCATTTCACAACCACTTTGAACCATTTACATTCAAAAATTGGTGGATGGACTTCAGATGATTTACTTTGTTGCACTTTTGTTACCTATGTGAGTATTGCAAAGGTTTATAATATGATTTATCTCATTTGATTTGAGTCATATATATCAACAAAAAAAAAACTTGTAACCCTTGCACGCTCATACCTTTCCCATTGAAACCATTATGACAATCCAAGACTTGTTTGATGCCCAAACTACAATGGAACAAAGAGTTCAAATCGTGGAATAGGACCTTGCTAGTTTAAAAGGGTCAGTAAACCAACTCTATAATGTGATTCATTTTGACCATAACATCCAATTGATTGAAATACGTAAGCATCTTTTCTAGTTGGGAACAATGCTAGGAAAACAACTTGTTCAGGATCATAGGGGTGAACATATGTCTCCCCAAATTTTGTATGCAGTCCTAGCGATAGTTAACAACAGGTTCCTCACACTCAACAGGGGTTACTTCCCATTCCGAGAGTCCCCCAAAATCGTCAAGGTCCAAACCTCACTTTTAGGGAGAGTCGAGTCCAGGGGGATAATAAGGGATCTCCAGTTGTTCACCCACGTCAGGTAACATATCGTAGATATTTGCTAGAGAGTCTAGAGGACATATATGGGATTGAGTTCTTTTTAGGAGATGATTTTAATGATTACAAAAGGCTACCTCATCTAGAAGATAGGTATCAGAATAGGGGTAATCAGCACCATCATAAGAATTTTCATAATGATTTTGGAGATATAACGAAAAGGATCAAAGTTGATGCGCCTAGCTATGATGCCCCTAAAGGAAACCTATCACAAGACTTTAGAAATTGAGAAATATAGCAGAGTTCCTACCACCAGGTGAATGACATCCCATGTTGGGGAGTCTTAGTAGTTTAGAACAATCACCTTTGAGAGGTCTAGGGGAGTTACACAATTCGGACCAGTTATCTCTCAAGGTAGCCACAATTCGACTCCAATAGATAACACTTCCAAGAGCATAAAAGTTTCAGTTTTGAGCTCCCGTCGGAGTGGGTCAACTATTAAGTGTTTTAATTGCCATGGCAAGGGTCATATTGCTTCTCGTTGTCCACATCGTACATTGACCCTAGGCAATGAAACAAAGGATCCTACCTGATAAGCGCTGAATGTTGCACATTCAAGCCCTTTTAAATACATATGTTAATTCCTTAACTGCGTTTAACTTATAATTTTTATATTATTTTCTTGTTCATGGTATTTTCAGGACATTACTCATAAAATCAGTCAAATCAAGTGATTTCATCTTCAATAATGTCTCAGGAAATTCCAATGGTCTAATGGTGCATTGTGTGTATTTATATATATATATATATATATATATTTATTTATTAGTATTATTTTATTTTTATTTTATTTCTTTAAGTTATTCTTTTTATTTTTATATATAGATGTATATATTTTAGTATTTATATAAATTTAATATTAGATTTTAGTTATTTATATTTATAATTTTGTATAGATATACTTTTGTATAGATATAGTATTTTATGTATATTAATATAGTTATAATTTTAGTATGTTTATATATTTTATACACTAACTAACTATTCATAACTAATCAGCCCATGAACTAACCAGCCCAAACCCAACTTTCATCAAATCAGCCCAAAACATCATTAACTATCTAGTCCAACCCAATACATCAACCCAAATGTCCAACCAAGAAATTCGTCCAGCAAACCCACTTTGCCTCACCAAAACCCACCACTTTGCCACACCAAGGCTCCAGCCCAACCAGCCTATATATATATATATATATATATATATATATATATATATATATATATCATTTGTGTTAATATTATTATGTATATATAGTAATATTTTTGTTTGTTATTATTAAATATATTTTTATATATTTGTAGTTTTTTCTTTAAGATTCATTATATATTTATTTATGTTGTTATATTTTCATATTTATTTAGTATATTATTATATATAGTTAGTTATATATATTTTATATTTCATACACACACACATCAGGCAACTTGCTCCACTAAACCGATTTCAATAGTCTCTCTAAACTACCTAAACCCACAAATAAACCACTTGGCAGCACATTATAAAACCCACTTCCACCAACTGCCGTAATATATATATATATATATATATATATATATATATATATATATATATATATAGTGTAATATTATAATATAACATACATATATATATATTATGTATGTTATATTATAATATTACACTATATATAGATATATATATATATTATAATATTATATTTTATATATTTATGTATCATTGTATTATTATATTATGTTATTATTTATGCTATTTTATATTATAGTGTATGTTATTGTATATTATATTTATGTACTATATTATGTTATATTATATTATGTAGATATATATATATATATATATGCATTATATGGTAGCAGGTGGAGACCAAGACAAAGAAAGAAAAAGAAAATAGAAAAAAAAAAGAGAAAAAGTGGTAGAAGACAAAGGTGGAGATAGAGAGAAGAAAAAGAAAAAGATAGAAAAGATATAGGGAGAAGAGAGAGCCGGCTGGAAAGGTGGAGACCAAGAAAAGAAAAGAAGAAAAGCAAAAGAATAGATAGAAGAAGAAAGTGTCGACTGGTGGTGCGTCAAAGACAAGAAGATAAAGTTGAAGAAAAAAAAATCAAAGGCGCAGACAGATAGAAGGAATAAAGACTTTCTCTTTGCATTAAAGAAATGTAAAATATCTTTTAAATTTACAACATTATATATATAGATAGTGGGAGATAGTTAAAAGGGAGAGGGAGATAACAGAGGGCCGAGAGATAGAATAGAGAAAGAAGAGGGAGACGGAAGAGATTGAGAAAAAAAGCTACTGAAATATTTTTTTTGGATAGAAAGAAGAGTGAGAAATATTAGGAAGCTTTGCAAAGCTTACAACAGACCATGAAGCTTGGGGTGGCTCTGTCTATGGAGCTGTTTCCTGCCACAATGATCAACTAAACTCTTCTATAGGGCTTGAACAAAGCCCTAGCCATGTAAATATGTTTTATTTTTAATAAATTTGTATATATATATATATATATGTGTGTGTGTGTGTGTGTGTGTGTGTGTGTGTATTAGTACCTAGCCTTGTGTCTTGTTTTTAATACAAGTTTATAAATTCTATATGTTCATGTGTTTTAATTTATCATTCTTGTCTTAGAATTTTAGATTATTGCACATGTTCTTCAAACACTTATACTTCCACAAGGAGTGTAAGTGATGGCTTTGTACTAGTTTTCATTATAACATGCATAGCTAGATTTGCATAGTCCATGCTTAGAGACGGTGATTTTGCTACACTTAGGTAATTAGGTAAGTAGGTAGGTAGGAAAATCACACCTATCGCAGATGGATTATAGTATTTTAAGGTGTATGTATTCTCTTGGCGACGTCGTTGTAGGTGGTACTTGCCAAACGCGTCATTAGTACACATTTATATAAATTCTCATGTTTATTATGAAATGGACATATTTATGAGGCTAGTGGTGAAGTCTAAGCCCTAGTATTTTCTCATTTTCTCAAACTCCTTTATTTTATTGTTATTTACATATTGCAAGTAGTTTAAATAAATAACCCAAAATTCGTTTGTAAGTTGAACAAGAAACAATCTCTGATTTTAACTATTAAACCAACGTAGTCTCTGTGGGATCGACGCCCTCTTCTAGAACTCTATCCTTCAAGGATTCGTTCTATTGCGAGTGGTAAAATATAATTTAATTTCCAAACACAGAAAAAGGAAATTCACACACCAATTTTTGGAGCCGTCGCCGGGCTCTACGGTTTAGTTGCAAAAATCATAAGATTAAGTCTAGTTTGATTTTTAACCTAACTCATTCTTTAAATTCTTTGTAATTATTTTTGTTTTTAATTATTAAGTGCTACATTTTAAATATTTATCACTTTAGCTAGAACTCTTTGTGAATATAGTATCCAATTTCGTGCACTTGATGGTTTAAATTTTGTTTTATTATTTAATTTAGGAGATTAGCTTTCACATGCAAGGTAGGAGATCCTTATCATTGCCATTGTTGCCTTTTGATCTTGAACTTGAACGAACTCTTAGACAATATAGTAGCATCCCTAGGGACCCTAAATTGTTTAGAGAACCCAGGAGAGAAAACGTGGCACATAATGATAATATACATGCACAGCAAAATCCAGTCCTTCAACCACCACCCCCACTTTGTGTGGAGGTTCTTAGGAATTTCTATGTTCCAACTACCTATGCATCACCATCATGTATTCATTTCCCAAATGTGGCGACGAATCACTTTGAAATCAAATCCTCCACCATTAGTCTTCTTAATTGTTTCCATGGGCTACCTAATGAAGACCCTTACAAACACATAGATGACTTCTTGGATGTGTGTTCAACCCTCCGGTTAAACAACTTCACGGAAGATGACCTAAGGCTTCGTCTCTTCTCCTTCTCACTCAAGGATAAAGCCAAACAATGGTTTAATTCCTTAGAGCCCCATTCTATTAACTCTTGGGCAGAAATGCAATAGGAGTTTCTAAAGAAATATTATCCAATGGGAAAGACTAGTGATGTGCAGAGAGCCATCATCAGTTTCTCTCAATGGGATGGGGAACTTTTTTATGAAACGTGGGAGAGAATGAAAGACTTACTGCGATCATGCCCACACCATGCTATTCCTAAATGGCAATTGGTACAAGGTTTCTATGATGGTCTAGGTGAGCCACATAAGTAAATGGTAGACGCTAGTTGTGGGGGTACTTTCTTTCTTAAAAGTCCCGATGAGGCGTGGACCCTTTTCGAGAACTTGAGCGAAAATTCATCTCAACGTTCTTCAATTGAAAGGAAGGGTAAGACTTCTGTTCCCTCTAATGCCAAGGCTGAGAGTATCTTTGAATTGCGTAAGGAACATGCAACTGAAATGAAGATAGATGCTCTCTCTAAAAAACTAGACCAAGTTATATTGGTAAGAACTTCTTCTTCTTCTCCTACTCCCTCGAATTCCATTCCTACCCATACACATGATGTGTGTTCCTTCTGCTCTAGTCCTTCTCACTATATTAGGGATTGTCCTCATAAGGGGCAATACCCTGAATTCACTCAAGAGCAAGTGAATGCACTCTATGCTAGGCCGGGTCAAAATTCTTATCAAAACTCTTATAATCCGGGTTGGAGAGATCAAACATATGGAAACCAGGGTCACTACCAAAATCAAGGACCTCAAGGACAACAAGGTCCATCCCATTTCCAACCTAGACCTTATAAACCAAATTCAAGTTTCTACACTACTCCACCACCTCCACCTCGGAATCCAAATTTTGAGGACAAAGTTTTGATGGCTTTAGGCAACCTTGAGTCCAATACTCAACTGTTGCACTCCCACTCTCAATCCATCTCAAAACTAGAATCCCAAATGGGATAACTAGCAAATGCATTGAATAGAAGAGAGGATGGGAGATTGCCGAGCCAACCGGTGGCAAACCCTAAAGGAGTACATGTAGTTGATGAGCCTTTTTCTTCCGTAAAAATACATCAAGAACAAGCTCAATCAATTACAACCCTGAGAAGTGGTAGGATCTTAGAAAATCAAGTTGATAAACTAAGAGAGAGAATATGAGCACTCTTTAAATCCAAATTTAGCTCATTCGATTCCAAATCCAAATGTTTCTTTCGAACATCCAAATTTTGCAAAAGATAAAGGAAAAGCTAATGAAGCTCATTTACCATCTACTCCAAATCAAGAAGCTTCATTTGAACCTAGAGTTCCATTTCCACAAAGGTTGAGTGAACCTTCTCATTTTGGGAAGCAAGGAGAAAAAATTTCAGATATGATGGAGATTTTCAAACAAGTCAAAATTAATCTCCCTCTCCTTGATGCGATAAGGCAAATTCCCCCATATGCTAAATTTCTAAAGGACTTGTGCACACAAAAGCGTAAATCTAGGAACCAAGTTCCTAAGAAAGTCCTCCTAACTGAGCAAGTAAGTTCCATCTTTCAACATAACACCCCTCCTAAATTCAAAGATCTGGGTGCCCCGACAATTTCTTGTGTCATTGGAGACCAAGAATTCGAGAGGGCCCTCCTTGATTTGGGAGCTAGTGTTAACTTACTTCCTTACTCGGTTTACAAGTAATTAGGGTTAGGGGAACTTAAGCCAACCACAGTGGTGTTGCAACTTGCCGACCGTTCGGTAAAGCAACCACGTGGCATCATTGAAGATGTAATCATTCAAGTGGACAAATTTTATTTTCCGGTGGACTTTATAGTCCTTGATACGGAACCCGTCCAAAACCCTACCTGTCATATTTCGATTATTCTAGGTCATCCCTTCTTGGCTACGGCTAACGCTTGCGTTAATTACCGTACCGGGGTGATGGACATCTCATTTGGGAATATGAAGGTAAGGTTGAACATCTTCAATGTATCCCACCACACTTCCAATGATGAAAACGAGTGCTTTTGTGTGGATTTTGTGGATGAACTTGTTGAAGAAGTGCTCCCTCACATCTTAACCAAAGATCCTTTAGAGGCGTGCCTAAGTCACTTCAATAGTGACGACTTTGACATCGAGCAATCAATTCAAGATGTAAATGCAATGCTTGATGTCAACGTTGTAAATGACTTTCCGAAATGGAAGGCACCGATAGAGCCACTTCCTCCTCTTTCAAGTACCCTTCCTATTCCATCCCTTGTGTCTCCTCCCCAACTTGAGCTTAAGCCTTTACCGGCTACTCTTAAGTATTTGTTTCTTGGCCCAAGTGACACCCTTCCGGTCATCATAGCTTCAAATCTAACAAATGACCAAGAGTGTTCACTTATAACGGTACTTACAGAACATAAAAGTGCAATAGGGTGGAGCGTTGCTGACCTAACTGGCATAGATCCTTCCATTTGTATGTATCGCATACATTTGGAAAAAGATGCAAAGACCTCAAGAGAGGCGCAACGTAGATTAAACCCTAACATGAAAGAAGTAGTCATGAAGGAGGTTATAAAGTTGCTAGATGCCGGTATTATATACCCCATCTCAGATAGCAAGTGGGTGAGTCCCACACAAGTGGTGCCAAAGAAATCCGGCATCACCGTGCTCTTAAATGGACAAGGAGAGTTAGTTCCTCAACGCACAACCACCGGATGGAGGGTGTGTATTGATTATAGGAAACTAAATTCTTCCACTAGGAAAGATCACTTCCCACTTCCATTCATAGATCAAATCCTAGAGAGGCTTGCGGGCCAAAGCTTTTATTGCTTCTTAGACGGATATTCCGGCTATAATCAAGTAGCAATAGACCCACAAGACCAAGAGAAGACAACCTTCACATGTCCATACGGAACATTTGCTTATAGACGCATGCCCTTTGGGCTATGCAATGCACCGGTAACTTTTCAACGGTGCATGATGTCTATTTTTTCAGATATGGTGGGGAGGTTCTTAGAGGTATTCATGGATGATTTTTCTGTCTTTGGGCCTTCTTTTGATTCATGCCTTCATAATCTTACACTTGTACTCAAGCGTTGTAAGGACATGAATTTAATCCTTAGTTGGGAAAAGAGCCATTTTATGGTTCAAGAGGGTATTGTCCTTGGACACATTGTGTCCAAAAGAGCATAGAAGTTGATAGAGCCAAGGTTGAACTCATTGCTAAGCTTCCTCCACCTTCATCGGTGAGGGGCATTCGTTCATTCCTGGGCCATGCGGGATTCTACCGCCGTTTCATCAAAGAATTTAGCAAGATATCCCGACCTTTATGTTGGCTTCTTGAAAAAGATATTCCATTCCACTTTGATGAAGCGTGCCTTGAATCTTTTGAAACTCTTCGCACTCTTCTATCAATCGCTCCAATTCTAACCCCTCCAAATTGGGCTCTCCCATTTGAGGTCATGTGTGACGCATCTGATTTTGTTATGGGTGCTGTCTTAGGGTAACGTGTAGATAAGTTGCCACATGTTATTTACTATGCAAGTAAATCCCTTTCCGAAGCTCAAATGAATTATACAACTACAGAAAAAGAGTTGCTTGCAGTTGTTTATGCCTTGGACAAATTTAGATCTTATCTCTTAGGATCCAAGGTCATTGTCTACTTTGACCATGCCACTCTTAGGCATTTGTTGGCCAAGAAAGACACAAAACCTCGGTTGATCCGATGGATACTCTTATTGCAAGAGTTCAATTTTGAGATCCGGGATAAGAAGGGTACTGAGAATGTGGTAGCTGACCACTTGTCTCGAATTCTCGTCGAGTGCCACCATGATCCAATTCCAGTTTGTGAATCCTTCCCGGATGAGAAACTTTTTGGGGTCACTCACAAGCAACTTCCATGGTATGCTGACATAGTCAATTTCCTAGCTACCGGGAAGATTCCCTCATCTTGGTCCAAACACAAAAAGGATCGCTTCTTTTCCCAAGTACGTATGTACTTTTGGGACGATTCTCAGCTATTCAAGTATTGCCCCGATCAAATCATTCGCCGATGTGTGCTGGAGATTGAGATTCCTAGCATTCTTACTTTCTGCCATACACTAGAATGCGGAGGTCATTTTAGTGCTCGAAAGACTACTTCTAAAATTCTTCAATGTGGTTTCTTTTGGCCGTCCATGCATCGGGATGCATACTCATTTTGTTGCTCGTGTGAGCGATGTCAGCGCCTTGGCGCTATGTCTCAGAAAGATATGATGCCTTTGAACCCAATACTTATCATCGAGATCTTCGATGTTTGGGGCATCGACTTCATGGGACCGTTTTCACAATCCTCCAGTTTCGAGTTCATACTCGTAGCGGTGGATTATGTATCTAAATGGGTTAAGGCCTTGGCTACCAGAACCAATGACCATACAGTTGTGGTCAAGTTCATCCAAACAAACATTTTTAGTCGTTTTGGGATGCCACGGGCCATAATTAGTGACGACGGAAAACATTTTTGCAACCTGTTCCTACGAACCTTGCTACTCAAGTACTCCGTCACTCACAAGGTTGCTACACCTTACCACCCTCCAACGAGTGGTCAAGTAGAAGTATCTAATAGGGAAATTAAGCACATCTTAGAAAAAACGGTTCGCCCCGATCGCAAGGATTGGTCACAACGTCTAAATGACGCATTGTGGGCGTACCAGACTGCTTATAAAACCCCGATCGGCATGTCACCGTATCGTCTCGTATATGGTACAGCTTGTCACTTACCGATTGAGCTTGAGCACAAAGCCCTTTGGGCTATCAAGAAATTCAATTTCAACATAAAAATGGCTGGCTCGAACTGAAAGCTCCAATTAAGTTAATTGGAGGAATTACGGAATGATGCGTATGAAAGCGCAA
Organism: Cornus controversa; assembly: GCA_026545225.1. Lineage (NCBI taxonomy): Eukaryota > Viridiplantae > Streptophyta > Magnoliopsida > Cornales > Cornaceae > Cornus > Cornus controversa. The sequence continues at coordinate 25,255,626 of CM048853.1, read as the reverse complement.
AAATCTATAAGGCAAAAACCAAAGCCTTTCATGACCATCAGATCCGAGCCAAATCACTCTCTCCGGGCCAAAAAGTTTGGCTTTACAACTCTAGGCTTCGCCTATTTCCCAAAAAACTTCGTTCTCGATGGGACGGTCCATTTATCATAAACTCCATTGCTCCCCATGGAGCGGTGGAATTGAAGGATCCCAAATATGGAACGCTTTTTAAAGTTAACGAGCAAAGAGTGAAACCTTGTGTGAATAGTCAAATGTAAATGGAATACGTGGATATCGTCGACTTGACGGATCCCGTATATTTGGACCTATGATCCATTTTTACGTCTCACCGTAGACGGTAAACTTGGCATTTCCATGGACCTATCATGCTCCATGTGACCCGTCAAATCCATTTTTTGAAACGAATATTGAGGAAAAAGGTGTGTGCTAAGGCTCCCACGGGCAAGATTAGAGGTGTGCCCATTACCCTGACGTGGTTGATGTTTTGCCTTTTTGAAACCCATCAACCACACCGCCACCACCTCAGTATTAGTTTAGGATTTTCAGTTTTATTTCCACTTTTTTGCATGTTAGTTTATTTTTGTTTCAATACTTATCTTGTGCCATATTGGCACCATTTTGATATTTTTGCAGCATTTCTTTTGTATTCCATAAATTCTGTCACTTGTATTCACAAATTACCTAATTAATGGAATATTTTCTTTTTACCTATGTGTACATGTGTCATTATTTTATTTTCCAGTTCTTCTATAATATGTTTGGTATGTAGTTCACCCTGATGCAGGTTTTATCAATCCATTTTGACGACACATACCCCGTGTACCCATTACCCTGAAGCGGTTGATGTTTTGCCTTTTTGAAACCCATCAATCATGCCGGTAACATTGTTCTAACTTTTCTTGTTTTTCAAACAATGAGGACAATGTTTAATTTAAGTTTGGGGGTACGGTACGGTATACTTGTAAAGTTTTTTTATTTTTGCATATATTTTAATTTTGTTTCATGTTTGCCATGATATCTTGTTTTTGAGGGTGTGATACCCCAATAAATGTCAAAGATAAATGTATCATGTAATTAGGAGCTTAGACATCCTAAAATAACTGAACTTTTAAAAATTATGTGTTAGGTTAGAACGGTCTACATTTTTGTTCAGTTTTTGATAATTGTACAGTTCTTGCCCTAAATTTGTCCTTAACAACACAAACATGCACACGTACATTTTAATTGTGGGGTATACGTCGTATGGAGAATTTTGAAATGTTTGTTTATAATTGAACAACTTGGAGAACAATTTCCGTTGGCATTCTATAAAAAAAAAAAAAAAAAATTTGCAATAAGCCTTCTCACTCAATAAGCCAGGCCTCTGTGCTTCAGGAAGCATGGAGTGTTCGCGTCTAAAAAGTATGCAAGGTTGAGCAATAAAGAAGCAATTGGCTCGTTTAAGTTCGAAGCCTAGTAAGCTCGGTTATTAAGTTCTTCAGGGTGTCTTTTCACCTAATGCCCTAAAATCGTCCGATTTGGGAGTCATTGACCCAACGCTGCTACATGGGCTTGCTAGAAAGCTTAAAGGACTTAGACATTGCACAGCCACTTGTACGTAAGCTTTTGTAAATATGTGGTGAATTGATGGTTTGCTTTTATGATTTTGTTCGAAATTTTTTTCTTTTAAAGACGGATGTTGTCTCTATTCTCCAAATACGGCAATAGGCCACACATTAAGATATATGTTCACTTTTCAAAAAGGATTTTAGGGCTTGCACTTGTATTGGTAATCGAATTGACCATTATGTGGGGACTGTCATCTAATTCTAGTTTTTAAAGGTATATATTTATTGATGTCCTTACAGTTCCATAATACTTGTTGCATTTGTCACTTTGAAAATAAATTGGGTGATCATCATTTTCTAGTTGATAACTGAGAGAAAAATTCATTTTTGCATATTTTTGTGAGGTTAACAAGCATGTTAAACCCAATGAGACTTCACTCGTCCACTAGACGTGTCTAGGGGTTTAAAAGGCTTGTTGCATTCGCTAAATGCAATCGTGTTTTCCACGAAAGCGGAAGTAGGGTAGTTGTTTTAAATAAAATCCTTTTGTATTGCTATGGGACTAGCAATATGTAAGTTTGGGGGTGTGATAAGCGCTGAATGTTGCACATTCAAGCCCTTTTAAATACATATGTTAATTCCTTAACTGCGTTTAATTTATAATTTTTATGTTATTTTCTTGTTCTTGGTATTTTCAGGACATTACCCGTAAAATCAGTCAAATCAAGTGATTTCATCTTCAATAATGTCTCTTCAGGAAATTCCAATGGTCTAATGGTGCATTGTGTGTATTTATATATATATATATATATATATATATATATTTATTTATTTATTTTATTTTATTTCTTTAAGTTATTTTTTTTATTTTTATATATAGATGTATATATTTTAGTATTTATATAAATTTAATATTAGATTTTAGTTATTTATATTTATAATTTTGCATAGATATACTTTTTATAGATATGGTATTTTATGTATATTAATATAGTTATAATTTTAGTATGTTTATATATTTTATACACGAGAAATGCTAAACGTCATGAAATTATTTCATGAATTTGTATCATAAATGATGTGGCAGGTAACGTGGAGAGTTAGTATTGGTGGGATTCAGTTATAATATCATAGGACTCTGTGTATGGGGGGAATCCCACCAATACTAACTCTCCACGTTACCTGCCACATCATTCATGATACAAATTCATGAAATTATTTCATGACGTGTAGCATTGCTCTTTATACACTAACTAACTATTCATAACTAATCAGCCCTTCCACTAACCAGTCCAAACCCAAAGCCAACTTTCATCAAATCAGCCCAAAACATCATTAACTATCTAGTCCAACCCAATACATCAACCCAAATGTCCAACCAAGAAATTCTTCCAGCAAACCCACTTTGCCTCACCAAAACCCACCACTTTGCCACACCAAGGCTCCAGCCCAACCAGCCTATATATATATATATATATATATATATATATATATATATATATATATCATTTGTGTTAATATTATTATGTATATATAGTAATATTTTTGTTTGTTATTATTAAATATATTTTTATATATTTGTAGTTTTTTCTTTAAGATTCATTATATATTTATTTATGTTGTTATATTTTCATATTTATTTAGTATATTATTATATATAGTTAGTTATATATATTTTATATTTCATACACACACACATCAAGCAACTTGCTCCACTAAACCCATTTCTATAGTCTCTCCAAACTACCTAAACCCACAAATAAACCACTTGGCAGCACATTATAAAACCCACTTCCACCAACTGTCGTAATATATATATATATATATATATATATCTATATATAGTGTAATATTATAATATAACATACATATATATATTATGTATGTTATATTATAATATTACACTATATATAGATATATATATATATATTATAATATTATATTTTATATATTTATGTATCATTGTATTATTATATTATATTATATTATTATTTATGCTATTTTATATTATAGTGTATGTTATTGTATATTATATTTATGTACTATATTATGTTATATTATATTATGTAGATATATATATATATATGCATTATATGGTAGCAGGTGGAGACCATGACAAAGAAAGAAAAAGAAAATAGAAAAAAAAAGAGAAAAAGTGGTAGAAGACAAAGGTGGAGATAGAGAGAAGAAAAAGAAAAAGATAGAAAAGATATAGGGAGAAGAGAGAGCCGGCTGGAAAGGTGGAGACCAAGAAAAGAAAAGAAAAGAAGAAAAGCAAAAGAATAGATAGAAGAAGAAAGTGTCGACTGGTGGTGCGTCAAAGACAAGAAGATAAAGTTGAAGAAAAAAAAATCAAAGGCGCAGACGGACAGAAGGAATGAAGACTTTCTCTTTGCATTAAAGAAATGTAAAATATCTTTTAACTTTACAACATTATATATATAGATAGTGGGAGATAGTTAAAAGGGAGAGGGAGATAACAGAGGGACGAGAGATAGAATAGAGAAAGAAGAGGGAGACGGAAGAGATTGAGAAAAAAAGCTACTGAAATATTTTTTTTGGATAGAAAGAAGAGTGAGAAATATTAGGAAGCTTTGCAAAGCTTACAACAGACCATGAAGCTTGGGGTGGCTCTGTCTATGGAGCTGTTTCCTACCACAATGATCAACTAAACTCTTCTCTAGGGCTTGAACAAAGCCCTAGCCATGTAAATATGTTTTATTTTTAATAAATTTGGATTTATATATATATATATATATATGTGTGTGTGTGTGTGTGTGTGTGTGTGTGTGTGTGTGTGTATTAGTACCTAGCCTTGTGTCTTGTTTTTAATACAAGTTTATAAATTCTATATGTTCATGTGTTTTAATTTATCATTCTTGTCTTAGAATTTTAGATTGTTGCACATGTTCTTCAAACACTTATACTTCCACAAGGAGTGTAAGTGATGGCTTTGTACTAGTTTTCACTATAACATGCATAACTAGATTTGCATAGTCCATGCTTAGAGACGGTGATTTTGCTACACTTAGGTAATTAGGTAAGTAGGTAGGTAGGAAAATCACACTTATTGTAGATGGATTATAGTATTTTAAGGTGTATGTATTCTCTTGGCGACGTCATTGTAGGTGGTACTTGCCAAACGCGTCATTAGTACACATTTATATAAATTCTCATGTTTATTATGAAATGGACATATTTATGAGGGTAGTGGTGAAGTCTAAGCCCTAGTATTTTCTCATTTTCTCAAACTCCTTTATTTTATTGTTATTTACATATTGCAAGTAGTTTAAATAAATAACCCAAAATTCGTTTGTAAGTTGAACAAGAAACAATCTCTGATTTTAACTATTAAACCAACGTAGTCTCTGTGGGATCGACGCCCTCTTCTAGAACTCTATCCTTCAAGGATTCGTTCTATTGCGAGTGGTAAAATATAATTTAATTTCCAAACACATAAAAAGGAAATTCACACACCAATTTTTGCCCTTAAAAAGGATGTTAATCACGTAGTTAACCCCTTGGGAATGTCAGGTTCTGAAGAGGAAAATGAGGAAGATTGGCAAAATGGCGACTCTCGCGTCAATGTTGTGAGGTATCTCTTATCGATCCCTATGGGGAATGACGATTGGACGTGCACTAGTATTTTTCACACTTTTGTCAAATGCGGGGAAAATTTTTGCAAGGTTGTCATTGATGGAGGAAGTACTATGAATGTGGTGTCAAAATCAGGAGTTGTCGGGATAAAACTTAAACCTGAACCACATCCACACCCATACAAGGTAGCTTGGGTGGATGAGACTTCCTTACCAGTCACAGAGAGATGTTTGGTCCCAATTCAGATGGGTGAGTATATCAACAAGATATGGTGTGACGTCCTATCTACCATGGATGTTGCTCATGTAATTTTAGGTCGCCCTTCGTTATATGATTTGAATGTGACCAACCATGGAAAGGAGAACACCTATGTCTTCAAATATAATGGTAAAAACATAACTTTAAATCTTGCAAAACCCGTTAAAAAAGACAAAGGATGTAGAGACCGTGACCAATTTTGGCCGGTTTTGCATTTTTTGTATTATAATTGCCATAAATGCATTTTGAGTGGTGTTTAACATGTTTTGATTGTGGGGAACATGTTTAAAAAGTTTTTTAAAGGTTTTGGAAAGTTTTTGGGAGATTTGGAGAAGTTTGACTTTTTGGTCAAATCGGGGCCCGGGATGTGACTTAAGTGGGCCCGGTAATCCGGAAAATTCTCAAAAATATTTATTTTTGATAATGGCTTAGATAAAATTTTTAGAGAGTTAAGGAAGTGATTTCGAGATTGTAGGAGTTTTCGTAATCGAAAACGGAGGCCCGGAGGGTACGTTAAGTGGCAGGGGGCATTTTGGTCTTTTTGCGAGCCCTAGATATTTGAAATATCAATGGTTGAGCCTCCCAGCCATATCTCACGCATCTTTCCCTCTCTAAAACTCTCCATCTTCATAGCTCTCCCTTCTCTCTATATTTCGGACCCGTTCGACTTGGATTTAAGACTTGCCGAATGAGGGAGATACGTAGGGGACGGTTAGGGCTTCCCTTTGAACCGATCAAAGTTGTGGTATTGTAAGGTAGACAGCACTATGATTTTGGTGAAGTGCTTGGAAGGTCTTCATTTTTGAGGTAGGGGTTCTTCTTCTCTTCTAATTGTCGATTCTAGAGTTTTGGGTGAAGAAGAGGGGTGTAGGTTGTGTCTCACATGCTTTAGGATGATGAGAGGTGTGGAAAGTTATGTTTTATCCATCTCTAGAGTCCTATCTTTTCACAATTGTGTCCATTGTGTTGATGGTAGCATGTGGGTTTGAAGTGGGTGAGTGTAAGAAATTGTTACATAGGCATTATGTGCTCAATTTGGTGTATATGTGAAAAATGTGTACCAGGTGTCATATATGTGATTATATGTGGGAATGTGGTTGTTGAATGCATGTTAGTTCTATGTACTAAAATTATGCATTGAGTGTAGCATGAGTAAAGTATGCTAATTTTGAAGTTGTATGCATATGAGATGATATATGCATGTGTTATATATACATATATGTTCTATATGTGGTGTGTGGTGATGGGAAACATGCTTTTTACTTTCTTTTAGTATCAATGAGCATGAGTAGAGCATGAAAATAAAATGCTATGTGTTTATGCATTCATATTGCATATGTGGGAAGTTGTGGGAAAATGACGCAAATGAGGTACACGGGGCTTCATGCTCAACTCATATTTTCATGCTCAACTCATGCTCATTGATACTAAAAAGAAGTAACAAGCATATTTCTCACCACCACACACCACATATAGCACATATATGTATAACACAGGCATATATCATCTCATATGCATACAACTTCAAAATTAGCATATTTTACTCATGCTACACTCAATGCATAATTTTAGTACATAGACCTAACATGCATTCAACAACCACATTTTCACATACAATCATATATGTGACACTTGGCACACATTTTTCACATATACACCAAATTGAGCACATAATGCCTATGTATCAATTTTTTACACTCACCCACTTCAAACCCACATGCTACCATCAACACAATGGACACAATTGTGAAAAGATAGGACTCTAGAGAAGAAGAAAACACAACTTTTCACACCTCTCACCATCCTAAAGCATGTGAAACACAACCAACACCTCTCTTCTTCACCCGAAAACCTAGAATCGACAATTAGAAGAGAAGAAGAACCCCTACCTTGAAATTGAAGACCTTCCAAGCACTTTCCAAAAATCCCAGCAATGTCCACCTTGCCGGATCACGACTTTGTTCGGTTCAAATCGAAGGCCTAGCCGTCCCCTACGCATCTCCCTTCTTCGGCGAAACCCGAATCGCACCCGAATGGCTCCAAAATGTAGAGAGAATGTAGAGAGGAGAAGAGGGAAATGTTAGAGAGAGAAGGATCCGTGTGAAATGGCTGGGATCAACCTCAGCCAGATATTTAAAATATCTAAGGCATGGAAAATGACTAAAATGCCCCTCAGCCACTTAATGTACCTTCCCGGGCTCCGTTTTCTATTTGAAAAACTCCTACGGCCTCTAAATTACTTCATCTACTCTCTAAACATTTCATCTAAGCCATTTCCAAAAATAAATATTTTCGAAAATTTTTCAGATTCCCGGGCCCACTTAAGCCACATCCTGGGCCCCGATTTGACCAAAAAGTTAAACTTCTCCAAATCTTTCAGAAACTTCCAAAACCCTCAATTTAACCTTCCAAACATGTTTCCCACTCTCGAAACATCCATAGCATCATTCGAAACGCATTTATAGCGAAAATGATGAAAAACTGATAAACCGGCCAAAATTGGTCACTGTCTCTACAAAGGCTTAATGCCTAGAATCGAAGAATGTCCAAGACTTGTGAGCCTCGGAGTTGTCCCCTCACTATATGGCAATCCTATACATTACTATGGTAGAATGACCCTTCGAAGTTGTCCTGGTCATTGGGTGGTTATCGGAGGTGTCCAAGGTTACATGATCCTCAGAGCGGGCCAATCATGTAGGGTATCGGATGAGGACCGAGAGAGAGAGCATTTACTTTTCTTAATGCTTTTATGTTTGAACATGCTATACATGATTCGTGAAATATGCAATCCTCTTTAATTGTATTTGTTAATTATTTGTGAGATTGTGGATGTGGCATGTAGTGTATTCATATGCATTCCATATAGGTCGGTGTGGAGTCGGCACTTAGGAGGGTTGGGGTATCTCTACTGAGTCGCAGTGGTGCTCACCCCTTTATTATAAACTCTTTTACAGATAAGGCACTGATGACGAATGGGACTTGAGGGTCCAAGTGGAAACCTAGTAGCATTTTGCTAACTTTTGAGATGTTGCACATTTTGTGGCTATCCATGCCGGCTTGTGGCATGTGACTTATTTTTGAGTTGTGGTCATATCTTGGACAAATGTAATTTGGATGTATGTATTGGATTTTAAACTTGTTGGGTATGGAAAGACAACGGTTTAGTTTATGTAATGCCCATGGTGGCATTTTGTTCCTTTGATAATATTTTTATGGTGAATGGATTGTGGTTGTGAAAGAGAATGACTCATTTTGATGAATGATTTAATCATGAGTATGATTTTAATTGTGTAATTGATGTTGGTATCTTGTATATATGTTATGGGTCATGTATGAGAGGTTCTAGGATGATAGAATGTTGATTGGACTTCAAATGAATCATGTATAGGGTTGTTGGGAGTCTTGGGAAGGGTATTTCGATCGTGCGAAATGCCCATTTCGCACAATCAAAACCCCCATTTCGATTGTGCAAAGGGGTGATGAATTATGGTGCTTTTTAGGGTCTAGACAAGGGCAATCTCGCACAATCGAAACCCCCATTTTGATCGTGCGAGATATTGCGGGTCTGGGTCCCGAGAGGGTGAAATTCTCGCACAATCGAGATTTTTTTCGCACAATCGAGATGCCAGTTTCGCACAATCGAGATTGGCATTTCGCACAATCGAGATTACTATTCACAGCATTTTTCCAAACTTTGTTTTGACGTAATTTCTTAGTTCTAGATCGAAATTGTCATGCCCCGAATTATGGGGGAACCATAATTCGGAGCCCTATCGCACAGCCGAGGCTCACCCTTCCTTCTTCTCGGCATCATTCTCTCTCTCTACCTTTTCTCTCCCTTTCCCTCTCTATTCTCGGCTGTCTGTAACTCCTCCTCCTTCTCTCTTCTTTTCTTTTTCTTTTTCCCTTTTCTCTTCCTCTTTCCTTTATTTCTCTCTCTATTCTCTCAGTCGATCACCCACATGGCCTTCTCTTATCTTATCTTTTCTTCTTTTGTCATACTCCACATGTTTTTAAGTCACTCTCACCCACATGTTTTTATCATATAAATAATATATATATATATAGGGGTGCATGTATATAATAAATACATGTAATTGTGTATAGTATTGTATGTTTAGAAATAAACATGTTTATAGAGGAGTATTTGGGTGTAGTGGTATTGTATGTGTATATATGTGTTACTATACACATGTGATAATATATATATATATATATATATATATATATATATATATATATTATTTATATGATAAAAACATGTGGGTGAGAGTGACTTAAAAACATATGGAGTATGACAAAAGAAGAAAATATAAGATAAGAGAAGGCCATGTGGGTGATCGGCTGAGAGAATAGAGAGAGAAATAAAGGAAAGAGGAAGAGAAAAGGGAAAAAGAAAAAGAAAAGAAGAGAGAAGGAGGGGGAGTTGTAGACAGCCGAGAATAGAGAGGGAAAAGGAGAGAAACGGTAGAGAAAGAGAATGATGCCGAGAAGAAGGAAGGGTGAGCCTCGGCTGTGCGATGGTGCTGGTGGTTAGCGGTGAGTTCTGGCTGTGGGTCTCCTTCGTGTGGCAGCTCGGTACAGCTGGTTTTGGCCGGACATGGTGACTGTTATGGGTCATCCCATGTGGGTTCTGTTGATGGTTGAGGGAGATGAAGATGGTGGTCTTCTTGGCCGGAGATGTTGGGTCTGTGATGGTTTTCTAGGTTGCCTGTGGTGACGGTTTGGATGGGTCTGTGGTGGTAGACTGAATGGTGGTTGGAGGTGGTCCGACGGTGCCAAAGGAATTGTCCGTGGCTAATTGGGCAGCCATGGTTTTAGCTTGATGGTGGCTAGTTCATGGGTTCTATCATGGTTGTTGGTGGCGGTTTCTGCAGAGGGTGGCTGCCGTGAGGAGAGTGAATGTGGTTTAATGGGTCTTCAAATGGTGATGGTTCATGGTAGTGCTCGTATAGGTTTTCAATGGAGGATGCACATGGTGGCTGGGTAATTTCGGCTAGGTCTTATGGGCTGTTATAGTGATGGCCTTGTTCATGGCTGTGGAGCTTGGTATACATGGTGATTTCGAGTGGTTAATGAAGCAAGTAGTGACTACCGGATTTGTTGGTTTCGGGTGCGACACTAATGGCTTCGGCAGTGGGCTGCTGTAGTGGTTGTGGTTGGATTTTTGTTGGGTCGCTTGGATTAGTTTGTTTGAATTGGGTTTAAACATGATGATTTAGTTTATTGGGCCAGCTGGGCTTGAGCCTTGAATTGATGAATTGGGTTTGGATGGAAGATGGGTATGCTTGAATAAGTCCAACATGGCTTATGGTTTTGGGCTACCCAATTGAATTGGGCCTAACTATTGGGCTGCCAATTTACATATTATGGGCTGAAATTAGATATTTAAGTTGGACTTTGAATATGTTTTTCAAATGGGCTGCCTAGCTAAATGGACTTGGCAATTGGAATGGAATTTAATCAAATTGGGTTTTAAGTGAGCTTACAATGAATTGAGCTGGGTTAATTGGCTTGAAAATGGGTTGGACTTGAGACTTGAATTTAAATTTGGCTTTCCGTGGACTTTGGATGCTCATGACCGTGTAACATAAATCTGGCATAGCAATTGATGGTGATCTATTCAACTTTCTCAGAATTGGAGAGCTTTGGAGTTCTCACTCCAAATTGAGGTAGGGGTGTTAGACTCATCCTTACTTTAATTCTATAGGTCTCTTATCTGTGACATGAAAGATAAGATTGTGATTTCATGAGTTTAGGGTCTTGTGTATTTATATGTATATAGAAATGTGATTTATGCATACATATATCTAACATGTTAGTTAGGACTTATATATGTTGCATATGTGATATTGAGATTATGAATGCTTTTGATGAAAATTGTGTTCATTTTATGAAAATATGATTTTCAAGGTAGAATTGTGCATGAAAGATATGATTTTCTTAAAAATACATAAGCATGATGATTTTCATGAAGTGAGTGAATGACATTGTGATAATCTTGAGTTGAGATAGAAAATGCATTGAATTGATAAAATGCATTACATTGTGTGGATAAGTGCATTGATGTGATTATATGCATTATGTGAAAAGCGAGATTTTTGGGGCATGACAACATTGAGAATTAAGATAAGGGGATGACCCCTAAGCTAAAAGACCCAAAACTTGGCCAAGCGGATGGCGCATTCGTCGGACTAGTAAACTGTGAAGCGTAAGCAGAGTTTGGGTGCCGAAGAGACCCTTACTATGGAGGTGATGTGATAAGATAGTCCCCAGTGAATTGATTTCCAAATTTATGTGGTGTGAGTTATATATTTGAATTGTGACTTGTCCAATTTGATATATAAATGTATATGCATTGAAATGTGAAGCATCACGCATGATTTGAAAAACGTGATTGTTTATGGGTAAAAAGCATGGATATTTGTCATGTAAAAATGTAATGATTTCATATGCATCCATGCATGGCTGCCTGAGTTAGAGTAGAGTTGGGTGGATCATTCCTACTGAGCCGCAGTGGTGCTCACCCCCTATATACAATTTTTTTTCAGATAAAGCATCACCGGAGGATGAGGCTTAGAGTGCTAGAATGATTTGAAAGAATATTTTAGAATTTCGTTTGGATATAGAGTTATGAATTGTACATTTGGCTATCCATGCCGGCATGTGGAATGTGGATTATATTGATATGAGATCGCAATTACATTTATGTTACTTGTATTTATATGGGTCCATAGACATTAGAAATGTGAGTTAATTTTTGTACATTGTGCAAAAACTTGTATAAGGATTATGAGATTGTTGAGATATAAATTGATGATTTAGAGTATGCATGTATTGAGCTTCCACACTTGTATGGAATTGTTGTGAGGTAATGAAGTGACAACACTGTTCACCCTCGAATTCTGGGGGAATCAGAATTCAAGGTGTGACAGGAATTGAGTGTGGTTTTTTTTGAAATTGAGTATTTTTGGATTATCTATCCAATGGTGTAGGTCTTAGTTTCAGATTCTGAACACAGTAAGTTTTGAGGCCTGAAAGTGAGTGATCCTTGAAAGTGTGGGTAAATAAATCCCCGTTATGGTGATAGGATTTGATGCAGGGCCCATGGGGATTGGTTAAGGTGGGGTTGTGTGCAATTATATGCAATAATAGAGTTGAGCTTCTGTGGTATTTGAGGGTAATGAGGGTTCATGGTACACACTCGGGATTCGGGCTGGGCCTGGGGAGTCCTAGTGGTCCGAATTTCGGAGCGTGACAAAGGACATAGGTCTTCCACTCATCCCCCTAAGAAGAAACAACTCCATCTCTAAATGGGAAGAATTTTGAAAAGGAAGGCAAAGATTCGGGTTTAGTGCTAGCCCTTGTGCTAAAGAAGTTTTTTCAGTTCCATTTGATATAGTAATGACTCCCACCTAAAGTCACTAAATTGCTAGAGGATTTCCAAGATGTGATGCCACCTATGCAGGATATCCAGTACGCTATTGATCTAGTCCCACGATCAAAGTTGCCAAATCTTCCACATTATTGTATAAATCCTAGGGAACGTGTTGAGATGAAAACACATGTAGATGGACTATTGCAGAAAGGTTTCATTCAGGATAGTTTAAGTCCATGTGTAGTTCCCGCACTTCTAACCCTTAAGAAAGATCACCATCAAGAATGTATGTGGATAGTCATGCCATTAATAAGATCACCATCAAGTATAGATTTTCTATTCCTCGTCTTGACGACATGTTGGATCTAGTGGCAGCCTCCCTATGGTTCTCCAAGATTGACTTATGCAGTGGGTACCAACAAATCTGAATTAGGCTTGGTGATATAAAAAATTGCCTTCAAGACTCAAGATGATCGTATGAATGGTTAGTCACGCCTTAGGAGAACACTTGGGTTATAACAGTGGGTACTAGCAAATCTTTTAGTCATGCTCCTAGTACATTTATGAAGGTTATGACTCAGGTTCTTCGTCCATTCATAGGAAAGTTTTTGGTGGTTTATTTTGATGATATCTTAATTTTTAGCTCGTCTAAAGGAGAACACTTGGGTCATCTTAGACATGTTCTTGAGATCCTAAGAGATGAAAAGTTATATGTGAATCTCAAGAAATGTTCATTCATGCATACTGAAGTGGTTTTCTTTGAATTTATTGTATCTGCGCATGGTATTGCAGCTAGCCCCCAAAAAGTTAAAGTTGTTATAGAGTGGCCCGAGCTAAGTTTTATCTCTGAGGTTCACAACTTTTATGATTTAGACACTTTTTATGGATGCTTTATCAAAGGGTTTGGTTCCATCATGGCTCCCATTACAGACTGCATGAAAAAAAGGGAGTTCCAATGGAAGACACTTTGGAAGCTTTTTGGGATAAGCTTGAAATTTTACTTTGCTTTTTATCCTCAAACTGAAGTTGTTAGCCGGAGCTTGGGAGACTTCTTGCTTAGGTGTCTAGTAGGAGAACGTCAGGGTACCTGGGATCTATGGTTGCCAACTGCGGAGTTTGCTTATAATAATTCAGTCAATCGGTCTACTAGTAAAAGCCCATTTGAGATTGTCATTGGATTTTCCCCTCATCAACCCATTAACCTTATTCCTTTGCTGCCAGATTTCTATCCCTCCGAGTCTGTTGATTCCTTTGCTCAATATATTCATGACTTGCATGTCGATATTTGAAAAAAAATGTTATGAGTAATGAAAATTATAAACTTGCGTTGCAAATAATCATCGTAGGAATCAGGACTTCAATGAAGGGGAATGTGTTCTAGTTCATATACACCCAGAGCTTTATTCTAAACACTCCTTTAAGAAGTTAAGAAGTTACATACCTGAGCTTCTAGACCTTACCGTATCCACTGTAAGTTGGGACCTAATGTATATGTAATTGACTTGCCATCAAATATAGGTATTAGTCTAATATTTTATGTAGTGGATTGCCACTTTACTAAGGCACTTTTAAGCCTCCTTTCCCTTCTGGTTTGTCCACAGGTAGATCTCATTCGCCATCAACTCTAATGCCTCTACTTCTAATAGTCCAACCACAGTTTATTGATCAGATAACTAATATCCTTGATAGTTAGCTCATTGCTTCACCGCATGGTGCTTCATGGAGATTCCTTGATCGTTAACGAGGTTGTCCTGACTCAGATTGTACATGGATTATAAAGGATGGCTTTCGCAGCATTGATCCTGATCTCTTAGAGCAGTATTTTCACAGTCACTCTTCGGAGGCGAGTTCTTTTCAGCCAGGGAGAATTGATGGGGATCGTGAGGTGTTTCATACTTATGTTAGGCGTAGGTGCAGAGACAACTTATTAGGGATATTTTAGTATTTAATTTGAGTATTTACCGGATATTTTAGTAATTATTAGCTATTTGATTGCATGTGCTTCATCTCTATTTTTGGAGAAGGGGCAAAGATAGATGATGAGGGATAATTTTTATTTAATATTATTATTATATTAGTAATGTTTTTATTTTAGGGATATTTTTTGTAATTTAATACTTTAGGGTTTTATTTTTAGTAGTAGGATTTGATTAGGGTTTTCTTGCTACCTATTTATATGTTGGTTCATACATTGTGAAAGGTACTTTTTGATGATTGAATATTGAATATTATTGAGATTACATACTTCTTCCTCTTCTTACTTCTTCTTCTTTTTCTCCCTTAATCTTCTTCTTCTCTCTTCTTCTCCTCTCTCATTCTCTCTCTTCTCAATATATATTTTGATATCGAAGTGCCCCTACCTGTCCCGCATCACCCATCTTCCTATTGGGGATCACAACATCATATGCTTCCTCATGACAGCGATTCTGCCTAGGCCATATCACAGTGCACACCTGTGCCAAAAATGACCTAAGGACCATAGTGGCTTTATACAAGTTCCAACTCTTTGAAATTGGAAGTAATGTTGTGACGAGTTACTTCTAATTTTGAAATAGAAGAACGTGTAGTACTCCACTCAGTCCCTGCTACGAGAGTGATCACTCGGAATCACGAGCTTAAAGCCACGTGATCGCCCCTTCATTCATGAGCTCTCGTAGCCCTGAAGCATACCAAGGCAATTTTGGCTTTGGAGTATTTGCAAAACACACTTGCAAAAGAGGTGTACCAGGAAAGTACCTCCAATCTCCTTACCGAAGTATACCCACAAGAGGAGGTTGCCCCCCAATACCTCTGCTTTCTTCCCTCTTCTGTATATTCATAATTAATTAGGTAGGAAACGTATGTGGGTAAATTGTCCCTGTGTGTGGATTATTCACGCAGATAGGCTTTCCCCGCTCACGGGTTATTCACGCGGGTAGGTTTTCCCCGCATATAGGTTATTCACATGGGTAGGTCTTCCTCGCATCTAAGAAGCTTACACGGGCATGTTTCTCCTGCGTATGGATGATGATTTTTGTCGGCACCTCTCACACCTTATGGTTACCCCCTTGTGAATACTTTCTTCTTTTGTTCATACCTCTTTACACCGCTTTCATGTAACAAATTTAAGCAGTTTTGGAGATATTGATATTACTGACTGGAATTCTCTCTCCACTTCTTCTCTTCTCTCTTCTACCCTCTCTCCCTTTCTCTCTTCTATTCTCCTCTCATTCTCTCTTCTGGTTCGTCATCACTATGTTGCAAGTTGTGGGATTCCGTCACCTACATAGCCATATTTAATATAAGAAAAGAAGGATGCATTTTGACATTAGTAGAAACAAATTAGTTGTATTGTATATTACATCGCTTTTGAAGGTTGTCCATCAAAAAATGGCACCATAACTTACGGCATTAATTAATTGAGAGTTTTATGAGAAGGGTGTCTTTTCTATTTAGAAATCATTTGTGATGATACATGACATCTTTGTTCACAATGATTAATCCTACAAATGAAAAAAAAGAATAAAAATTTTCCACATCAGACATAGAAAAGGAAGATAGAAAAAGAAAAAGATAAAACATTGGCCACATATTAAGGTGTTAATTGCATAATAATTGAAGTTCGCCAAATTTTGTTTGTCTTGGAAGTGAGCATAGAGGGTTGATATACCGAGATAAACGTAGAGTATACCATGCATTATTTTGTTATTATCCTGTATTGTAAATACCTGGGCAATATGAGAAACTTCCAGGAAGGCGTTGTCTCAAAAAAATATAATAATAATAATAAAAATTGAAAGCTCAAGAACTCATCAATACCTGTATTCTACCAAGTTTATAAATTTCTGTATTACAATCAAGTCAATTGATACTAACATTTGAACTATTAGTTATCTGAACTGGAGATAATTTTTTCTGTTCAGTGCATGCTTTTGAATCCTTCTTGCAATGTGAGATCGGCTGAACCCTAATTTTTTCTCTATTATGTTGATGCCAATACATTAACTTGAAAATGAACACAATTCTAGTATACAACAAAATCAATGAAATTCTACAATTAGCAATACTGAAGAGATTCTATAAATTCATTACAAAATTGTTTATAATTTAGACTGAAAAAGGATGACAGAAAGGAGCGAATCAAAATGGAATATGGAACTTAGAATCAAAATTGCAAAAGTCGCTATTTGAATAGATGTGACCACTAGTTCCAAAAGTCACTATCTAAATAGTTAGATGACTGATAATGTGAATTTAATTTTCAACTGTCATTTATTTAATTTAGTAAAATTAACGTGCTGATTGTAGAAAATGAGAATTGATTGTAAAAGTTTTTCTGAAGCATTGCTTTGGATACTATCGAAATATCACGATCTAAAGTTGCATGTATTATTAAGAAGATTTGCGGTTAAATTTATAGTAAAATTTATAAAAGAAAATTTTATAATTTCTCAATGAGAACCTGAAAAGTGGCAAGTAGTGTCCTAAGTTCAAATAACAAGAATGTAGAGGCATACAAGAAGAAGAAGAAGAAGAAACATATATATAAAACCTTTCACCAGCTTAACTAAACAGAAATAAAGCAATGGTCTCTGTTACCCATATAGTTGAACTCTGTTAATTGCTACTTCAACTATGTGGATTTGTTTGAGGTGCTAGGAGGGATGAATTGGATATCGACCTAATTTTAGAATTATTTAAATAATGTAGTTGCCCATGTCACTAATCAATGAACAATTATACAATTAATTTTACAAGTTCACCAAGCATACAGAAAAAAATAAATTAATGCAAACATATCACAATCAAGTCTAAAGAAAAAGTAAAGCAAACATATATATATATATATATATATATATATATATATATATATATATATATATATATATATATATCTTCATTAACATACCAAGAGAACAGCTAGCCATCCTCCTACAAATGACACAACATAACTTCCAAATTTCAAATTTATATAAAACATGTCTAAATTAGTTAGTCCCGACTCTTCTAACTATAATGTCATTCTCAATTTCATTTTTTCATTTATTGGTATGGCAAAACCTAGTTTTCATTTCATAGCAAAATGTTTGATTGTCACTATCTATCTAAACAATATCACTTTTGTATTAGCAGTCTAATTGACAAACCAAAAAGGTTTATATTGCATTTGAGAGCACCAAATCAACACTTTAGAATTAGAATTGCGTTTGGAAGCACCAATTAGGAGCTCCCAAACATAACTTTAGTGTATTTTGTTGAAATTATTGTCTAGAGATTTAGGACCATGATTTGAAAATTTGGTGTTGATAAAAATATAAAAGATTGAAGAAAGAAATAAAGAATGAAACAATACAAGGATATACGTGTTTTGGCCACTACGGCCTGCATCCAGGCACATAAAATTCAAAGGGTCACATCACTTTTATTGTATTCTCTCTTAGTTTTGTTTATCATTAGATCATCTCTATTTATAGTTAAAATAATACACATATGATAAATATGAAAAATATATTGATGAAAGATTCCTAAAATCACTCCCATAAATTACTCCAATCAAATATTCTATCAAGGCTTAAACCACTCTATAATGATATTCTCTAGCACCCCCTTCAAGTTGGTACATAGATTTTCTTAAGTGTCCAACTTGAAACTAAATAAAAAGTTGTAGAGAGCCCGAGACAAGTTGATCCGGAGTTTCGAGTTGATCCAAAGACTCAAGACAAGTTGATCTAAAGATTCGAGATGAGTTGATTCAAAGATTTAAGTCAAGTTGATCCGAAGATCCGAGACAAGTTGATCTTGAAATTCGAGACAAGTTTAGAGTAGGATATGATAAACTTGCTCTGATACCATGTTGATAAAATAAAAATAAAAATTAGAGCTAAAGGTCTCGAGTTCAAAACTTACCGTCACCCTGATAATTAAAAATTAAAACACGTGTTAGATCAAAAGAAGGTCACACATGAGGGGGCATGTTTGAAGGATTTAAATATTAAAGTTACACCCTCTCTAATAGCTTAAACTTTTAGGGTAGATGATTGTTAACAATTGAAAACATAATTTTTGTGTATAGTAAGTGTAAAAATGGACATTAAGCAATTGTAACTTGTAAGCCTCCTCTCTCAGCCCTTGCATGTTTTCAAACATAAAACTTTTTTTAAAGTGTATGAAGTGCAATTGGACCCAATAGGCTATCTCTTTACCCTTTTCCCACGGTAGAAGTAGAGATCATTTGTATCTACCAAGAAAGAAGAGAATTGTCCAAAGCAGTGAGCGAGAAAGACATTTGAATTATGAAGTTAATTTTATTTTGCTATTTATTATCCAAACTTGATATATTCTTATTAAAGTCAATCTTGAAGTAAACATTGACTTCAATAAATACTCAACTTGATAAAGTCATAGCATAAATAATACATACATTGTTTTCTACCATGAATAAACAATAATGAATAACTAACTAGGGTTGTAGGTTCAAGTCCTGTAAAAGAATGTAGGGGTGTCTTGTCAGAAAAAAAAACAATAATAAATAACTATTGCATTAACTTGATAAAAAAACATACAATGTAAAATACTTGTATGAAGCCAACCGACCACATATGAATGGAGTTGGCCACATGCATTTTCTATCTCCCTTCTTTTATGTTACACGTCATTTCACCTACTGTGTTTAACTTGTGACGTATATTTTTGTAATTGACAATCTTCGGTGTCAAAATCAAACATGATCGAGTTGTAATATTTGATTTATATTCTTGTCATTGATCATGTAATTGAAGTCTCAGAGTGAGCATGAAGTTCTAAAAGCTTGAATCTTCGAAAGAAACCATCAATGGTCTGAGCAATGATTTGATCGATTGAAGTTTCAAGATGGTTCCGAGTGCATGAGGACATCATTGATCACATATGAGAGTCACGTAGTCTAGGTAAAGTGGTGAGAACAAATATATTTCAAACCAAAAGGTTCCGACCTTGAATATAAGGACTTTTTAGAAAATAGCTTAAATATTCAAGGTTGGACCGGTCCAAGAGGTATTGGGATGTTGAGTTTTGACAGAAAAAATTCTGGACCGGTCCATAGGCTGAACTAGTCCATGCTGTTGCTCTGGCAAAAATTGTCCTGTGGAGTCTTGTTTCAACCCAGATTTGACCTTGAACTTTCCAAAACCATCGGGACTTGTTTCCTATTGATTTTTAACTTGTTTTTCAAGAAAAATTAGGATTTTTAATATCTATAAAGACCTCATATGATTTCTCTCTTAGTGTGCCTTTACGGAGCTTTCAATACGCATCAAACATATATTTTTAGAGAGAGAAAATATTGAGATATTTTTCTAGCAAAGAGTTTTTCCCTCTAATTCTTTGTTTATATTTTTTAAAGCACACACATATTCACTGAGTGATTTAGGTTGTGTCTCTCTATTTGCTTAATCAACTGTTCAAAGACTGCATTAAAGATTTCTTCGTGATCAAGTTACTGGATTGGTTTCTTCTACAAATGTTTGTTGGTGCAGAAGGAGAAGAAGATCGTGCTACGAAGGGGACATAATACTTGCTGAATGTTCGTGTTACTCCAGTTACCCTTCTGAGAAGATATTGTCATTAGTCGAGAATTATGAGTAGTTGGACGAGATAGTCGCAATTCTAAGCCTGAGGTGTTCCACATCAAGTTCTTGTCAGAGTGGAGTGGCTATAAGTTTGGGATAGAGTATGTTGTACTGTGCTTCGATGACAGTGGATTTGCTTCTCTGGGTTTTCCACGTATATCTAGTGCATTTATTTATTTCTTGCTTTGTGGGATTGTTTAGAATTTTAATTGGACTTAAAATTTGATAATCTGAAAGATTAAGCAAAAAATGAGTAAACCTAATCACCTCCCTCTAGATTTTAAATCTAACTTTCGTAGCCGCTTCTGCACCACGCAACTCCCAATTGGTATTAGAGCAGTGTTCTCTAATTTGTAAGTAGTTCGTAGCGAAGTATTTTTAAAATCAAAAAATAATTTTGTTTTAGAAAAACATTATGGAATCTAGTATGAAAGAGGGTGGATAGATTTAGCGCACTTGATGAACCTAGAGGGGGAGGGGGTGAATATGTTCTTCCATTTTTCTTCCTAATATTGCTCTATGTATGGCACACTCAAATCACAAAAAATTGACACAGAGATTTATAGAGGCAAACCCCAATGTGGGGTGAAAAACCTCTTTGGTTGTCAAGCCAGAATTGAGCTCCACTATCTCTGAAAGGGTAGTACGGTAATCTTCAAATTACTCTCACACCCACCCATCTCACCACATAATCACTTTAGCTCTAACCCTAATTCCCAGCCTCCCTAGGCCTGAACCACTCTCACCAATCCTCACAACTTCTTTTTCACTCTCACCGAGACCAAGCTTCCCAAAGCCCAAGCTATCTCTCACGAATCTCACCACAATCACTCAAACTTCTCATGTCCAAAGAATCCCTATGCTTGGACTAATGATGATCGTGGAGTTAGCTCAATGTAATGATCTATAAGTTTTCAAGCTCTGATTATCAGTCTTCAAAGTCCAGCTTAAAAATAACATGGCCACTTAAATTCTTGGCAACAGGCTTCAATATGTACACCCTTGAGTGTAGCTGCAACGGACTTGTAGTAAAACACTATTTCAATGAATCTCATTCTTAGCTTCTTGAACAACCATTCAGCTTGGAATTCACTTTAGATAATGGTCCTGGTATTTCTTTATCTTTGTACCTATTCTTAAAAGGGACACAACTATAACTAGAGTAGACTTTAGTAGCACATAAATTATAAATGCAAGTTTAGCAAGTAGCTCTCAAATAACTCAAACAGGCAGCATGTAATTTGGCAACGAAATTCTACAAGAGTGTAAGTATATTCAATAATCTATACTTAATAAAAACAAAGTGTTGGACAAGTATAGTTTCAGCAAATTTTAGGCTCTTAAATCAGCAATATCAAAGTCTCACAAATAAGCAACATGAGTTCACAATTCAGCAATATGAGACTCACTAATCAGGAATATTAAGCTCACCAAACAGCACTATTAAACTCACCAAACAACATTATAATTCAGCAAAAAAATAGCAATAGTAAATCTCCAAATGAACAATACATTTGTCTAAGATCAGCATTTTCAAAACCACAAATCAACAACATTTAAACTAGCAAATCAGTAGCATTAAATCAACAATTTCAGCATTATTGAATCAGCACTAATAGCTCACTAAATCAGCGATTTCAGCACAAGAGAATTAGTACTAATAGTCATCTAAAAATAGTATTTCAGCAAACAAAAAAAATGCAACAATTTTACACAAATTAAACCTCAAGACAACACACTTTTAATACCCAAAACAACACATTTAGTTTCTTAAAACAACAACAAGAATTTTTAGAAAACTAATTTAGCAATATGAATTTCCAGATAAAATTGTGTGTCTGTGTTATGTGTGTGTCAACAGCAAAGCCTCAACAAGTGCTCTTGTGAGAGTATGCATATACATATATACTTAACCAGTATAGCTCATTTGATGTGAGAAAGAGAAGAATAGAAGTTTGAAAAGATTATATCCAATTTGTGATTCTGTTCAAGTAAATGAGTAGAAGATGATTTTTGATGAACCACGCAACTGATGTTTATGCCGGCAGAGGTGAGTATTGACTTTGAAGATGCCAGTAGCCATGAAAGTGAAGCTCAACGAACAGAGATCAGTTTAGAAATCATCAAGAATGAATCAAGAAGAACCGAAACACTGTTTGGAATCAATGAAATGGATACATGATAATCTTAACCCCTTGTAGATTCCGACGGCAAGATAATGACTCAAGATCATAAGGACGCCAACGATGATGAATCAACAAGTCGTGAGGACGTCGAAGAAGATGAATCAACAAGTTATGAGGTCGTTGATGATGATGAATCAACAAGTTATGAGGACGGCAAAGATGATGAATCAATAAGTCATGAGGTCGCTGACGATGATGAACCAACAAGGACTGGCAGCAAAAATCTTTGATGAGGCTTAATCGAACAGATCGGCAGTGAAGAGTCTTTGATCAGCGGCCATGGAGGAACTCTTCTCTTCTTGCTCTTTTTCTCTCTCTATCTCTCTCTAAGCACTATGCCTTATCTTTTCTCTGTTATTTTATATCAATGTCTATATGCACCGAATATGAAGATAAGACCACTGGCCTTTTTAATTTATTTTTATATTTATAATAACTCCTTTTTGAATTTATGAGAGACCCTAATGTCATGGATTCCCAAAAATAGCCTTAGGGTTTCTTTGCCCTAGCATTAAAACCTAACTTGCCCTCCTTTGATAAATTGACTAAATTGCCCTTGCAATTATGCTAGTGCAAATACATGAAAAAATATAAAAAAGCAAGACAATTAATTAAATCATAAAATTAATACCAGTAAATGCATTTAATGTAAAATGACACTAATGCCCCTGTAGATCCTTTTTGACTTTAAAACTTAGACAAACATACTCATGGACTTTCTGGACCATCAATCTCCCCCTTTTGCCTTTTAATGTAAGAAAAAAAAAACCTAACCTCTTGCCCTAACTTTTTTCTCTCCCTTTTTGACAATGAAAGTCAAAAGGGTAGTAAAATAGAGAACTGGTGGGGAGGAAGGGTGAGACCTAAGGTAGTGCGGAAAGTCTCAAACCTAGTCAGAGGCAAGGGTTTGGTCATAATATCTGCTAATATTACCTTTTTGCACATTATCCCTCAAGAAATGATACTTGATGTCTATGAGTTTGCTTTTATTTTGTAAAGTGTGGTTCTTACTAATAGTAATAACACTTTGATTATCACAGAAGATGGTAGTAGGAGTAAAAAATTCAATGCCTAGATTTATGAGTGTGGTTCTCATCCACAATGCTTGAGAGCAAGCTTGTGCAGCTGAAATGTATTCAACTTCTGAGGTTGAGAGAGACACAATAGCTTGCTTCTCGCTAAGCTATGAAACCACATTATTGGCAAACATATAACAATAGCCTGAGGTGCTTTTTCTATCAATTTGTGAACCACCCCAATCAGCATTGGAGAAGGCCACAAGAGACAACACTGAAGAGGGGGTAGAATGCAATCCGAGTCTAGTGGTGTCTTTAATATTATATCTAAGGATCCTTTTGACAACTTTCAAATATGAGACTCTAGGATCACTCTAAAATCTAGCAACTAAGATAACTGTAACCATAATGTCAGGTCTTGATGTAGTAAGGTATAAAAAACTTCCTATCATGGACCGGTAAAGTGTATTATCAATAGGGTCAGTGGTACACTCTTTGGATAATTTTGTGGTGACACATATGGGAGTAGATATTGGTTTAGAATCATCCATGTTAAATTTTTTCAGAATTTCTTTTGCATACTTCTCTCTTGAGATATGAATATACCTTTAGCATGTTGAATGACTTAAAGTCCTAAGAAGTATTTCAAAGTGCCTAACATGGACATCTCAATCTTAGATTGCATAAGTGAAACAAATTGAGTGGTTTGACCCGAGTGTGAACCACAAAACATGATATCATCCACATAAATTTGTAGAATTAAAAAGTTTGAGTTGGAGTGCCTCACATAGAGTGTGCCATCAACTTTCCTCTTTGGAAACCTTGTTCAATGAGAAAGGACTGGAGTTTGTCATACCATGCCCTTGGACCTTGCTTGAGTCTATAGAGCGCTTTTCTGAGCTTGAGAAAAAGTTGAGGATGCTTTGTATTGACAAATCCCTCAGGTTGCTCAATGTATACTTCCTCTAATAAATCACCATTTAGAAAAGTAGACTTCACATCCATCTGACAGATCATTACTCTCCTGTAGCATGCAAAGGAGAGAAACAATCGGATTGACTCTAATCGAGCAACTCGAGCAAAAGTCTTGTCATAGTCCAATCCTGTGATTTAATCAAATCCTTTATGGTCAAGTCAAGCTTTATTTATGACGACTGTCCCTTTTTTATTTATCTTGTTCCTGAAGATCCACTTAGAGCCAATAATATTCATATTGGTTGGCTTGGGCATAAGAATCCAGGTATCATTCTTATCAATTTGTTGTATTTTCTCCTTTATTGCAGTTATCCAATCAGGATCATCCTTTGCTTCTGTGTAGCACTTTGGTTCAATGGATGATAACATATCTAAGTGACTATGCTCATCCTCAGCTACAAGTGGTAATGCCTTCTTCTTTGCTCTTGTGAGAGCCCTTCTTTCATTGTTTTCTGAAATATTTTCTTGTTGGACTTCCTTTTGTAGATATGGATAGCGAGGTTCTCTTCTTTCTTTTTCAATGGTGGTGGATGAGCTGGGTTGCTCATTTTCCTTTTCTGCTTTAAGAGGTAACTCTTCTTTAATGTCTTCTTTTGGAGTGGTGCCTTCTTCATCGATTTTCACATTAATGGATGCCATCATTTTTTTGGTTCTCAAATTGTAACCTCTGTATGCTTTGCACTTTGTTGAATATCCCAAAAAGATGCCTTCATCTGCTCTAGAGTCAAACTTTCCCAAATTATCATGGTTGTTTTAGATAAAATATTTATTTCCAAAGATTTTGAAGTAATGCATAGTTGTAGGTCTCCCAAACCACAAGTCAAAGGGTGTCTTTGTTGAATTTGATCTCAGGTGAGCTCTATAGATAATGTAGACCGCTGTGTTTACCGCTTCTGCCCACAAACCCTTGGATAAATTCTTCTCAAATAGAAGTATTCTGCCAATTTCTTGAGCCGTTCTATTTCTTCTTTCAACTACCCCATTTTGTTGAGGTGTTCTAACTACTGAGAATTCTTTCTTGATTCCCTTTTAGTCGCAGTACTCACTGAATTCTTTCATGATGAACTCAGTTCCAAAATCAGATCTAAGCCTCTTAATCCTACAACTTTTCTCATTTTCAACAAGGTTAACAAACTTTTTGAAATGAATTATAGCTTCAGATTTTTCTTTCAAAAAATAAATCCAAGTCATTCTACTATAATCATCAATGACAGGCATAAAGTACTTGCTACCACCAATGCTTGTGGTCCTTATGGGTCCACACAAATCTATATGCACAATATGAAGTGGTTGAGAGGTAATCACTTCCTTTATTTTAAAAGAGACTTTTGTCTGCTTACCTTGTTGGCAAGCATTGAATACTTGATTTTCATTCAAAGACAAATTTGGAAGGCCTATAACAGACTTACGCTTGATATAAGATTTATTATATTCTTGGAATGCACATGTCTTAACCTTTTATGCCAAAGTGTTGAATTTTCTATGTTAGTGAAATTACAAACAGTGTGTGAGGAGTCCTCATGAATTATATAGACATTTCCTGGAACTCTAGATGCAGTAAAAAGAGTTTTACCAGATTTTTTATCAATAACATTGTAGTTTTCTTTGTCAAAATTAACTAAGCTATCAGTGTCACATATTTGACTCATACTCAATAAGTTATGCTTTAAACCCACTACATAGAGTACATCACTTAACATAGGCAGTTCTTTGGTTTCAGGTATTGGACATTTTCCTACAATTTTGCTTTTCTTATTATCTTCAAAAATAACTAAGCCACCATCAAAATTTTCAATGTTAGCAAATTTGGTTTTGTTTCCTGTCATGTGCCTGGAACAACCACTATCAACATACCACTTGGTATTGCTATTACAAACTTTCAAAGTAGTGTAGACAAGCATGCTTACAGAGTTCAATTTCTTAGGAATCCACATCATTTTAGTTTTAATCACTTTTGAAGTTACAGGTGCTTTGTGAATGTGTAGATTTGTCTTTCTAACATACATGGGTTTCAGTTTCACATAATTGGGAGATGCAATTCTAGAAGATGCATTCTTAATCCTAGATTGATGATAAGCATTAAATAGAATTTCATATTTTGGTCTACTAGCTAAATAAATAATAGGATATGAAGCGTATATATTACTATTCTCAACTCTAACAAAAGTTGAGTAGGATTTGTTTGATTTCACCTGAGTGGCTTTGTCGTCAAAGCTAATACCTCTTTTGGCCAATTGCCTCGTAGATTTTTTTCCAGATCTCATGCATCTTTTGATATCTCTCCTCAATAAATGAACTCAATTCTAGTTTGTACCTTTTGGTGCTCCAATTTGGTTCTTGAGTCCTGTATTTCATTAGATAACACATAGTAATTGAAATGGCACAAAAAGTAGACAATTTTACCCTTAGGTGCTTGATAAGCAACTCTTTTGACTTTTGTAGTTCTGAGTTGGCCCTTTTCAATTGCTTCTTTTGTTCACTACACTTCTATGCTAACCTTTCACATTCTGCAAGGACTTCATCAACATCAGGTTCTTCTTCACTCTCAGAATCTAAACTAGCCATATTTGATTCTTGTAAGGCCATAAACAAACATGCCTCTTCATCATTCTCATCTGATGATTCTTGTTGTTCTTTTTCTGAGCTTGAATCCCAACCCGTGTCAAAGGCATTTTTCTTGCCATTTCCTTTGTACTATGGAGCACCGAACTTCTTTTGTTTTTGTTTCTTGGGAGTAGTTGGACAATTAGCTATGTAGTGACCTTACTTTCCACATGCAAAACAACCTTGTATTTGCTGTTGCTTTGCCTTTCTCCTCATTTTGATTTTTTTGAACTTTCTTCCTATGTAGGCCATTCTATCTTTAGAGTCATCAGAATTTGATTCCTTTTCGATTAGAACCTCCAATTCTTTTATTTTTAGAGTTGACTCCTTCATTGATTGACTAGGAGGTCTAATTCTCATCTCATAAGCTGTGAGAGATGACTCCAGCTCATCACTGCTTAGCCTAGAGATGTTTATCTTCTAGAATGGTGACCTTGGGATTGAACTTATCAGTCATGGTGCACAATATCTTTTTGCACACCACTTTGTCTTCAATTTGTTCACCTAGATCCCTTATGTCATTTATAATATCTTTGACTCTGAAGAAGTAATCTGCCACATTTTCTCTTTCGTACATATTAAGGCCATCAAACTTGAGTTGATGAAGTTGAATCTTATTTTCCTTGATGGTGTTGCTTCCTTCATGTGCAGTTACAAGTGAATCCCAAATTTCCTTTGCACTTTTACAATTTTTGACTCTTGTGAATTCTTGCTTTTGTAATGCTTTATATAAGGCATTTCTAGCCTTCCCATCGACTGATTTGGCAATTTTGTCAGCTGCTGAGGGATTTACAGAATCAAGGATGACAACCCCTTCTAATGTAAGGTGCCAAACATCATAAGAGATGGACAATAAGAATGCCTCCATATTAATCCTCCAAGTGTCAAAGCTAGTGCCATCAAAAAATAGGAGCCTGTTGAGTAGAACTACCTTTAGCCATACTTGGGATATTTACTGTAGGTGGTTAAGCCAAGAAATCCAGACTTGAGCTTTGATACCAATTGATGAACCTAGAAGGGGAGGGGGTGAATAGGTTCTTCCATTTTTCTTCCTAATATTGCTCTAATTATGGCACACTCAAATTAGAAAGAGTTGACACAAAGATTTATAGAGGAAAACCCCAATGTGGGGGTGAAAAACCTCTTTGGCTATCAAGCCAGAACTGAGCTCCACTATGTTTGAAAAGGTAATACAGTAATCTTCCAATCACTTTCACACTCACCCATCTCACTACATAATCACTCCAACTCTCACCCTAGTTCACAGCCTCCCTAGGCTTGAACCACTCTCACAAATCCTCACAATAGCATTTCCACTCTCACCCAACCCAGGCTTCCCAAGGCCCAAGAAATCTCTCACCAATCTCACCACAATCACTGGAACTCCCCCTATCCAACGTATCCCTATACTTGGACTTGATCGTGGAGTCAACGCAATGTAATGATCTATAAGTTTTCAAGCTCTGATTATCATTCTTCAAAGTCCAGTTTGATAATGACATGACAACTTGAATTCTTAGCAAATAATGACACTTGAACTTTTGTAGTGACAGGCTTCAATATGTACACCCTTGAGTGTAGATGCAACGGACTTGTAGTAAAACACTCTTTCAATAAATCCAGTTCTCAGCTTCTTAAACAACCATTCAGCTTGGAATTCACTTCAGACAATGGTCCTGGTATTTCTTTGTTTTTGTACATGTTCTTAAAATGGACACAACTGCAACTAGAGTAGACTTTAGCAACATAGAAGTTATAAATGCAAGTTTAGCAAGTAGCTCTCAAATAACTCAAAGAGGAAGCATGTAATTTGGCAATGAAATTCCACAAGAGAGTAAGTATATTCAATAATCTATACTTGATAAAAACAAAATGTTGGATAAGTATAGTTTCAGCAAATTTTAGACTCTCAAATCAGCAATATCAAAGTCTCACAAATAAGCAACATGAGTTCACAATTCAACAATATGAGACACACTAATCAGCAATATTAAGTTCACAAAATAGCACTATTAAACTCACCAAACAACATTATAATTTAGCAAAAAAAAAAATAGCAATAGTAAATCCCCAAATCAGCAATATATTTGTCTAAGATCAACATTTTCAAAACCACAAATCAGTAACATTTAAACCAGCAAATCAACAACATTAAATCAACAATTTCAGCATTATAGAATCAGCACTAATAGTCATCGAAAAATAGTATTTTAGCATGATTCGTGTGTGAGTGCGTCTCAATTAAATTACCACACTTTGCCATAGAACGAATTCCTTGCAGAATAGGGCTATCGAAAGGGGTGTCGAACCTCAGGGATTATGGTCTGAATGAGTTGGAATACGAAATTAATTCTAATTAAATTTAGAAAGAATAGAAATCTGATTTTTATATGAGATAAATCTAGGGTAATTGACTTCACTACTAACTCCATAATCAATGGTCAATTGAATTAACTATAAGGAATTATACCATGCATAGTGGTGTCCGTGGCTACAAGCTCACCTTCATCTGTCAAGAAGATAACATATGATTAAGGCTAAGTCATGGACTATCTTCGATTGGCATGGGCCATCTACCTAACTACTTTAATCTAGGGTGCAGTATGGTCCATCTTCTCTAGGCATACTCCATCAAAGCGTATAATGATATATTCAGTGATTACTATTGTATAATGATCGCTCTCATAATCACAGAAAATAAGAGATTGAGTTCAATAACAACAACTAAATATCTAAGACAAGATAATAAATCATTGAAACTGAATTTATAAGACTTTTATTGCTCAATTCTATAATAAGAATCCTCTACATTATACAATCTATGCATGTATATAAAGGTCCCCAATAATTAAAATAATCAAACCATTGATGCTTAGTTAGGGCTACATGAAAACCCTAGTGGATGAACTAGCCGCTCATGGTAGAAGAAGAAACTTCAACGATTAAGGAAGAAGGCATCATCTTCATGAATTATACGTAAGACTTCGTTCTCCACTCAAAAGCTCTGCAAAGTATGTCTTCAATTTTGTCCAAAGGCTCTCTAAGCTCTTCCAAAATAGCCTTAAATTCGTCACTTTATGCCCCAAGAGAATACACCAAAGTCCTAATCCAATTAGGAATGAATTAGATTTTCCCGCAGCACTAATCAGGTGGGTTTTTTCTGCTGATGTTCGGCCCAACTTTTGACCACTAGAAGTCCGATTCACGGAATTTTCGTGAAATACAAAAGTGTGCAGAATCGAATTTTATTGAATTATGGTAGAAATTAAGTCAATTTGTGGCTTGATAATAACACTTCTGGTCCATTTTCCAATACGGGATTAAAACTATATTAAGCACAGAATTAGGCTTCAGGCCCTTAACCTTCTTAAGCAGCTGTAATTCTTTTGGACCTCTTCCTTGGGCTGATTTGAATTAAAATATGGAGTTGAATGGATTCCTTTGATGTAGGCTTCATCTAACCTTCTTGCATGTCATCTTTAAAGGCCCAAAATCATGGTTTTAACTGAAATAATCATTAAGGCACTGAAAATACAGAAAATACTGAAACAAAGTAAAATCACAAAATAATCTATTACTAAGAGAATAAAATACGCAAGTTAAGAGGCTAGAATGCTCAACATTCAACGCCGATCATAGCACACAGAAAAACAGTAACAATTCAGCATAACTTAAACCTCAAGACAATAGACTTTTAATACCCAAAACAACACACTTTTAATACCCAAAACAACACATTTAGTTTCTCAAAAATAGCAACAAGAATTTTCAAAAACTAATTTAGCAATATGAGTTTCCAGATAAAATTGTGTGCCTGTGTTATCTGTGTGTCAACAGCAAAACCTCAACAAGTGTGCCTATGAGAGTGTGCATATACATATATGCTTAACCATTATAGCTCATTTGATGTGAGAAAGAGAAGAAGATAAGTTTGAAAAGACTATACCCAATCTGTGATTCTATTCCAGTAAATGAGTAGAAGATGATTTCAGATGAACTATGTAGATGATGTTGATGCTAGTAGAGGTGAATATTGACTTTGAAGATGCTGAAAGCCATGAAAGTGAAGCTTAACGAATAGAGATCAGTTTAGAAATCAACAAGAATAAATCAAGAAGAATCGAGACTCAGTTTGGAATCAATGAAATTGATACATGATGATTTTGACCCCTTGTAGATTTTGACGGCAAGATAATGACTCAAGATCATGAAGACGCCAAGGATGATGAATCAACAAGTCATGAGGACGCCGAAGATGATGAATCACGAAGTCATAAGGTCACTTACGATGATGAATGAAGAAGTCGTGAGGACGCCGAAGATGATGAATCAACAAGCTATGAGGTCGATGACAATGATGAATCAAAAAGGACTGACAGTGAAGAATCTTTGATAAGGCTTAATTGATTTATCGGTGGCCATGGAGGAACTCTTCTCTTGTTGCTCTTTCTCTCTCTTTCTAAGCTCTATGCCTTATCTTTTCGATGTTATTCTATATTAATGTCTATATGCGCTGAATATGAAGATAAGCCCACTTACCTTTTATAATTTTTTTTTCATATTTATAATAACTCATTTTTGAATTGATGAGAAACCCTAGTGTCATGGATTACAAAATACCCTTAGGGTTTCCTTGCCCTTGTATTAAAACCCAACTTGCCCTTCTTTAATAAATTGATTAAATTGCCCCTACAATTAGGTTAGTGCAAATACATGGAAAAATATAAAAGAGCAAGACTATTAATTAAATCATCAAATTAATGCCATTAAATGTAAAATGATACTAATGCCACTGCAGATCCTTTTGACAGTAAAACTTAGACAAACATACTCATGGGCTTTCTGGACCATCAATCTCCTCCTTTTTCCTTTTAATGTCAAAAAAAAAACCTAACCTCTTACCGTAACTTCTTTCTTCCCATTTTTGATAATGGAAGCCAAAAGGGTACTAAAATAGAGAGCTAGTGGGGAGGAAGGGTGAGACCTCAGGCAGTGCGAGGAGTCTCAAACCTGGTCAGAGGCAATGGTTTGGTCATAATATTTGCTAATTGTGCCTTAGTATTGATATACTTGATGAGTATATTGCCTTTTTGCACATTTTCCCTCAAGAAGTGATACTTGATGTCTATATGTTTGCTTCTATTATGTAAAGTGTAGAGATTGTGACCAATTTTGGCAAGTTTCCATCTTTCACCCCATAATTGCAATAAGTGCATTTTGAGTGATGTTAAACATGTTTTGAGTGTAGAAAACATGTTTGGGAAGTGTTATAAGGGTTTTGGTAAGCTTTCGAGATATTTGGAGAAGTTTGACCTTTTGGTCAAACCGATGCCCATGATTCGATCTTTAGTGGGCTCGGGAATCCAGAAAAATTTTGAAAAATATTTGTTTCTCAGAATGACTTAGATAGAATTTTTAAAGACTTAAGGAAGTGATTTCGAGACCGTAGGAGTTTTTGAAATCGAAAACGGAGTTCGGAAAGGTACGTTAAGTGGCCTGAGGGGCATTTTGATCTTTTCGAGACCTAGGGGCCTTAAAGGTAAGATTATGGATATCTCTCACCCTCATGTTAGCTGCTCTCTCTCTCCCTCTTCATTCTCTGTAGGTTTCGAAGGCTTTCGAGCGTGATTCGAGTTTCGCCGAAGAAGGGAGATACATAGGAGACGACTACGGCTTGAGTTTGAACCAAACAAAGTTGTGATCTAGAAAGGTAGATATTGCTGGAAATTTGAGAAGTGCTTGGACATCCTTCAATTTTGAGGTGGGGGTTCTTTTCTTTATTTGTTGATTCTAGGGTTTCGGGTGAAGAGGAGAGGTATAAGTGGTGTTTTGCATGTTTTAGGATGGCGAGAGGGGTGGGAAGTTATGTTCTCTACTTTTCTTGAGTTCCATCTTTGCAAAATTAGCGTACCTTGTGTTGGGTATATCGTGTGGGTTGGAAGTGTGTGAGTGGGAGAAATTGTGTATATATGCTTTATGTGCTAATTTTGGTGTATATGTTTAAAATGTGCAATGTGTGTCATATATGTGTTTATGTGTGGAAAATGTGGTTGTTAAATGCATGCTAAATATATATAGATTAGATGTATGCATTGGCTCTAGTGTGATAAGAGTATGCTATGTTGAGATTGTTAGCATATGTGAAGTATTATGCAAATTTTAATCACATATGTGCTGTATGTGTTGGGAAGTGATAAGAAGCATGCTATGTACTTCTTTTTAGTATTAATGAACATGAGTTATGCATGAAAATAATATGCTAGGTATGTATGCATCTATATTGCATATATGGGAGGTTGCGGGAAAATAACGTAAAGGAGATGCACGGGACTTCGGAGTTGCCCAACCGTGTTATGAGATATGGTGAAACTATCCACTACGTATGGCCCTCGGAGTGGACCTACCATACCAAGGCTAAATGCCTAGAATTGGAGCATGTCAAAGAAGGGTGAGTCTTGGAGTTGTCCCCTCACTTTATGGCAATCCTATATATTGTTATGGTAGAATGACCCCTCGGAGTTATCCTGGTCATAGGATGGTTATTGGAGATGTCCAAGGTCACGTGATCCTCGGAGCGGACCATGCTAAACATGAATTGTGAGTGGATGTAAATCTCTGTAATTGCACTTGATGATTGAATGTGAAATTGTTGACTTGGCATGTAGTGTATTCGTATGCATTCCATGTAGGTCAGTGTTGAGTCGGCATTTAGGAGGGTTGGGGTATCTCTACTGAGCCGCCATGGTGCTCACCCCTTTTTCCTAGATTCTTTTACAGATAAGGTGTCGATGATAGATAGGATATGAGTTTCCATGTAGTGATTATCGTAGCATTTTGTATACATTTTGGATATGGTAAATTTGGCTATCTGTGCCAGCTTGTGGCACATTATCTATATAGTCGTACTCATATTAGAATTTGTAACATTTTGGATCATATGTATAAATTCTTGTAATAACTATGAACTTGATAGCCACATGGACTTGGAATGTTTTTGGACCATATGTATAGATTTCAAGGTTATGACCTCTTTTATGTTGTAGCTATGTGTATGAGCATTTTTCAAGTAAATGACATAAAATTTGTTTGAAATGGTGAGATTGGAGGTTATGAGACATGAAAGCAGATGAGTGTATGATTCAAAGTTTGTGGATGATATAGATGTATTTCATGTATGATTTCATAGTAGCATGAATGGATTATCATAGTAAAATGGACTTAGAATGCAAAAAATAGCAATTTGCATTGTTGCAGGTTTTTCTGCAGGTGCATCAGTTTGGGCATTTCGATGCATCGATCCTAAGATGCATTGAAATGACAAGTACAATGCATCAAAAAACCTGTATGATTTTTGAATGCCAAAAGTCCCAAGAGTGTTTTGGTCGATAGATGGTCGAAACATGTACGATGCATCGAAACCATCATTTCGATGCATTGAACTTACGATGCATCGAAACCATCATGTTGATGCATCGAAATATATGGATTCTGTATTTTTATAGAGAGATGAAAGGGAGTGTTTGAGGGGCCCATTGAGGTTAATGTGGTCTGTAATGCACGTACATACATGTACATTTAAAATGTGTGCTTCTGCGATACTCGAGAGATAGAAAAGGTCCGTTAAGGTTAATGAACGGACGTCACCACTGTTTCTCCACGAGTCTAGAACTAGGGCGTGACAACATTGTAGTAGAGCATGGTACCTTAGTAAGAGTGTTGAGGAAAAATCTTGGTATCAAAGTATGATATTAAGAGGGATCCCACTGCTTTTAGACCTAATCACATGTTTGCTACAAAATTTCAAAGTGCTTCAAAATTCTCACATTTAAAGATTGTCAAAAGGATTTCAATGTATTATAAGGGCATAGCTAATCTTGGATTACATTACACTCCCTTTTCATAACTATCCCTTAGAGCATTTCCAGACATAGATTAGGGTGGTTCACTACATGACAAAACATTCATCCTTTCTCATTACTAGCTTTCTATTTACTACGCTTTTGACTTTCATTGTCAGAAAGGGGGAGAAAGAAGTTAGGGCTTGGTTAGGTTTTTTTGACATTAAAAGGCAAAAGGGAGAGATTGATGGTCCGGGAAGCCCATGAGCATGTTTGACCAAGTTTTAATATCAAAAGGATTTGTAGGGGCATTAGTGTAATTTTACATTAAATGCATCTACTAAACTTAATTTTATGATTTAATGAATTATCTTGCTTTATTATATTTTTCATGTATTTTCTCTAACCCAATTGTAGGGGCAATTCCGACAAATTCTCAAAGAAGGGTATTTTGGAAATTATTTCTAGGGCAACAAAGAGCAGGGTAATTCTTGAAATTAATGTTGCTAGGGTTTCCTATCTTTTCAAAAAGGTGTTATTTAAATATAAGAGGAAGGTGCCACGCATATACTGAGTATATATATCTAGCGGCTGAGAAAAGAAAAAATGGGGGGTGATAGCATTATTAGAAAAAAAACAATGAGTGAGCTATTGGGGTGTGTGCCCTTTGTGAGAGTGTGTTCAAGTGAGATAGAGAGAGAAGAGCATATCTGTGAGAGAAAAATCGAGAGCTAAGAAGAAGAGCATATCAATGAGAGAAAACTGAGAGCTAAAGAGAAAGTGAGAGACAAAGAGCAAGAAGATAAAGAAAAAGAGATGTAGTGTAAAGTGGGTGACATAGTGAGTGCAAAAATGGTGAGAAGTTGAGTAGTAGGAAACCAAGGTTCGACCGAACACATTGCCGTCAAGAACATCGTCACGTCTAAATCACCTTTGCTGGCTTCATCAATTGCTTGAACCATCTTCGCCGGTGTCATCAACAGTCCGAATTACCTTGGCTTCATCGATGACATGAACTACCTTCGCTGACATCATCATTTGCTTGTAGTCTTAGTTTATCGATTCTCAACGACAGATTCTTAGTTCGTTGATTCTTCTACAACCATCATCGTTGACCAAGCTGTAGTCCATCATCACCGAATGATTCAGATTGAGCCTTATTCACCAACGTCTATAGCCGTCGATCAAACCAACATCAAGTTTGTCTCCAACGATCTGAAGCGTTGAATTGATTATATAGAATTGCTAATTTTATTCAATTGCATTGCTGATATGGGGGTTTAAACTTGCGAATTTAATGAACAAATGATGCGGAATTGATTATATAAAATTGCTAAATTGACTATGCTGATTTGCTAAATTATTTATGCTAAGTTGCTGAATTGAGTATGTTGAATTGCTGTATTTAATGTTGTTGATTTGAGTATTTAATAGTGTTGATTTGAGTATTTAATAGTGATGTTCTGAGAATATAAAAGAGCTGATTTGAGAACTCTATATTGCCGATTTCATAGTGCCGAAATGCTGAACCTTGTGAATTTCTAAAGTGCTGAGTTATGCTTTTCTTAATTGTGTTTATGCTCTTTATATTTTGAACTGCTTGAGCTACTAATTTCTACTCTAGTTGCAGTTGTGTCAAGTTTAAGAACAGGTACGAAGACAATGTAATACACGGACCATTGTCTAAAGTGAAGTTTAAGCTGAATGGTTGATCAAGAAGCTGAAAGTGGGATTCATTGAAAGAGTGTCTTCTATAAGTCCGTTGCAGCTACACTGTAAGGGTGTACTTATTGAAGACAATCATTGCAAGAGTTCGATTGTCATTATCTGTCAAGAAGACAAGTGGCTGAGTTATTATCAAGTTGGACCTTGAAGACTAACTATTAGAGTTTGAAGATGTGAAGATTGTCTTTGAAGATCGATGAATCAAAGCTTGAAGAGTTGCTGCTCATTACATCGAATTGACTCCACTATCACTATGTATAGTCCAAGTATTGGGATACTTTGGACAGGGGGAGTGTGAGTGATTGTGGTGAGATTTGGTGAGAGATAGGTTGGGATTTGGGAAGCTTGGGCTGGGTTGAGAGCGGAAAAGCTGATGTGAGCATTGGTGAGAGTGGTTCTGACCTAGGGAGGCTGTGAACAAGGTTGAGAGCTAGAGTGACTATGTGGTGAGTTGGGTGAGTGAGAGAGTGATTGAGAGAATTACTATACTACCATATCAGATATAGTGGAGCTCTGTTCGAAAAGGTTTTTTCCCCATCCTGGGGTTTCCTCTATAAATCTGTGTGTCCATAATTATACGATTGCATGTGCCAGCCAAACTTGCAAATATTAGGAAGAAAAATCAAAGAACCTATTCACCCCCTCCCCCTCTATGTTCATTCGGAACTATGGGCAAGACATAAATACTATGGTTATGCAAGAGCTGCTCATGTTACTAGAAATTTTGGTGAGTCATTCAATAATTGGTCGGAAAAATTGAGGGAACAACCAAATCTTACCTTGGTGGACACTATTTGGTCAAAGTTCATGGTGAAGATCCAAAAGAGGTATCAGAAGGCAGCAACATGGAAGTGCAACATTACCCCAAGGATACTTTCAATACTGAATAAGGCCATTGATGAGGCTAGGTATTGCAATCTCTACTATGCTGGAAGTGTAGAATTTGAGGTGGTGGAACCTGCTAGAAAATATGTAGTGAATTTAGAGACTTGGAAATGTTGTTGTAAGGCTTGGGAGATAAGTGGGATTCCTTGTAAGCATGTTGTAGCTTGCATTTCTTATAAAAGGTTGAACATTGAAAACTTTGGGGATGGGTACTTTACAAGGGACATGTATTTGAGGGCATGTGGGGAAATGATATATCCTTTACATGATGAGAGCCTATGGCCAGAGGTGGAATAGAATCCAATACTTCCACCACCCCTTAGAAGGCCACCACGAAGACCAAGGAAATATTTGAGAAAGGAAGCTGATAAGGAAGGTCCAATTAAGAGATCTTGCACTCTGAGATGTAGCATATATGGTTTCTATGGACAAAATCAAAGAACATGCAAGAGAGCACCAGTTGGCAGTGGAAAAGAAGGAAATGAGGCTAGTAGCAGTGTTAGAGTGGGCACTCCAGTGGGTACAAGAGGAGTTAGAAGAGGGAGAGGAAGAGAAAGATTTGTAAATTGAATTTTGAATTTATTTTATTTTCAATTTAGTTCTTATATAATGTTGTAATTTTATTTTAATTTTTTTAGTTTGTATTTAGGAAGGAATAAGTGAGCAAAACTTATTTTCAAATAGTGTTGGAAGAGGTATAGCAAGTGTAGCAGGTGTAGGAGGTACAATAGGCACAAACTCTGTAAGTTATACTTTGAAATATAATTTAGCTATTTGGTTGTTATATAATGATGTAATTTACAAAGTTTTTTGGTTTGTATTCAACAGGGAACAAGTCAGCGAACAAATATATCAAACAGATCTATAAGAGTTAGAGGTGGAGGAGGTGCAACTTGCAAGAACTCTGTAAGTTAAGCATTATAAACTGGATCAGTTTATATGGTTGTTATATAATGGTTTAATTTACACCTTTTTATTGTTTATGTTCAGCAAGTAACAACCGAGTAAGGCTGCTTATTTCCTACTCAAGCTAGTAGGACATGAAAAAGGTATTTACTTGCACAATCTTATTACTGGCTTTTATCTTGTATCATTTGTTATGTTTTAATACTTACATTTCATATTAGAAGGTACAAGTGAAAAGATTTTTGTAGCTGAATAGGTGGAGATGAAACACTTGGAATGCTTTTTTTTTTTTTTTTGCAGCTGATGATGTTAATCTTGTGTTGATGGTGTTTGAATTTGTATTTTGAACCTGTTTGTAATGTAATGACTTTATTTAGGTTTTGTGTAACACACCATTGTTATGTATAATCATGTTAATTATAATGACTTTATTCTAGTTATGAGATTATAGTATGTAATGACTTTATTTAGGTTATATTAAACATGTTATGTATAATTAGGTTAATTGGCTTGAGTTTGGCTTATTTGGTTATGTGTGGTATAATGGATTATTTGGTTATGTACGATGTAATGGCTTATTTGGTTATGTATGGGACAATAACTTAGTGCGCAAATAGGAACTATCATTTTCATTACAAAGTGGTTTAAAACTTAAACCAAACAAGGAAATTCTCATAACCAACATTTTCATTACAAACAGGTTCAAAATACATACCAAATAAACAAACCTAGAATAAATCCAAAACAAACCCAGAAGAAGTAACTTCAAGTTTATTTTAAAATGATTCATCACCTAGCTAGCAAACCCAGAACACTAATAATAATAGCAAGACTCAACAACATCATGCTAACAATTATAACAATCTTTATTGAGCCAAGGCTTGCTTCAAGTAGGGCTGCAAATGAACTGAGCTGTTCGTGAGCAGCTCGAACTTGGGCTCGGCTCGGGCTAGTTCGTTAAGGAAATGAGCCGAGCTCGAGCTTGGTTTCTAGGTTCATTTAATAAACGAGCTGAGCCCAAACAATGTTGGGCTCGACTCGTGTAGGCTCGTGAACATGAGCTCGTTTATATTCGTGAACAAAGCTCATTTAGAGCTTGTTTAAGGCTCGTAAGCTCGTGAATATGTTTAAGAACATAGGCTTGTGTAGGCTCATTTACGTTCATGAACAAGCTAAAACGATCTTGAACACGAGTCCGAACGAATTTTTTTATTAAACGAGCCGAACCCGAGCCGAGCCTGAGCTTCTCAAAATAATGACGAGCCCGAGCTTAGCTTTTTGAGCTTGTCACAATCCCAGTCAAGCCCGAGCCCGAGCAGGCTTAAGCTCAACTCAGCTCGGTTCATTTTGCAGCCCTAGCTTCAAGGACATAAACCCTTTGGATAGCTGCTTCTGCTTGGGTTAGATTTGTGCTTGGGGATGGATTTGTGAGGATATTGATGCACCTTCATCATCAGAAGATAGGGGTTTAAACCACCTCCAGTAGAGGCAATTTCAGTATGGATAACCATAATACAACCTTCTTTTATTATTGTACTCATCCAATTCAGTTACTCTTACCACAGCTTTGAGTCCACATTTGCAATATGTTTGCCTAAACCTCAGGTTATCATTCTTGCTAGAATGAGAGTTAGAAGCCATAAAACCTAGAGAGAGAAAATAGAGAGAGAATGGAGATAGACAAAGTAAACCAAGAGGGAGTAGAGAGAGAACAAGAGAAAGAGCTGAGAGAATGTTGAGAGAGAAAGTAAACTGAGAGCGAGTAGAGAGATGGAGGGAGTAGAGAGAGAATGTTTTGTTTCAGAAGGTAGATAGAGAAAGTAGAGAGAAAAATAGGTGAGATTTATATATATAGTAATAAGGGTATAAATGTCCAACTAATTGAGGGTAAAATTGTACATTCAAATAAGAAGGGTAGTTTTGGCATTTTAACTTTTCAAATTAGTTGACCTGATGGTCAACTAACATCAGGGGTATCAGGGCGTAGTTTACCAAATCTGAGGGAGGTTGACCTCAGTCAAAGACACAAGTATTCTCCGTGGGTAATAAACGGAAACCTGCGGGGGGGGGGGGGGGTGTTAGAGCATTTTACCCTTTTATCTTTGTATCAAACAATAGTCTTTTATAAAAAAATTTCTTTTCATTTTCTCACTTTTAGTTTCATTTCTTAATTAAAATAATATAATCACCATTTTAGATTAAAAAAAAGAAAAAAAAGTTTGTTTTTAATAAACATAAATACTAAAACATCATTTTGGTGTTTAGGAATTGAAAGCTTAACTATAGTGTTGTTTTAAAATTGTTTTAATAATTTATAAACAAAACAAAAATTATCAAACATGTTTATTTTAAAATTTTATTTTTATAAACAAAAAACACTAAATATAACCCGTTTCAAACTCAACCCTGCGGTTAGTTAAAAGGAATTCAACATAATATTTATTACAATTTAGAGTAGTTCAGTAGAACACGTATAACTCTTTGAAAACACGAAAAGTCACTTAATTAAGACAGCTCTTGAAAAGACAGTAAAAAATCTTTAAATAAATGTTTAAAGGTGTATATAAATATTAGAAATACCATATACTTTTATAAGAAGTATAGATGTATTGAGAAGATTGTTGATATATCTTATTAATTTTTAACAAATATTTGTTGTAGATTTCAATAATTCAACAATTGATTACTATTTTTATTAAAAGTAAACAAGTACGAGAGAAGTCAATTGGTTTGGGATTTACTCTTAGGTCCAAAAGTTTCTGAGAAATAACTGTGGAATGATTAAGTTATAAAATCTGAGACATCTTGTGTGTTTTGTTATATACTCTAGAAGTCCCACATTGATAGTTACAGGAAATAATCGTGGAATGAATAAGCTATAAAAGCGCCTATGCATGGATGCTTTGAAATCCTTTATCCCCACGTTGAAAACATACAAAATATATATATTTAGTGGGGGCAAAGAAAGAAATAAATATAAGCGAATTTAACTAGCTTGTTCTCAAAGAACCTGTGGGTTCTATACAGGAGAACTTGAATGAGATGATATCAACTGACGATTTGGAGAACCATGCTAAGGTAAGTACTTGAGATGACATAGGAAGATTTGTATTATAACATACTCGCATGTTTGGTGTTGTTATAAAAGAAGTGTGGTCCTAAAAACTCAATATTTATTTATTCTTTTAGTTTATTTAATTATGAATTATGTTACTACAATGTCTACATAGATGTGTGTGCTAGAAACATAAAAGTCTAGTCTTAGATGGTTGTAGGTACAGAAAATTGTTCAACTGCTAATCATAAAACAACTCAATGCACACACCCAAAAATAATGAACAAAATATTTTTAGAGAAATAGAAAAGATCTTACGAGAGGTGGATTCGAGGATCCTTTTCATTGATAGTTTCATGAATATTTATACAAGTAGGAATTCAAATCCTTTTAGGACTTGAATTTCCTTGTTTGACAGCTAACTTTTCTCTTAAGGGATTTGGATTCCTTTTTGAGTTGTAAATCTGTTTTTGATTTGGGCTTTGCAGCCATGGGGTGGGGTGACTAGGCCCTTGATAACTAACGACCTAGCCCTTTTGGGCTTTCTGCTGATAAATGGGCTGAAGCCAACCTGGGCCTTGGTTCATTTTCTTTCATTCTCTATTTAATTTGAGAGGTTTGGGGCTATAATTGGAAGGTGTCGAAGAAGGACGAGTTGGTCTACGCATTAAGGGCTCGAGTTTGATCCATCCAAAATTGAATTCGGAGAAAGTTAATTTTTGGTGAGAAATTGGAGAAATCATTTGGAAGCTCTTTCAAATTGAGGTAGGGATGCCTAACCTAAAGAATCTGGGGTTTTTATGAGTATATTGGTTACTTATAGCAACTAATTCATTATGTGAGTATAGTTAGATGTCTTTCAAAGTTAAAACATGTTAGATTATACTATTTAATGAATTATCAATGTTAAATGATGTATTTACATGCTGTAATTGCCTTAAATGATTATATAAGCATGTTGAGGTTGAATTGTGAAGGAATTATGTTAATTCATGTGAAGGTGACACTTATGTGCTTGATAAAATGTCTTGAAAGCATGTTTGAATGTGTAGCATATTTAATTGTCAATATATATGATGTGGAATGTGGAAAATGTAATACATGTTCAATATAAATGCATGTGAAGTTTATTTGAAATAAGTGCAAGCATGACAATTAGTACTATATTGCTTTG
Organism: Cornus controversa; assembly: GCA_026545225.1. Taxonomy (NCBI): domain Eukaryota; kingdom Viridiplantae; phylum Streptophyta; class Magnoliopsida; order Cornales; family Cornaceae; genus Cornus; species Cornus controversa. The sequence continues at coordinate 25,212,896 of CM048853.1, read as the reverse complement.
AGTTGTATGTGCATGCTAGCATGAATATGTGGGATTCATCTTCATTGGCATGGTGAGGGTGGTGAGCTCAATTGGGTGGAGTGTCTTCTTGACAAGTGGCGAGGTAATCCGATAAAGGGAACCCTCGTGGGGCAATCTAGTAATGGAACCCAATAGAGTAATCCGGGTTGGAGCTCTAATTAGATGGAAGATGATACTTCCTAAAATGGAGTACCAAGATGAGGTTAACCAGTAATGGGGCCTCGGATAGGTAGGATTGGGTGGCACGTAAAACTGAAACTCAATAAATGTGTGGAAAGTATGTGGGAATTATGCATATCACGTTACATTATACATTACTTGTGATATGGTTGTGATGTATAGATATTTGCTTAATATGATTAAATGCAAATGTATGCTTATGTGGTATTCACGGAACTTGCGAAATTATATTTTAGACATTCCTACTAAGTGTATTGTAGCTCATCCCACGAGTATTAACTCTTTTTTAGGAAATATGTAATGACCCACTCCACCTGATGGTATGATATTGTCCGCTTTAGGCCTAAGCTCGCATAGTTTTGTTTTGGATTTTACCCCAAAAGGCCTCGCACCATTTGGAGACAACATACTAAATATAAGCACATCCCTTCTCTGCACCCAAGCGATATGAGATTGAGCAACCCTTTAGCCTGCCAGTGTGGTAGCTCGCTCAATGTCTCTGCACTTGCCTACGTCACATCCGCTCACAAGGGTCACCACAATCCACCCCCCTAGGAGGCCCGAGTTCCTTGTCGGCACACTTCCGACTAGGTCCAGCTTTGATACCATCTGTAACAGTCCGCTCCACCTGATGGTATGATGTTGTCTGTTTTGGGCCTAAGCTCGCCCTGTTTTGATCTTAGGTTTTACCCCAAAAGGCCTCATTCCATTTGGAGAGAACACACTACATATAAGCACTCCACACTTAGGTGATGTGGGATTGAGCACCCTGTAGCCTACCAGTATGGTAGCTCGCCCAGTGTCTCTTGCACCCGCCCACATCACACTCACTCACAAAGGTTACCACAAACTAGAAAGGAGGTGATGCAGTCTCCCCAATAGTGAGTTGGTGTGGAGTGGAATCAGTTTTATTTAAAGAGTTAAAACATTTTATTTGAATGCATATCCGGATTGTGGACTATATGCATGTGGTGAACATATATAAGGCTATTTATGTTTTGAGAACATATTATATTATGCTTTATAATTGCATACGTTTAAATACAGATTTGAGCATGATGAATGCTAGATGATGCAAACAATGATTTTGCATTTATGTTCATTTTTATATGTATAAACTTGTTAGAATGGTTGTGTTGATGAATTAGTATGATGAGGTTTATGTGTGATGAGAATTGGGATTAAAGTGTTAGAATTGACACTTATAGTTTTCTACAGAGAAATAGTATTCGAGGGATTTTTATCAATTGAAACAACCCCCATTTTGGTCAATTGAAATACCTCGATTAATCAGCTAAGTATCGAACTGGTTCAGTAGAAGGTGGTCAAATTCTAGTAGGCTTTCGATAGTACTTCGATAGAACTTCGATCAAGCGTAATCTTCGATCAATCAAAACTACCATTTCACTTAATCGAAATGTATTTCGCATGATCAAAAGGTGCATTTTGATTAATCGAAAAGTGCAAGGACTGTGTGTTTTCAAAGGAACTTATGTATGCATGTTTCAATAAAGGGTATACGTAGTGGACTTGGATTTCTTATATATGCATATGTGCATGGTAATAATGGTATAAAGAATGCTTCCGCTAGACTTTGAGATTAGAACTTAGATTGACTGATCCTTGTGACATTCTGGTGGGGAATTGATGTGTTAATGTATAAAGAATGCTTTCGCAGATTTATGAAATTATAACTTAGATTGTTGATCATTGTGATATCTAGTGAGGGATAGACGTACTGATAATGTAAAGGCTTTCGCGACAAGTCATGGGCTAGGAGTCGGGGCGTGATAGCTTGGTATCAAATCATGATATCGAAGCAGGATTGTGTTGAGATAGTTCATGTGGTTGAATGAATGGGTTCACTCTCAGAATTCAGGCTCGAACCGGGGGAGTCCCGGTGGTCTGGAAGAACAATGAATGTATTATTTATACTATGACTTTATCAAGTTGAGTATTTATTGAAATCAATGTTTACTTCAAGGTGTCAGTTAATAAGAATATTTCAAGTTTGGATAATAAGTAGCAAATTGAAGTCTTTATGTCTTTCTGGCACACTACTTTGGACAATTCTCTTCTTTCTTGGAAAATACAAATGATCTCTACTTCTAGAGTGAGAAAAAGGTAAAGAGATAGCCTATTTGGTCCAATTGCACTTCATACACTTTAAAAAAAAATTCATGTTTGAAAGAAAGGGCTGAGAGAGGACGCTTACAACTACTTAATGTCCATTTCTGCACTTCCTATACACAAAAATTGTCTTCCCAATTTTTCAAATCATGCTCTTAAATCTCTAGGCAATTTCTTTCAGTAAAATACACTAATGCTATGTTTGGGAGCACCAAATCGGCGCTCCCAAATGTAATTCCAAGTCTAAAACGCTGAATTGGTACTCCCAAATGCAACATAAAACTTTTTGATTTGTCAAGTAGACTTCTCAAACAAAAGTAAGATTAATTGTTTAGATAGATGTGACAATCAACCATTTTGCTATGAAATGAAAACTGGGTTTTGCCATATCAATAACAAAAAATGAAATTGAGAATGACATTATAGTTAGGGAAGTCATGACTAATCAACGAAGATCCAAGTAATAGGCGATTCAGTAGATGAAATTACCAAAGTCCCAAATAATAGGCAATTCATGTCTTACCTTGTCACTTAATAGCTCTTATTTCTTTGGTTTTGAGAAAGTTTCCATTTTATTTCTATTCCTTTGTAATATTTGAGAGATATTGAGCCACAGGTTGTTAATACATGTTTTCTCTTTTTCTTTTTCTTTCTCCCTACATTTGTAAGGTATCAATAAGCTAGAATAGGAAAGAACAATACATATGGAAACATATTATATTCCTTTTCAAATGTCATTTACTCTTTGATATCGCTCTAATTATAGTCTGATCAAAAGAAAAGAATGAACTTTAGTAATAAGTGTAATAATTGAAAATAGTTTAAATTTTAACACATTTGGAAATAGATCTCAAAAGTAGGACTTCTTTGTCCTAAAGAAATTCTTTTAGGACTTGGTTGTCTTTAAGCTGTAAAAGTAGGATTAGTGTATAATTTTTCCTAATTTTTTTAGGTTATCCTATGGTTTCATTTTTTTAAAACACTTTAATGGTACCCAACAATATTTCTTGTTTATTGTGTTCAATTTTTTAAAACAGTTCAAGGTTACCAAATAATGTTTTTTTATTTATTTTTTCAAAATAAGTCCAACATTTATTCTTTAACAAATTATATTGTTGTTTATCGCTAAACAATAACATAACATAGACACTAATGTTTAATCTTTAAACAATAAACAAAAAATGAAAACAATTACCAAACACGATATAGAGTTTTGTGCTGCTATCTTCTCTTCTCCCTTTATTTTCCATTCCATGATATTATTGTCCCAAGTTTTCATGGTATAATAACGTTTCTTATTTTTTTCTCCTAATACCATGATTTGACTACTTGATTACATAATTATTGTACAACATGGGACGAATTATAAGTATCCAAAGCAATTGTTCAGAAAAACTTCTACAATCATTTATCATCACTTGCATGGCACATTGATTTTACTAATTTAAATAAATGACAGTTAAAAATTAAATTCACATTCTTAATCATGTAACTATTTAAATAGTCAATTTTAGAACTAATGGTCACATCAATTTGACTAATTCAATTTGGTACTATGTAAATAGGATGAGTTGCTCTAACTCATCCTTTTTCAGTCTAAATTATAAACAATTTTGTAATGGATGAAGAGAATCTCTTCAGTATTGCTAACCGCAGAATTTCATTGGTTTTGTTGTATTCTAGAATTGTGTGTCAAGAACCCGATAACAAACTCTAAGTGAAGGCAAATAATACCTTAAAGTCACAGAAATTTGCATCAATTCTGATTCATTTTCAAGGTATCGGCATCAACATAGTAAAGGAAAACTGGCGTGTCGACAAGGAGGATGAATATCAATAGGGTTGGAAGGGAAGGAAGATGGATACTCATTAGGGTTCAGGAGATTTCACATTGCAAAAGGGTGCAAAAGCATGATTGACTTGATTGTAATACAGAAATTTATATAGTTCAAATGTTAGTTTCAATTGACTTGATTGTAATATAGAAATTTATATAGTTCAAAGCAACTAAATGATAATCATACATCTGATGCAGAAGTAGGAGCTAATTTATCACGAGTACAACAACATACAACATGACAGAAAAATGAGAAATTTAACCGACTCAATTACTGAATGGGATGGTACTTGAAATTTGTTTAGAACTACTATTTTAATTACTCTTCCCCAACCCAAAGAAAATTTAAGTAGTTGTTTCAAGAAATGGATAATCAGTGTAGCCAATGACAGGATCTGATGTATAGAATGTGTCTCTGTTGTACTTGTTGAGAGGAGCATTAAGCTTGAATCTCTTCGGCAAATCTGGATTGGCCAAGAATAAACGGCCATAAGCAAGAAGATCTGCGTGGTTCTCAGCCACAGCTTTGTTACCATCTTCCCTGCCATAACCCCCGGAATCAATGAAGGTACCATTGAAAGCCTTTCTCATGGACACAAGAGTATGGGGAAATTCACTTTTTTCACCTGCAGTTTTCATCCTATGCTCAATGACGTGACAGTAGAGAATACCATATTTATTCAATGATTCAGCCATATAGAGGCCTAGAGCCTTTGGGTTTGAGTCTCCTGATTCCAAGTAATTTGCGAAGGGAGAAAGCCTTATTCCCACTCTATCTGCTCCTATCTCATTAGTGATAGCTTCAACTATTTCGAGAGCAAATCGGCAACGGTTCTCCAGAGAGCCTCCATACTTGTCTGTGCGGTCATTAATTTGGTCTTTCAGAAACTGCTCTATTAGGTAACCATGAGCCCCATGGATCTCAACTCCATCAAAACCTGTGTAACAAAAAAAATCACTGAATCAGGAAATGAAGACTGATACAGGCCGTGTTTGGTATTTTGAAATATAGGTTGTCTACTCCTATCTCCTTTTCTATCTTTGATGTGGAATTTTTTTATTCTTTTTTGTCATTTACAGGATTAATCATTGTGAATAAAGATACCATGTGTCATCACAAATGATTTGTAAATAGAAAGACATCCTTCCCGTAAAACTCTCAATTAACTAATGCAGTAAGTTATGGTGCCATTTTTTGATGGACTACCTTCAAGAACAAAGCCCCCAGATTTGAAAGTGAAGCCCTACCCTATAGTCTCTTTTCCCTATCTAAGCTATATCAACATAGCCAACTCATCCGCTTGTAAATGATTGGTGTGTGAGCGATCTCCTCTACACGTTATCTTTGGGCGTTTTACTCTCTTTCAAACAGTAGACTATTAAAACCTCAGAGTATGAGGATGCACCTGCCTCGTTTTTAGTTAGTTACGTAGAATCACAGCCATCAACAGCTGTGTCGTATTAAATAACAATTTAATCAAGAGGTTGCAGCTGCAAGGCGGGAATAACGATTTCAAAGCTTGCCAAAGAATTATCTAGTGGTATTTTTATGGGGATTTCAAAGCTTGCGCACTCGGAGGTGCTTGGAATGCTTCTCGACTAAGTTAATTATCTATGGACAGGCAACTCAGGTTGGGACGGAAAGTAGGGATTGAAAGGGGTAGCTCCATCAACAAGAAGAAGTTGAAGTAGGAAGCCTTCACAAGTGGGAAGTTTCCCATTGAGTGGTGGCGCACACTGGTTTCAAGCCCTTTCAGTGAACTTCTCCCGTCGGTGTCGGTAAGGACAAGCAATTTGCTCGGACCCAAAGTGAAGTAATATATAATACAACTAGTTTGTTTCTACTAAATGTCAAAATGCATCCTTCCTTTCTTATATTAAATATGGCTATGTAAGTGATGGAATCCCACACCTTGCAACATAGGCACCACATGTAGTTGGTCTCTCTGTTTCGCAAACTTGCACTGCTCATGCAATAGCTATCGCCTATCACCAACTATTTATTGCATTTCTCTAACCTTAATAAGGACGACTCCTTACCTTATTTCAAGAATTTCTGGAATGAAAAATGACAATGAACTAGCATATGCACCTGCCTCTAACTAGCATGTTCATGCATGAGGAGAGAGTGAATAAAACACGGTGTTTGCACATAAACTTTTGATGTTGAAGACAGAAAACATTAAGAAAATTAATGTAACAGAAAAAAACCTTTTAGACATGCAATGTCAGATCAAAACAGATTTGATCTATATGATAACAATTCCAACCAGAAATCAAACAGTCCAAACAAAAAAGTTCAATTTGACCAGCTACCTATAAATGATATATTGAGGAATTAATTCCTATATGAGGTGACATATATCAATATTAAAGTACCTATGAGGATTGATGGACAGGTCAGGCAGGGAGGTTATCAAAAGAGGTGAGATTTTGGTGTTGTTACTATTGATTTTTAATTTGGTGAGCATAAAAGGTCAACCCTTGGCCTCATCTCCATCTTTATCTTCATTGTTGGAGGTGTTGTGGTTCACACACGTGAATCATTTAAGAGATGTAAAGAACACTGAGGCCACTCATGCCCATCCCTTTTGCAATGCGATTGAACTTTCCGTACGATAAGAAGCTTGAATTCTTGATCTTCATTGATATAACTGAGGTGATTTGATTGGGAATGGGTTTTAGCGAGACAAGAAGTGGAATGGAAGGTAAACCCTAGGAGAGAAATAATATGCCTATTTTAAACCCATTAAAGCCCTTGGGATTGGCCCTTTAGCTTGAGCTATCTCCTAAATTGCACAACCACCTACAAAGACGATCTCTATTACCACGCTCTGCAACTTAACCCCCACCAATGCCGCCTTCAAACACATGCACCCACTGCTAGATTAAGAATGGGATCTAGGGAACTCCTCGAGCCCGGAATGCCACCACAGTGTGACCGCGTTGTTGCACATGGTCCAGAACGGTATTTTAGTGGCTCTTTATCCTCAAGGCTAAAACCGAGGGCTCACCAAGGTGTATTCTTAACCACAATCTATATTTTGTCTGGTCATAGAAAGAATGATAGCATGTGTCCACTGAGATGTTTTAGCCACATGATGGCGCTCATAGGACACCAACTCACTTGCTGATATTCTCTTATAATTTGTTGGTATCTCGATTTAGCCACACTCCCTTGTCATGTCAGCTAGTTATCACTAGCTGTTCTTTACACTCCTGTACTGCTATAAATATGGGATGACCTCATACATCGTTTCATGAAATTCTTTAAAAAGGGAGGAAAAGTAACCCTGAGATTCTCCTAGATTTTCTCCATTACTGCCACTCTCTCTCTCTTTTCTAAGGCTGCATTGGTTTTCATTCTAACCCACTCCATTGGGACATCACTAGACCCAGAGACCTGCATTTTGATACTCTAGTAGAGAAGTTACTCATGGGACTCCACTAGGGAGCGTACTCATAGCCTACATATATCAAATATGATGGCAATTGATTATGCTATTAGAACAGACATATATTCTTAAAGATAATAGATATAAAACTAAAGACAGACAATACCATGATCCATAAAGAAGTTCAGCATAATTTTTTTCTGCATTTCATTTCAAATAAATATATTTCTTTTATCTTACAGAATCAGCCAATCAAATACCATTTAACTTTATGAAGTTGAAGAAATACTTTACTTTTCACTAGTGTCTAAATGTATCTTCAAAAACTTACCAGCTTCCATAGCATTCCTTGCAGCAAGTTTAAAATCATTGACAACTTGATGAATATATTTCTTTTATCTTACAGAATCAGCCAATCAAATACCATTTAACTTTATGAAGTTGAAGAAATACTTTACTTTTCATTAGTGTCTAAATGTATCTTCAAAAACTTACCAGCTTCCATAGCATTCCTTGCAGCAAGTTTAAAATCATTGACAACTAGATGAATTTCATCTATACTCAGGCGTCGTGGAGGTGAAAATTGTGTTGCATCACTCAACGGCTTGTCAGTACTAGATATAGGAGCTTGCCCATTTGGCTGAAAACCTGTATAAGGAAATGGCTAAATAGGTTAAGATGAAGTCAAAGAGGCCTAAAAATTCAATAAAGTAAGTCTTGTCATCAAAGAAAAAAAAACAAGGAGTCGTTATAACCACCCAGCATTAGTCAATGGAAAAAGAAGGCTAAGGGATTTAAAATAAATAAATAAATAAACAAGGAGTCAATAGTTTATGGTCACTATATGCCACCAACTTGTAATTATTATTAGGAAATCCCTTATTTGATGTGATTGCAATTGACAAAACAAAACCCCATCAATCATTTTTTCTTCAACTAACAACCGTTGAAAATTTGGTGGCTACACAATATTGTTTTGTTTCATTAGTTGTATTGATCCTTCAAATTAATAACTGTGGCCATTCTCAAACATGACATGGAACAGAATATTGGTTTTCAAATTCATCGTGGGCCTTAAAAGATCCACTGTGGGACGCATCCCAACAACTCCAAAACTTTAAATATCCTATTTTGTCAGGAACAAAAAAACATGTTTGAAACATTTAACTTACCCTATCCTAAGTGATGATTAGTTAAAATTCATCCCATGCCAAAAGAGAATAAATGAGTTAAGAGGTCAAAAAAATACCTTGATTTGAAACCCTCCCCACATGCCAAAACTGGCAAAAGAAGATACCGCCTTTGGCATGCACAGCATCTACTATGGGTTTCCAGGCTTCTACTTGCTCTTTTGTCCATATACCAGGTGTATCTGGGTACCTATAGTGAAGAAAGCAAAAGTGCTGATGAAACTATGAAGAAAGCAATCATATGCATAAATATGTAAGCTGTTTTTTAAATCTATGACCCCAAAGAACTTGATAAGTACAACTATTAATTACCCTTGGGCTGTGTCAGAAACTCCAGTTGCCTCTGCTATGAGAAGGCCCCCTTTGGTTGTTCTCTGGGTGTAATACAATATAGCATGTGGCTGAGGAACATTTCCGTAAGATCTATTCCTAGTCAATGGTGCCAAAACAATTCTGAAAATTGTGGAGCCCAAAAACAGTTAGTGCATTAGCTAATGGAACTTATTTGCCAAAGGAAGTAATAAACTAGAATAATTACATCTACATAGTTTGCTTAGGATTGAAAAATTAGGTGACTCACTGCCTCTAATTTCATTACAATAGCTTGATTAGGATTGAAAAATACAATATAGATATATAAATAAACAAGAACAGGAAAACTTGGAGATTTTCAATGATAGCCTGATGAAAAAATCAATTATTGTAAGGGGAAAGTATACTAAGATGCCAAACCAAGATGTGATTATTATAAGTTCTTTTTTTCCAAGTACATATGAATCTACATGTACAGTTGTACACCAAGTATGAAAATAGCATTGAATCAAGAAACCAAACTAATTAAGAGGCGGACATTTAAACATCTGCATCGAAAGCATAAGAAGACAGAGCAGTCTCATAATCTAAATCATCTCTCTTGCAAAATGATCGCCTGTCATTTGTTCTGATTAAAAGTATTCAGCACTATTATGTACTAAAGTTATGTTTTGATAAATCAATTATTGGAAAATGAAATAAAATTTATAATAATCTATTATTCTAACTCATCATGAAAGATCCACATGTTATGCATAAATAATTGGTGTAACCAACAGACACTGTTTTGCAGATTCTGACACCACTCCCCTTATTTCGTTTCAATTCTTGGAATTATATCAGAAATTTTTTCTCACCTCTTTCCTCGGTTCTTTCTTGATTATATCCCTACATAATTAAGTTTCACATTTCCGCAAATAAAAAGCACTTATTTTTCAATCCTAAGAAATATATATAAAAAAGAAACATAATATTAAGCTGGATTTTCATCAAACACTTGATGCATAAAAAATTAGATTCAGGCGACAACAAATCTATACAACAACAGGGCAAGAATTATACATAAAAAAAAAACTATTTTTTTTTTATCAAAACTAATTTATATATATATACACACACACACACATGCATATTATACAGTAAAATTAGAATAACCCACAAGCCCCCAACAAGATCAAAATGATAACACAAAGTGAATGAATTCAATTTGGAAATCATGTGAAATTGGTAGTTTTGGAATACCTGTGAGAAAGTTGGAAGTTTCTCAATTTGTATGGAGTGAGAAGAGGGATTTGAAGGGCATGCTCTTGCTCTAGCCCTTCTTCTGCTACTGCTTTCACTGCCATGGTTGAGTTTGTATTTGAATGGTGGTAGGAATACAACAAACTAAATTGGGTACTTGAATGAATGGTAGCAGGAATACAACTAACTAAATTGGGTCTAGACAAAATTGCGCATGAACCAATGAATACCTCTTTGTTTTCTTCCTCCTCTCTGTAGTCAAAGCACGTTACATCACTATTACGTGTGGTTGCAATGTTTGAAAAGTATTTTATTTTCTGAGTTAGTGTTAAATCAGATGACAAATGGCATGACGTCCACATATTCAATGTCTTGAAGAAATAGACCCCGAGAAACATACTTTGAGATGGAATCTAATGGCACAAATGTATTGTTGGCTGTAAGCAGGGATGGAAAAAATTTCCAAACCAGCGAAAACTCGCTCCGCCCCAATTCCTTTAAAATGAGTTTGGAAATTTGTTTATGGTAATAGAATGGGGATGAGTTTTGTTAGTTAAAATCTGATCGATTTTGGAATGGGGACTGGGCAAGGTCACCCCGTCCCGATTATTAGGGGTGACCACGAATCGGATCGGATTATGCATAATCCTAATCCGATCCGTGGATTACGGATTGGCGAAAATCTAATCCGATCTGATCCGTGATTGAACGGATCAGATTGGATCAGATTGACGGATTGGATGAGTACTCCTATTTGATTTTTTTTTTCTACTTCAAAAATTACAAAAAAAAATTGACCAACAAACACAACACTTTTTAAATGAACACAATTGTTAAATAAACAAATATAATATATATTGAGTTTTTAGGTTTACCCATGTAAGTATGTAGCATATTATACTATTATACATATAATTACTAATTATATATATAAATATATTGTCACGGATCGGATTGCGGATCCGATCGGATTTCTGACCCTCCAATCCGTAATCCGATCTGTGGCTAACGGATTCTAATTTTTTAATCCGCCACAAATCCATTAGCTAACGGATTGGATCAGATTCGTCCGGATCGAATCGGATCGGATCGGATTCGCGGATTCGTGAATTTTTTGTGCACCCCTACCAATTATACTGCACTTAATATGTTATTATATTATATTACTTATGTGTATATATACTTAAATAAAAAACCCTAGAACTAATCTCACTCATCTCTCCTAGTTTACAATGATATGATTGTGATTCTTTTCTTATTCTTGTCATAAAGGATGATATTCTATGTTAATCTCCTGAGTTCTGTCGATTATGGGGTGGTTATGGAGTTTTCAAAATCAAACGGTTATGGGGATGGGGATGGAGATCCCCGCCCCATAACTGACCCGTTGTCATCCCTAACTGTAAACATCATTTGGTTACTGCCATCCATTATTCCTCAATTCATTGAATTTAGACAAGGCAGTAACCGACTATGTATGTGGAAGAATGGCATTGGCCAAGATTTGTGGGACGAATATTCTCCTATGTGATCTTGTGCATTAAAACAGTGTGGTTTTAGTGTGTTCACTTTTTCGTTTCGTGCCACTGCAGCACAGAGGAGATTCTCGTCTTAGATTATGTCGGTTTCAAAATATGATTCTTGTTTCTTTGACAAGGAGATGATTGAGACTTGTTTTTTTTTCAAATAAGGATTTTTTTCTTAGCACGGGAATCTTTAAGTAACTATTTCTTATCATCAAGTATATTAGTAATTATTCATATTGTACCAAATATTTTTTTTTCAAAACAATTGATACTCTTTAATTCTGCCTACACTTGATAATTCTAATATTTTTATCTTTGTATCAAGCAATAGTCTTTTTATAATTTTTTTTCTTTTCATTTTCTCACTTTTAGTTTCATTTTTTAATTAAAATAATATAATCACCATTTTAGATAAAAAAAAAAAAGTTTGTTTTTAATAAACATAAACACTAAAACAACATTTTGGTGTTAAGGAAATGAATGCTTAGGTATAGTGTTATTTTAAAAGTGCTTTGACAATTTATAAATAAAACAAAAATTAGCAAACATGTTTATCCTAAAAATTTATTTTTATAAACAATAAACACTAAACATAAACGGATCATAGTTACAAAAAATTCAACATAATATTTATTACAATTTAGAGTAGTTGAATAGAACACGTGTAACTCTTTGAAAACACGAAAAGTCACTTAATTAAGACAAGACAGTAAACAAGTGTGATAATTCCGAAGTGTGATAATTTTAATTGGTGCACTTACAATAGCTGAAACAGAGTTGTAGAAAAACACTCTTTCAATGAATCTCAATCCCAGCTTCTTCACAACTCTTCATTTGCTTGATATTCTCTGTGAGCGAAAACTCTTGCTATTCTTGAGTTTTGAACCTGTTCATGGAGATGTGTCATGCTTCTGTGTGAGGCTTAATCAAAGATAAATCAAGAACAAAAAGATCGCTGATGAAGAAGTGAGCCAACGTGAATCAGTACGTGATGAGCCAAGAACCCCCCCAAAAAAATCACCCTTCCAGCTCTTAAGAAACCCATAACTCAAAACCACTGTATATCTTTCTCTCACTTGCTCATCACTCTCTCTCTTCCTCTCACTTACTCACCACACTCAATCTGTGTCTCGAATTTTTTTCTTGCGCTGCCCTTCCTTCCTCTTTCTTTTCCTTTTTATTTCCTTTTCTTTTTATATCAGCTGCAACCCCTCAGTTAACCTAAAGATATATATCTACATATATGTATGCCCCCTTTTTTTTTTTACTAGCGCCGACCCATCCTCACTATCAGCCACTTGTTTCTCTCAGCCTAACATCTTTTTTATATATATGTGAAAACCACCTCATCTTAACCTAACAAATATATATCATATATAAGATATAAGATAAATATATATATAGATGCTTTCCACACTCAGCCGAAAAGAAAGGTCAATCCAACACCCTTTCTTTTTCAATTTTCTTTTTAAATACAAAACTACCACTCTCCCTCTTTTTTTTTTTTTACAAAAACATACAGGAATCTCACTTCACTTGCCGCCCTTTTTGATAAAAAAAAGTGTCCGCATAATTTTGTTACTGCATAGAATGGAAGAGCATAATAAAACAGGACAATTAATTAAAAAATTATGTGAAATGACACAAATTTCTCTATAGATCCTTTTGACATTAAAACTTGGACAAACATACACATGGGTTTCCCAGACCATTAGTTTCTTTTGCTAGGACAATCATTTGGATTTAACATGGGTATTTTTGGATTCATCGGACGCTTACATTCTTTCTCTCTTGTCTTATCAACCAGATTCTCTAACACTCTACCACTCCTTAAAGTAGTGATTGATTGAGATTGTTCTTGATTAAACTCAAAAGAATTAGAAGCATCATCAATTACTTGCACTCCATTAGGATTTGCCACCGTTTAGCCACCTTCCACTCTCTCTCTGATAAAACGGATTAGCTAGTTGTCCCAATTGGAATTTTATCTTTGCAATAGATTGAGAGTGGGACTTGTTTTTCTAAGTATTGCTCTCAATATTGCCTAATGTTACCAAAACTTTATGCTCAAAACTGGAGTTTCGAGAAGGTGGTTGATTGGGAGTGTAATAGAAACTTTAATTTGGATTTGATTGATAAGGTCTAGGTTGTAATTGATTCTTACCTTGTTGTCCTTGTGGTCCCCGAGGTCCTTGGTATTGATCTTGGTTTCCATATTGAAATTGGTTTTGATCTCTCCATCTGGGAGTAGAGGAATTTTGATAAGAGCTTTGACCCCCGACCTAGAATAGAGTGCATTCACTTGATCGTGATTATACTCGGGATGTTGACGAGCATGAGGACAATCCCTAATATAGAGAGAAGGGCTAGCACAGAATGAACACACATCATATGTGGAATGAAGAGTGGGATTCGAAAGATTAGAAGGAGAAGAAGAAGATGGAGAAGAAGTCCCGGCCAACATAACTTGGTCAAGTTTCTTTTCTAAGGCTTTTATTTTCTTATCGGTTGCTTGCTCCTTATGCATTTCAAAGATACTTTTGGTTTGAGCGTTAAGGGGAGTAACTACCTTATTCTTCCCTTCATTAGAAGAACGATGAGACAAATTTTCGCTCAAGTTCTCAAAGAGAATCCACGCTTCATCGAGACTTTTTAGAAAGAATGTACCCCCACAACTAGCATCTACCATTTGTTTATAGGGCTCTCCTAAACCATTGTAAAATCCTTGCACCAACTGACATTTGAGAATAGCATGGTGCGAGCATGACCTCAAAAGGTCCTTTATTATTTCCCATGTTTCATGAAAAACTTCTCCTTTCCTTTGAGAGAAACCGATGATGGCTCTTCGCATATCATTAGTCTTTCCCATTGGGAAGTATTTCTTTAGAAACTCTCATTGCATTTCTGTCCAAGAGTTAATTGAATTTGGCTCTAAGGAATTAAACCATTGTTTCGCTTTATCCTTAAGTGAGAAGGGAAAAAGACGAAGTCTTAAATTGTCTTTCGCTTAGGCATTCAACTGTAAAGTTGAACACACTTTTAAGAATTCATCTATATATTTATAAGGATCTTGGTTAGGAAGCCTGTGAAAACAATTTAGAAGATTAATTGTTGAGGATTTGATTTCGAAATTAATCCTCCCTGTATTAAAAATCGAATACAAGAAGGAGATGCATAGGTAGATGGAACATAAAAATCTTGAAAAACCTCACCCGGTGGGGGTGGTAAAACAGGATTTTGTTGAACATTTGGGTTATCATTATTTGTCATGGTTTCTCTCTTATGTTCTCTAAACAATATAAGGTACCTAGGAACGCTACTATGTTATTTAAGAGTTCTTTCGAGTTCAAGATCACACGGCAACAAGGGTAATGACAATGATCTCCTACCTTGCATATGAATAAAAAAAAATCTAAGCTATATGCAAAAACAAAAATTGAAACACTTAAGTGCAAGAAAATGGTTACTCTACTCACAAAGGATCTAAGCTTAAGTCCTGACGCTTTGATTATATGAGTACCTAAAATAAAACACTTAATTAAGATAAAAAATAATTACAATTAAAGAATGTAAAGAATGCAAAGAACGAGTTAAGTTAAAAATTAAACTAGACTCAATCCTCTACTTTTAGCTATTAAACCGTAGTCATCGGCAACGGCGCCAAAAATTGTTGTGGTGGTCCGCAACTTGCAATTTATATTTATATTTACCACTCGCAATAGAACGAATTCTTGAAGGATAGGGCTCTAAGTTGAGGGTGTCGATCCCACAAAGACTACGTAGGAATAATATGGTAAAAGTCAAAGGTCGGTTCTTATTTAATTCACAAACAAGTTTGAGTTGTTTGTTAACTCTACTTTAGAAATCATAAATTGTAATTAAAATATGAAGTTGAGAAAAAGATAAGGAACTAGGGTCAGGACTTCACCACTAGCCTCGTAACATGTCAAACTCATAATAAATTGGGAAATTCATGCAAATGTGTACTAATTGATGCATTTGGCTTCTGGCCTACAATGCAACCGTCAAGAGGATACATACAACTTAAAATACTATAATCCATCTTCGATACATGTAAATTCCCTACCTACCTACTTACCTAAATACCTAATTAACTAAGTGTAGCTAATTTACCATCTCTTAGCATGGACTATGCAAATCTAGCTATGCATGTGAAAATAAAAACTAGTCTTGAGCCATCACTTGTAATCATTGTGGAACTTACAGGTGTTTGAAGATCATGTGAGAAATTTAAACATTCTAAGACAAGAAGATAAATCACGACACATGAGCATGAGGAATTCGTAAACTTATATTGATATAAGGCTCAAGGCAAGAGATATATACACAAAGATTATATACAAACCCCAATTCATCATAATTAAAACACTATTACATGGCTAGGGTTTGTCAAAATCCTAGAGAAGGATTAGTTGATCATGGTGGGCTAGATGCACTCTATAAATAGAGAAAAATCCATGCTTAAAATTGACTTCAAGGTCTTACAAAGCCTTCTTTAAAGCTTTCCCTCTCTAGAACTTTACTATCTCTCTCTAGAATTTCTATACTTTCTCTCTCTAGAATTTCTATATATGTTCTTTCTTACAAGAAATGTGTTTTTTTTAAAATACATATTTCTTAGTTATATATCTGATTTGAGGCTCAAAAGATCACTAAAATTTTGCCCAAGACTTCATCCAAGCAAAATTGGACAAGTGGCAAGTGAAGAAAATATCTTGAAAAAAATATCTTCTACAGGATTGGGCGATGGATTGAAGCTGTGACTTCAATGCATCGATCTGTCTTTCTTTTGTAGTTTTTCAACTCTTCAGCTTTTCGACTCTGGTTTTGACATGTCATTCACTATTCATTGATGTAGACTTTCCATAAAGTAACTTTGAATATAGGAATGCATTCTTCAACTGATAAAGGAGTCGAATTACGCCGAATTTTGAGTATTGAACCTGAAATCATCAAAAACATGAAAGTACGTAAAAACTATACAATATGTGCATCTATGGGATTAAAATACATAAGTAAAGGCGCGAGAATGTATAACATTCAACGCTTATCACAAATCTAAACCCTAAACTGCAAATTCCTAAAACCTTAAATCATAAACCTTTAAACCCTAAACCTGAAAGTATAGTACTCTAAAACATTAAACCTTAAAATCCTAAGTCTAGTTGAACTTAAATTAATTTTAATTAACTAATTAAACTATAATAAACTGAATTTGACTATAAATAACTTATATACCTTTTCTTTTCTTTGTGATGGTCAGATCAACATGGTATTTGAAATGCTACATTATTTGGTGGTCCACTATTTTGGTGTGAAACACTTTATACAACTTGTAGACCCTGATAGGTATAATTACTTAGAGTTATTTTATGATGTTTGTGAAGCTGCACTTAAGAATGTCCTTACCCAAACTAGTTTGACAATGGACTTGTATTGGCTTGACAACGGAAAACATAAAAAGGTTATGATTGGGGGAGATATATGTGTATTTAAGATGTTTGAGTAAAACATTTCCAACCCCTTCATAATTATCCTTTCAGAGGTTGAAGAAGTTGGTGAACCTTGTGGGTCAGCAGGGTCAGAATATGGGTTAGCAGGGTCAGAATGTGGGTCAATGTTAGAATATGGGTCAGAATGTGGCTTATGGCCTTAATGTGAATGCAGAGGATGATGATGAGGATGAAGGTGATGATTCAAATGATGAAGACTTTTTTTTTAGTGGTAGTGTTGATGATGTAATTAATACTGTGATTGAAGAGGAGGAGGGGGGGTTCTAAATGTGAACTGGATGTTGAGTCCCTTATTGATGATACAACTCCAATGAAAGTGATGACGATTATTTAGATTCTGACCTTGAATTAGAGGGGGATACACTTCAAATTCATAAGTATATGAAGGGTAATATGTTTAAATATGGGACAAATGGTGAAATTGAGTTAGTGCAGGGCCTTTTATTTGGTGATGTCACCCATTTTAGGAGTATCTTAAAAGAGTATTCTATCCAAAAGGGGTTTAAGCTGCTACAAACAAAAATGAAAAGAGAAGGGTCACTGCTCATTGTAGCAATCAGGGTTGCAAGTGGAGAATTCATGCTTCTCCTTTACCTAATAAGGTGATTTATAAGATATAGACCATTGGAGAATATAATTGTGTGAGGGTGAACAAAAACAACGAAGTTACATCAACTTGGATAGCCCAAAAGCAAGCCAAACAATTTAAAATTGAACTTGAGATAAAATTGAGTAGTTTATTTGAAGAAGTAAAGAAAAGTTTAGGGTTCTTACTCCTAGAATGACACTTTATAGGGTAAGAAAGAAAACGGAAAAGACAAATATGGGGTGTCATGTAGAGGAATTCAAAAAATTTCCTTTGTATGCAATTGAGATATCGAGAACCAACCCTAGCAGTTTTATTAGGCTTAGGATGCTGAGACCAAAGATGAATGCACTCATTTTATAAGAAATCTGCATGAATTGATATGTGACAGTACCCAGTTAGCACCATAGACCTTCATGACTTTGAGTGTAATTAAGTATTAGTAAATGTAATTAAGCTGAAATACCTAAGTCTAACTAAAAACAAATCTAAACCCTAAACTCCAAATTCCTAAAACCCTAAAGCCTAAACCCTAAAACTTTAAACCTTAAACCCTAAAGTAATTTACCCTAAAACATTAAACCCTAAGTGTAATTGAACTTATATTAATTTTAATTAACTAATTAAACTGTAATAAAATAATGATGAGGGTCAACAGAAATTGGGCTTTCAATACCCAACTCTAATAAAGATGAATTTGATTCTAATTAAGTATCCTCAACTCTAATTAAGTTAAAACTGACTATAATTAAGTATCACTAACTCTAATTAAGCTAAAATACCTAAGTCAACAGAATTTGGTCTTTCAATACCTAACTTTAATAAAGATGAATTTCAGTGCAATTAAGAATTACTAACTTTAATTAAGCTGAAATTGACTGTAATTAACTATCACTAACTCAAATTAAGTTAAAATTGAGTCTAATTAAGTATCACTGAGTGTAATTAAAATGAATTTTAGTCTAATTAAGCATAACTAAGTGTAATTAAAATGAATTTGATTCTAATTAAGTATCATAAACTCTAATTACGATAAAATTGAGTATAATTAAGTATTAATAACTTTAATTAAGCTGAAATACACCAGTCTAACTGATAGCAAATCTAAACCCTAAATTGTAAACTTTTAAACCTTAAACCCGAAAGTACTATACTCTAAATGTGGGTTAGCAGGGTCATAATGTGGGTCAATAGAATGTGGGTTAGCAAGGTCAGAATGTGGGCCAGGGTCAAAATATGGGTCATGATATGGGTCAGCATGGTAAAAATGTGGGTCAAGGTTAGAATATGGGTCTAAATGTGGGTTATGACCATAATGTGAATGCAGAGGATGATGATGAGGATGAGGATGATGATTCAAATGATAAAGACTTTATTTTTAGTGGTAGTGATGATGATGTAATTAATATTATGATTAAAGAGGAGGAGGGGGTTCTAAATGTGAATTAGATGTTGAGTCCCCTGTTGGTGATACAACTCCAATGAAAGTGATGATGATTATTCAGATTCTAACCTTGAATTAGAGGGCGATACATTTCAAATTCTCAAGTATATGAAGGGTAAGATGTTTCAATATGCTACGAATGGTGAAATTGAGTTAGTGGTCTTTTATTTGATGATGTCACCCATTTTAAGAGTATCTTGAAGGAGTATTCTATCCAAAAGGGGTTTAAGCTGATTAGAGACAAAAATGAGAAGAGAAAGGTCACTGCCCGTTATGGCAATCAGGGTTGGAATTGGAGAATTCATGCTTCTCCTTTACCGGATAAGGTGACTTACAAGATAAAGGCCATTGGAGAACACAATTGTCTGAGGGTGAACAAAAACAAAGAAGTTACTTCGATAGCCCAAAAGCTAGCGAATAAGTTCAGAATTGAACCTGAGAAAAAATTGAGTAGTTTAATTGAAGAAGTAAAGGAAAAGTTTAGGGTTCTTGTTCCTAGAATGACACTTTATAGGACAAGAAAGAAAATTGCAGAGAGAAATAAGGGGTGTCATGCAAAGGCATTCAAAAAATTGCCTTTGTCTATAGTTGAGATACTAAGAACCAACCCTGCCAGTTGTATTAGCCTTAAAAGGGTGTCAGAGAGGCCTGAGGTATTTAAAAGCTTTTTCATGTCATTTGGTGTTGTACAAAGGGTATTCCTAGATGGTTGTAGGCCAATCATTGGTGTGGATGGCTGTCATCTTAAAAATCCTTTTGTTGGTGTTTTGTCAAGTCTAGTGGGGTTGGATTCGAACACAGGCTTATTCCCCACTACAGTGGTTGTAGCTGATGGTGAGACCAAGAATGCATGGACTCATTTTTTAAGAAATCTTTATGAATTGATATGTGACAGTGCTCAGTGAGCACCCCAGACCTTTCTGAATTTTAGTGTAATTAAGTATTAATAACTCTAATTAAGTTGAAATACCTAAGTCTAACTGAAAGCAAATCTAAACCCTAAACTTCAAATTCCTAAAACCCTAAACCATAAACCTTTAAACCCTAAACCCTAAAGTACTATACTCTAAAACATTAAATCCTAAAACCCTAAGTCTAATTGAACTTAAATTAATTTTAATTGACTAATTAAACTGTAATAAACTAATGATGAGGGTCAACGGAATTTGGGCTTTCAATACCCAACTTCGATTAAGATGAATATGATTCTAATTAAGTATCTTCAACTCTAATTAAGTTAAAATTGACTCTAATTAAGTATCACAAACTCTAACTAAGCTAAAATACCTAAGTCAACAGAATTTGGGCTTTCAATACCCAACTCTGATAAAGATGAATTTGAGTGCAATTAAGTATCAGTAACTTTAATTAAGCTGAAATTGACTGTAAATAACTATCACAAACTCAAATTAAGTTGAAATTAGGTATAATTAAGTATCACTGAGTGTAATTAAGATGAATTTGAGTCTAATTAAGCATCACTGAGTGTAATTAAGATGAATTTTAGTCTAATTAAGTATCATTGAGTATAATTAAGATGATTTTGATTCTAATTAAGTATCCTTAACTTTAATTAAGCTAACATAGAGTTTAATTAAGTATTAATAAATGTAATTAAGCTGAAATACCTAAGTTTAACTGAAAGAAAATTTAAACCCTAAACTACAAATTCCTAAAACCCTAGACCCTGAAACTTTAAACCCTAAACCCTAAAGTAATATACCCTAAAACATTAAACCCTAAAACCCTAAGTCTAATTGAACTTAAATTAATTTTAATTGACTAATTAAACTGTAATAAACTAATGATGTGGGTCAACGGAATTTGGGCTTTCAATACCCAACTTCGATTAAGATGAATATGATTCTAATTAAGTATCTTCAACTCTAATTAAGTTAAAATTGACTCTAATTAAGTATCACAAACTCTAACTAAGCTAAAATACCTAAGCCAACAGAATTTGGGCTTTCAATACCCAACTCTAATAAAGATGGATTTTAGTGATATTAAGTATCAGGAACTTTAATTCAGCAAAAATTGACTATAATTAACTATCACTAACTCAAATTAAGTTGAAATTGAGTCTAACTAAGTATCAATGAGTGTAATTAAGATGAATTTTAGTCTAATTAAGCATCACTGAGTGTAATTAAGATAAATTAGATTCTAATTAAGTATGCTCAACTCTAATTACACAAAAATTGTGTGTAATTAAGTATTAATAACTCTAATTAAGCTGAAATACCTAAGTCTAACTGAAAGAAAATCTAAACCCTAAACTCCCAATTCCTAAAACCTCAAAACGTAAACCTTTAAATCCTAAACCCTAAAGTACAATACTCTAAATGATTAAACCCTAAAACCCTAATTCTAATTGAACTTAAATTAATTTTAGTCAACTAATTAAATTGTAATATACTGAAATTGACTATAAATAACTTATGTACCTTTTCTTTTCTTTTTGATGGTCAGATCAGCATGGTCTTTGAAATGCTGCATTATTTGGTGGTCTACTATTGTGGTGAGAAACACTTCATACAACTTATAGACCCTGATAGGTAAAATTATCTTGAATTATTTTATGATGTTTGTGAAGCTGCACTTAAGAATGTCCTTACCTAAACTGGTTTGATAATGAACTTGTATTGGCTTGACAAAGGTAGACATAAAAAAAATTGATTGGGGAGAAATAGGTGTATTTAAGACGTTTGAGATGAATGTTTCCTACCCCTTCATAGATGTCCTTTTAGAGGTTGAAGAAGTTCGTGAACCTTTGACTGTAATTAAAGATGATAATGTTGATGCTTCTCAGTCTATGCCTGAAGTAGTTGATATTGAAACTAATTATGAGGGTCAACAAAATGTGGGTCAGCAGAGTCAGAATGTGGGTCAAGGTGAGAATATGGGTCAGATTGTTGGTTATGGCCATAATGTGAATGTAGAGGATGATGATGAGGGTGATGATTCAAATGATGAAGACTTTGTTTTTAGTGATAGTGATGTTGATGTAATTAATACTTTGATTGAAGAGGAGGAGGGGGGTTCTAAATTTGAATTGGATGTTGAGTCCCCTATTGATGATACAACTCTAATGAAAGTGATGATGATTATTCAAATTCTGACCATGAAGGGTAAGATGTTTAAATACGGTACGAATGGTGAAATTCAGTTAGTGCAGGGTCTTTTATTTGATGATGTCACCCATTTTAGGAGTATTCTATCAAGGAGGGGTTTAAGCTGATTAGAGACTAAAATGAGAAGAGAAAGGTCACTACCCGTTGTGGCAATCAGGATTGCAATTGGAGAATTCATGCTTCTCCGTTATCGGATAAGGTGACTTACAAGATAAAGGCCATTGGAGAACACAATTGTCTGAGGGTGAACAAAAACAAAGAAGTTATATCAACTTCGATAGCCCAAAAGCTAGCGAATAAGTTCAGAATTGAACCTGAGAAAAAATTGAGTAGTTTAATTGAAGAAGTAAAGGAAAAGTTTAGGGTTCTTGTTCCTAGAATGACACTTTATACGACAAGAAACAAATTGCAAAGAGAAATAAGGGGTGTCATGCAAAGGCATTGAAAAATTGCCTTTTTCTACAGTTGAGATATTGAGAACCAACCCTGCCAGTTTTATTAGCCTTAAAAGGGTGCCAGTGAGGCCTGAGGTATTTAAGAGCATTTTCATGTCATTTGATGTTGTACAAAGGGGATTCCTAGATGGGTGCAAGCCATTCGTTGGTGTTGATGGCTGTTAGCTTAAAATTGCATGTTGATGGCTGTTAGCTTAAAATTCCATCGTTAGTGAAAATTGCATGTTTGTTATACTGATATATTTGCCCTACATGTAAGTTATCAAAGTTGCTTTTAATAAGATTAAGGAGCTGGAGGAAACACTTGGCATAAAATTATGAGTCTAGATGTGGCAATGATTTTCAAAGCATTTTGCTTTTTAGTATTCTTGAAAGCTGGGTAATTGTGCCATCTCCTTACTTTTTTTTTTTTTGAAAGTTAAAGCAGGATAAGTTCATTCAACCAAACGTGGCAAAACCATTCAGCCTACTTGGGGCATACCCCAAGACCAAAACAAATACAATATATGAAAACCCCACACCCACCATAAAAACAAAAACCATAACAACAGCCAACTAGCATCAACAAGGGAGACAACACTAAAGCCCATACCAGCCCACAAAGAGAAAACCATACATGGTCTCATACCTAATAACATACACGGAAGCGCAGCAGCAAGCAAACTCCCAGCTTACCAGACATAAGAGAGCCCAACAGCAAGCAAACTCCCTCCAAACAGCGACCATGGACTTGATTTACTAACAGCAGACCCCTTGCCATTCAAGAAGATGCAAGCATAACTGAATCCTACACCAACTGCATGTAACATGATTGTTCCAAGCAGGCAGTACAAAAGTAAACATTGGACTTTACTAAGCATATTCAGCTGCCCTGCTACCTTCCTCATTGGACCAAAAAGGATATCCCCATTACCGTAATGCCACAAAAACCTACGACTAACTAAGGATTTGCAAGACAAACAGTAGACCATAGACCACCCACTCTCTTTAGGAAGCATCATCAAACACAATATCAGGAATCCCCCATTCACCCTTCAACCATATGTTATCTTGAGAGTGTTTAATCCCCCTCATGGAGCTGACAACTGTTCTAATTGACTGAACAATGTTAGATTTTATAATTTCAGGAGTTCTATACTCATCCGAAAAAATTCTGCAGTTTCTCTCCATCCATACTTCATACACAGTGGCTGCCAAGGCAAGCCTATTAATAATGGAGATGAAGTGCTTTCCTTTTAATGTCAAAGTTGCCTAGTGAATGAGCGCCTCCCAGTTTGATGAAGGCCATTGCAGTGCACACTTCTGCGTAATTAATACCCATACTCTACTGGTAAAGTTATATTCAAAAAATAAATGTTTCCTGTCTTCAATTCTGTTATGGCAAAAGACATATTGCCCAACTGTCAACACACCCCATTCCATCGTTTTCAACCTATCCTTTATTGCAAGCCACAGGAACATAGCATGTTTTGGGATAGCTTGAGGGAACCAAATGATATCATCCCATGGTACTCTATTTTCTGTTGGCCTCAGCATTTCCCAGGTGGATTTGATCGAAAAATCACCTCTACTAGGAGTTTATATAACCTTATCCTTCCTCTCACAATAAGGAAACCAGTCAGGCTGAAAGTTTTCTCTAAAATTCATCCATTCTAGTGTATTTGTAGAAGGCCACTTCCATTCACTGTCCTGTATAACTACGGATACTTTAGCTATAGATCCCAAGCCAGAATCTCTGATCATTCTTTCATTAGCTTGTAAGCAAATAGGACCACTAGGTAGCCAGTAGTCAAACCAGAATGAAGTGTCTATCCCATCCCCAATAATATGCTTCACAGGCAGCCTAAAAACCTCTCAACTTTTCAAAATTTTCCTCCAAGTCCATGTAACTTCAGAAGGAATTTTCACTTCCCAGAAATTCTTTCCCTTCAGCAGATTACTCTTCACCCATAATACCCACAAAGAGGTGGAATCCAATTGGTTCACCTTCCATAGGTGTTTGGCCATGGCTACTGTATTCCACACAATTACATCCTTAATGCCCAAACCACCTTCCTTTTTTGGTGTACAAATATCAGACTAGGCTATGTGGTTACCACCCTCTTGCATCATAGGCCCTTTCCAAAAGAATTTTTGCATGATATCATTAATCTCTTTCAAAACGGCCTTTGGGAGGACAAAAATAGAGGCCTAGTAGACTTGAACAGAGAATAACACTGCCTTGATCAACTGTAATCTACCAGCAAATGACAAAAATCTTGTAGTCCAAGACGTAATTTTTGTAGTCATTTTCCTTATAAGCTCTTCACAGTCTGTAGCCTTCAATCTAGTATATAACAAAGGAACACCTAGGTATCGTACTGGAAGAGTACCACCTTGGAAATTAAGATAGTTAGCAATCTGACTTTCAACATCTGGTTTAAGACCTGACCAGAATACCCTACTTTTTGCTTTATTTGGGAGCAAACCAGAAACTAAACTAAACAACTTAAGGGCATTCATAAGGCACATAACTGATTTCAGATTACCAGTTGAAAATAATAATAGGTCATCTGCAAATATCACACTTAAGATCTTCTGCTTCTTGCATTTCCAGTGATAATCAAACCCTTCTTGGTTGATTTTATCAGTTATCATGCTTGTCAATATTTCCTATCAATATTTCCATCCCCGTCACAAATAGATAAGTAGACATTGGATCGCCCTGTCTTAAGCCCTCCCATTTGCAAAGTATCCCTCCAGGCCTCTATTCACATTAATTGAGAATTTTGTTGTGGTGAGGCAAACCATGATCCATTTGATTACCATTTCAGGAATTTTGAAAGGTACAAGGGTAGCCTTAATAAACTCCCATGAGACTGTGTCATACGCTTTCCTTATATCAATTTTCATAGCAACCCTAGGAGGCTGAGAATTCCTGTGGTAATTCCTCATCAACTCTTGAGTAAGAAGGATATTATCAGTTATATCTCTCCCAGAAACAAAGGCACCTTGATTCAGACTAATACATGAAGGCAACACAGGCTTCAATCTGCTAGCCACTATTTTAGCAATACACTTATATAAAGTGTTGCACATGGAGATAGGTCTAAAATCAGAAACATAAGTAGGGTTCTCAACCTTAGGAATAAGAGTAAGAATTGTTGCATTTATCTCCTTAAGCAGCTTCCCATTGATGAAAAAAAATTGTACAGCTTCAGTAACCTCCTGTCCCACAATATGCCAAGTCTTCTTATAAAACATTGCATTAAAACCATCACTACCAGGGACCTTGTCATCTTTCAGGGAGAAGAAAGTTTGTTTAATTTCCTCAGCAGTCACAGGCCTCAGCATATTCGTCCTTTGATCTTCTGTTATTAGATTTTGAACATAATTGCTTAAGTCAGGAATAGCCTGTTCATCACCATCTTTACTTAATAATCTCTTATAAAACTTCAGGATTTCATCCACAACAAAATCTTTTTGTTCTAGCCTTTGGCCCTCATCAATAACAATTGACAGGATGCTGTTGTGTTGCCTTTTATGCACAGCTACTTTATGGAAATACTTTGTGTTTCTATCCCCCAATTGCAACCATTGTGTTTCTATCCCCCAATTGCAACCATTGTGTTCTAGATTGCCATCTGTAGAAAGACTCTTCAGCCTTAGCCAAAGTCTGTAATTTGTGGAAACAATTCCTCTCCTCCACTTGTAACTGAATGTTAATAGGGTCTCCATCAAGCTGCCTATATTTATCTGCTAAATCCCTCCTAGCATTATTCACTTGGTTAGATAAGTCATTAAAATGCCTACCATTTAACACTTTTAAACCAGCTTTAATCATTTTTAACTTCTGAGTTACTCTAAACATAGGAGTACCCTGTACCTTTTTATGCCACACCTCAGCTACCAAAGGATAGAAATGAGGATGCTCAATGAGATGGTTATTAAATCTGAAAGGTTTTTTATGCTTCTAGGTACCTAAGTCAATCTTCACCAGCATAAGAGAATGGTCAGATAGACCAGCAGTTTCAAAAATAGCTTCAGAGTTATTAAACGTGGATACCTAACAATCATTGACTAGGATTCTGTCTAATTTCCTAAATAAAGTAGAATTAGACCAGGTAAACTTGACTCCAAAATGCTTCAAGTCCAGGAGCTCGGCAGCATCAATACACTCTCCAAACTCCTTCATACTCTCTGTCCACTCAGTAGAACCACCCAATTTCTCATGTCTGAACCTAATTGCATTAAGTCCCCAGCCAGCACCCAAGCATCATTAGAGTGATCTCGAGCCAAGTTCAGTAATTTAGACCATAGCAACCTTCTTTTCATACTACAATTATCCCCATAGATCCATGTAGCCACAAATTTACCAGAACTACCTCTCACCTTAACATAGCAGTGAATGAGCTGGTCACTTATTTTTAGAACATTCACCTCCAAATGATAATTATTCCAGCAAACCCAAATCCTCCCTCTAGTAGAGAATTAATAATTATGCTCCATCATCCAACCCTTAGCAATATTATTTAGGACCCTTTCTTTATTAGGCTCCTTAATTTTAGTCTCAATTAAACCAAACATAGGTAAATCAAATTGCCTAATAATCCTACTAACTTCTTTTTGTTTATGAGGCTTACTTAAACCTCTAATATTCCAAGCTGCCAACAACATAAAAAATAAGATGTAGTGTGGACCTCCTCAACTAGTCCCCTTCAAAGTAGACTTTAACAAACACAAGTGCACTTAGTTCCTGAGCAAAAATATAAGTTCACTTTAATATTGTTTTAGAAATCTAAACCATGATGGTTGGGAAGGATGTTCTTTACTAGTTTTTTTTTGGGTTCAAAGCCTGTGAAAAGAAAAATTAGTGTTACAGTTTCAATGCAACCTTGGTTTTGCTAGGCCTTAGAGGGTTTTTTTATTTTATTTTTTAAAATTTTCATTTCTAATGACATTTCCTAGTTAAGTAATTCCTTTCATATCGCTAAGGACCTGATGAAAAATTTGCAAAATCTTGCACTTGAAAAATTAGGTAGTGGATAACTTTAAAGGAAATAGTGGGTAAAGTTGATACTTCTTTTTATTTATTGAAAATATAGCTTCTCTTTTTTCATATATATATATATATATAAATCCTAGATGAATTGTTTCTATATAGTCTTGTCTTCCTTGTCAATTGAGATCTGTGGTGTCTGTATGAGTTTGGTGTTTCTCCTTAGGTATGGAATGAACCTATATAAACTGCTATGATACAAAATCCTCGAAAAGTGACATACTTCATAGCCACCCACATTATTCCATTTAACCTTAGGCCATAGCCTCCGTATTTTTGATAAGTCTAAGGCCATAGCCTCAATTAAACCATATGCTATCATATTTTCTCCAAACTATCTTAATCTATGTATGTTTTGGTCATCCCTGGGTTCCCCCTCACCCAGCATTAACCTCAGCCCATTAAGGACCATGTCACTATTCTGAACTAGTGCAACTATTGACTATTGCTACAAATGTACAAACCATCTTAATCGATTCCTCTCATTTATCTCCATTTTGTGTTACTTTAACTTTCTCATGAATGCATTTATTTCTAATGCATTTATTTTTAATTTTATATTTTCTATCTTCCTACACATCCATCTCAACATTTGCATTTCTGCTACTATTACACTGAGATATATATATTCATCATAAAAACAACTGATCTTCTCTCTCTCTCATCATCATACACAACAAACACACACAGAAAAATAAAAAAATAAAAACACCACCACCTACAATATTCATGACTATCACATACATCTATGTCTAAACATAATTATTTGACTAGTCATACCTAGGAAAAGGTTGTAATCATGCCCAATTTCTGATTAATCTTGATTATTGCATAAAGGAGTGGGTTTCCAAATTTTGTTTTGCATTGAAATTGTACCGTAAATAGAGAAAATTCCCCTTCTGTCATAATTAGAACACTCTTGTTTTAATAAATAATTTACATTTCTTAGTAATACATTTTATTGTAGTTAAGTCATGCCAGTATAGTCATTGTAATTCTGTCGACTGCAAATCAATGCTCATCCATTGACTTCATTAAGTTTGTACTTTTGCACTAACTTTATTATGCTTGTTTATTCAACATATTTCATGCAAACAATTTGAGACTACTAAGTCCAGTAACACTCCCTTTTGCCTGGATAGGTTTAAAGTACCTTCATTAACTATTTGTGCATATAACTTCTTTATCTGCTTCAACCATGCTGATGGCAACCTGCAATACATAACAGAAACACCATCAAATAAAAGCTCATAACCATTCCCATGTTTCAACACAATCCATAGACTTTAATCTGTCCTGAATACATCTGTGCAGCAACATAGTCCCAACCTCCCAAATAGCAACTAGGAATGGAATACACATAATCTAGAATCCTTCCCTAAACTTAAAAAAAAATTCCTCAGGCTTCTCATAAGCCTCAATTTTTCCAAATAGAACTTGGTAGACACCATTCCTGCTGTAGCCATAAGTGCATATGGTTACTGTCAAAAATTGAAAGAGAAAACAATCTACACCTAACATTTAGAATAATTTCTTGATAATTGCTGAACACTATTTTTATTTATTTAAATCATATTCACCATACCTTGCTTTACACTAAATTCATTTTGAAGAAAAGTATCTTGAGTATTTTGCATGACATTGTGTTATCCTGAAACACAGAGTTACAATCCAATAGTGTTTGACTTTTGGTATGCTAACTTGTGGAGTTCTTGGTGATAAGACAAGTGAACCGAGTGGGCTTTGCCTTGAATCTTTTGGTTATATTGATCTGCAGACTATGAAAGGTAACTCTAATTGATGTTTAATTTACAATTTTTTTTAATAGATAAGTTATTGCCTTCTTCAATATAAGACATCTTCTTTATGAGATTTTGCTCAACTTGTTATGTTTCGCTAGAGAATATGCTATATGAGAATGTGAAAAAAGAAGAAATGAGAAGTGAATGGTAAATTTGCAGCTCTTTTTAGTCAGGAATGTGCAGTGCTGAATGTTGAGGTTGGAACTCTTATATTT
The DNA here is from genome assembly GCA_026545225.1 of Cornus controversa. Classification (NCBI taxonomy): domain Eukaryota; kingdom Viridiplantae; phylum Streptophyta; class Magnoliopsida; order Cornales; family Cornaceae; genus Cornus; species Cornus controversa. The sequence goes on along the minus strand of CM048853.1, from coordinate 25,182,855 downwards.
GTATAGACTGGAGAGAGTTTCTGTTATTTCTAAGTATAACTTACACTTTACCATCTAGTTACATTCATTTCTTCTAAATATTAATATTATACGGATTGTTACTTTCAAATTAAAGAGAATTTGTTATATATTTAATTAAATAATGTGACTTTTTACTTACGATGAACTTAGTTTAGGTTATCGATCACTTCTATTAGAAGTAGTCATTTATTATTGAACAAGTCAGTGCAAGAAGCTATGGATAAAAGCTGGATGCACCTTGATAGCAGGTTATTATAACCTAAATAACCTTACCCATAAAAATTTAGCGCTTGTACCTGTCATTTTTCTCATTATTAAAAAATTTGAGTTTTTAACTGTAGATCTTCAAACGAGTATATAAATAGAGCACGAAGATTTGTTGATCAGGCTCAAGGTAATGCAGGGAACCGGGATACCATTTTATGCCCTTGTAGACATTGTTTAAATTCATAATATCAATCCTTCAGTACAGTGTATGAGCACATAGTGATAAATGGAATGGATTTAAACTATATTGTGTGGGTCTTTCATGGAGAGAAGAAGAGTGTACATATAGAAAATGAAGGCGATGACGACCATGTGGAAATGTATGAAACGTATGAGATGTTTAAAGATGCTTATTTTGATGGTGAAGACGACGGTACTACAGAGTCTACTAATGGAAGTAAAGAGGCTAAGTTTAGAAAAGCTTTGGAATACGCTGAATCTCTTTTATATCCTGATTGCACGAAGTATACAATTATGTCAGCAATGGTTACTTTATATAACCACAAAGCTTTGCATAATCTATCTGACACTGGATTTGATGAGCTTCTTAACATTGTTCATGATATGCTTCCGCCAAATAACAAACTTCATAAGGGGATTCTTGCAACAAAAAAGTTATTGAACACATTTGATTTGGGATACGAAAAAATAGATGCGTGCATCAATGATTGTTGTTTGTTTAGAAAAGAAAATGGAGATATGAGTGCATGCCCAAAATGTGGTGCTTCACGGTGGAAAGTGAACGCATAATCCAAGAAGGTTCGAGAAGGCGTTCCAGCAAAGGTGTTATGGTACTTTCCAATAGTACCAAGATTTAGGCGATTATTTTAATCAATTGAAAAGGCTGAACAAGTATTGTGGCATTCGACTAATAAAAGTCGAGATAAAGAAGATGCGTCATCCAGTTGATTCACTTGCATGAGATATGATAAATAAAAAGTGGTCGTCTTTCGCATCAGATCCTCAAAATTTGAGGCTTGGCCTTGCGGTTGATGGGGTTAATCCATTCAATGACCTTACCACTAAACATAGTTGTTGGCCGGTGATTTTAGTTATTTATAATTTTGACCCTTTGCTTTGCATGTCTAAAGAGAATATGATGCTGACGTTATTGATCTCAGGACCAAAGCAACTAGGGAATGACATTGATGTGTTTTTAGAGCCACTGGTGGAGGATTTGAAGGAGTTGTCGGAAAAAGGTGTTCAGCTCTATGACTCATTCACTAAATCCATGTTTAATTTGAAGGCGATTTTGATGTGGACAGTTAGTGATTTATCGGCGTATTCTAATTTGTCTCGTCAGGCAGCAAAGGGTAAGTGTGGTTGTCCAGTGTGTGCTAAAGACACATATGCAGAATATTTGCCGTGTAGTATGAAAACTGTATTTAGGGGTAGTCGGAGATTTCTTCCACACAATCACCCATATAGAAAGAAGAAAACCTGGTTTGATGGAAAAGAAGAACTGGGGGATCCACCTAGAGTATTATCTGGTTCAGGAATTTTTTGTCGTGTAGAGAATTTTGAGAATAATTGGAAAAAAAGTACAAACTCCAAGAATTCCCAACAAAGACCTCCCAAAAAGCGTAAGCATTCCCAAAAAATCCTCCCAAAAAGCGCAACAATTCTGAAGAAGAATCAGAAGATGAACCTTTTGGCCATGGAAGAAAAAATCTATATTTTTTGAGTTACCATACTGGGAGGTACACAATTTGAATTAATTATGACATTTTAACTTCTTTGACTATTATTATTTCTTTGAGTAGTTCACACTCACTAATACATCATATTTCTATTTGTTATGTTATACATTACTTCTTCGTCACAATTTGGATGTAATGCACATAGAGAAAAATGTTTGTGAGAGAATTGTCGGCACTTTATTGAATATGAAGGGAAAATCAAAGGATGGACTCAAGTCTCGTATGGATTTGGAGTCGATGGGAATCAGGGCTGAGTTGCACACAAAGGAGACGGGGAAGAAACATTATTTGCCACCAGCACCCCATACATTATCAAAGCAAGAGAAGGGTCGATTTTGTAAAAGGTTACAATAATTGAAGTTACCTGATGGTTATAGTTCAAATATTGGAAAATGAGTATCATTGGATGAATGCAAGATTAGTGGCCTAAAATCCTATGATTGTCATGTTCTTATGCAACAATTGTTGCCTGTAGCTTTACGTGGACTACTACCAAAGGGTCTGAGAAATGCTATATTTCGCTTATGCGCGTATTTCAATGAAATTTGCCAAAGGGTGATTGATAGGAACCAATTGGAAAAACTTGAAAAGGAAATTGTCAAAACTTTATGCATGTTTGAAAGGTTTTTTCCACCGTCTTTCTTCGACATTATAGTACATGTTACCATTCATATTGCACGAGAAACTCGTTTATGTGGACCAGTCTAATTTCGTTGGATGTACCCATTTGAAAGGTAATTAATTTATATATATTTTTATTATATGTATTGTAAATATTATTTAATTTATATATATAATATTCTCTCGTTGTTCTCAGGATGATGAAGGTTTATAAAGGATATGTTAGGAATCGATCGAGGCTGGAAGGGTGTATAGCAGAAATCTATTTGGTAAAAGAGTGTGTTCAGTTTTGTAGTGAGCACATCGAGAAAGCAGCTGAAATAGGTGTTCGTCCTTCTCGAAACGAAGATATTGAAGGTGAAAGCATAGAAGGAGGACGCCATATAAATAAGAGAATTTTAAAAACCATTCCTGCTAACATATTAGCCATTGCTCGCCGTTATGTATTATTCAACAATGACGAGGTCACGCCATACATAGAGTAAGGTGTTACTAATATTTTGGTTTATTTGTAACAATTAATTAAAACCATGCATAACAATATTGTTTTATATGTTAGAAAGTATTTGGACGAACTCAAGAATATTGACGGTCGATTAGCAAGGAATGAAAATGCCCTACAAAAGACACATATGGAGACCTTCAGTTCCTGGTTCAAAACAAAGATTTTTGCAAGTTGCGACGTGTCAAGTAGGTTAAGGTTTCTTGCACGTGGGCCTAGGGCAGAAGTAACTTCTTATTCTGGTTTTGTTATGAATGGTCAAAGATTTCACACCAAGGATATTGAGAGAAGCACGCAAAATAGTGGTGTTTCCATTGAAGCTTAAACTATATGCCAATCTAGTGTAAGAGACACAAATCAAGTCGTTCAGAAAATATCTTATTATGGCGTTCTGAAAGATATAATTTTGCTGAACTACTACACATTTGAAGTGCCGTTATTTCACTGTGACTGGCTAACATTAGAAATGACATCAAAGTTGAGGATGGATTTACATTGGTGAACCTTCACGAAGGTCAAAGTCAATTTACAAGAGATCCATTTATCCTTGCGTCACAGGCTAAACAAGTGTTTTATTCTAGGGATACCGAAACCTCAAGTTGGTATGTTGTACTTAAAGCACCACTTAGAGGCTATCATGACGTGGGGACTTTTGAAGAGAATCTTAATGTGGCTTATGCTCCTTTAGATATATCAAGACTTAACTCAAATGTTTATGACGATGATCATCCATATGTACGAGATGATTGTGAGGGCATAATAGTTTAGAATTTTGGATTGTAATGATTAGTTTTATTTTTGGTTTTATGGCCCTTAATTTGTTATAATCTGGCTTATCCATTAATAAAATATGGTTTTGATTGCCGGAGATTGTTTTATTCTTTATTATTGCTTTTACCTTTATAGTGAGATGATGATTGACTTGCCTCCTAGTATTACTTAGTTCTCGTATGAATGTGCTTGATATTTTTTGCCAACTTTATATATATTGCAGGTTTTTGAGCTTGTATAGAAATCAAGTTCTTACATTTATTTCATTATGTCTGGACATGCTGAGGTAAGCATTAACAGATTTAGTTAATGTTGTTATTATTCCTTCCTTAATGTTTTCATCTAAGTGCCCCCAATTTTGTAGTGTGATTTTAATGTTATATATTCTTATATTAATTTGCATGTACTTGAAATTAATGAAGTCTTCCAAAGGGGCTGGGAAAAGACTAGAACGGGAGCGTCGAGCAATTGAGGCTGCAATAGTGCGTACACCCTCAGCTGTACGCATTTCTGATGGGGATTCAAACTCTCCTCGTACACCTAACTCTCAAGTCTCTACCCGTGAGGACCAAGCAACAAGTGGTACTAAAAAAACGGGTTGGGGAAAGTCTAAATTGAAGGGTATTGTTCCGTTAGAAGACAAGAGGCCTCGTGTGGATATTGACGACATGGGGCGGGCAATTGGCGACAATAAGAAAAAATACAATTCATCCATTCCAATATTAGCACGTGAGATGGTGCCTGTAACTATTGAAACATGGGACAAAATGCCAGAAAATATGCTTAAAGACGTATGGGAGGCTGTAAAGGTATATTTCTTTCTTTTTACTAAGTAATGGAATAAACAGCTTCTACTCATTTAAAAAAAGTAGAAACCTGCCAAGAAAAGACTATTTTCTGCTCATTAAACTGAGAAGAAACTTGCCCTAGAAATAGCCAGTTTTTGCTCATTTTCAATGAGTAGAAACCTACCCCAAAACTGCCTCAGAGAATAGCAGTTTTTGCTAGCAAAAACCTCAACCAAAAAAGACTTGTTTCTGCAGTAGAAAGCTACCCCGAAAAAGACCAATTTTTGCTCAATGAAACTAAGTAGAAACCTACTCAGAAAAGACTAAAAACCTGCCCCAAAAAATAGACGTTTTTGCTCATTGAAACTGAGCAGAAACTTTCCTTAGAAAAGAACAGTATATTCTCAATGCAATAACTGCGCAAAACTTGCTTGTTTAAATTGTCAAAATGTTATGGTTGTTTTTTTTAATTTTGTCATTTCACTACAAGAAAACAGACTTTTTATGGCGGGTAAAAAAGGTTTTTACGGTGGTTTTGGCCCGTCGTGGTATCCGGTGTCGTAGTAACTCAAGGACTTTCTACCACGGGCTGAGCCCGTGGTAGAAAGTCCATTTTCTACTACGGGCTCAGCCCGTGGTAGAAAGTAACTTTCTACCACGGGCTGAGCCCGCTGTAGAAAGTAAATTTTTTTTTAAAAAAAATAAATATTCTACCACGGACTGAGCCCGTGGTAGAAAATATACTTTCTACCACGGGCTGAGCCCGCTGTAGAAAGTAATTTTTTTTAAAAAAATAAATATTCTACCACGGGCTAAGGCCGTGGTAGAAAGTCCATTTTCTACAACACACTCAACCCATGGTAAAAAGTATACTTTCTACTACGGGCTAAGCCCGCGGTAGAAAGTGTAATTTTTTTGAAAAAAAAAATATATATATTTTCCTGCTTATACATTATTCCCACAACCTATAAAGCTCAACATTAGAAAAATTATAAGTGAAGACCAAATTTGAAAGCCTCAAGTGTTAATATTTTAGAACTACATGTTAAAGAAGCACTATGGAATTAAAAATAAGTCCCCAGTAGAAATTTTAGCCTGGATTGAATACAATCTGGAGGTATACAAGCCAAAAAAATAAAAATAAAATGAAAAATGAACTAATACCAGGCCAAAATAGAGCCCTAGCTACAAAATTTGAGCAAGCACCCAAAGATGTCGTCCACTCTAAAATACTTGAGGGAACATATCAGCAACTTATCATGTTAGATGGCAAGAAGTAAAACAAAGAAAAAAAAATGCAATATGTTTCAATACTCTCTTTTGTCCCTAAAATGAATGAGATAACACTCAATATTCAAAAGCACAAGTGACTCTTTGCTTAAAGTTTGATTAACTTCCTTCCACAAAAAGATAATAAAATCAATGAAACAATTATAAAGTTAATGAAACAATAATATTTCTGGGAGCTAAAATAACAGAGCACATGAAAAACTTAATTACTAGATCTTCTTTCAAGCAAGCAGCACTAGCTGTCTAATATATTTATAAACACCAGCCAGGTAGCAATTTCCGAAGAGCTATGTGAAGCTGGGCTTTTGTATCAGGTGTTAAGTGTATACACAAGTGTTACATTCATCTAGTCTTCACATAACACACTGAATTTTATATATATCTCTCTCACTGTGTGTGTGTGTGTATTTACTATCTCTCAACTTCCAACAAAGCTTCTACATTTTATAATGATATAATGACTAGGTCTCTGTCCCTTCCCCATGCTAGAACCTAAATCAATTCCTTCCTTCATCCACAAATATTGATCTAATATCCTAAAATATATATAGTGTGCAAAACAGTCTCAATTATTCTCATAAGATTGTTTGATTTGGAAATAATGTATCTCAAGCAACAACTAAGACATGATATCAGTAAAATCTTATTGAAAGAAATCAAGACAGATCTTTAGTGAACTAACAAATCTCATAAAAATCGGTTAGGAGCATGATATAACAGTGAACTAAGACCTTAATAGCAAGTAATGGGCAGTACTGTGCAGTATGAAATTTAAATGATGCAGCAGCTGTGTAAATCACTATTAGCAGAGGCAAATGAACATTTTCGAAAAAAAAGAACATGCACAAAACCATTAAAAATTCTATTTCTCCAACTAATGTACAGTAATTTTGGCAGTCTTCAAATCCCACTATTTTCAAAGATGAGTGATGTAGAACTATGGGTTGAATAACTTGTTCTAATTCTGTCAATCTTGCATCAAAAGTCAGCTCACATTATAGAATAAAAAAAGCTCATATAACATGGTACAACACCTTTTTAACCATTTGGATAAAAGGACCTTTCCATGGTCTTGGATAACTATAAATATAAGTTATTTTAGCACATAATGGTCCAAGTTAAGTGATAATTTTTGCAAGGTCAATTAGCAACTCAAACTCACTCCTAATCAATAAAGCTTCAGTATTTCATAATTTGTTATCAAACTTTTGCGGTCTAAAAAATCATGTTATAATTCAGTACTCACTTCAGGTCAAACATAAGTTACAGTACAAACCAAAACCAAAAACAACAAAACAAATATATAAAACAGTTACATTCCTCATCATATCAGATTTTTTTTTTCTTTTCAAGACTATTTAAGCAAACATTCAGACCCTCCAAACTTAGCCTCCAACATAGTCCAATACGAAGAAAACCACCACTAGAGAAAAGTTGTGTAAGCACTTTGACCCAATGCCACTCCTAATTCAAAGATAATTCACACCAGATCAACTACCTAGATAGCAGATTACACTGCAAATTTATCCAAAAGTCTATGTAGCATTCAACTTGTGAACTTGACAGCAAACTAGTTCTTCCAACACAAACAAACAAATCTCATTAACTTGTACTAGGCAATTATTGCTACCCTTTCATCTTTTATCATTTTCCATGAAGACAAATAGATGCAGAGTCCTTTCATCCACAAAGCATTAATGTGCAGAATACTCATAACCAACAATAAACTATAGATAAATAGAGACACAACCATGAGAACTATTATCTTTATGTGATTATAAGAATATTGACAAACCTGAACCAATGACAATCACACTAGTTGCAGATTACAATTATAGACTGCAAATGAGGGAAAAGGTGAGGCAATATGAGGAAACGCCAACAAGCTACCTATATAACCACACAACCACTACCACTCCAATAAATTCTGCCAAAAGGTTAGCTCAACTTCAAATGTCTTCCATTTTCATCATGTTGATTTCTAAGCAGAGGGACAAAGGACAATCTAAGTCAGAAGCATGCAAATTTCTTCCACTAGTTTTCTTCCTTTGCTTAACTTTTTTACTTTCTTGACAAACTAGGTGAATATTTGGTCATCAGCATTCTAGTTACAATTTTATACTCAACCACAAACTTATAAAAGAAGGAATAGATGGAAAGAAGGAAAAGAACCAAAGTCCAGGCAGGGCAGATTTACTCGTTACTGCTGTAACTGAAGCATCTTGTTACTGGGTGTTGCACGTCATCCCACTTCGTGCTACATTCCTGCACAAAGAATTTGCATGTTATCTTTAACAAGTTTGAATCAAAGCAGTGAAAAAAAACAGTAATCCATGTATTGGAGTTGTACATGAGCTTTGAGAATGAATGGAGTTAATCTAAATGGATCATTTAATTCAGAGCAAGTTTATATGAGAAATAACCAACATATACAGCATCCTGACCTTTCACCCTCGAAATTGGCTCAGCATCATATTCCTATTCCAAGACAAATGATACACATACACCTCAATAAAAAAGAAAAATAGATAACTCAAAAGAATAAAATGGTTAAGAATGAGAAATTAGGAATTTATTAGTACAGAACAAGAGAATAGAAGATAATTGATTATGAACATCTGTGCTTTTACCTTTCACTCACAAAAATTGAGGAAAACAATCTGATCCTCTACAACTCCCAATTCAATTATAAAACCACACTAGAAAGCAGATAAATAAAACAAACAAAATTTAAACAACCTATGCCACCATAACATTAAATCTCAAGTTCTATCAACTAATAAATCATTATATGAAACCTAAACTAACAAATCCAGCAAAAACACGAAAAGAAGATGTTGAATCATAACCAACACGTGAACCCAAAAATATCCAACTAAAATTACAATCAATCTCAGCAAATCTGACCCAAATGTACCCATTTTTGTGCACCTATGAAAATTATAGGAACACAACCAATTCATAACCAAATTTGTGTTTTGTGCATACGTATGTGCGCCTGTGCATATGTGGTGAGATTCCACAAATATGACAAGCAAATCAAGGTTTTACAATGTTCGCCTGTGTATAGGTAGAGATAGATCGAGATGAGTTTGAACCTAAAGATTTCAATTTTGAAGTTATACTCACCATGATGAAGAACTCGAACAAAATAGATCAATATTTAGATCCTATTTCGGGTGAATTTGAATCTGGAAGACTAAGCTCCGGCACCAAATCGGTAGCGACAAAGCTTGCCGAAGACACGGAGGGCGGTGACGAAGCCGATGAAGCAAAGGCTCATGACAAGGACAATGAACTGCAAGATCTTGAGTCTGTGGCGTCGTCAGTGTAGAACATGAGCACGTTGCTTCCTGAGTCACTTCCTCCTACTCCGAATCCGGTGGAGTTGCTGGAGGAGTTGGCAAATCGTCGACATCGCGTATGAGCCTCTCGGCATCGTGCAAAGAATTGGAGAAGCGAAGAGGAAGAGAAAGAGAAGTGATCGTTGTGTGTTTCTTAGATCCTCTCTTGGATGCCTTCTAGAATAATCATAGCCACACAAAAAAAATTCACCCGAGAAAATGATAATACCCTGTTTAGGTAACCGCACCAAGTTTAATTTTCTTAAAAAAAATACCGCGAAGTTAAATTAATTTTTTTTTAAAAAATAACACTTTCTATCACGGGCTCTGCCCGTGATAGTAATAAAACTTTTCATCACGGGCATAGCCCGTGGTGGAAAGTCATTTTCAACGGCGGACTATATAAGACCGTCGTAAAAAGTATTTTCTACGATGGGCTATTTGGGCCCGCCGTAGAAAATCTCTTTTCACCACGGGCTACACGGGCCCGCCGTAGAAAGTCACTTTCTATCACGGGCTATGCAGGCCTGCCGTAAAAAACCTGTCATTAAAAACTAAATTTCTTGTAGTGTAATTTCATTGCAGTTACGGTATGATGTTTTCGATAGTGGATACTATCTCGCATGTCATAAGATGGGAGCTGCATGGCGTACCCATAAATCAAAAGTGACAAACAAGCTGTTGGAGGTGGGAAATAATCCACGAACAATAGAACTCATGAAGCCCCCTAATGTGCTCACATTGGAGGAGTGGAAAAGATTTGCTACGCAACGTTTATCAGAAAAGCATGCTGTGAGTGTATATACTTCAAATTATATGTTACCTGTTTCTTTTTTTGTATGACGTATATAAATTAACTACACTGCTATATTTATAGGTGGAGAGAAAGAAAAAACAAGATTTGCAGGCTAAAAATAAAATCCCACACACAATGAGCCGAAGAGGCTATGTTGAGACGGCAGATGAGATGGTAATGTTTTATGTACCCTTAGTATAATGGGTGTAATACCTCGTAATTTTTAGCTCATTTAATTTTAATTGAAGGAAAGGATATCTAGAGAGTGTTAGAGGGAGGAAAAAGGTATATGCTAGAGAGAGAGATAGGCTCGGCTGGGAGTGGAAGCTGGCGTCTGTGAGCCGACAGTGGAGGAGGTGGTGCCTAGTGATAGAGTTTGGTTGTCATGGTGGGTTCGATTTTGGGTTGGACAGTGGTTTTAGGTGGCTTGACCGACATTGATTGTTGGCTGTGTGGGCCTATTTGTGCATGGTGGTGGTGGCACTTTATCATTTACTATCATTTACTCATTTTTATTATGTGTGATGACTCTGATTTGACTTTTTTTTATTCTGTTTCCTAGATTTATAGTCTTGATTAATAAATATTCTTTATTAATCAATATATCTCTAATTTGAGTGTCTATTTATTGGTACCAGAATCTAAACTTCTCTCATTTTTTGTATATGATATACACATGTATGTGCTTTTATATGTATAGATAAGATGCACACATTCTAGGGGTAAACTACTCCCTGATATTTAATAATTTCAATTGTGAAGAATTTAATTAAGGAACCATATTTTACTTTCTTTACCAGCCTTATAGCTTGTGGTCAATAAATAGATCTGTACTTTGTGAGGAAAAAAAATTCTTGTTTCTATCAAATTCTTGACTTTCCATTTTAGTATGAGTGTATCTTTCAGGAAAGGGATCAGGTTTCTTCTTCATAAATATTAATTTAAAGTTGGATACTCTTTGGGATTGCTCAGTACTTGGAAAATATTCTCTCCATCCTATAGATTTTATTTCTCAAAACTGTTCTTCTTGAGCTTATTCTGGAAGTTTATATTCCTTTGCTTTGGTGTTTTGAATTTTGCATGTTACTAATTCTTTGGGTGCTGCTTCAATTATATTGAATTATGGAGTGAATGCTATGGTAATACTGTCCTCTCAATTGTGCACATTATGCAAGAGACAGCTTCTCATGATTATTGGACATAAGATCAGTCTCATGAAATGGACATTAATATGATCCAACAACCTGTCATTTTCCCCTTAATTACTCTACCTTTTCCACAGTATAATTCTGTTATTATTTATGCTTACGAACTTGAAATTTGGATAATGCTAGACACCTTATGGTAGCTTGATTACTTTTAATATTCTCGAATTTTATAACTACTATCTGGGCTCATGTTTAGTAACTTGCACACTATTAGTTTCTCAGTTATGCTAATGAGGAGAAAAATGTCCGCAAAACTATTGATTAAGTATGCACTTTTTACTTTTCTTTTTTGGTTTTATTGATTAAGTATTCTCTTTTAATTCTTTTATGTTCTTATGTAGAAAAAAAATTCAGACATGCCCGATTCCATTTCAAGAGTAGACTTGTGGATTAAAGCGCATACAAGAAAGGATGAAACTTTTATAAATGAAACGGTCAAAAAGGCAATGGTAACAAATGATTCATTTGTAGTTTTAGTAGTTGATCATTTATATATGGTTATAATACTAAGAAATGTGTTTTACATATATTGTTATTTCAGGAACAAATGCAAAAATATACCCAGACCACTCAGAACCCCCACTCAGACTTCTGAAATTCATGATGATGCACTAACACATGTAATAGGCCCTGAACATCAAGGAAGAGTGAGAGGCTTGGGTTTGGGGTAACCCTGCACAAATTGAATGTCCAGAATGATGCTTCCCGAAAATATGAGAGGACAATTGATGAATTGCAATGAAAATTGCAAAGGCAAGAACAAGTGAATCAACAAATGCAAGAGAAAATGCAA